>OU342744.1:303114945-303822969 GCA_910589775.1 Avena eriantha
AAAAGAACACACATGCAATGAGTGTAGTGCTGGTTTTAGTATAAAAACACACATCCAATGACTCTAGTGGGTCCATATGTGGTTTGTGAAAAGAACACTCATGCAATGACTCTAGTGGATCCATATGTGGTTTGTCGAAAAGAACACACATGCAATGAACACTGGTGGATCCATAAGTGGTTTATGGAAAGAACACACCTGCAGTGAACACTGGTGGATCCATATGTGATTTGTGAAAAGAACACACATGCAATGCCATTGGTTGATCCTTATGTGGTTTGTGAAAAGAACACACATGCAATGACTCTAGTGGATCCATATGTTGTTTGTGGAAGGAACAGACATGCAATGACTCTAGTGTGTCCATATATGGTCCATGTCAGGAACACACATGCAATGACATTGGTTGATCCATATTCAGTTTGTGACAATAACACACATGCAATGACATTGGTTAATCCATGTGTGGTTTGTGGAAAGAACAAACATGCAATGACTCTAGTGGGTCCATATGTGGTTTGTGAAAAGAATACACATGCAATGACTCTAGTGGATCCATATGGGGTTTGTGGAAAAGAACACACATGCAATGAACACTAGTGGATCCATAAGTGGTTTGTGGAAAGAACATACATGCAATGACACTGGTGGATCCATACGTGGTTTGTGAAAAGAACACACATGCAATGAATCTAGTGCTAGTTTTAGTATAAGAACACACATGCAATGACTCTAGTGGGTCCATATGTGATTTTTGAAAAGAACACACGTGCAATGACGCTAGTGGATCCATATGTGGTCTACGGAAAGAACAAACATGCAATAACCATTGGTTGATCCATGTATGGTTCATGACAGACACACATGCAATGAACACTGGTGTATCCATATGTGGTTCATGACAGAAAGACACATGCAATGACATTCGTTGATCCATGTGTGGTTCATGACAGGAACACACATGCAATGACATTGGTTGATCCATATGTGGTTTGTGGAAAGAACACACATGCAATGACGCTGGTTGATCCATATGTGGTTTGTGGAAAGAACACACATGCAATGACTCTGGTGGATCCATGTGTGGTTTGTGGAAAGAAAACACATGCAAAGCCATTGGTTGACACATGTGTGGTTTGTGAAACGAGTACACATGCAATGCCATTAGTAGATCCATGTGTGGTTTGTGGAAAGAACACACATGCAATGCCATTGGTTGATCCATATGTGGTTTTTGGAAAGAACACACATGCAATGACACTGGTTGATCCATATGTGGTTTGTGGAAAGAACACACATGCAATGACTCTGGTGGATCCATGTGTGGTTTGTGAAAAGAACACACATGCAATGACTCTAGTGGGTCCGTATGTGGTTTGTGAAAAGAATACACATGCAGTGACTCTAGTGGATCCATATGTGGTTTGTGGAAAGAACACACATGCAATGACCACTGGTTGATCCATATGTGGTTTGTGGTAAGAACACACATGCAATGACACTGGTTGATCCATGTGTGGTATGTGGAAAGAACACACATGCAATGACTCTGGTGGATCCATGTGTTGTTTGTGAAAAGAACACACATGCAATGCCATTAGTTGATCCATGTGTGGTTTGTGAAAAGAACACACATGCAATGCCATTGGTTGATCCATGTGGTTTGTGGAAAAGAACACACATGGAATGACATTGGTGGATCCATACATGGTTTGTGGAAAGAACACACATGCAATGCCATTGGTTGATCCATGTGGTTTGTGGAAAAGCACACACATGCAATGACATTGGTGGATCCATATGTGGTCTGTGGATAGAACACACATGCAATGACATTGGTTAATCCATGTGTGGTTTGTGAAAATAACACACATGCAATTACGCTAGTGGATACATATGTGGTTTGTGGAAAGAACACACATGCAATGAACACTAGTGGATCCAAATGTGGTTCATGACAGGAACACACATGCAATGACTCTAGTGGATACATATGTGGTTTGTGGAAAGAACACACATGCAATGACTCAAGTGGATCCATATGTGGTTTGTGGAAAATAACACATGTGCAATGAACACTAGTGGATCTATCTTGGCATAATTTGATGTATGCCACGATGTATTTCATTGTAAAAGAGACTCACTTTCATTTTTATACTACTCAGCCCTTGTTTTTTTGATACTACCTAGTTTTGCCCCCTCTCTCTTTTTCGTAGAAGCCCAAACCTGTGCCCACTCTATCTGCTACCCCCTGATTGGTTGTCACAGTTGTCACGCGGATCGTGCGCACCAACCATTGATCCTGTGTGATCCAACGAGGCTCGTTGCACACGTCGTGCCCCTCACAGGACAGCGCGAGACAGCACAGACGTCTCCCTCAACGAGACTTGTACAAGAAGGAACACGATGCCGTCCATGGAAAAAATCGTCGAGTGGTCATGTTATGTTTAATCTAGTCTGCAAGGGCTACAAGTCTACTACACGGCAACTGGTCATCCACGGCCCACGGGCTATACCATTTTTACTATGCAGCGCGCCTGCACTCTCACTTCCGACAGGCCCCCACCACATGAATCTTAACACGCGGCAGCAGCAGCTGGAAGAGCTGCCTACCGAGGCCCTCGAGGAGGCCTAAGTGTCCCTGCATTAAAAATCCAGCCTATCGGGTCCTCCATTCGCACGCATCCACTACTCTCTCTTCCCTATCTAGCAAACCCCACAATCTTGATCATACTTGCACGTACCTTCTCCATGAAACCAGTGCATGGGGGTGAGTGTCCGGGCATTGCCACCGGGGTGGTGCTTGACGCGGCAGATCTGGAGGAGCATCACACAGCACAAGGCGAGGAGGATGTGTAGTTCAACCCCTTGGGGGACCATGTGCTCGCCGGTGCTGACGACTTCGGAGGCCCCGATGAGGGTGTGGAGTTCGACGAACACGCTCCCCTCGTGTACCTGGAGGTACATCTATTTCTACATGTTTCATATTTTCTGCTCGAGCTTAATCTAACTTGGCTTCATAAAAAAATCTAGTCATAATGATTATATGCAACGTATGGACCAGTACATGGAGAGATCTAGTCTGTTCTGAATGAATCCACATTATTTATTTATTAATAAGTTATCAAGAACACAAACCACATTAATTTAGGAGCGAGATTGGGAGACGGCCGTAATGAACTGCTGAACCTGTATAGACATGTTGTTGCATCGAAAGTAACCCGGAATGGCGGAAGGAATATATATTTATTATTTTGCTCATTTCGGTTTGTACTCCATACATTACAGATGGATTCAAGTGAGATGGACTCTGACAAGGAGACCAGGGACAACAAGAGCCGCTGTGTCATGAAGAAGCTTAAGAGCGGGATAATCCCTTTCTGCACTCGACTTGGGGAGCTCAGGTGCCCTTTCTGTAAGAAAGGAGTCAACCCGAGGATTGCCAGCTTGATTCCGCATGTAGTTGGCATCGGTAAAAGCCCGGCTAGTAAACACAAGTCGGCGACCAAGGCTAAGCACGCTGCTTATGGCAAATTCCCGAGGGAGTATGTCAAGACCGGCCTAGTGTCGGGTCCGCAGCATAGAAAACAAAAAAAATTCCTACGATGAGAACTACACACCAAGATCTATCTACTAGGTACAGAGCAACATGTGGACATACATCCAACGAGAACTTACCGTCGAAGACAACGAGTTTTGTTAATGAGTAGGAACTCATGGTTGATGTAGTCGTACACTTGCCGATCTCAAGATCATGAGGAAGTCCGAGCGCCGCAACTCAGCAGCGCATCCATACTTGCACACACGTTCAAGCCACCGAACAACCTCCACCTACTCGCTCCAGCGATCTAGTGGAATCAGCAACTCCTTCCAGACGAAATGCCACCGAGAACATGTATCTCGCTAATCCGAGACCATGGGGGAATAATTCTAGAGGGGGAGAGAGATCCTTCACAAGGAGGTGTGAGGAAGAAGGAGGGAGAGGGTGGCCTTTTATAGGACGAGGGGGTGCCCCTCCTTCATGGCCGGTGCATGGGGGAGGTGACCCTTCACCTCCTCCATTCATGTGGTGGTAATCCCTCCACATTAAAATGCCTCTTCACATTCCCTTTTAAAGTCTCCACTTTAAATGCATTAAATTTCTCCAAATTTAATGCTCTCTCATTTAATAAAACTCTTTTATTGATTTTATTCAGAATTTTGTTAATTAATTTAATTAACAAACATTCACATAAAACCCCCTGCAACATTTCAATATTACATGCAGAACCAATTTCAGCAATTTCACCCGAAACAGTTTCGGTGTCTATTGAAATAATTCCAGTGCTTTGCAATTCTTTCGTCTGAAACATATGTGCTCCAAAATGGTGTGGTAAATCTTAAGTGTGTCACCCTACGGTTCGCGAATAATGCAGACATGATTGAGACTCCTCTCAGATCAATAATCAGAAGCGGGACCTCGAGATCCGTACTGACTCCCACATATTCAACGATGACTTATGTGATCATGAGAACCTTTAACGCTTGTAATTTAATCCCTTTGTCTCATGATATAATACATGTCCGAGATTCGATCATCGGTATCCAAATATCTAGTTTGATCTCGTTACCGACATGCACTCTTTTCTCGTTCCCGTGATATAACATTCTAGTGATCACATCACTTGCTTGCAAGCTATCTCAATGTGATATCACCGAGAGGGCCCAGAGTATATATATATATCCGTCATCGGGATTGACAAATTCCACTCTTGATCCATGAGCCTCAACATAACTCCTTCGTAGAACTGAACCCATCTTTATAGTCACCCTATTACGGTGTGACGTTTGATGTTATCAAGATACTCTTCAGGTGTTAGCAATTAACATGATGTCATGGTCTAAGGATAAAGATTACTTCGTATGATGTTATAGCAATATAAACATAATGAATTTGATCGTAATGCTATACTTCGGATGAATGTTCATCACATCATTCAACTAATGTTGTGACCTTGTTATTAACAACATCCAATGTCCATGATCAGGAAACCTTGATCATCTTGTTAATCAACAAGCTAGTCTATAAGAGAAGCATAACTAGGAACCCTTTTTGTTTATTAAACACACATGTATTGATGTTTCCGATCAACACAATTATAGCATGCAAAATAAACATTTATGATAAACATGGAATAAGATAATAACCACTTTATTATTGCCTCTCGGGCATATTCCCTTCACCTACTGTCCCCTTACTTAGGAATCAACAACTTCTAGCCGACCAACCCGTCACTATGCTGGCCTGACCATTAATAATATTTAGTTCTCTTACCGTATCTAGACCCTTAAACTATGGGGATTTCTATTTTCGTACCCTTCGAAATATATTCAAGTTCATCTGTTTATGGAGTTAAAGTTCCGGTGGTATACTCGTTATTTTGCATGGATAGAGGGGTGCCCCGACAGGTATAAGGGTTATCATGTCCGCTAGATCACAGAGGACCAAAGGTTGGTGGGCACGATCCGTGTGACAACTGTCTCGACCAATCAGAGCGTAGCAGCAAAGATGAGCACAGGTGTGAGAGATGGATACAAAGAGAGGGGAAAACCAAGTAGCGCTTAAGAGCCAAGGGCAAAACTGAGTAGAACTTAAAAACCTAGGGCAAAATTGAGTAGAGCTTAAAAACCAAGGGCAAGAGTGACAAAGGGATTCAAATAGAAAATAGAAAATGATTTAAAAATGGAACTAAACTGCCAGTGTTATGCTCGAGGGCAAAATTGAGTACAACTGAATCGCCATGGTTAGACACGAGGGAAAAAACGTGACTCACGGTACGCGTGTGCGGTGCATGGGGCGATAGCGGACACGTGTAGCCGTGCATGGTGCATTAGTGTACACGGTGCATGGTAGTGCAACGAAACGTCTCTTCCCTTCTCCTTTAATAGAGGCCTCCCCACTCCCACTCATCACACACTCGCTCACTCAACCGTCTCCACTGTCCCATCATCTTCTGCAAACGCCCAACAAAACCCCAACCACCCCGGCGATGGAGAAGAACGGCGCGGTGGCCATCGGCGCCTCCAGGGCCGCCGGCGAGGAGCCCCCTGTCCTCGTACAGACCCCCGTCCCCATCCCTGAATCCGCCGTAGCCACCGGGCGAGGAGACCCCGGCCGGTCTCGGACAGACCCCGCTAGGCTGGGACCCCTACGAGGAGGTTGTCTACATAAGGCCGGAGAACCCCTACGGCACCAGCATCGCCGACCCATGGTCGGAGGTAACCAGGGTTTTCTCCCCTTCCCTTGTTCTTCCCCTGTTCCCATCGTTGGATGTTAGGTAGTATATTATTAGGGCTTGGCTGTTCGTATTTTTATAGTAGCTAATCCTCTTGTGTTAGATCTTGATTTTCGACGAATCCCCCTGTTCATAGTTGGGATCAGTATTCGATTTGGTTTGAGATTCAGGGATTAATCGGAAGATCTCAATCGGTCAATTCTATGCAAATAATCAATCCCGATAATCAAAGTATCTCAATCATATCCTTATTGCACTCTACTGTTTTTTTCCAACAGGAGGCAACGTCTGCAGCGATGATGAGTCCAAGGACACCAAGACTCTTCATGTGCTGAGGAGGCTAAAGTCCGGCCAGTACAGCAACTTCTTCGCCGACGACGTGTACAGGTGCCCCTTCTTCCCCACCATGAGGCTCCGCACCACGGACTTCAACTCCCTCGTGAAGCATGCCGAGGACGTGAGGACATGTGGCGAGTCCATGAACGTCCACGGCTTCATCGCCAAGCACCAGCCGCTCGGTCTTCACCTCCGCAACCTCCAGAAGGTGGCTATCGAGGATGGTCGCATGCCCCCGGTCAGACCCAAGGTGCCCAAGGTCAAGGGGCTGGGCAGCAAGAACTGGAGGAGGCACCAGAGGGAGGAGGCGGATGCCCTCCTGGCAGAGGCCACGAGGGGCCACTAATCAGCTGTTGCTGTTGTAAAGCAGCTTCTTTTGTGTTGTCTGTGTTGAACCTGTCAGCTGCTGCTGCTGAGCAGCCTAATTGTTGAACCTCGTTAAGTATCGTACTATATAACCTATATTAGCTACTTTATCTACATCTACTCTATTTACTAAATTTATTTATGGTGCTAGTTTGTTTTGCTGCTCTAGATTTTCTACCAGATTGGGGAAAAACAAGGGCAAAATGAACAATGAATGAAGAGAGAAGCTGCTTTAGATTCCCTGCCTTTTTGGGCAAAAAAAACACAACTGTTAGCGAGAGAGGGGAAAAGGCGCTCTTAAAAAGGCCAAATAACAAAAACACTTCCAATTTAGGCGTCAGGGCGCATGTAACGGCTAAGCCTTTGACCAGACGGCACCCCCCTCCGAGCGCATGTGAGGGCTTCAGAATATCAGGAGGGCAAAAGTGAGGACAAACGAGACACAATGTTGCTATAGCTAAATATGACAAAAAGCTGAATTTGGCTTTACCATGAAATTTGGCTAGAGCTCCACAATGTAGCTATTCTAAATCTTTAAACTATGTGGTGTGTTGAAACCTCATGCTTTTCCACTGACACGTGTGTTGCATAGTTGCTTGATCGTGCATGCTTACACAAGTGGCCTACAGAGAAACTTATAGAAGCATGGGCAAACGAGCTTCGTTTTGGCAAATTCTGGACAAAATGAAATTGCAAGCTTTGCGCAATCGGTAGGACTAATCGGATGGGCGGCTGCCCCGGGGCGTAGGGATGCTAGGTCTATGTCTATGCTTACACTTCTTAAACTTGTTAGGAATAATAGCTGTACACTTCCTTATGTCCTGTCACATTACATCGTGTCAGCACCGCGCACCCACTGCGGATCGGCAACGGGACGGTGGTCTACGTGACCGGTCTCTGCCACGCCAAAGCCACATCGCACACCCGTCCCATCGTCTACCGGGACGGACACCGAATTTAATCGCTAGGATTGGAAACCAACTATGCTCGCCCGGTCAAACTTTCTTCCACATGGGTATGCCCGGAATATTGGTAAATGCAATTTAAGCATCACCTTCCGTCTCCTCAGCACATCACTGTGCAAAAATCCCCAACACATTCCTTCCGCCGCCCTTCGCCGCTGCCGCAGCCACCGCAAGAACCATCGACGCTGCCGCAGGCACCGGCTCCATCGGGCCATACCACCACAACAGATCACTCCACTGCCACGCCCAGTCCCAGCCACTACTACCGACCCTAGGCCACCGCCGCCGCATTAGCTGCTGCCATGGACGCAGAGTACGACGTGTTCGGCGACGGGAGCGACTTCACCGACGAGTACACCGTCACCGCCCATGGAACCAGGAAGCTGACGGTCGTCCACACAAATGCGTTAGCAGAGGTTGCCAAGGTCATCGCAATGTACGAGCGGTGGCTATAGGAGCCGATGGACAGGTACAAGATTGTCGGCCTTCACCTCGATTATACCGGAGATAGGAAGAGGACGAAACTTTTGTAGCTGTCCATGCGCAACCACTGCCTCCTATACCACGTATGTAGGGCCAAATTTGTAAGCTCGGAGCTTCGCGAGTTCCTACACAGGAGGGAGATCTACTTCGCCAGTGTAGACATCAAGAACGACACTCCGAAGCTAGAGCGGGATCTCCTTGTTCATGTCGTCAATCACGTTGATCTCCAACGTTTGTGGAGGTACCCGGATGGCGGTACGGGGAAAGCCGGCATGGCTAGACTCGCTGTCGACATCATCGATCGTGAGTACGCCGGCATGAAAGTTGAGTTCCCGAAGCACCTGCACGAGCGATGGGAGTGGAAGCACCTGGATTACGATGCGATCAAGTACGCAGCCAGGGACGCGTATGTCTGCTACGAGATGCTCAACAGGATCTGGCGGGTGGGTGAGTGTGTTGTTTACCACTACTAGTTTCGCATTTCGTTCCTAGTTTTATCTCGCCTGTATTTTATCTCGCATGTATTTTCTAAGCATTTTGTGTGTAAGAACCAAGCTCGTATGATCCCTGTGCTATTAGCTACTTAACCTGTATGAATTACATTCCCCCTTTTGTATGCTCAACATTCATTCTTACAAATTCTGTCTGTGCCATTTGCATGCGGCAGATTCCAGGACTGACATGCATAAGGTGTAATACAGTCATAACCAAACCCAGATTATAGCGAAGGATACAGTCATAACCAAACCCATATTATAGTTCGACAAAGGTAATACACATCAGTTCGTAATTTCTCACATAGTGTACTTCTGAAATAACATGTTTTCATAAACACAACAATCATGCACTAAAAGTCTACATCCCAGCCTGTTGGAGAAGGCAACCGATCCCAGGATGCCTTCGATCGCTTACCCCGACTTCTAGATTCATCTACACTTCGTCATCTGGGGCAAACAACCTGCCTTGGTGGTGGTTCAATGATGCGATGCCTAGATCAAGATTTTACAATCTGGCGGTATAGCTCGTGGCTAACATACCCGTCAATTGCAGCATACTTCATATTAGGTTCAGAAAATGGCTTATCCTCCCAGTAATCGTGCCCTAAACGCCTCGGCAATTTGCCCTTCATGTCAGCATACCACGGGTCGATGAGTTCGGAGGCAAGAACGGCCATCCTGATCTTGCCGCCCTTCGTCCCTAGGATCCAGTAAATTTCTTGGATGTCCACTCTGCACTCCTTTGGGATTCTAATGTTCACAGTCGGGCTTTCAAGCAGTTTAGTGTCATTCGTGATGTCAACACTAGTAAATGTTATATGTTGGTTCACGAGAAAGTCATGAGACAGATCCCTAATGCTTTTGCCCCACCTTCATGAAAATGAATTCAGACAAATAATATAGCAATACCTTTTGCAAACAGACGGTTCAGGAAAAAAAGACAGCAAAGTCTACCAGATCCCGTCAGCTCCCTTCTCGCAAAAATGCTGGTATACGAGGACGTGCCCCTTCATGGAGAGTTGCACCACGGCGATCCTACGATGATCGCAGATGTACTCGAGGTCAAGACCTACGAACCTGTTGTCTTCAAACCGCAACCAACTCGTGTAATTATTCAGAGTGTCCCTCACTGTCCGAGGGTTGGTGGTGTAGACGACATCGATCTTCTTCCTGCCATGTACTTCTATGTCGAAGTGCGCAGTTGCTTTCCTGCCGTCGTTTCGGACGTCTGAAGAGTCAATGACTACATGCAAGAGGGAAAGGATACAGAGGAAGAGGGTGATGCGGTGGTGGAGGAAATGGATGAGGCCGTGGAGGAGGAAGATGATGAGGCCGTGGAGGAAATGAGATGGAGAAGTGAAAGATTGGAACTGCCCGTACCAATATCTGGAATGGTGCACGACCGTTCGTAGTAGGGTGAAGGTGGAGAAAAACGGCGGTTTTACACGTCGATGCTAGCGCTTCCTAAAATTTGTTCTGCGCCACTTGCATGCGGTGGAATCGAGGTCAGCCATGCACGATCCAAGTCTAACATAGTCACGTTTGCGCGTGCCGACCTTCACTCACTAACAGGCGGGCTGCACATTTCTCTCTCTTATGATTTATTTTTTCACTTCCTCTAGACGGTTCCGGTGCCCGCCCTCAGTAATTACGCCCCCCTTCCTTGTCTTCCACGCGGGCGAGAACCGGCGGCGCCGGCGGTTCCTTGCAGATTCACTCCCACTCAAATAACTTTCCCCATCCCTGATTCCATCCCCTCTCGAATCCATCTGCCTCCTTATCACAATGCCTCCATTAATCTATCGGATTCCAGACTCCATTTGCTGCTATGGGTAGAGCTTGGGGTAGCAGCAGGCTGAAGCGAAAGGCATGCAACGACGACGCGGATGGCCAGGGCGACCGCCACCACGAGGATTGGGGATGGCTAAACCTCAGCGCCACGAACATGCACAGGATCGCCTCGGGGTTGGACATCATCTCTGCCGGCTGCCTCGCTCGCTGCATCCCTGGCTACCACTTCGCGATGCGGGACATGGATAAACAACCGTTCGACACGCCAGGCCTTCTTTATCCCGATAACAGCAAATGGCCAAACGACCGTCATGGCCACGTAAGTTCTAGTATCATACTTATTGGTTTAGTCATATCGTTGATTCATATGTGTTGAACTCTCATCGGAATCCTATGTTCCTTCTGTCGAACGTGTTGTGTGCACGCGCGATTTGAACAAATCGAAAGATTTAAGACTATTCTGTACAGCGGAAGCTCTGCTCGTACCTGATATTCTAGTATTTTCATACTGACATAGTCTTACTTTAGGTGATAGACGAGTTGTCAATTTTGATTTGCAATGGAATGCCTGCTAGGTGATATTCCACGAGCTGTTTATGATCATCGTCAGGAGTTTGTTCTGGGGGCTCTTCTCCTACTCCATATATTGGGTATCTTCATACTGACATAGGCACAATTTAGGCGATATTTTGTGTACTTCAATCTGAAGGTCCAGTTGTCAAATTGTATTTGCAATGGAATCCATGCTAGGTGATTGTACCAACTGAGAACAAACTCTACAGAATATTCATGCAAATCTGATGCTGCTGGATAAGTGGTCTGAATCAGTAGTGGTGAATATCAAGGAAGAAGAAGAGACGAAAATTGAAGATGACCAGAACTGGGTGGGTGGCAACGGCGAGTGGCTAGTCCTTTTATCACAGGATGGGAGTACTTGGACTCTAAAAATTGGCTACAGATTGTTGAGACTTACACTGCCATCTTTGGAGGGTGTCGGCATTACTGCATTCAACAACGGGTGGCCGCCGCCCAATTCTGAATTCGCTTACAGGTTCAACATGGCAGAACTTCACCTCCTGAAGGTACAACTCCCACATAGACCGAGTATGACCTCTTAGCGGTGTTCGACAAGGCAATAATATTCATTAGATGCCCAGAAGACAAGGAATGGATAGGCTTGCGCGACGACTTCCTACGGCCGGAGAAGTATGTCGACGCCATTTTCACCTACAACTACTATTCATACAAACCGCAACGCATTTATGCGGTCACTGAACCTAGCGGCGACATGCGTGTTTGGGAGCCATCCATTTGGGGTGAGTCATGGTGTCATATAGCATGTAAAATCCCATTCAAAATTCTGCTTACTGACTGTAAGTAACACGCAGGTACCCATGTAGCCCCGCGCATCATTCCAGCTCCGGTCATCGAAGATGCAGTAGCAGATGCTGAACTTGGGACACGGCACTGCTTCCTGGCACCTCTCGGAGGCGACACGGAACAGGATGATGAACTCATGTGGATTCATATCAAGGGAGCACTAAACAGCGTTGGTGATACAATAGAACATATGGGGACACAACTTTCTTCATACCCATCGATGTGGTGTCACGTTTTCTCGAGGTTCGCATGCCCATCTAAAGACCTAGTAGAGCAAGTCTGGAGCAGAGTCGAGAATCTGAAGGGACAATTTGTGTTTCTTGGGATCAACTACCCTTTCTTTCTCGGATCCCCTGGAGCTGTTGAACCTGTAATTGCTCAGGCAGCCCTGGCTCCTGATGTTGCTGCTGTTGCTCGTATTGGTGGTGGTGGAGCTGACGAAGAACTAGCTGTTGTTCCTCCTGGTGAAGCTGACGAAATACTTGGTGATGCTGCTGATGGTGAAGCTGACAAAATACTTGCTAATGCTACTGCTAGGGAAGCTGACGAAATACCTGCTGAGGCTGCTGCTGGTGAAGCTGATGAAATACCTACTGAGGCTGCTGCTGGAGAGGAAGAACATCCCGGTGTTGTTGCTGAGGTGCCAGCACTTCTAGTGTTTATAGCAGACTGTGTTTGCTGCACACTCACGCGCCTATCATGTTGACACTCCAGATCTGACTTGGAGCAGAATCCACGTCAGGGGGAGGGGCCTACAATTGGCTCATCAGTGGGGTCGTATGATTTGATGGAGAATGCCAGATGGCCAAACACAACATTCTGGTTCGTTCCGACGATACCACCAGCTCCAGGGACCTAGTGCTCATACTGGCAGATCCGATGAACCATTTGTCTTTATCTTTATCATTAGTTACGCTTATTTTTGTAAAGACTAAGCTGTGCTTATTTGTGTAAGACTAAGTTGGCCTAGCTGCGTAATATTCAGTGAAGCCAGCTTTTCTTTCCACGCCCATAACAACAGAATTGCAGCATAGAACATACAAAGGTAATGTGCATACTAGGTATTTTTGATCAGGATAACAACCACTTCAAGCAAATGATACATGGTGTACGCATTTGAACGCATCACTAGAATATGCCACCTATTGATGACTGATGACATGGATCTAGATTTTCTGCATGTATTTGCATTGAATCGCTCATTGATTTGTTCACATATTGACGAGGGTTTAACTCATCAATGTCCATTGTTATGCTTGGGTTTTGAAGAAGGAGGGAGCGCTGGAGACATCTATCGGCTAGCAAACAAGCACACAGGGGACTCGAAGATTTACCCAGGTTCAGGCCTCGCAAAGGTCCTTACTCCTGGTTGTCTGCTCGTGGAATTATTGAAGGAATCGAAGATTACAATGGTGCGCAGATGCAATCTGGCGAGAGTTGTGGAAACTAGGGTTGCGTGTGTCCTCCTCGCCGCCCCCTCCTAGCCTTTATATAGATAGGCTAGGTCTCGGGTAGCAGGTCGAGTCGGTTACAAGTTAGGGGTTTTCCCCTTTGAACTTTCTATCTTTAGCTTCTTCTTGTTCTTCAAGCAATCGAGAGTCCGTAGGTTACTCGAGTTCTCCACTTGGGCTTTGGCGACACCGTGGGCTTCCGCTGTATTCAGGCCGGATATACCAAGCTTGAATACCTGTAGGGTATACCCATGTCAGTAACCCCCGAGTGTCCAGTGGAATCACAGATTTTACTGGGGACTTTATGAAGCCTTTTGAGTGCATGACTGAGTATGTTTTTCGACTACTCTGTTTATGTCATAGGGATTGTTGATGTGCGTGCCTAATTTAACCGATGTATCGGTATCAGTTAACTACCTTAGGGTAAAACAATGCAATCTACTCGAACTCGAGTCCCCGGACTCGAATCCAGAAAAGTGCTGGTGTAATTCAACTCAAGCCTCGGAGGTCTTACAGGAGTCGAATTCCAGTATACAGGTATCAGCACTCGACGCGTCCGTCAAGGCATGTTCATCGTACCTATAGGCACGGATATATTTCCGGTAGTGCGCAGCAAATGCGTTGCCAGGCCTTATTCAGGTCTTATTTTCACGCTGTAAGAGCGGCATCCGAATTTTTGTCATTGCGGAGATGATTCGGGTAACCCAGGAGACGCAGTCTCGTTGTAGGGAAAATATGAGGCGGTGTCGCGATAAACTTCGAGTGTGGATGTTATAAACACACACTACCATGTACGGATAATCATAGGGTGTGCGACCAGCGCTCCCTATGGGAGTAGCCCCCAAGTGCTTGGTTGAGTCGAAGACTCAGGCAGGGACTAAATAACTTTTGCGACTGCTGTCATCTTTTGTTGCTTGTTTCAGTCGAATTTGCTTCCGGTGCTCCCTATGGGAGTAACCCATGTCCATAGTCGAATTGTGGTTCGAGTGGTTGGGTTTGCTTTTGATTTTCCATGTTCCTGTAAGAAAGAAAAAGAAAAATCGTAGGGTACGCGACCAACACTCCCTATGGGAGTATCCCCCGAGTGCTTGGTGGAGTCGAAGACTCGCGCAAGGACTAAAGTAATCGAAGTCTTATGCTCCTCAATTTTTATGACGTTAGTGCTGACTATGTGATGAGCTCAGTTGCCTGCGCGAGCAGGTTTGATGGGACGTGACGAGCGGTGGGTCCTATTTTCTGACTCTGACTTGATCGGGCATGCGTAATCTTTGTTTTAACTGTGCCTCCTCGATTTCCACGCATAATGGGGGTAGTGGGGGACGGTTCACGCTTCAGGTCCTCCACGTGTCGAGCACGATGAACGCCACGTGTCTGGTAGGGTTTTTTTTCCGACTGTTAGATTGCATCTGCCAAGGGGTTAAGTAGTGATGATGCCACAGTAATTTTCACATCTGCTTCCTCTCTGCCTTTGCCTTTGTCGCCATTGCTGCTGCTCCTCTGCTTCTTTGCATTCCTCTCTTTTGCGGCGCTGGACCAGCTCCGCATTTTTCCTAGTTACTTTCTCCGGTCACACCGCCACCGTAGAATGGGGAAGAAGAAGGGAGGTTCCGCGGCCGATTCCACCACCGCCATGGTTGCTACGAAGAAGAAGGGTGGCTCCACCGCTGTGGGCACCAGCACCGCCGCCGCTGGGAAAAAGAAGGGCATGAGCACCTGCGTCACCAATGGTGCGTGGCGTGCATCCGTGATCAAGTCTTCAGAGCTTTGTCTTCTTCGCCAAGACGGAGTTTTATCTTCTGCAGTCGTTGACGCACGCATCCCTAGCAGCGAGGTAATCCCCTCTCCTCCTGCCGGCTTCGGGTGATGTTCCTAGCATTCATCATCTGTGGTCTTTTGTTGCCCCTACATCCTTTCTTGAGGGGCCTTCTCTGTTTTTACGGGCTCTAGCTCCATCAGCTGTCCCCAAAATCCATCCTCCATGTAGCTTGCTACATTACTCTTTGCGAATGCTGGCTCGGAATCGAGCCGCACTTTGGTCTCTTCAAGCGCCTCTTCAAGTTGAGGCGCCAATCGGCGTCTGGTTCCATAGTCTACGATGTAGGCGGCTGCGGTATCCATGTCGACTCCTCCGTCACATACTTCGACATCAAGCTCATGATGTCCGTCCAAGGGTGGAGGGACAAGTGGTTCTACATCCGCGACCACCGATGGAGACCACTTCGGAGTCGCGCCCTTCGATCCCGCAACGCTGTGCAAGAGGAGGCGCTCCTGGAAGAACGTAGTGATGCCCGACGAGTCCGTGGAGACAGATGTGCTGTACGAGCGCGTCTACGACCTCGAGAGTCGCATGGGTAAAGAGGAGGGAGGTTGCGCCTGCATTCGCACAAGGCTGCGCCGTCGCGTCCAGCCCCTGCAGGCCAGAGTCCACCATATGTTCTAGTGGGCTGGCGTAGACGATGTCACTCGCGTATCTGCCGATGGCATTTCCATGAGTAAGATAGATAAGAGGGTGCGACTGGTCACCAAGTACACCGCCAAGGATGTGCTCCCCGGTGAACCAGACGTTCCTTCGTTCGATGTTGCTAACCCTCCTCCTGAGGTATAATTGTGCTACGTAGTAGCTTTTGCTTTGTCGACTGCTTCTTTGTTGTTTCATGACTTTGTGCTAAATTGTTTTCTGTAAGTAGGATTGGGCGGTGTCACCCTGTATGCCCCCTCTCCCCGAGGGGGTTCTCCCTCGTGAAGCCATGGAAGAGGACGAGTCGGAGTCGACCGTCCCATCTAATGTGGAGGAGGAAGCCCCCGAGTCGAGTGGTCCGGACACTCGCAAGCGTTCGCGCAGCGAGGATTCGGATGCGTCGTCTCCTTCGACTCCGGAAGGTGCAGCTATTAGCGCAGAGTCGCCGATACCTGCCATTCCTGTGAGTGTCATGGCGCCATCTTCTCGCAAGAAGATGCGGCTGCCGAAGGAGTCGTCGTCAGAGTCGGGGGATCAAACCTTTGATTTTGACAAGTTCGATTGGTAAGTGTACGAGTCTTCCTTTTAGTTCTTCTTTTTCGATTTGCCTTCTGTTGATGCTGGTTTTGGTCTTCAGTCAACCGGCGTCGTCATCTTCTGGCGACGTCCAAGTTTTGAAGGAATCTGGAGTCGTGACCTCCAAGGCCATGAAAGTGGCTGAGCGCACTCCTCCTCCATTGGCGGCCCATTCCGGGCATAATTCATCAAGTTCTCCACACAATGTGGAGCACCAGATGGTTATCAGGACGTCTACAAATCCATCGACTTCGGAGTCTTTGGAGGATCATGTAAGTGTAGCATCTCTTATTCTGATTTGGCAGTCCAATTTTCATCTATGCCATCTGTTGATCCTTTACGATGTCTTCTGCCGCAGCTCGTTGTGAAGGAAGCCGCTCACCTTGCAGAGCAGGTGCTTGCGATGGGTCGTCAGCATGCAATGGTGGACAATCGCCATCGTGCGGTGGAAAGTGAGTGTTCCTTACTTTTCTTCTGCATCCTTGTGATATATTCGACTAACGGTCTATCTTTGCTTGTGTCATAGCTGAGCATAATGCCCTCCTTCATATCACTGCTTCCCTGGAGAAAACACTTGCTGTGGTGGTGAAGAGCCGTGATGAGGCAATCACTGCGCTAGACGAATCGTGGAAACTCAAAGAGGATCTGCGCGCCTCTATCGCAGATAGGGAGAAGTTGTTCGAGGAACAACTTTTCTCGATTGCCAAGGGTCTCTCAGGTATTTCCTGGTCTTCAATTTCACCAGTTGCATCTTCTGTCGACTTTGCTATTTTGTGCTTATTGTGTGCCAATGCTTGATTCTTGTGTAGATGCCAGCGGTCTGAGCTTTGACGCGCAGGCGCTCCGCCATGACGATGCGTTGGCAGGTGCCATCTCGGTAGTCAAAGACCACAGCGCTGCCGTGCAGGGGACGCTCACCAAGGCCAAGGGCGTGTTCAGTCGCCTCTAGGAAGGGCTGGCGCCCAAAGCTGAGTTGATCGAGAATATGGATGAGCTGGTGGAGTCCTTTGCCAGAGGCATTCCTTCAAGCTTCAAGAACTCACTCTGTGCGGCTAGTGCTTCAATGTCACTTGCCATGGTTCAAGCACACGGAGTCGAAGTTGATCCCTCGGCGGTCTCCAAGGCGATGCCTATCAATGCTGATGGCCAGCAGGTAGTCTTTGCTCCCTTCGCGACTTCTTGTGGCAAGTACGGCCCGCAGCTGATCAACACGGTTGCGAAGTACTCTGAGGAGCTTCAGCGAGCCAAGAAAGTGGCGAAGGCTGCGACGTCAGGGGCTGGCGGGAAGTCTGTGGCATCTGACACTGCCACAGACGCAATGAGGCCCCCAAAACCGAAGTCAAATTCGAAGAAGCCAATTTCTCCTCAGTAGTCGTATCTTGTAATAGTTAAATAGCTATGTATTTTATCGAGAACATGCCTTTTGGCGAGTGTACCTGCTGATACTTTATTATTCTTTGAATGCACTCGAATCTTTTGTCTGTGCATGGCTTTAGTCTTCTTATTGCCTCTTGCTTGACTTGTGATAGGCCACATCGAGTGATCCGTGGAGGGAACCTCAGGATTTGCCACCCCTTGATGACACTTTGGCGCCACCGCGCTCAAGGGTGGATGAGTTGTCCCTTGATGACACTTTGGTGCCACCGCGCTCCATGACCGCGTGAAGCAGTTGGAGCGTGAATTTCCCGTACTCCGCGGTAATGCGGATGTTTGGAAGTCGAAGGCAGAGAAGGCCGCCGCCCGAGAGCAATATATGTTAGGGGAGGTGACGCAGCTGGGCGACCAATTCAAATGTTAGTTTTCTTATTCCTTCTCTTGTAGTCACTCGTCGTAGTTCCTTGTCTTCATACTTCTGTCTTTGCTTGGTATAGTTGTCAATGCGCGCCATCCTCAGGATGACAAAGATAGGATCGCCATTCGCATGAATGATGTAACCCAGGAGCACCTTGGCGAGTGGATACTTTTGGGTGGATCATGATCGCGCGATCGCAATGGTGACCCTGCAGGATCGTGCATCACGAGTGCTTCATTTCCTGAGGAAGTCGCAATCGTGCCTGAAGAATATTTATCGGACAATGTTCCCGCTGGACATCGTTCCATCGAGCCTGCTAGCCCTTCTTGCCAAATTCCAAGACTTAATTGCAGTCTGCGGGTGTGTACGGCAGCAGTTAGTGGCTGGTGACAAGGCTGCTATGTCGCCGGTGCGACTGCACAGACCCGATGTGGACGTTGCAGCAGTTGCGGCCGGACCACTAGTGTCGCCAGTAGGTTCGACTTGGAACATGGTTCCGCACTACCAGGCGGTGGATCGCCCAGCGGAGGAGATCGTCGACTTCTTCGAGGAGCAGACCAATGATCTTTTGTTGCAACAGTTGTTTAGTTTGTATCCTGCACATAGTTGTACCAGTGTTGTAAAATTCGTATATATGTTGTGTATAATTTATTGACAGTGATGTGTAAAAGAGCTTGTTAGCGTGTATGGTTTGTGAGTGCGTTGCACTATGCGATTCCTTTTCGTTAGCCTGACTTGTGTTTATCTCATCCCCTTGCCAACCTGTCAGGTGCGTGGTAGCTGGGTTGGTGTTTATCAAGGGTTTCGATTGATGCGTCAGCTTATTCAGGATATCGCGTTAGTTCGTAGAACAGATGTGTACAGGGTGGCGCAGCCCCCGAGTGGATTGATTGCAAGGTAAAATAAAAGGAACCACATGATTTTGGGGCACTTAGCTTTATTTATTCGCAGAAAAGTACGGGGTACAATGTGTGGCTGAGTAGCGTTGGCTGAGTAGCCTTATTTGCAATGTAAAAGTAAAGACGACTAAGGGTAGAAGCACCACAGCTGCGCGACGTTCCAGGGGTTGGAGTATGCGACTCCTATCTCGAAATCTTTAAGGCGATAGGCGCCACCTGGGATTACTTCTGTAATCACGTATGGTCTCTCCCAGGGGGACTCGAGCTTGAGATGCCCTTGCTGCTTCAGTCGCATGACCAGGTCGCCTTCGACGAAGGACCTAGGGCATAGCATCCTGCTGTGGTAGTTGCGCAGGTTCTACTGGTAGATTGTTGATCTCTCCGCGGCGATTTCCCTTGCCTCATCAAGGAGGTCGACGGAGTCTTCGAGTGCAAGAGTTGACTCCTGCTTGCTGTAAGAGACCATGCGTGGTGCTTTGTATCGTACTTCGGCAGGTAGCACTGCTTCAGCTCCGTGCACCATGAAGAACGGGGTGTACCCTGTGGTGCTGTTTGGAGTTGTGCATAGGCTTCAGAGTACCAATTGCAGTTCATCTAGCCAGCAACCCGCGGCCTGTCCGAGTGGCCTGAGGAGTCGCTTCTTGATGCCGCCGTAGACGAGCCCGTTAGCTTTTTCGACCTGACCGTTGGTCTGTGGATGTGCTACGGAGGCATAGCTGACGTTGATTCCCAGGTTCTCGCAGAATTCTTGGAACTCCTTGGATGTGAAGTTCGTCCCATTGTCCGTGATGATGTTGTGTGGAACTCCGAAGCGATAGATGATGGACTCAAAGAACTTGACTACGTTGTGTCCTGACTGATTAGTCACTGGCATGGCCTCTATCCACTAGGTGAATTTGTCGACTGCGACCAAGAGGTAGATGTAGCCTCCTCGTGAGGACCTTGGGAGTTTGCCGACCATGTCGAGTCCCCATTGCGTGAAGGGCTAGGCCAATGGAATTGGTCAGAGCTCTGCACCAGGTGCGTGCGGCTTGTCCGCGAATCGCTGGCAAGCGTTGCATTTTTGGACGATGTCCTTGGCGTCACGCATGTCCATAGGCCAGTAGAATCTAGCTCGTAGAGCTTTGGTGACGAGGGCACGACTGCCGGCGTGGTGCCCGCAGGTCCCCTCATGGATGTCGAGGAGAACAGCACTTCCATCAGCCATGGAGACACATCATTGGAGTACTCTTGTGATGCTGTGCTTGTATAGTTCGCCGTTGATAACAGCGAATGCCTTGGAG
The DNA here is from genome assembly GCA_910589775.1 of Avena eriantha. NCBI lineage: Eukaryota > Viridiplantae > Streptophyta > Magnoliopsida > Poales > Poaceae > Avena > Avena eriantha. Next base: position 303,135,498 of record OU342744.1, read on the forward strand.
CGCCATGCGATGTGCCGGGCGTCAATTGGATCGTCCGGTAGCCTCTTGCGGAGGAGGTACGTAATGTATGGTTGGGTCCAGGATGTCTCAATCATCATGTCGCTCATTGATCCTTCGAGTCCTGTCTCCAGCTCAAGGTCGTCGAGTGCCATTGGCTCATTGGGCGGCGTAGCCCACGAGTCAGTTGTTGTGCTTGTTTTCTTCTCTGCGGCCTTTGGCTTGATGGAGCATTCGCAGATCCGCTGGAGAAATACCCTAGGTGGTATGGGGGCGCAGGTAGAGCCTATGTTGGCGAGCGCATCCGCCTCTTCATTGCTTTCGCGAGCTATGTGCCGCAGCTCGCAACCATCAAAATCCCCTTCGAGTGTGTCGTAGAGGTCATGGTAGGCGATCATGTTGTCGTTCAGTGCGTCGCACTCGTGCATTGTCTGGTTGACGACCAACTTGGAGTCGCCACATATTATGAGCCTCTTGGCGCCGTAGGCTTTCGTCATCCTCATCCACAGTAGGGCCTTGTATTCAGCTTCGTTGTTGGAGGCGGTGAACTGCATTCGCAGGATATATTTCAGCTTGTCTCCTTGAGGCAATGTCAGTATGACAATTGTGTCGGCCCCGTCTTTTTGCTTGGAACCGTCGAAGTGCATTGTCTAAAGGTAGGACATATCTGGTTTTTCGGGGAGCTGGTTCTCCATCTAGTACACGAGGAAGTCATGGAGAACTTGCGACTTGATTGCATCGCGTTTTTATATGTAATGTCTCGTGGAGACAGTTCAATTCCCCAAAGTGCAACTCGTCCGGTGGCGTCGGGATTGTTGAGGATGTGCCCAAGCGGGGCGTCGTTGACTACCACAATTGGGTGTTCCTGGAAGTAGTGGCGCAGTTGCCGAGCCGTCATGAAGACGTCGTACGCCAGTTTCTGGTAGTGCGGGTACCACTGTTTTGTTGGCGTAAGTACCTCGCTGAGGTAGTAGACTAGGCGCTGTACCCCGTGGAACTTGTTTTCCTTGGCTCGTTCGACTATGAGCACTGTGCTGACCACCTGGTTGGTGGCGGAGATGTATAGCAACAATGGTTCCCTTTCGCGTGGGGTCACCAGTACTAGCGAGGTGTATAGTAGGCGCTTGAGGTCTTCGAATGCTTCCTGTGCCTCATTTGTCCACTCGAACTTGTCAGCTTTGCGGAGGAGTTGGTAGAAGGGCAGGGCCTTTTCACCCATCCGACTAATGAATCGACTGAGTGCCACGATTCACCCAGCCAGCTGTTGGACACCTCTTACGTTTTTCAGCGTTTCCATGGCCAGTATGGCTTTTATTTTTCTTCGGGTTTGCTGCGATCCCTCTCGCGGAGATAAGATACCCGACTAGTTGCCCAGATGGTACGCCGAAGGCGCACTTGTCCGGATTGAGCTTGATCCGGTAGCGGTCGAGGTTGGCAAAGGTTTCGCGCAGATCGTCGATTAGTGAGGCTTCCTCTTTGGTCTTGATTACTATGTCATCGACATAGACTTGAATGTTGCGACTAAGTTGGTTCTTGAGGCAAGCCTACATGCACCGCTGGTAGGTGGCTCCTGCGTTCTTTAGCCCGAAGGGCATTGTGTTGTAGCACAACAAACCAAAAGGCATTGTGAATGCCGTTTTTTCTTGATCTTCCTCCTTCATTCGAATCTGGTTGTAGCCTGAGTAGGCGTCGAGGAAGCAGAGGCGCTCACATCCTGCGGTGCAGTCGATGATTTGGTCGATTCACGGTGGCGGGAAGTTGTCCTTTTGGTAGTGCTTATTCAAAGAGGTGAAGTCCACGCACATCCGTAGGATATCCGTGTCTCTCTTTGGTACTAGCACCGTGTTGGCGAGCCAAGTGCTTTCCTTGATCTCGCGTATAAATTTGGCGTCGAGGAGTCTATTGATCTCCATTCCAACTGCCTTTGCTCTTGGTTCAGACTGTCGCCGAATTGTTTGTTTGACTGGCCTTGCGTCTGGGTTGACATTGAGTGCGTGCTCGGCGAATTCCCTAGGAACTCCTGGCATGTCCGCTGGACACCAGGCGAAGATTTCCCAGTGCTCACGGAGGAATTCGATGAGTGCGAGGTCCTATGCGAGACTCAAGTTGTTGGCGATGAGGGTCGTCTTGGCGGGATCCGATGTGTGGACATGAACTTTATTTTTGTGCACCGATGAGTCAAAAGATAGGTCGGGTGAACTTGGCCGGCTCAGGGGAGGCAGACTGTTGTTTGTCGACTCCTTTAGTCTCACGAGTTCTTCCTGCAAGCCGAAGGAGCGGGAAATTCTGTTAAATTCCCTGTCGCAACTGTCAGACCTCTCGAAGCTCCCGTTGACTGTGATGACGCCATTACGGCCTGGCATTTTCATCTGCAGATAGGCGAGGTGTGGCACTTCCATGAACCTAGCGAACGCGACACGTCCGAGGATGCAGTGATACTATGAGGGCCAGTCGACGACCTCGCAGTCGATGCGCTCGCGCCAAAAAAATTTCGGCGTGCCGAAGATAACGTCAAGGTTGATTTTGCCAAGGGGATACACGCCTTTGCCTGGGACGATGCCATGGAATGTTGTGTCTGAGCCCTCTAAGCAAGTTAGAGTGATCCTCATTGCTCGCATGGTACTCGTGAATATAAGGTTGATGCCGCTTCTGACGTCCATGAAGACGCGGCTCATGTCAAAGCCTCCAATTTGTGCCTCGAGTACGAGGGGACAATGGCCTGGACGAGGTACTTGGGGTGGATGGTCGTGCTTGTCGAAGGTGATGCAGGACTCGCTTCCACTGAGGTACTCAGTGGTAGATGGTGGCGAGTTTGTTGCCAGATTGACTTGGCGAGTGATGGCCTTTTCCACCCGGTTGGAGGGGTGACCCTTTTGGATCATCATGGTACCCATGGCCCGTGGGTACGGTTCGCCTCCGTGGTGCTGGTCCGGCGCAGCTGCATTTGGCGGTGGTCCAGGTGGTGGTGGTGGAGCTTTGTGTGCCACGGCGCCTGGGGCGGCTCCGTAGCCCCTTTCGACTGCGTTGTGATTCATCTGAGCCAGTCCCTCATGTAGTTTGAGGAACTCATGGCAATCCTTGAGGAGGTGGATGGACTTCTTTTTTCCGTCGTGCTTGTCAATGTAGAAGTGTACAGTGCATGGCCCAGACAGCTTGTCTTCAATGGATGTTGCGGGTGTCTGATCGCGATTGCGGCGCTGCCATACTTGCGTGGTTTTCCCAGAGTCGCGGTATCCACCACTGCGGTAGCCGCTGTTGCGGTTGTCGTCGCACCTGTCGGCGTAGCCGGCTGCTACCATGTTGACATCGTCACGATCATCATAAATGTGCATTCGCCATTTGCTTCGGCGGTCTGCGCTCGAGTTCTACTTCCTCATCGGAGTGGATGCGATTCTTCACCGAATCCTCTCCGTCAGCCCACCGATTCGCGATTTCCATCAGGTGATCGATGGTCTTGGGCTTCGAGCGGCCAATCTCCTCCCTGAGCTCTATGCGGCGAACGCCGCCGTTGAATGCGTTGATTGCGTGATCCTCCGAGATATTTTCTGTGGAGTTCTTGATGATGGACCACCTCTGGATGTACGAGCGTAGCGATTCTCCTGATCTTTGTTGGCAGCACCTCAACTCTTCGATTGACGCGGGCCTTTTGTATGTGCCTTTGAAGTTGCGCACGAAGATGTAAACCAGCTCTTCCCAACTGCGAATGGATCCGCGTGGGAGGTTGTTGAGCCATGCTCGGGCGGCGCCCTACAGCTGTAGCTGCAGGCATTGCATGGCCGTGCTTCGACTTCTGCCGTGAAGCCTGACGGAGGAGATGTGGTCCCCCAACTAGATTTTTGGGTCCTGCAGACCATCAAACTTCGTGTTCTCTGATGGGAGCTTAAACCCCTTGGGCATTCACTTTTGCATGATGGCCCTGCTAAAGCATCTAGCGCCACAGAGCTCCACATCTTCGTATTCTGAGTCAGTTGATCGGGCACGTCGCACCCTTGACTTGTCGATCTTGCGATGTGTGATGTCATCATGCGCGTCGTAGTCATAATCGTGTCGCCATGAGCGGCGGCGTCGAGACAGGTCATGACTATCATCGCTAGAGGAGGGCGAGGAATAACGTTTTGCTAGAGCCTTGCCTTTCTTCGGCTCCAATGTTGCCTCCTTTTCGAGGGCGTCCTTGACTAGTCCCAAGCCCGCGATCGTAGATCGGTGCATGGCGGCTCGGGGATCTCCAGCTGGCGGCTGGTTGTTCAACAGGTACATGGTGGCTGCCGTCACTGCAGCTTGCGGCGTCTTTGGGACCACATTGCCCCGTGTGTCCACTGTCATAGAGCTGAAGTCGAGGACCTTTGCAGCTTCTATGCGTTCTTACTATGTGAGATGGGCCATCCGGGATCGCCTCTTGTTTGCAATGTGCTCGTTGCCCTTTGAGGAGGATCCTCCGTGGGAGGAGAGCCCAGCACGTCGAAGACTCGACTCATCTGCCGCCTTTTTGCGTGACTCGACTCATGCTTGAATTCCTTCGTCAGGAGCCAATGGTAGCCCATCAGCAGTTCTTGCAGGGAGCCAAAGGGTAGAGGGTTGCCCCGTAGGGCATCAAGGCAATGAGCCCACTCGAGTTCGTTGAGCCTGATCATGACGTGTTCGCTAGTCTGCTCGTTTATTATAGTTAGAGGTTCGACTGCTCCTCCGTTGTTAACGGGGGTGCCGTTTAGCGATGGTCCGCCGTTTGGCGGTCGTCCACCATTGGGTATGCTGCCATTTGGCGGGTCGGCTTCATGGCTGCCGTTTCCCTTGTTGTCGTGATTGGCGGAGGAGTCGCCTGCGTTGATGACAGTGCACAAGAAGTGGTTGGGGAAGCTGCTGCTCCCACAACTTTCAGATCCGGAACCGTAGGCTCCATCTTCAGTTGCCAGATCGACCAGATCGGATTCGCGACTGCTGTCGCTGGCCGTATTCTCACCGGTTGTCGAGGCATTGAGTTTGCTGAGGGTGCCGATCGGCCGGGGGAAACCACGATGCTGGAGTAATCGACGGTATCGTCGGCTGGTCAGGCATGCGAAGCGTGCCCATCTGACCAACTTGGAAGCGGAAGCTCCCGATCGCCAAGCTGATCACATCGCCCACGGACTCAAAAGTTGGGCGAGTGGCCGGCGTGTGGACAGTGAAGTCGAACGCGCCGAAGAGCTGGCGAATCTCCACTGTTGCAGAGTTGTAGATCGCAGCTGATGGGGCCGAAGAAGCCGCAACATCGGCACTCCCACTTCCCACAGACGACGCCAATTGACGAGGGTTTAACTCATCAATGCCCATTGTTATGGACTTGGGTTTTGGAGTAGGAGGGAGCGCTGGAGACATCTATCGGCTAGCAAACAAGCACTCAGGGGACTCGAAGATTTACCCAGGTTCAGGCTTCGAAGAGGTCCCTACTCCTGCTTGTCTGCTCGTCGAATTATTGGAGGAATCGGAGATTACAATGGTGCGCAGATACAATCTGGCGAGGGTTGTGGATACTAGGGTTGCGTGTGTCCTCCTCGCTGCCCCCTCCTAGCCTTTATATAGATTGGCTAGGTCTCAGGTAGCAGGTCGAGTCGGTTACAAGTTAGGGTTTTCCCCTTTGAACTTTCTATCTTTAGCTTCTTGTTTTCTTCAAGCAATCGAGAGTCCGTAGGTTACTCGAGTTCTCCACTTGGGCTTTGGCGACACCGTGGGCTTCCGCTGTATTCAGGCCGTATATACCAAGCTCGAGTACCTGTAGGGTATACCCTTGTCACATATTTTTGTGCAATGGATGATGAACTCAACTCTCTTGGTAACTTGCTTCGTCAGCGAGCACTTGTTGATGCAATGCAAAGTACAGAACATGGTCGTCATCGTCATTCCATTTAGGTTCTCTATGTTTCGTCATCACGGAGCTACTAATTTCAAATGAAAATCTTGTAAAAAACATATGTGTACATTGTTAGAGTATGCTACGGCCACGGTACATACATGTTTTTCTACAATCACAAGAAGAAAACTTGATGCATTTTCACCTTGTTGGCGTTGTGCCGAACTGGGTGGATGCGGCTTTGGGGTTCAGAGAGGAAGGCGCCATGGCTCGTGTGCGACCATGGTGACGGCGAGCTCGGATTCTGGAGGAGGCCAACAGGACCAAGCATGGTCGGCATGGTGACAGATCTCACCCGGGAATGAATTCTCGTCCCCGCGCCGTGCCATGGGTGCGGCCATGGTGAGGGCAAGCTCCGATTCGGGATGCGGAGGAGGACGGGGCCGAGCAGGTTCGTCCAAGTCCTAGCTCCACGCTATGGCCGCGACCACAGATTACCGCCCCGGAGGAAGAAGACGCGTAAATGATGCATGCGCCAATGCTGCAAGCCTACATGGCAGCCATGATGGTAGCGACATAACAGCGAAAGCTGCCAGGGGCACCCAACTTGACGGCCGTTAGCCTGATATTTTGTATTGAAACTTAAGGTTGAATTCGTGCCAAAAAATACCCTCTGAGTATTTGGCATGCCAACTTTGGGCAACGCAGCTGATTGTAAGCAACTTGGGTACCGCATTGCCTGGGCGCCCAACTTTCAGGCCACAAAATGATATTCTCTCCAGGAGGGCCCTACAATGCCTCCAACAAGGGCTACGATGCCCACGGGTTCCACTGTCAATGGTAGCCTCCCCCAGATCTGAGGTTTCCCCCGGAAACAATAGAGCAAGGGACGCCCCCACCTTCGCCTCCAACAAGGAAAATGACACCCTCGGGCACCGCCGTTGATGTTGGCATGCTCGCCCGCTTCAGCAGTCCGTTCACCATCCCCTCCTCAACGTGATCCACCACTGAGAAGTCGCCGCGAGGCAGCACCCAGCCGACCAGACCTTTGGACCAACGAGCATCCAAAGTTGGAGGAGACCGCATCGCTGTGTGGCCGACGCCATGGCCACACACACGTCGCCGTGATGATCGGTGTGGGATCCCAAGATCCACCACACCAGCCCCATCCCGTCCACACCTCTAGCGAGGAGGCCGCCGCAACCATAACTTATAGGAGAAAGTCTTGTGCTCACCTCCCTACCTCAAAGTTGAACAAGATAAAGGAAAACACATTGTTTTATGCTTTTGCTCAAGAAAATGAGCCACTCCTGATCCAGTACATAATGAATTTCTCTGCCATAAGTAATTTGATTTTAGGGTACACCGGCTCCCGTAATATTCCAAACTAAATAGATGTTACTTCCTCTTCCTCAATGGAGCTGAAGAATCATTCCAAATTATAAGGACGCCTACACCATCAACAGTAGGAAAGTTCATTTCAGTGTCACCCTACCAAAAAGATAGTATGTGAAGAAAACGTTGGAATATGTATTTCCCTTGGTAGTCTTTACATGTGTAAAATATTTTCTTCCATCTCCCATGAGATGATATTCAATTTGATCTGCGTGACTGCCTGCAAGAGGACCTATAGATGAGTGAGGAAACTTTAGGTGTAACTTGCAGCTCTTTTGGGCAAATGAAACTGAGCTTATATGCTTAAATGATGGAATGAGACTTGAAGTCATAGATATGTCACAATAGAATCTAGGTGGTCTACATTAAGAATGGCGGAACAACATCAAGTAGTACATTTAGTAATTTTATTGGTCAGATCGCCAGCGCAATATTCAGTGCAAGATGGTAAGTAGACTTACATATCAAACTAAAATCGTCCTTTTAAACATTTTGTTGAGATTTTACTCATATAGAGCATAGCTTTGCATACTTTATGTGCTTCCAAACATTCATGTAGAAGAAATTTTTGAAGATCTGGCAGCACACTTGTACCATTGTTCATCTCAAGATGACATAACTAACCATAATATTATTTTCCTTCAATAGAAAAGGAATACATGTATCAGCATTGTGCAGATTTCAGGGGCACTAACATTCCACTTTTACGTATCCTTTATCTAATTAACTAACTCCATTCATCGAGCCTTTTACCACACAAATGCTAAATAATGTGTGCAATATAAAAAGGGATAGACTATTTACGACACAAAGCTTACTGGAATCAAACTCATCATATTGAACAAATTCTTAGATCGAGTTGCATTCAGGATAATATTCCCTGCTAAAATGCACTACCAAATTTGACCTCCCAGTCTAGCAGCTTCTGATTTACCTATAATAACTTTAGCATCCATGCTATAGAATTTGTCTGAATGTGAAAAGAACAATGTGTCATATGCACAACTAATTCTAACTAGCTATGTTGGAGTTGATGAATATTTACTCCCATAGATCATACACATGTATTATTCTCTGCATTCAATTCGGGTAGGGCATATATGCAAATAATGAAGGCATGAAACAATATAATGTGAACTAGAAAGCATCGGTCCTGGAATCATGCTTCATCTTATCTTACACTGTGGAGTAGCACCTATAAGGGCTTCCTGGTGAGTTCAAGTTGCAATATATGAAACCAGCTTCTTACCTATTTCTTTGGCTGCATCTCTTGCTGACAAAAATATAATCCATACAATACCATTTGTTACCTGCATGTGTATAGGGGGCCCATCAAACTGGTAACTAATTACTAGAAGCAATTTAGAGAGATGACCTTGTCATGTGTCAATCAGTGGGTCAATAGTGCTAAATTGAGCTTTGCCTTTACCTCCACAGAAGACTTCTAAACTTTCATCCTATGGATGCAGTGAGGATGCCCTTGATGCTTGCAGGAGGAAAGGATCAAAATCCATCGAATAATTCTAAAAGGATGGGAATTATATTGACTTCTGCCTTCCTCCCTTCCATCTAACATTGTCGTGGAGAGTTTCTTAATAAAGGAATAGTGTGCACGTGTTACGGAATGAAGGACTCACTGGAGCAAAGGCATAAGGCGGACAACCTGCACTCCAAGCGGTTGCCCTAGATGAGTCAATGGTCAATTCAATCTCCGCCCACGACCGATGCAGCCATGCGCCATCATAGTCGCTTCATCGTCTGTTGAGAGGTAGGGTCGAGGCACCGCGCCTCTGATGGCCCAAATATATCGAGATCGTTGGGGAACCCTAAGAGGAAGGTATGATGAGCACAACAGCAAGTTTTCCCTCAGTAAGAAACCAAGGTTATCAATCCAGTAGGAGCAAGGAAACACCCCAAAGGTGTAGCTAACTGAACGTTGGCAGGGCGCACTACCGGTGCCAGCAGCAACATGGACACATGCACAACACAACCACAGAACTTTGCCCCCAACTTGCGATGAGGTTGTCAATCTCACCGGTTTTACTGAAAACAAAGGATTAAACGTATTGAATGGAAGAAAGTAATAGTTTGCATAAAGTAAACACAAAGCAGTAAACAATTTGTGGATTATATGTAAAAGAAAGGACCGGGGTCCATAGTTCACTATAGGTGGCTCTCCTTAAGATAGATAACATGCTGGGTGAACAAATTACAGCGGGGCAATTGACAAACATCGAGAAAGCATACAAGCATATACTAATCATCTTGACTCCTTTGGAACTTGATTGGGCATTACAACATTATACATAGACCGCCATCCAACTGCATCTATGACTAATAATCCACCGTCAGGTTATCATCCGAACCCCCTCCAGTATTAAGTTGCAAACAACAGATTATTGCTTTACGAACTGCGTGTAAAGTAAACAATACGATTGTTCTATGCACAAAGGATTGTTGTTTTCTCCCTAGTAGCAACAGCACATCTAGTACCTTACAGATTTCTGTCACTTCCCCAGATTACCAGAGGCATGAACCCACTATCGAGCATAAATACTAAATCTTGGAGTTGCTAGCATCTACTTGGCCAAGATAGCTACTAACAACAGAAAGCATGCAAGATCACAAATAACAAACACATGATAGAATCAGTAATCAATCTGAAATAGCATCTCAATATCATCAGATCCCCGCAAACACAACATGCAGAATTACAAATAGATGATCTTGATCATGAACGGAGCTCACAAGATCTAGACATGAAAGCACAAAGGAGGAGAACCAACCATCTAGCTACTACATGGACCCGTAGTCCAGAGATAAACTACCCACGCATCACACCGGAGGCTTGCATGCTGATGAAGAAGGCCTCCAGGGTGAATTCCCCTCTCCGGCAAGGTGCCGGGAAGAGCTTCAGATCCCTCCCGATTTAGGGATGGAGATGACGGCGGCTATAGACTCTTTCGTGAATTTTTGATCGGGTTCTTAGCGTTTTGGTCCTGAGGGAAGTATACAGGCGGAAGGAGAGGCCGAGGGGGTGCTAGGGTCGGCCAGACCACCCCTGGCGCGGGTCAGACCTGGCTGCATGGCCAGGTGGTGTGGCCGGCCCCCGGCCCTTCTCCGTCTCGTATTCTGGCATCAGATGTCTTCCGGAAAAATAGGCACTTTGTCTTTCGTCCCGTCCAATTCCGAGAATATTCATTTTCTGACTTTCCTGGAACCAAAAACAGCAGAAAACAGGCATCTGGCACTGTGGCTCTTGTTAATAGCTTAGTCCAAGAAATCATATGAAAAGTACTCCAAAGTGTGGACAAAACATAAGAAAGTAGATAAAACCAAGCATGGAACATCAAAAATTATAGATACATTTGTAATGTATCAAAATCCCCAAGCTTAACTCACGCTCGTCCTCGAGTAGGTAAGTGATAAAAAGAAAGAATAATTTTTGAGGTGACATGCACCATCAAAGACTTGATCAAAGTATTTGTAAAACATTCAAGGCTGGGATCAAAGTACTTCAATCATAACATGAAAGATAAAGTTCTACCAATAAGACAAAGAAACTATGATGCAACATGAAAAGGTACAAACAAAAGATTCATGAATAACAATGCTTTGCAAGACCTTTGTTTGTTTCACATAAAGAAAACATAGCATAATAGTATTCAGCTTGTCCCTCGTAGAGTAGCAAATATAAATGCATAGGACACCTTCAAAGCTCATAAGAGTGACTAGATACAAATAGTTTATAACAAGAAATATCAAGTTATGCATCAATCAACTAGTCTTGGGACAATGCACATAGAACTAAGAATGGCCACTATACTCTCAAAGTAGGTGCATAGAGGTAGAAGGTGGAGACTCAATATAATGGTGGAAGAAAGACCTTCGTAGAAGGAAGCAGAGATTCAAGTTTTATAAAGAGCTTCCAAAAATTATGGTACTTATAGCTTTCAGCTCTCATTGCCCCTATCATAAGCATCTTGAAGTGATAAAGGTTAAAGTGAACAAACTATGGTGTACATGCTTGACGAAGTATAAGTTAGAAATCTCATGTCCCTTGAATACGAGGGCCGCTCCTCATGCTACTCAAGTTTAGTCATCGGTAAGTTCTTGTCATCGTAAGTACATGTGTATCATAGAGAACTGCCAACGGGGTACCCCTTGCCCGATGATACGGAAGAATCCCCATATCAAAATGACAAGGCAAGCAGACAACGAGCATCTCAGCAATCTTCTTATTTACCATGGGAATATGGTTCTTTTTTTCTCTCTTTCCTCTTTTCATAATCTCTTTTCTTTTTCTCCTTTTTCTAAATATAGGACTCTTTTTTTATAACAAGAATGCTTCATAGACAGCTCATTATGGTTACCCTGCAGGTTTCCACCATGTCAGCATGGATTAGACCAGCGGCCCAGGCGTTTCTCTAACAAATACCATGGACTTACAAGCTCCCTTTTATTTCACACTGACGACATCCATAGACAAAAGAGCATGATATCAACTAGGTACAAAGTACCAAGTGCAATGTTGAAAGCGTTCCCCATGACAGCATGGTTCTGCTAATTCCCAACAAATAAGTGCAAGCATATACAACATAGACGACACAATGGTTCAAGTTTATTAAGGGCAAGAAAAGTAAAGTGTGCCATCAAGTTCGTGAGAGCTTTAATTACTAGTTTTCTCATAATAAGTTTAATTTGGAAGGTAAACAAAAACATGAATATACTTGGAATAGCATAAGCTAGTAGGTAGGTATGGTGGACTCTTTGGAATAACTTGGTTTAGGGAGTTGGATGCATGAGTGGAACTCATACTTGGTTGTGGGGGCTAGGAAAAGACTAGGAGCGACAAACTAAGAGAGCAATAATGGCCATAGTTATGGAGAGCGACAAAACATCATTGATCAAAGCATAAAGTGATCTACAAGTTGAAAACTAAAGGATCATAAAGGCTTATGGTGGCTTGAGATAGTCATAACATGGTTTGAGCATGCGCCAAGTCAACCCAAATAAAGCATCAAAGGAGAATACCACTATACTATGCTTTAATATGCTAAAACAACGCATGGTTCATCCAAGGCACATTAAGCAATCTCAATTGTTTATAACAAGTCATGCTACAGCAAAGAATACTAAGCATAAAGCCAAAACAATATCAAGCATGGCATGACAAAGCATAGGCCACAGTCAAAAACAAGCTCTTTTTACCACTTAAGCATGAACTTTCCTACTCTTTTCCAAACCAAACCAAACTATTTGAAAACCAATGTAAGAAAGAGGGGGTCCAACCAATTTATTCAGAAAACAAAGCAAATGAAAAATCAAACCAAAAACGAAAAAGAAGACGCTCCAAGAACAACGCAACTGTGCATGAAACAATAAAAATGAAGCGTTTGGAAGAAACCTGGGATTTTTATTGATGAATAAGGGGATGCCTTGGGCATCCCCAAGCTTTGACGCTTGTACTTCTTGGATATTTCTTTGGGTGACACGCATGGAATCCCCAAGCTTGAGCTTTAGTCTATCCTTCATCTCATTACTCATTCCTTCCATACACCTGAAATTTTTCCTTCATACAAAACTTCACACAATCTTTATTAGCAACATTAGTGCACTCAAGATAATAAGTCTTTTAGGTTCAGTTCTAACACAAATAAACTTCCCTTAGAACACTAGCTACTGTAGCACTTCCCTCAGAAAGCTCAATTCCCCGAAAGAACTCAAAAAGGAACCAACAGGAAGCAGATGCAGAAAATGGCAGAAATCTGTCAAAACAGACCAGAAGGTAAAGACAAATTTTTTCGAAGCCCTTATGTTGCTCAAATAAAAAAAGTGTTGAACTAACGAAAGTTAGATAACAATCTGAGGCAGAAGCACAAAAATTCAGGTTTCAAAAGGACGTACAGATATTTTACATGAATTTTTAAGGTGAAGCACAGAAATCTGTTTTGGGACAACAACTTTCCCAATCATTACTTCTCTCTCATTAGAGGTTACTCTTGGCACAAAAAGCAAATAAAAAGGATAAGGAGATCTTATTACAGAGGTAATAACTTCCAAGACTCAACGGGGACATTACTTCTCTCTCAATCATTACTTCTCTCTCATTAGAGGTTACTCTTAGCACAAAAAGTAATTAAAAAAGACAAGGAGCGGTTATCACTGAGGTAATAACTTTCAATACTCATCTAAAACTTTTGGGTTATCTCCCAATAACTACTTTTTCTTTAACGCCTTTAAGTTAGGCATAAGAAGCAAGAAAGAATCAAGTGTTCTCAAATGAAGAAGCATTAAGACCAAATTTTGTTTTCATAGGAGAGGCAAAAGAAATCTTCTCTCTCTTCTCAGGGAAGTGTTATATACCTTTCTTGAGTTGGAGTTGATATTTAATGTTGCCTTCTTTCATATCAATAATGGCACAAACAGTTCTAAGAAAAGGTCTTCCCAAAGTAATAGGACAAGAAGCATTGCATTCAACATCCAAAACATAGAAATCAACGGGGACATAGGCATTATTAACCATAATAAGAACATCATTAATACTCCCCATGAGTTTCTTTTTAGCATTATCATCAAGTGGGACATTCAAATAACAATCTTCAAGTGGAGGCAAATCAAGCATATCATAAATCCTTCTAGGCATAATAGAAACACTACTATCAAGATCACATAAAGCTTTGAAATCAAAGTCATTCACTTTCATATTAATGATGGGTTCCCAACCATCTTCTTGTTTTATAGGAATAGAAGCTTTATGTTTCATCTTTTCTTCTTTAATCTTTATGAGAGCATCAGTAATGTGTTTTGTAAAGGCCATGTTCATAGCACTAGCATTAGGACTTTTAGCAAGCTTTTGTAGGAACTTAAAAACTTCAGAGATATTGCAACCATCAAGATCAAAATCAAAATTATCATCTAAAGTAGTAGAGCTATTACTAGCCTCAACACTAGTGGAGGTGATAGTAGAAACACTAATGTTTCTAGCGATTTGATCTTCTCTTTCCCACTTAGCATGTAATTCAGCTGATAGTATAACATTTTCATCAATTCTTACCTGTATAGCATTAGTAGCTACAAAGGGATTATCATTAGTTTCAGGTTTAGCAGCCATTTTATTCAAAGAAGATTGAGCTTCAGCCAAAGATGCTACATTTCTTTCAGCATTAGAGAGTTTTTCCTCAATAGTTTTATTGAATGAAGTTTGTTTACTAATAAAGTCCTTAAGCATAACTTCAAGTTAAGAGGGTGCACTCATATTATTGTTGTAGGAATTTCCATAAGCATTACCATTGTTGGGAGGATATGGCTTATAATTGTTGTTACCAAAATTGTTCCTGTAGGCATTGTTGCTAAAATTGTTATTTCATATAAAGTTCACATCAACTTGCTCTTCTTGAGCAACCAAAGAGGCTAAAGGAACATTATTTGGATCAATATGGGCTCCCCCATTCACAAGCATAGACATAATAACATCAATCTTATCACTCAAGGAGGAGGTTTCCTCAATAGAATTTACCTTCTTACCTCGTGGACCTCTCTCAGTATGCCATTCAGAATAGTTAACCATCATATTATGAAGAAGCTTTGTTGCAGCACCCAAAGTAATGGTCATAAAGGTACCTCCAGCAGCAGAATCCAATAGGTTTCTTGAAGAGTAGTTCGATCCTGCATAAAAAGTTTGGATGATCATCCAAGTAGTCAGTCCATGAGTGGGACGATTCTTAACCAAATATTTCAATCTTTCCCAAGCTTGAGCAACATGTTCATTATCAGATTGTTTAAACTTCATTATTTCTCTTCTCATAGATATAATCTTAGCAGAAGGATAGTATTTTCCAATGAAAGCATCTTTGCATTTAGTCCAAGAATCAATACTATTCCTAGTTAAGGAATTCAACCACTCTTTAGTTTTTCCTCTCAAGGAGAAAGGAAACAATTTCAGCTTAATAATATCACCATCTATATCCCTATGCTTTTGCATCTCACAAATTTCAACAAAGTTATTTAGATGGGTAGCAGCATCTTCATTACCAATACCAGAAAATTGTTCTCTCATAACAAGATTGAGTAAAGAAGTTTTTATCTCAAAAAAAGTAGCTTTAGCAACATGTGGAGCAATAGGTGTGCTCATAAAATCATCGTTGTTGGTGCTAGTGAAGTCACACAACTTAGTGTTTTCCAGAGTAGTCATTTTTTTGTGTTTTTGATAAAGAAAGCAAACTTGTAAAACTAATTTTTTTGTGTTTTTGATAAAGAAGCAAACAAAACAAAAGTAAACTAAGCAAAAGAAAAATAACAAAGTAAAGAGATTGGTTATGAGGGACTCCCCTTGTGCAGATGTCCTTGACTCCCCGGCAACGGCTCCAGAAAAATTTGTTGATAGCCCAAAGATATCGAGCTCATTGGGGAACCCCAAGACGAAGGTATGATGAGCATAGCAGCAAGTTTTCCCTCAGTAAGAAACCAAGGTTATCAATCCAGTAGGAGCAAGAAACACCCCAAAGGTGTAGCTAGATGAACGTTGGCAGGGCGCACTACCGGTGCCAGCAGCAATGTGGGGACCTACACAACACAACCACAGAATTTTGCCCCCAACTTGCGATGAGGTTGTCAATCTCACCGGTTTTGCTGAAAACAAAGGATTAAACGTATCGAACGGAAGGAAGTAATAGTTTGCAGAAAGTAAACACAAAGCAGTAAACAGTTTGTAGATTGTATGTAAAAGAATGAACCGGGGTCCATAGTTCACTAGAGGTGGCTCTCCTTAAGATAGATAACATGCTGGGTGAACAAATTACAGCGGGCCAACTGCCAAACATCGAGAAAGCATGTAAGCATATACTAATCATCTTGACTCCTTTGGAACTTGATTGGGCATTACAACATTATACATAGACCGCCATCCAACTGCATCTATGACTAATAATCCACCTACAGGTTATCATCCGAACCCCCTCCAGTATTAAGTTGCAAGCAACAGATTATTGCTTTACGAACTGCGTGTAAAGTAAATAATACAATTGTTCTATGAACAAAGGATTGTTGTTTTCTCCCTAGTAGCAACATCACATCTAGTACCTTAGAGATTTCTGTCACTTCCCCAGATTACCAGAGGCATGAACCCACTATCGAGCATCAATACTAACTCTTGGAGTTGCTAGCATCTACTTGGCCAGGATAGCTACTAACAATGGAAAGCATGCAAGATCACAAATAACAAAGACATGATAGAATCAATAATCAATCTGAAATAGCATCTCAATACCCATCGGATCCCCGCAAACACAACATGCAGAATTACAAATAGATGATCTTGATCAAGAACAGAGCTCACAAGATCTAGACATGAAAGCACAAAGGAGGAGAACCAGCCATCTAGCTACTACATGGAACCGTAGTCCAGAGATGAACTACTCATGCATCACACCGGAGTCTTGCATGATGATGAAGAAGGCCTCCAGGGTGAATTCCCCTCTCCGGCAGGGTGCCGGGAAGAGCTTCAGATCCGTCCAGATCTAGGGATGGAGATGACATTGGCTACAGACTCTTTCGTGGATTTTTGATCGGGTTCTTATGGTTTTGGTCCCGAGGGCAATATATAGGTGGAAGGAGAGGCCAACGGGGTGCTGGGGTGGGCCAGACCACCCCCGGCGCGGGCCGGGCCTGGCCGCATGGCCAGGTGGTGTGGCCGACCCCTAGCCCTTCTCCGTCTCGTATTCTGGCATCAGATGTCTTCCGAAAAAATAGGCACTTTGTCTTTTGTCCCGTCCAATTCCGAGAATATTCATTTTCTGACTTTCCTGGAACCAAAAATAGCAGAAAACGGGCAGCTGGCACTATGGCTCTTGTTAATAGGTTAGTCCAAGAAATCATATGAAATTACTCCAAAGTGTGGACAAAACACAAGAAAGTAGATAAAACTAAGCATGGAACATCAAAAATTATAGATACATTTGCAATGTATCAGCCTCCACCATCAGTCGGACGCAACGGCGTGGCTTCAGGGAAAGATAGATGAGGAGGCGGCGGCGGTAGGAATCGTGAGGAGAGAAGGAGGATTTTTTTCACTATGAGGTGGCGGCGGTAGGAACCGATTTCGTCCGAACCAAACAAGTGAAATGTACGCGTCTGGCCCATATGAACATTCGGCAGCCGGATTAACCAGGAGTAGCCTAACTCAGCATGCGGAGTAGCAGCCCGATAAAGGCAGCCAGACCCTTTTGGCGCAATTCGACCAACGAGACGAGTTTAGCAATGACTCGGGACTAATGGGGTGATCTAGACCCTTGGATGATCAGATTCGACGGTTTAGGAAGCAAACTCGTTGTGAGAGGGCCTAGCTAGGTGAGTTTTACTGTTTCTTAATAAGAGGATATGCAATATGGTTGTGGTAGTAGGAGGGCTCCAAGCGAGGTTCTTTTCTCAAATAGTTTCTCTTGTAGATATAGCATCTACAAATCTTTGTTGAAGCCTTTTGTAAAATATTTTGGAAACCTTTTTGAAAAGTTTTGAAAACACTAGGACTGGGTCACCCATTTGTTCCTCCTTCTGGTCATCCCATGACCAAACTCCTTTCCTTCCTTTCCGACCATCCCATGGTCAAATCATTTCCAAAGCCTTTGCTTTTCCGAAGTCCTTTTTTTGAAATCAAAACCAGCACCGCTCTATAACAACCTTCCCAACCGTCCATGACCGTGGACATGGCTATTCGAATACATTTACACTCTGCATAGGTTGTACACTTTACCCACACCAACCGAGTACCCTGCCCTGATCCTCATTGATCGTGGGTCGAGTAATCGATCAAGACTCTCCGGATGCCACTCTAGTATAGGCCCTACCCTATGAGTTGTTCCTCTCAACACTGGGACGTCAGGGCCACAGACCAACCAGAGCGCATTCCGACTCCTCCAGAGTGCGCACTTTCAATGAGAGGCTCATAGTATTGCCCGGTCACTCACATGGGTGATCCTGCTTCCTCTAGGTGACTGTCTAACAGTTGACCCTTTTTGTAAAGGAAGTTCGGGATTAGAGGGAGATGATCCCTTATAAGCAATTGTGAGAATTTCCACACCAGAGTAGCAAACTTCAACTCCAGCCCTATCCCATTCCAGAGTAATGTGGTTGCACGGGTTAATTGTGCTAGCAAAATTGCAAAGAACTGGGTGCCTTTTTGTAAACCTTTTTCCTCCATCTTTCTTTCAGCATTTTGTAAAACAAAAACCTTTTTATTTTCTCAAACTTCTCTTGGTTGGTCAAACCTCACCAAGATTTTGCCATAAACATTTGTAAAACTTTTTCACGGGTCTTCCCATCCTCTAGTTTTGCTTTGGCAAAAATGGGGTCTCCAAAGGGGTATGGTGTTATACACCACCTACCATTCTAGGGACAAGTAGGTGCCGTCAAGGGGGGTGTACTTAGCAGTACAATGGTGTAATGGTATTGGAGGAGACAAGCCACTACTACATATACATCATCATATAGTAAAACAATGCAGCTTTCATAAAATAGTAGCTAAAACATGCTTAAGTAAAACAGTAGGACAAGGCTTATGAGCAAGAAGGTGGCTTGCCTGAGATCAGAAAACTGGCAATATATGTCCCTAGACTTCTTCTTAGAATACCATAATAACCGATAATAACAACCATCTTCTTCTGGTCTCCGATATAATCGCATCTATATTATGGATCACATGCAAGAAAACAAAGGGCACAATCAACACAAGGCATACAATCACCAATACCATACAGCAAGCAAACATACCACACATTATTCACTTCATTATATTTTGATAGATTGAGATCATAGCATTTGGAAATACTTTAATTACCTTTGTGGATTTGCTTTCGTGATTTATTTGTCAAATACCACCTAAAGAAGGAGTTTTGAACTACGACTAGGGTATGGATGATATCAATGTACAAGAATGATATCAATAGATAGGTATAGAAATAATAAGGCCAACAAAAGTGGTTTTATGATTTTATCATTTTTCATTAATTAGTTAGGATTATTTTAGTGGAAAAACCCCTAGTATAGTTGAATAATTCAAATAAATTTGTGCTCAGAGTATGTTATATATTGAGTTTTAAATTTTTGAGAGTTGGAATCACCTAAAAATAATGACCAGATTGCCCTTGGGAAAATCCCAAAGTCAGTTATGTAAGGGCATTGGATAGGTGTAACCAATACCTTTCTTTAGGAATTTGAATCACTATTTTTGGAGTTGTATAACTACAGAGGTGATTTATCTAGTGAAATAATCCTAGATAGTAGGGTTTAGTTCCCCAAAATTTAACAGACGTGAAGTAAATAGTGAGCTCTTGGATTTTGATAGGTATTGACATAACCCATCACTAAGAGTTGGAATTAGGTCCAGACATTTCATATATTGGCCCAGAGAATTTTCTAAAGCCCTAAAAGAATTGGTTTTGTCATTTTTATTATAGTAGATACATATATCCACTTGGGGTGGGACCATAGTGAAATTCTAGGTATGAGGAAACCCTAACGGTGGAAACTATTTTCACCCCATTTAGGTTTACAGAACTCCTAGAATACATTTTTGAGTAAAAGGGGCATCTTTTGGAAGATTAAATTCTAGGAAAAATCCAAATTACTATTTGGACTAGAATCTAGTTCTGCATGTTTAGGAAAACTTCAGGGTACATGAAATTTTTTAGATCTGTACAAAATACGGTTGCTTCCATTTTTATTTGAATTAAAACTGAGTAGTTTTATAATAGATCTTGAGTAATAGAAAAAGAAAAAGGGAATAGAGAGGGCATGGGCTAGATATAAGGAGAGGCGGGCCTCCAGCGCCGGGCCAGCCCAGTTAGGCACCCCCGCGGGCGGGAAGCCGGATCTGAATCCCGTGGGGCGGGGCCTGCTGGCCAGTGCCCCACCGCGCCGAAGTGGTAAGCGCTTCCCTCGGCCGTTCGATCAAGCTTAGATCGACGGTCATGGAGCGTCATCCTCCCGGCAATGAAGTATAGGCGAAAGGAACCCTAGGGCGAGGGGGCGAGATCGGGGAGGTTGTGTGAGGGCTTATCGGTGGCGCACCAGCGTCGGTGGACCGGTGGGGGAGGAGTGACGCGGTACGACGACCTCGGAGATGGGCGGCACCCTAGGGTTCTGCATTGGGGGCGGTCTTGCGCGAAGGTGTCCGAGGCGGGCTTGACGGATCTCGATGGTGGTGCCGTTATAGGGTGCCCTGGATAGAGGGAGAAGTAGGGTTAGCTGTGTCGTGGAGAGAGGATCTCAATGGTGTGACATGCATGAGGTGAGATGCAGAGATGACAGGACCTCGAGCAGATCTTGAGAAAGGCCGAGAGGTGTTCTTCCTCGTTTTCCTGGCTAGGATAAGGCAGAGGAGTGGGTAAGGAGCTCGGGGATGGTGGGTGCTGGGGAGAGGAGTGAAGTGAGGGGCGTGGGGAGGCTGGGATGGTCTCTGCCCTTTTATTTGAGAGAGGCAAGGTCTATGGTGGACTATGCTAATGTAAGGGCTTGTGAGGAGGAGGTGGCCAGGGATTGGCTCTCAGGGGCAGTGGGGTGAGTGTGTGGAGAGGCTCTGGTCGGTCAGAGGGGAGGGATGGCAGCTGATGTACCAGCTTTGAAGATATATTGGCAAGATATGGTTGTCCCATTTTTATTGCTTGGCTCAACACACAAGGGACAAAGGTGAACAGTGCCCTACTACAGTGCTGCACGACCAGAGGGGTGCTACTGGTGCTCGAGAGGTGTACTATTATGAGGGTTTGATGGAGTTTGGCTTATGATTTTGAAAAGTGTCAAGTTTTGATATAATGATGATTACTAAGCAAAGTCTCAAAATTTGTTCTTGTCAAGGTGAGGTAAGGTTATTGGTTGATGGGTAGGGTCAATATGTACCCTACGAAGATATTTGGGATTTTTCTAAGGAGTTAAAGTCCACTTACAACCATTTATTAAAAAAGTGTAGAATGGGTTTTATTGAATTCATTTGATAATTTTGAATTGGACAGAGAATGTTTTTGGTTTGATATGGTCCCAAATGTGATTTCGTACCTTGGAGAATTTTCCCAAGATTTATTTGGAAAGAAAAGTATTTTTAAGGAATTATTTCTTGTTTGTGCCTATTAAGAAAAAGGGTAAAAAGAATTAATAAAGAATGTCGAAAATATTTATTTTTGATATGGGAAGGTAGGGTATGATGTATATAACTCAAATGTGCATTGATTTGGCAAACTTATTTGGATAAAAACAAAATTGCCTTTATAGACAAGGTTTCTAGGATTTTGCCAAGTATGGAATTTAAATAGTTTTAGGTTCCAATAATTATGAAAATTATTTGGAAAATGATTATATCCAAGGTGTATGATGTCAACTTAATGTATCCATCATTGGAAACCTTGGGTTTTGCAAAACAAGATGGATTTTAGAAGAGATCACGGATTAGAGGATCTAGGGCATTGATATTTTTATACCACCTAGACACGGTTGGATTAGTGAACTCGGATTTCACCTTGATGCAAGGGATAGATGGATAGTTATACCAAGTTGAGTAGATCACCATGGTACAAGAATTTGAGCTTGATCATGCTTGAGTGCTCTAGGAATTGATTTCAAACCTTGAATAAAATAAGGGTGCCAAAGTTGATTATCAAATAGCCTTCAAAACCTTGTGGGTTTTTTAAGTAAAAGGGTCCATTTGTAAAAAGTGAAGTAGTTATTGCTAGACCGTTATGAGTACAACAAAATCATGCAAAGAGTTGGTCCAACGAAGGTAGGATGAAGGTGTGAGCTTCTGACCAAGTAGGCTAGTTGAGAAGATTTGCAGGAAATATTATTTTCTTTCCTACAAAACCATCAAGAACAAGTGGGTTAAAAGATGAGCTAGCCAAGGGCAAGAGTGGGCCTTGGTATTCCTTAAGATTTTCTACAAGATGGTTCAAGTGCATTTCCAAAAATTCACAAGGGTTGAGAAAGATAGGTATTCAAAGAAGTGATGTTGAAACAGTTTCTAGACTTGGTCATATTTTGGCAGATTTAGGGTTTTTGACTAGAGTACAAGCGGGGATGTTTTTGATTGGTTGCAAGGTACCAAAGCATCATCAAATGGATGATGTTTAAGTGTAGATGGAGTAGGAAGGATCCATGCTTGATATTGGTCTTTATAGACTTGAAAGCTTCTAGAAGGAATGGATTAAAAGGTGATCTAGTTAAGGGATTAGATTATCACTTTAGTGCCTAGATGAAATGGTAGGCTTAGGGAATTTGCTTAGGGTTCATAAACTTACTTTATTTTGATCCTATAGAATGAGCTCCTAGGATATATCATACCACTTCCTAAGCAAACAAGTCATACAGTAGATCAAGGCAATTCATCTTAACAAGCAACTCAAGCTATTACTAGAGTTACCATCAATCCTAGCTTGAGGTAAAGATGGGTATTTTGAAATGTTGGAGTTTGAATGAGGTGAGAGTCCTTGGTATCTCTACCAAGAGTAGAATTTAAAAGCTTTATAAAAGGTTTTAGAGAAACCTAGAGGTAAGAGTATTTTGAAGGTTCTATCTTGAGAACATAAGGATATTATATCTTATAGATCTCCATAATTTTGGCAATAGAAGCTACTAGGATAGTTAGGGTTGGAAAGTCATCTTGGCTCAGGTTTTTAAATGCTAGAACATTTGAGAATATATAAAATGAGCCAAGATAGTTTTGGTTAAATAGCTTTTGTCAACTATTGGTGAGGTAAGAAGTATATCATCCGGAATACATTCATATGCACAAGCACAAGAAAAAAACAAGCAAACACTACATCACTAAAAAGAAAAAGTTTTTGTTCCCCCTGATTTTTGGATTCTGGACAACTAATCAGGGTTGCAGAAATTGGGATGTTACAGTCCCATACATCAGCATGCACATAATCTAATATGACTTTGGTGGTATGAACGGAAGCATTGAATTTAACTCTTTTATGCTTACCAAAAAAGCAGTGCTCACAGAACTCAAACTTACCCAAGTTGCAATCATCAATCAGCTCTCTCTTAACCAACTCTGACATGCCATGTTCGCTCATATGCCCAAGACGCATATGCCACAGATTTGTTTTACCACAATCATCAGAATCATTAGAAGTAACAGCAGTAATACCAGGAAAAGTGCTACCTCTAAGAACATATAACTTAGCAGAATTCATATCACCTATCATGTGAATAAAAGAACCTTTTGATACTTTTAACAATCTACGCCTACCGGCGTACTTGTATCCATCAACATCCATGGTACTCAGGGAGATCAAATTTCTGGCCATACTTGGTATGTGCTTCACCTCAGTCAACGTACGTATCACACCATCATGTGTCCTAACCTTAACAGATCCAACTCTGATAATATAGCATGGGTTGTCATTCCCCACACGTACAAAATCTCCAGTCTGCACAAACTCATATGAACTGAACCAATCTTTGTTACAGTAAATAAAAAACGAACATGCAGTATCAAGTATCCATTCATCATCATGAGAAGCACAAGCAGCAAAAATGCTAAACATTCACCGTCAGAACTATCACCAGAACAACAACAGCCTTACCAGTACCTTGATCCTTATCTTTTGGTTGGTAAGTTTCCTTCATTTTATCCTTATTCTACAGGTTCCAATAATCATCAATAACATGATTAGATTTCTTACAATACCCGCAGAACTTGTACTTTCTCTTGGACTTCGAACGACCTCTGCCATCCTTGCTATTATCTCGGTTGCCATAGTTATTAAATCTCTGCTCGGTTCTGCCACGAATCTGTAGAGCTTCAGCCTTGGATGATGACCCATCCGCCTGCACCATAGTTTTCATCTTTTCCCTCTGTTTGAGGGCCTCTTGTATTTCATCAAGGGTTAGTTCATCACGGCTCAACAATATTGTATCACGGAAGTGTGTATAAGAACTAGGTAGCGAGCATAAGAGTAATAGGGCTAGATCCTCATAATCATATTTTACTTTCATAGATTGCAAATCAGAAACGATCTCTCTGAAATTAGATAAGTGATTTATTACCGATCTACCTTCTTGTAGTCTATGCGAGAACAACTTCATCTTCACATGCATCTTACTGGTTAGATCCTTTGACATGCAGATCGATTCCAGTTTAGTCAAAGGGCAGCAGCAGATTTCTCTGCCAACACTTCCTGCAAAATATTATTGGATAGACGAAGTTGAATCAAAGACAGAGCCTTACGGTCCTTCCGCTTCTCTTCGTCAGACCATCTCTTAGCATCCTTTTTCCCGAATCCTTCTAGCGCTTCATTCAGATCTAAAGTTTGGGCGAGAATCGCCCGCATCTTCTCATGCCACAAGAAGACCATTGTGGTGTAGTCTAGCTGCGGTAGATTGAACTTTAATGACGACATGTCGCAAACCCTAGATTAGAACCTGGGGCTCTGATACCACTTGTTAACTTTGCGACAATCAAATAACGAAGAACGATAAAGAAATCACAGTAAAGGGGACACAAATTTAACGTGGAAAAACCTCTCCAACAAAGAGAGAAAAAACTACTGGCGCCAGCGAGCGAAACTTCACTATATCGAGGAGTGTTTACACAACGCCGGGGGTTTCTCAGATGCGACTTACCCAGCCGGCGGCTTACAAGAGGTTTATATAGCGGTGGTAACCTAGGTCATTAAAGATCCGTACCGCTTTGGCCCAAGCCTCCGGCGACGAGCCTCGCTCCGCTCCGCCAGAAGATGGCCTTTACTTTGTAGAATTTGGATCAACATATAACACTAAAGCCGCTTGAAAGTGGACTACAACGAACAGTCCTTGCGATGTCCAACATTGCCAGCCAATCGCTCTCCCGTCCATATCCTCGCAACCCTATTGTCATCACATTATCCCACGTTTCCTCTCTAGATCCATTCTCCAATGAAGAGTAATCTTCCAATGATCAGATCCACCAACGGTGGTAGCAATACAACAATAACCAAAAAGAACTTAGGTTATTGGGACAAAGTAAATATTTAAGTTATTAGTCATATACTTTTAAAATAAAGAGGAATACCCTGGCCTCCGAATCGATTGATGCATGTATCTCTCTTTATTGCATGTAACTAGTTCATAAGAATTACACCCAGTTTAGGGAAACTGAGAGGACATACAAGACATCATTATGATAGTATATGATTTTATTGGCGATGAGAAATGACATAATGCTCATACTAGTCCTCAAAAGAGTATTTTGCATAGGTCTAGGTCCTCTTACGAATCATCAAAGGAGTATTTCATGGGCTGAAGATTCAGCTGATCTTTTTGTGCACTTCCAATAAAAAATAGACATCATCACTGTTATATGTCATTTCAGCTACACTATCCAAAACACACTTTACAAAAAGTGTCACAAGGCGTCACTATAGCGATGGGGTAAAATAGGACACCCCTGTGATGTGTATAAATGCATGCTATTGTTCAGTTGTGGAAACTAGAGCAAGAAGTTTAGGACAAAATAGATACTATAGTTTTCATTGGCAATAGATGTGCAGTCCATCTCAATGCTTCGAAAGCAAGCTGAACTACGTCAGGTAGATGAATGGAAATTTTATGCATATCATGGTTAGCAAAATTGCTAACCATGCTAAGCAGGAAGGTACAACTCATCTGGCTAATGAAGTATCAATCTGGTTTAGCAGCTGGTCAGGTAAATATCATCAGAATGATTTAATATTCATTTGTTTAGAATTCATGGTTGAGAGTTTGAATCTAATTTACTATATAAGTTAAATTAAATATTACATAACTTAATGTAATTATCAGAGGTGAGAATAAATGATATAAAGAAAATGTGCATGACTAAATGAGGTAAGAGCAAAGAAAAGAAAGGACAATTTATAGTGATATGTAGTGGTGAGATAATGAATTCTAACTATATTTACAAAAAACGCAGTGGTGAGATAATGAATTCTAACTGAATTTACAGTATCACAAGCTTATTTCTTTCATATATGGAATATTATTAATATCAAGATAATATCAGCTACACTCAGCCTATCTGGTCTTCTTCACACATGACCACCATGATCCCCCCATCAACACTTTGGTTATGGAGTTGCCGAGGCTGACCCAAAGTGGATGGAGGTCTCCACTAGCCATGGGAAAGGTCTTCACTTCAGGCCACAATCCCGTGGCGTGGGCAGAACAAGCTAAAAGCTGGTCGTGTTTTCTACCACATATGCAATCTAACGCATGGAGATTCGAGCATGTATGCCTCCTTGGTGATGTGCGCTTGACCTGACCGGAGCAGCAGGCGAGAAACATATATAGTCGCCCGATTAGCACCAGAATCAGCAGGAGGTGCACCGTGGCCAGCCATGAGCCATCCCCACCTCGATCCGACCTAGCGCCGCGGGAAGAGGGCGTACATGTCGGTGGTGGCATAAAATGCTAGAGTCGCCAAGATAGATCGGTTTTGTTCTGGAAGGAAGCCTTCTCCAGCGGCGACATCGTGGAGGGGCGGCGTAGAAGGGGGGCTTTGGGTGGCGGCGTGGGGTCGTCCTCCCAAGTTACCCTAGATGGTGACCCCGTCGGTAGAGGTGTTGTTAGGCGTCCATTAGGAAAATACTCCCTCTGTTGCAAAATATAAGATGTTTTAGTTTTTTTCTAAAATGCATATGTCTAAAAATATTTTAGTTTATAGACTCAGAACAAAATAAGTGAACGGTATAAAAGTCTAGGTACATGTTTTAAAAAAATGGCTAAGCCATCTTATACGAGGGAGTAGTAGCATAAGTTCATTCAAATATATATATAGTAAACGCCTAGCGGCAGGACAAAACGTCTTGTGCTCTCCTTTTCACTCTCTTGGAAACAATGCTATGCTCTCTTCAAGAATTAGTTGTACAACCCGAATGCCTCGTAATCCTTAATTTGAAAAGGTAATCTCTCGTACTGTAAGTTAAGCACGCATGGATTACATGCATGCACGCGAGGTGCAAAAAATGCCAAACTGGAAGTATCCGATGATGATTCGTCAAACAAAATTTAGCCGATGTGGCTGTGAGCCTCCGGGTCACAGCCACATGGCTCCGGCGGCTTTGAGCATGGGCACCAGCTTGCCGCCGAGATGCAAAGATATGATCCTGTCGGTGGATCCGACGAGCTTGCCTCCGATGAAGACGGCAGGGACGGGCGGATTTCGGCCGAGCCGGCGGGCGAGATCCCGCTCCATGTCGCGGCCGTGTGGGTCCTTGTCCAGCTCGTGCACCACCGCGCCCACGCCGAGGCCGGAGAAGAGGGTCGTCACCGCGTGGCTCATCGGGCAGTCAACGTTTACCGTGAAGATCACCACGGCCTTCTCCGCCGACAGCTTCGTCACCCTCTCCATCGCTCAACAGTTCTTGTCTTGTTTCTTGCTCGCGAGTGAACGATCTAGTCTAGTGTTAGTATAGGGACCGCTGTAATGTCCGTTGTTCGTATTATCTGTGGTTGTAGGGGTGTGAACCGAGGCCTTTTTTATAGTGTTCATGATATGCCAATAGAGAGAATGTGAGAGATTGCAGTACTAGTGGTGTGCGCATCAGAATCTGGGATGTCTCTGTATTGAATCTGGGATGCCAGCTTATTAGTAGGAAAATGATACGGATCAGCCGGGGATCTAACGAAACGATCTCCCGGGTCGCTGTCGCTCCGCGAGGCCCACCACTCCTTCCTCAGTTTCCTCGATTCCCCTTAACGCACGCCGGTGTTCCTGGATAAAATTCGCCTGCCGGAGTAGACATCCGCCGCCGCGGGACCCGGCCCGCCGGAGCGCCCACCCAGCCGCCGCCGGAGCTCGCGTTCAACAGCCGCCAGAGCTCGCATCCGCGGCCGTGCGCCGACAGTCGCTGCCGCCCTTGCTGCTCGGCACCCGCCCGCTCAGCCCGCCGGAGCGCCCACCCAGCCGCTGCCGGAGCTCATGTTCAACAGCCGCCAGAGCTCGCATCCGTGGCCGTGTGCCGCCAGTCGCCATCGCCCTCCTTTGCGTATACACGAGCCCCCAGCCCGCACCGCCTCTGTACACCTCGCGCCTCTGGAAGACCACCATAGTTGGGGGTGGCCCTTGCCGTGAGCCGAAGGGCACCGACGCTACTATGTAGTGCCAACATCGCTGCTGCAACTGTTTTCTCCGTTTGCTATTTATGTTAACCGGTCTTGCTATATGTTGTCTGTCGGAGCCACGAGTATTTGCTACCTTAACATAATATTAATGCTACATATTTATTTTTGTTTTGCTATTTTCGCACAATATTTTTGCTACAACCGCTCTATGCTTTTGCTACGAGGTATTTAGCGAGAGATCTCCGGCGAGGTCGTTCTTTTTGCTACATTAGCACATTATTTTTGCTATCACTGTTTTACGGTTTTGCTACAATAGCGTAAAGTTTTTGCTATACGGTCTCCGGTGAGGTCTACCGGCGAAAGCCTCCGGCGAGTCTCCGGCGAGGTCGGATATGCTATATTTGCACAACCTTTTTGCTACACGGTCACCGGCGAAATCTCCGGCGAGGTCGAGTCTGTTTTTGTATTTTCTAGACCGAAACATTTAGCAAAAGCAGGACACTTTATAGCAAAATCGGGTTGATTTGTAGCAAAAGCAGGATTTACAGCAGTTTTAGGGGACACGTCTTGTGCAGGGACCCCGGGGATCGGGGGAATTATCCCCAGGGGACGCGTAGCACTCCCCACAAAGTACTATATCCTTTTCAAAATATAAGATGTTTGTACCTTCTGCTCTGAGCGGAATGAAACAACAGGCCATCTCCTGGCTAATTGCCCCCTGACAATCCAGCTGTGGTGCGACCTCCTGCCGCTCACACGCGTGCCCCTGAGCTTCCTGGCACCTGAGGGGGTTGTTGATCGACTGGCTGACGGACACCAGACTAATGCTGCCTAAGTGCAAGAAAAGTAGCCGAAACTCCCTCGCACAGCTATGGTGGACCTTGTCGAAGGAAAGAAACAAGCGGATCTTCCAGGGTCGGGCTGCTCAGATGACAGATATCCAAGCTACCATCTTCCTTGATGATGCTAACTAGTCGAGGGCCAGACGCAACGGAGCAAGTGACATGCTGCATCGACCAAGAGAACCTGACTAGCTGGCCGATGTACCTTCCTTAGTCTAGCTTAGTGTAGATATCTTTTGTCAGCTTTGTTTTAAAGCTTCTTTCTCTGTACTTGGTACTTCGTACCTTTCCTCTATGATCAATGAGGACCACACGTCGGAGTGAGTGGGGGCGAGGCTCTATTTCGCACGAATAGAGAGGCACCCACCTCCCGTGTTTGGCCGTTGACTGGAGAAGACCGGCCTGATACCGACCCATCTCCGGCGGCTTTGCCGTGCGGAGATGGGGAGGGGGAGGTGCTGGAGTAGATGCTAGGCTTAGATGTAGTAGTCTTGGCGAGATGCCGGTAGATTGGAGTAGGGCGTCGAGCGGTTGGGCCTGGTCTCGACGCATCTGGTGGTGGTGGCGTGGCGGCGGCGAACTCCGGTGGTCGGAGGTGCTGGCGGACGGCGCAACTCCAGGGATCTCCGCAAATAAGCCCTTGTGTCGCCCTTTCATCTTCTTCTGCTGGGGCCTCCTTTGTCTTCTCACTCTGGCCGGCCGTGGCGGTAGGGGAGTGAGAGGCTGGAGTGCTGTAGTTGTGAAGAAGGTGGAGGGTGGGGTTCCTATGCTCTGGTGCATCGGCGTTGCACTAGTAGCTTGCAGACAAATCTCGCTGTTGAGCTCTCATGGTGGGAGTCTGCGGTGGAGGTTCCTCTTGCAGGACCCCTTCATAAGCGCCTGTGGCGGCGACCCAGCGACATCAACGGCATCTTCTTCGACCTGGCCGGCCAAGGTGGCGAGGAGGGAGAAGAGGTAGGCCTTGATGATGTTGTTGCTCGTGTTGCCTCGTTGCCTCGTTGCCTCCTCGTGCTTCTAGCGCGGTGGTATCGATTGCCACCGGCATCCATGCCTTTGAAGGGCTTCTTCCATGCCGTGAGGGCGTGATCTCAACCTCCAAGACGGAGGCCTACTAGGTGCTGCGCGTCGGGCTTCACCAGCTCTTTCCTGCCAAGTGGTTCGTCTCGGGCGGGATCGAGATGGCCGGCGGTGCTAGCACATCGACGGTGGAGGGTTCCAAGGACCTGATTGCGTTTCCAGGAATTTATTTAGGGTCCACCTTGCTTATTCGCAGGACTGCTCTGCAATTTTATGTTTGTAGAGGTCCTACTTGTAAAATGTACCCACCAACTGAATATTAATGGCAGCATCGGGGTCCTTCGTGACCCCTCTCTTGTGTTAAAAAAAAGGCTGTGTCCCGGCTTTCCGTCAAAATATAAGATGTTTTAGCTTTATGAAAGGAGTCTATCTAGACCTCCTTTAGTGTGTCATCTAGACCTCTTTTAGTGTGGGTCTAGATAGACTCCTTTTTTTGAATATAAAGATAGACTCCTTTCATAAAGCTAAAACATCTTATATTTTAAAAAGGAGGGTGAGTACTATATATCGGTTGAGAGTTTAGTGAACTTGCAAGATTTTCATTAGAATAATGTATCAACATTCGAGTCAGTACACTACAACAACAAACAGCGAGAGGGGGTAACAACTGATCATCTGTTTCATACAAAATTACAGGTTATAAGTACGTTATAGCATAAACTACATCCCTACAACTTTATCTTCATAATTTGTTAGAAATTTAGGGTACAATAACAAAGAAGCATTATTTGCTATCTAAAGAGAAAATACTGGTTTGACTGACAGCGGATATACAGTACTTGTGTCATACTTGTTAGAAAATACCGAGAGAATGTGACATCATATTACCATGACAAATGATTTGTCAGTAATTTCTGTTTTACCGAGATCACTAGATTGCCCTTAAATTGAATGCAGTACTTTCACATTCCATTGTTTTAAAGTACATGTCTCTGTGTGTACATGTTCATCATTTGATAAAGACGATGATATGCGGCATACAGGGATAAAGTTTTGAAATAACTTTAAATGGGGATAGATAGCAATATATTGTGGGAATACTTCAGATGCCCATCACAAAAAAGTGGAATCCCACGGAGCTTCAAGGGCCCCTCCGTCTTTTCCAATCGAAGCCACCATTGGATGCCAATATTTGCCAGTGATCCAACATGTTCTAAAAATGCTTATATATACATAGCCTGAATTAATTGTAGTTACAAAAAATTGTAGTGATTGATTAAATTGTAGTGATTGATCCCTTTTATCAGTTAAAACACTAACATATATTGGTAAGTTAATTTTGTGTAATACGTGAAATTGTTTTATGTAGTTAATGAAATTTAACTTACTAAATTTCCTCTAAAAAAACTTCCCTGAATTTTCATATGGAGGACTTTAGTACATTAGAGAAATGTATCATAAATCAATTTAAGGATATGTGCTTTCCCATTCGATCATATATGCTTCCAGAAAACTTTCACTTCTTTTGACAATAATGTATGTACAGCCTTGTCATCGCTGAATATATTGGACGAAATAGACAACACGGAAAATATACATCAACAATCATGCCGAAGAAAAATTAGAAGTGGGCATAAAATCCGCCGTATATTTCCATGCATGGACTAGTTGTTGCATGTACAGTACAAGATCATTGTATTCCACAAAATAGCAGATTCAAAAAGTAGATAATATATAGAAAATAAGTCAGAACATATATAAATATTGAGCTACCATAGATGCTTGGAAATGCGGTACCCAACAGTCGACGCGTTTGGATATGGGTAGATACATTGTTCTGTCTTATCTATCCATGTATTTCCACTTGTGACTTATGGTTTTAAAATATGTACAAACTTGAAGGTATTGATGCATCCAGATGAAAAAAGATAATTAAAATAGGAGTCACCAAGTCCAAGTAGCTAAAGGCATCGATATCTATCTCTCTCTCTCTCTTGTAGGTGCTCGTCGATGGCTTACCTCATCGGGTTGACAGCATGGAGTATATACATACAATGCATGTGATGCCATATCGAGACCGATCAATTGAAGCATATAAATAAATATAATGTGCATGTGTCAACGCATGATTTAATATCCATCCATCACTCCATATCATATCAGTTCATATATATACACAACACACATCAAAGCAGTTTTAAAATCATCTCTAACAGATGATATAAAATAGGGTACCCAAAACATGTGATGTAAAAGTTTTACATCACCAAAATGGGTGTTTTCAGCAACATGTCAACTTTATCATTTCCAGATGATGTAAAATAGATCACCTGTGCCACGGTAGCTAGATGTAAAATAGATCACCTATTTCCATTCCCCATTGTTAACTAAGACAATGATCATCATAAGCATATATGAAACAATTACTATGAAACTTCATCTAAAATTGATCAAAATAAATTGAAATCAAATAGTACTCAATTATTACATGACAATTCAAATAGTTCATCCAATGGTTCAACCAGTAACACACAAATCAACACACAAATAACATAAGAGTTCTCAAATACAACACCATGACATAGATTTCATCGCATCTAGCGGGTTTTCTCTCCATTCCACTTCCACCACTCCTCGATGAGATCCTTCTGTAGATCATCGTGCACATCCACATATCCAATGTGGTGGTATGCCTCGATGAAGCTCTCCACTCGATCACCACCTCTACGTGGCTGCATTGGTCTCCCTATTAAGTCATACCCACCGTACACCTCATCCTTTCCTCTCTCATTCTCAATGATCATGTTATGCATGATCACGCACGCTTGCATGATGTACCAAAGAATTTTTTCTTCCAAAACCTCGTCGGTCCTCTCACAATTGCAAATTAAGCTTGCAATATCCCAAATGATGGCTCCACATCTTTCCTTGCCATAGCTT
Organism: Avena eriantha; assembly: GCA_910589775.1. Classification (NCBI taxonomy): domain Eukaryota; kingdom Viridiplantae; phylum Streptophyta; class Magnoliopsida; order Poales; family Poaceae; genus Avena; species Avena eriantha. The sequence continues at coordinate 303,168,585 of OU342744.1, forward strand.
GATCATTATGGAATTGGAGTTCTTTCTTACCTTGGGGGCAATGAATTGGCTTCACAAATGTACTCCACTTCGGATATATTCCATCCGCAAGATAATATCCAATGTCATATATGTGACAATTTGCTTGAAAAGACATAGGATGAGACAACATTGGCAACCTTGGAAAATAGAGGTGATTGTTGGAGAACGTTGATGTCATTGCAAGACCCAGGCATACCAAAACAATCATGGAAAATCCATGTCTCATAATCAGAAATCGCCTCCAAGATGATGGTGGAATCCTTCTTGTGACCCTTGAACTGTCCATGCCATGCTGCTAGACAGTTCTTCCACCTCTGGTCCAGACAATCAATGAACTCAAGTATACCTGGAAAGCCTCGTGCTGCATTCTACTCCAGCAAACACGATGTCTTGAGCAGTAGGTGATCTCAAATACTCATGCCCAAATACATGGACAACCTCCTTTGCAAAACGATTGACACACTTGATGCTCTGGATAGCTCTCACTCATGGACAAGTGATCATTGACAAGATCTGCCGGAATTCCTTATTCCATCATGGGCAATGTGACTGTCACCTTATGGTTGGTGTTGTGCCCAATATCTTCAGCACAATTCCTTTGTTGCTTGAATAACTTGTCATGAAGCTTGACATACTCCGAAATGTGCTTGAAAAATCCAAAGACATTTGGAACCGGTGGTGAAAATACTTATCCTTAAACATAGGGGTCGCGGAGAAGTAGTTGATCGTGAGTTTGAGGTCCGCACCCGCTCAGATTCTTTGAATGTACTCATGACCCCATATGGAAGAGCCATGCTTTGGCCTCTTGTTCCGATGCATAAGCACAATCATAGTCATATCCTCATCCTCCTCCCTCTCAATCTCCTCGTCGGAGAGGTGTAGTGGAACACAACCATCTATGGAACAATATGCTATATAAAAATAAAATTAAAACGGTCGAATTTGTAACAATAACTTTGTTGAAGAACATACCTTCGAGCAAACACCACGCGGGCGCCAGCATGTGCTTCGTCGGGCGGTGGAGGGAAGCCACGCTCCGGTCGCTAGGCAACGCAGCCAGCGTCAGCGGAGCTCCTGCTTCCCCACAGATGCTAGGAGGATGGTGTTGGCCGCCAAAATCGAGCGGCGGCGGTAGGGTCAGTGCCGGGTAAGAGACAGGCGGCGGCGGCTTGGGGAAGCACCCTAGGATGCGGGGATGGAGGGGTCGACACGGACCAGCTTCATCGGCGGGATCAACCGGTGGCCGCGCGGTGAGGCGATCGATTCAAATCGGTAGCACGACACTAACCTCCATGGGAGGGCTTCGGAGAGACGACGAGAGGGTCGGCGGAGCCTGGCGTTTTTGTCGCCGGCGGTGGGCGGGGGTAGGTGGCGTGTGCGGGCGGAAGGAAGCGGGGACTCTTCAGGACGACAGTTGGTGGCTCACATGCACACATTTTGGTTTTACATCACCAACCCAAGTGATGTATATTTAGTTCACCAGGACTAATTTTACATTGCGATGTAAAAATTATACATCACCAAAGCGTGATACATCATCTGCTCGAGAGGCACTTTTGGCCTCTGGTGATGTAAAAGTTAGATTGTTATATCACCACACCCATTATACATCATCTATTAGAGATGCTCTAAGTAACCTATACTAGAATTATTGTTAAGCGATGGAGAGAGAATTTAAAGCAATTTAACTACTACCCCGATCCATAATGTAAGGCTAGCAGTTCTAACCGAACTACTGAAAATGTTTATATTTTAAAACAGAGGTAGTAGTAAGTAAAGCTGCTAAATAATTTTTTGCATTAAATTACTGTAACGTGAAGGAAAATTTGGACGGTTTGGATCTACTATATTTTTGTTTGATTTGATCGTTAGCTTGCACCCAAAAAAATCTGTAACATGTTGTCTTGCTACATCGCTGTGTGGCAGCGCATGTATCTAGCAGAGTTGATGTGCTGGAAAGAGTCAAAGCACACACGCATAAAATCTGTGATAGGATACTGTCAAAGTATTACAGTTTATGTCATTGTTCATTGACTAATGCAATTTGACTATGATTAGATCCAACAAAATAAGGCCAGAGCAAAAATAAAAACAACTAAAATTAATTTATTTAAATTTTTATATCGTGTATACATGCTCACAATGTGGCACCCAGTGGTACACACATTAGATACCTTTCTCAGCCGTACATATTCATGATTTTTTAATGTGCTTTCGGGAATACGTAAAAGACATTGATGGATGAAGATGTAAAAGATAATAAAGTAGCTGGCCACCAATGCAAGTAGCTATAGAGAGGCATCAATATCTTTCTATCTCTCTCTCTCGCATGCCGGTGCTCGCCGCATACTGCATACATGCTTTTACAATGTGAATCCATGACAGCAGCATGCATTCATGCCTTTATATCCATCTATATATCATAAAATGCATAATAACACATGCATGGAGGGTCGACTTCAGCTTCATGGTATTATTAATAAGCTATGGACAAAAAGTTTACTATGATTAATATAGGTGAAACATAAATCATCCAGGGTATAGTAGATGTAGCTTGACATGCCCCTGTATCGACACTAACACCCTGAGAAGGGTGCCAATGTTATTTGTAGATACATGTACCCGTAAATACTCCGCTTGTTGGACACGAGTTTGGAGGGTATTTGCCTACGAATTTTTGTGGGCATATACAATGAAGTCACATTCAGACATGGGTGTATTTTGCTCCCTGGTACCAGTTGATACCTATCTGACATGTGTGATTGTGTGGGTAGGTACCATAGGGACATTCCGCAAACTGTAACCCTTAGTCCGCAAAGCCCATCGGCATGGCCTAATGTAAGCCTCGCCTAGTCATCCCTCTGCCTCTGCCCAATTGGGGACTAGGTGTGGGGCTTTTAGTTGATGTTGTCGATGCACAAATAATTTTTGATACTATTCTAATTTCTCCATGAATAGCCGAATATCGAGCACTTATGCCATGGTAATTTTTTTCCCTCATGGGAAGTAGTTGGTCAGGCAATTGAATACTGATATGGATCTGGAGGAGCTCTACCAACTAAACACACCGCGTTTCCATCCTAATATTTTAGTGTAGAAATTTTCAATGCACATGTGACCTCTACGGGAACAAGAATAAATGAATGTATGATCAATGCATCTATGAAAATTGAACAATGAAGATATGCATATCATTGATATATGAAAACGGACTATGAATAAACATTGTTACTAATTGCCTCTTTAAAAAGGTTGAGAGTACACGTACACATTTTTTTCTTTCGAAACGGGGGTGTACCCCGGCCTCCGCATCCAAAAGGATGCACACAGCCCTCTTTATTAAAAGTTCAAAGTTCAAAGTAGCACCATTACAAATCACGTACACATGAATAGTGACTAGAGTTAGAACTTACAACATACACATAACGAATGTATTACATAAAGCACGGGCGTAACTCACGCCTAGCGTGCAAGAAACCTTTTGTCATTGTCTTTCTCACAAAGAAACCTAGTCATTATTGGAAGTGGATAAAAAAACCAGCTTGGCATAACGGTTATTCTAGGAAATTAAAATGCATATACTTCACACTCTTTGACAAAATTTATTTCCACGTGAAAACCCTTTGCTCATTCTATAGCCATAGGGCACCTGCATTCTTCAGCATTGGGACCAATTGACCGCTCAGGTGCAGAGACATGACCCTGTTTGTGCCACCGACAGGATTACCGCCAATGAACACCACCGGGACAGATGGGCCTTTCCCGAGCAGTTTGAGGAGGGATTTCTCCATCTCCTTTCCCCTAGGGTCCTGGTCTAGCTCGTGCACAAGTGCATTGACCCCAAGGTCGCATAAGAGCCTCGCCACGGTGTGGCACATGCAGCAAGAGTGAAGAGTGAAGATCACCACCGCCCGCTCCGACGCCAGCTTCATCACACAATCCATCTTCCTTCAAATGGTTAGCGTGTGTGCACGGCTCTCTAAGCCTTCTTCGAGTATCGCTATATCTTGGTACCGCTACGTACCAATCTTGTGCAAAAGAGCAACTTTTGATGGTTAGATAGCACAAGGGGTGTGGCTTCCTTTTATAGGTCTTTAAAAATGTGTGTTTCATTCCACTAGCGTGTCCTTCATGAATTGGAATCTGCGATGCAAGTACGATCAAGAATTGTTTGGAAAAGACCAGTGTGATCTATCCAGCAACTTGTAACATTTAGCAAAAGTACTTTGGATTTTTCTTGAAAAAAAAGAAAGATCCTAGCTATAGGACCATGCATGCAGGGGGTATGTAATTGCCAGCTGCCATCGATTTTGGTTGAAAGCATATTGTTATGCAAGAGATCAGATTGGATATGTCTAGAGCCGTCTTTTCATCAACAGGAACCAAACACTATGTTGACCTAGAGGGAATCTCATGTAATCTTATATGTGCATGCGGGGGAGGTACTGCATTTAATAGTTGATATCTATTTGGCCGTTTAAGCTTGCACTGGATGCATGCAAATCATGAGTACTACTAATTTATCAACTTCCAAGCAGTGCTTGAATAAACAGCCACCATTGTCTTCCTTGTGGCTGTTTATTCAAGCACGCGGGAGGCGTGGGGGCTATTGGCTCGACTTGAATAAAGGTGGCGGGTCCTAGGGTTCCAACTCACGCCAATATGATGGTTTGTCGTATGCATGTCCCCATCGATCTGGCTCACGTGTCATGTTCCGGAACGCTCTGTCGGTGAATTCTCCTAGGAGATTCATGCCTAGAGATTGTTGGATTGGGTGGGATTCGGTCATGCACACCCATTTTTTTCTCTTCCCTCTTTGTTTCAGAGGGAGCGTTGCGAAGCTCTGCTAGCTATTACCATCATGGGGCACGCTTTCTCGTTCCATGGTGAAGTCAACTAGTAGAGAATGTCATGGAAGCTGAGATCTGAGAACTAATAATGGTGATTCAAGTCTTTGTAGCAAAGAGGAATTGTCTTGGTGATTCGTGACTTGAAGCAGCAGCATCGTAAGTGGGACGACAACATAGGAGAAGTTCAAAGTTTTACCTTTCAGTGTGAAAATCCAAGGTCTAGCCTTAATTGGTTGTGTCTGACAATGGCCTTGTTGAAGGCATTTTTTTGTGAGCGAGGACTTCCACCAGGGTGAAAACCTAATATCTAAGATCGGGCAATGACAGTGCTTGTGCACTTTTTCCTTCTTAGAGACGTCGCTTCTAAAGGATCTAGACTCCTGGTGTTGCTTTGGTGGTGTTAGTACTGCTGCAACAAGGAATAAATCACAGTAGTGGGACGTTTATTTTATCGTAATTATTCTTATTTTTGGGGTTATATGCATCTGTAAGGCGGCCAAGACAATACGTTATTGCGGAGGCTGGGTGTAATTGGTATCTTTGCAATATTAATGTATACTATTTATCAAAAAATGACCAAAGGGTAATGTTCTACTATCCGTGTCTCAAAATCATTTACTTCACTCCTCTCTCAACAAGCGGTTGTTTTTTGTATGTGGAGTGTAAGTGTCAATCTTTGTAGTGACATTGTTGTTTAAGGGGAAGGGAAGGGTGACTTAGCATAATCCTGATTTTTAGGAAAATCTAGAAAAAATAGATGAATAAAAAATGATTAATTAGGGAATTTTGGGGTAATATAAAAATACAGGGGAAATGGAGTTTTAAGGAGTATAATTTCATACAACATAGTGAAGTAATCATAAAGTTTTCTAAAAACGAAACATTCCAAAAATAATTTAGAATCATGTTTTTGGTTGATGCACAAGTCCAAGGATGCATAAAGTGTAATCACATATTATTTGAGGTTATTCAACAATTGGTAGGTTATTTATTGAAACTAATAGTTTTTCATTATTCTTTCTTTAGATTTTATAAAAACTTTGTATTTACCATTGCGGTTTTTACGAATTTAGATATTCTCTAAATTTATAGGATATTTTATCATTGCCATTTAAGTTATAATTATAAAAAGTACGCATCGATTCCAAATTAGCTAAACCACCTCGTTTGTAGAGGAGAGGAAATGGCTTTGATAGTTGAAGGACGACTTCCAAATATGCAATGGGTTGAATATTAAACTTGGATCATGGTTCATGAGGTAATGTTCACGAATCTCTTTTATCTACTAATCTCACAGTTGGTCTATCTCCTTGCTTGTTAAATCAACTTACTGAGAAAAAAGCACATGCATGTCTACTGACAGATGAAAAACTTGGTTTTTGTAAGTTTTCGTTGATAAATAGGGTCGCCCCTTTTCGACATAAAGTTTAAGGCAGTGCTCCTGTCAGTTTCGCTGGAGTATAGATGAGCTGCAATCCATATGCAAAAAAAAAAACTTGAAGGTTCCTTTCGGTGGAAATGTAACGGTAAAGATTTTCCCTGGTGAAGTCCCTGCATTTTTCACCAGCATGAAAAATACTACTGAGACTCTCTGCGGCTAAAAAACGTGTCCGCAACAGAAGAACCATGTCAACAACGATGCGGAATGGCCATAAGGTACGGCCAGTTCTTTGCTTGTAAGGAACCGATTCCGGTCGACCAGCTAGCGCAGCTTGTTTCTGAGTAACTGGCGATGAGTCGCCACAGGTTCAGAGAATAGCATCAATAGAGCTCTCAATCTCTTATCAGCCTTATCTCTAGGCACATAATCTTTCCAACTTGCCAGCTTTTTCACCGAAGATTTAGCTGCTTCAGCTTTGCAAAACCCCATCATCGTCATCAGCCTGGTGGTATCATATATGAGGCGCCGCGATACCGTCGACGCTGCAATCCTTGCTTTTTCTTTGACATCCTCAACGAATCGATCCTGCAAAGTTTAGAGCGTGAGACAGAGGGAGCATGCATGTGGCATCACACAGTTGCTGCATGTATGGTGTTGAAAGCATCTACGTATCAATATATAATCAGATTTCTTTTCGTAGTAGTACTATATTTTTTCAGCTTTATGTATGACACAAACAGTCCGGCACGTACGAACGGATATATGCTTCATAGAGATTTCCTTACCGTCTAGATCTGACATGATACTCTCTTCACCTGGAAAGAGATGTCTAGTGTTCTGCTACTAGAGCGATCTCCATAGCTCCTCAGGAATCTTATGGTTCTTGGTTAATTCTATAGAAAGTCAGATGGAGTATATTTTATCAGATTTATTTTCATTCTTTTCCTTCAGTTTAATGCACGACCCGAACAGCGTGGTGCGTAAAACCAGATATATGTCTTGATTGAGATTTCCTTATCCTCCAGATCTACCATGATACTATTCACATGGAAAGAAAAGGTTAGTGTTCTGCTATTAGAGCAATAATCTCCATAGCTCCTCAAGAATCTTATGGTTCTTCGTTCATTCTTAGCCCCTCGCCCTCTCGAGGGCTAGCTAGTCCCTGGCTGTACTCTGTATCATCATGTATAGAGGGAATTAGACTCATCTACATACCTGCAAATATAGGACATAACAATCAGAAAAACACTTGCGACATGGTGATATATCAAGACACCCAAGTCCTTTCGTCTTATTTCCCAAAACAGAAGTGCAAAGATGGAATATATACATATATGTAAAATCCGTCGGCAAATAGATAACATTTCTGATGTACCATGCATTGCAAAAAAAAACTGAATTTTCAAGTGCGCAGGCTGACAACTACTCCCTCCGTTTTAAAATATAATATGTTTTAGCTTTGTGAAAGGAATGTATCTAGATCCCTTTTAGTGTCTAGGTGGTCTAGATATACTTCATTCACAAAGCTAAGTCTACTACTGCTTTTCTATACAACTTTGTTCAAATATTTTTTGGAAACATAACAAATAATTTTGAAATACAACTAGAGAGGTATGAAAATGGTGTATATTTTAACAATATGCTTTGGCATGTGCATCACAATTTGGTTACTGGTCGGTTACCGGCTGGTTTTTGAGTTTCCCGAGCACCCCTGGTAAATAGGCTTACCGGGCATACATATCAATGATGTTGTGTGGCACTGATGGACTTATTGATCATGTCATTCATGGTGGTGGAACCATGATCCGTCTATGAACATTAACTAAAATGTTGTGTAACCCTAAGATCATAGTTTGCACACAGAACACAATGTCGATGCTCACATACCTCGTCTGCGTCTGAGGCACCGGCTTGTGTTCCTTCGATTACGTGGTAGGCGTCCGGGCTAGGCGGGCTGCAGAAGCTACGGCCGGGGAAGTCGCCGTGAGCAGGGTAGCTTCAGGTTTGTTGGGCCACGTGAGGTCAACGCCATCCGTAGCATGGAGGCGGTCTGCGATGATTGGAGAAAATGCCTCGTTCAGATTGAAGCTACTCCCTTCGACCCATATTAGTTGACTTGGATTTTTCTAGATTCGGATGTATCTAGTACTAAAACATGTCTAGATATATCTGAATCTAGACAAACTCGAGTCAACTAATATGGGTCGGAGGGAGTACCATACTTGCTCTCGTCGTACAAGGGGTTACAAGGGGTGGAATAAGAACCTTGACAGTGGTGTCGTGCTCGCCTAGCTGGAAGTAGCTCGGGGTCGGGGTTGATGAGGACCCACTCCTTGAATGGAAATCCGACGTGGTGTTCCCTTTGACTTCCACTGGCCCTGGCAGCGACGGTTCCCGTGCTAAGCCCTTGGGTTACCACAAAGGTTAACCATGGTCTCATTATTCTTTAGGGCTTGGAGTCATCGCCCATTGCATTCCTCGGTGACGTACCTCCGGCGGATGCAATCAGCCGCCCACGCCAATTTCGGCATCCCCTTTGGCTTGACATTCGGTGTCGGCTTCTTGCGAGGCATGACGAATGTCCCCTGCGGCCCCTTGCTGAGCCCCTTCGCGTTCGATACCTTCAAGGCCTCCATTGGCATGATAGCGATGGCGTGATCTAGGACAACAGGGCCGATGGCGTGGGATGGGAAAGAAAATGGGAGCGGCGGGCCGGGATAAATGGAAAGGAAGGGGCAAAGAGAAATCATATATTGTTTGGCTATGCTACTGCCAGGGTTGGCATGCGCGTGTCTAGCATGAGCGCAAGGCGCCCTAGAAGCGTTGGATAGATTATTGGTCATGTCAGACACAATGCTAACTTGGGGGGCACAGTTGTGTGTGTTTTTGTGTGTGGCGTGCCCAATAGCCGTTTGGGGCTTGCGGTTGGGATGCTCTAAGATGGCAATATTATACATGCATTTAGGTACCCATACATATTTATGTGGTTTGTTGTAAGGTAATTCTTACTGAACATAATCTGAAGAAATGACGTTGGCAAGGAGATTCAACATGTTGTTCCTGTGACAAGCCCAAGCCTATACAACAACTTTTTATTGAATGCCCGCTCGCATTAATCATTTGGCGTATTATTCATATGACCTTTAACATAACACCACCCTCAAGTATCAACAATCTATTTATAAATTGGCTCACGGTTGTCCCCAAAAAAAATCAGATTAGGGTGAGCATATGCGATATTTTATGGGCTATCTGGAATGTCCAAAATATTGTTATCCTTAACAGGGCTTGATACACATCATGTTTGCAGCTTATCCTTATGGCTTCTCATTGAATCCATACTTGGTTGTTCTCCAGCCAGTAGAGGACTAGAGGACCGTTAAGCTATGCTTACTGGATGCAACCTATTGGAGATGGCTACGTGGGATTTGTTTAGCCGGTGTGGGTGCAACCTATTGGAGATGGCTACGTAGGATTTGTTTAGCCGGTGTGGGTGACGATATGATCTTAGAATTGCTTCCTGATGGCACCGCATATGTTAAGTTATTTTATGTGGATGATCTTGTGGTGGTTACTTCGGATTTTTTTCAGCCAGACTTTGTGGTGTCATTCTAGTAGATTGACAGATGGCTAGTTGTTTTCGAATATCTCGTGTGAGATTTTTTGCTGTGTTCAGATGGTTTGTGTTTGTATCAACCATGTCTGATCCATGATCTGTAATACTTTTTAAACACGTTTGATACTTTTAATAAATAGGTTGTATGCATCCCAGGATGCAGAGGCCGGGGCAATCCCCAATTCGGAAAAATTGGCTGATTCGCATATTCACCCTTTGTGTCCCTTGATGTTTATTTCTTGTTTTGAGACTTGAGTATGCAGAGGCTGGGGCTTTGCCTCCATTTCTGAAAAAACATATTGTGCTTGTTTGAAATGGATTTAAATGTGAATGAATGGCCACATTGCCATCCTGAGGCTCCGAGTTGAATTGGCAGATACAAGTATTTAGTTATTTATCAATGCATTTGTGATCTCGAGATAACTAAAAACAACTAGAAAACCTTAATACATTAGTTATTAATTGCCGCTTTAAAACTTGTGAGAGTACATGTACACAAATATGCACTCGAGTTACAACTTACAACATCAACATCCAAAAAAAGTACATACACCATGCACGTAACTCATTCCACTCCTGGTAAGGGGGAATCCATTTGTTACAAATTGTCTGCCTGACAAAAAAAACCTAGTCATTCTCGGAACAGGATAAAAATCCTTTCTCGGCATAAACTAGGTCATTAGGTTATTCTAGGAAATTTAAATCCTGTTGACAAAATTTTATTTTCAAGTGGAAGCCCTTTGCTCACCCTATAGCCAGAGGGCGCCTGCATTCCTCAACATTGAGACCAGCTCGCCGCTGAGATGCAGAGACATGACCTTGTTTGTCCCGCCGACAAGCTTCCCACCAATGAACACCACTGGGACACACGGGCCTTTCCCCAGCATTTTGAGGAGAGCTCTCTCCATATCCTTGCCCCTAGGGTCCTGGTCCAGCTCGTGCACCAGCGCATTCACCCCAAGGTCACTGAAGAGCCGTTCCACGGTGTGGCACATGCAGCAGGAGCTCAGAGTGAAGATCACCACCGCTCGATCCGACGCTAGCTTCATCACACGGTCCATATATATATATATATATATATATATATATATGCCTTCTAATCAGTGATGTGTGCGTCCTTGGCTTCAAGAGGACGGATGGAGATCTTTGAATAAGTACGTGTGCTTGGCCTGAAGAGCACTTTAAACTTATCAAAGATAGCTTGTTGTTGCTACCGGAAGAGGAAACTTGGATGGTTTGAGAGAACAAGGGCTGGCTCCCTTTTATAGAGGCACAAAAGGTGTGTTTCCATCAACAAGGGCGTCCTGCACGAATTGGAATCTCCGGTGCAAGTACGATCAGGAATTGTTTGGAAAAGACTAGTGTGATCTAGCCAGCCATCTTTAACATCGTACAAGAGTACTTTGGGTTTTTCTAGAGAAACAAATCAAAGCTCCTACCTACTCCTTCCGTCCCCAAGGCTTAAGACGTATAATTATTTTGAAAAGTCAAGCTAGGCAAAGTTTGACCAAACTTTTTGAAGAAACTATCAAGAACTTTGATATTATATAGATACCACGTGAAAATATGTTTCATGATATATCCAAGGATATATATTTCACATTGTAAATATTAATATTTTTTTAAAAAACTTGGTCAAACTTTACGATAGTTTGACTTTTTCAAAAAATTATATGCCTTAAGCCTTGGGACGGAGGAAGTATATAGGACCATGCATAGACACAATGCATGGTATCTAATTAGTTTGGTTGAAAGCATATTGGTACGGAGGAGATCAGATTGGATGATGCCTGGACCCGTCTCTTTTTCATCAACAAGGCCCAAAACACTATTGGAATAATTCCTATTTGTTGACCTATGGAACTAATTTTGAGGGCGGGGATCTAATTAAGAGAACTTCCAAGGAGATGGTCGATCTTGACTCCTACAACTTCCTGAGAATTAGGCATGCCGTGTATCAATGTATGTCATGTCCATCCCGACTCCAGACCCCGTGCGGTGTCGCCGGGCCGCACTGTGCAGACCAACCCGCTCCCTCTCTGTCCTCCCAAGAGCCCATATCCCTCTGCCGCAGCCGGCTCCGTCGGTGGGCAAAGCCCCTGCGGCGCGGGGGCGGCGGTCTCCCATCCTCACGTCCATCCCGCCGGCGGCCGGCCCAAGATCCATGGTGGCGGCAGCCGGCCCTTGATCTCTGGCGGTGAGGGTGAAGCAGCAGCGGCCGGTGTGCGACACCGGCAAATCTGCAGGTGGCGGGGCTGGCTGGAGGCGATGGTGGTTGATCTTGTATTAGGATCGGCCGCCGCCTCCGATTGTCGTCTTCATCGTCGACCAGGAAATCGCGTGGAGGCCATCTGGGGACTGCTTCGCATCATGAGGATGGCTAGGGAGGAGGCCCTAGGTTTGGTGGTGGTGGTCATATTCTCCGTCAGAGATGGTCGACCTAAGGTTATGTTGGCAAACCCCAGGATCCGTCATCTAGTCCCGGCTGCGAGGCGGAAATAGCTAGGTGCCGGTGAAAACCGTGCCGATTGGTGGACGATGGCGGCCTTACCACGTCATGACCTTGATGAAGGCATCACCGTGCAACTAGTGTCAACCTCACTCGTGCTGCTCTAGGGGAAACCCTAAGATCTTCGGGTCGGGCGATGACGGCACGATGGTGTCGCGTTCTCTCTTGGGAGCATCGTCTGTGGAGCAACGCTGGATGGAAGAGGCAGGAGAGGTGGAGCGGCTAGTGCGCAGGAAGGTGGTGCTACTTGGCACCACGGTGGTGTCGGTGGCTGGTGTGCCGAGAGTCTGCACATCGACCTACAAGGTGAAGATGGTTTGGTGAAAGATTGTGAAGGAGACGACATCCGGAGCGTGTGCGTGGGCGCCACTCCGTGGATAGGTTGGACGGATCTGTGGCTCCTTTTGCATGAGTTTGGACTGACGCGCTCAGGCACTTCAGTTTCTCATGGTGAGATGCTACGAGTGACCGTGGGGCGGGGTCGAAAGAGGCAGCTAGGTGTTTGCTAGATATCATCGGGGCGGTAGCGATATGGTTATCGTTTTTTGCTTGGTGTTTTGTTTTAGCGAATCAGAATCGTATGATCTTTGTAATGACTTTTTCCAGACATTGTGATTCTAATAATGAATAAATGCTGTGTGCATCGTTTGATGCAGAGGCCGGGACTTCGCTCCCTATTTCGAAAAAAATCAATGTATGCCATGTGAATTACTCTGAACAATAATGAAATACAGTGCTGCATGCATCGATTGATGCAGAGACTAGGACTTTGTTCCCCTATCCAAAAGAATGTCGTGAATTACTCCCATTAAAGAAATTGTCTGAGAATTCTGTATACTACACATTATAGAATTCTCATGTACAGCTATTATATATGGTTGAAATCAGGGCCCAAAGAGTGAATTATGATATTATCATTTTATTTAGTGATAAGTAAACATTACACCCGTGACTAGACCAATGTGTAATGTTCAGCCGTCCCCGTTACAAAATCATTTATTTTACCCCTCTATAAACCAGGTTTTTTAGTAAATGTGGAGCCTAAAGGTCAATTATGAGTAGTATAATGCTCATGTGGAAGGAAAAGGTTGAATTAGCATTATCCATATTTTGTGGCAAAGTTAACTAAAATGATCGATGAAGAAAATACATGATTAATGAGGAAATTTTATGGAAATGGTAAAATAAAGTGAAAATAGAGTCCAAAGAACATAAATTCATATGAACTACAGAAATAATAACATTTAAAAAGGATATTAATATTTGAAAACTATGACAAAATTATTATTTTTGGTCTATGGCAGAAGTCAAAGGATTTATAAATTGAGATGGCATTTTATTTTCAAGATATTCAACTATTGCTAATTATTTGTTAACTATTTATAGCTTCTCTGAATACTTAGCTATTTTTAATCCCTTTTCTCCTTAAATTTTGCTCTGATTTCTTACTGTTAGTTTTTGATCAACATTATTTATGCGTAGTGTTGTTACATTCAAAAATACCATATTACCAAAAGTGATGTACGCAAAGGGCTTTTGATAGTTGAAGGATGAATTCTAAGTAGTATTTATGCAAAAGGTTGAGTACTAAACTCAAACATTGTCCAAGAGGCAAGTTGCACTAATCTCTGTTATATAATCATCCTTTTAGCTATTTTCGTTCAGTAGTATTAGTAGTATATTAGTGCAACCGATAGATGAACCCCGTTCTAGCTATTTTCGTTCGTATTAAGATCACCCTTTTCTAATAACTGAAAGGCAGTGTCCTGTCAGTTTCACTCAAGTAGTATAAATGAACTGCATTGCATATGCTAGAAAACTGAAATGACATTCGGTGCCAATGCAATGGTAAAGATTGCCCTGGTGAAGTCCCTGAACTTTCTGCCAACCTGAAAATTACCAGTGAACATCTGTGGAAAAACGTGTCCACGACGACAAGAACCATGTCGACAACGACATATGGTAGGGCCAATGCTTTGTTTGTAAGGAACAGATTCCAACCGACCATCTAACACAGCTCGTTTCTGCGTAACCGGCGATGAGTCGCCACAGGTTCAGAGAATAGCATCGGCAGAGCTCTCAGTCTCTCATCAGCCTTATCTGAAGGTACAGAATCTGTCCAACTTGCCTGCTTTTCCTCTCAAGATTTAGCTGCTTCAGCTTTGCAAAAAAAAAAACATCAGCAGAAGCAGCCTGGCCCGTATCAGATATGAGGCGTCGCGATGCCGACGACGGTGCAATCCCTACTTATTCTTTGACATCCTCACCGAATCGATCCTACAAAGCTCTGCTGAAGCAAGGAAAGTCCAGAGAGCGAGAGAGAGAGAGAGAGAGAGAGAGAGAGAAAGATGATGATGCATGTGGCACCACAGTTGCTACATGTTGCAAGAATCTATAGAAAGTAAGATATACATTATCAGATTTATTTTCATTGTTTTCCTTCAGTTTTAATGCACAACGAACAGCGCAGTGTGTAAAAACAGATATATGTCTTGATTGAGATTTCCTTATCCCTCAGATCTGCCAGGATACTCTTCACCTGGAAAGAAAAGGTTAGTGTTCTGCTACTAGAGCAATCTGCATAGCTCCTCAAGAATCTTATGGTTCTTAGTTCATTCTTGGCTCCTCACCTTCTCAAAGGCTAGCCTTGGCTCCTGCGAGAAGAATCTGTAGTGCAGCTCTTCGGATAAAATCTATTATATGTACCCCACATTGTGAAAAAAATGTCTGAAGTGAACCACTGAATTTTGTGTAGAACTATGGGCTGCAAACGCGATCCCGCAAAAATCCCGCTTCTATTTTATTCGAAGATTTTCTAGTACACTTTTTTTTTGAGAAAAGTTAAACTAGAAAACACCAAAATGAATTAGAAGCGGGACATTCGTAGGAACCCGTTTGCAACCCTAGTACAACTTAGTTGGATATTTTCGTAGACACGACACAAAATTTTGAAATACACATTTAATTCTCTGGTAATATGTTTTGGCATGTGCATCACAAGAGCTAACCTAGCTACATTGCTGTTGTACATGTGCCAGCCTTGATGTGCCGACACCTAAGAGGATCTTATGCATTGGCAGATTGGCTTTTTATTGTTCGATGTGCATTGAGCACATGATGAGCCTGCCTAGCCTTTGATTTACTTGTAACCATAACCTCCACCAATACATCCATGTCAAATCAGTACGCATCTCATCACATCCTAACATCTAACATGTCACATTCTATCCTCCATTCCGCAACGACATCCTACCCAGTTTTTTAAGGATTTAGATTCCTGTGGTAATAACTCTATCTATCTCTATCATCATCCTTTCTCCTTCACGTTGAGAGGATTCTCGTTTGTATGCTTCAATCTTCCTTGAAACATGTCATCATGTTTCTTGGAGCTATTGACAGTTTTTTTTTCGAAAATTCCACGCAAGCAAGAGACTCCGCTCGTTGAATCTTCTGTGCGTCGTGGTGCACCTTGACCCTGCACTCGTCAGAATAAAGAAGGGTATAAGAGTATCTTCACTCGTTTGGCGTTGCTTGGTCGAAATTCGGTGCTATTTAGCGCCAGATGGATGTGACTTTCGGGCTGAAAACGGCCATTTTCTTACTCGTGTTCTGAGCAGTTCCCAGACAAGACAAGATTGGCAATATTTTTTTTTCCAGCCGGCGAAATCTCGCCCAAAAGTGTTCGACAGAAAACCATCCAAAAAGTTCAACAAAAGTTCGCCCAAATGAGGTTCAGCGACCGAAATTATTAGAAAACAGGATAAAATACGACGATCATTCGTCTACGGGGATGGGCTCCTCTGCCGTGTCTGGTGCGGCGGGGATGGGCTCCTCCAACAGGACAGGGCACATCGACGGGTTGAAAGAGGTGGAGGCCGAGCTCGGCGAAGGAGTGCTGACCGAGACGGCCGTCGTAGTGCTCGGCGTGCTGACGGCGACGTCCTCGTCCAGGATGGCGTTGTTGCGCGCCATGTACCAAGCCTTGATCCGGGGGATCATCGCTGAGGTGTCTTCGTCGCCCATGAGGAACTGGAGGCATGTGTTCCTCTTCTTGGCGGCAAAATTCACCTTGAGTAGGTTGAGTTTCTTGTCCTAGTTTTGCAGCAGCTGCGTCCACCTCTCCTCGGCCTTCTCCTCTCTCTTCTCGGCATGGGCCTTGGAGTCCGCGATGCACTTCTCGATGGACGCGTGGAGTCGTTCGGCGGGATGTCTTGTAGCTTTCAACATCTTCGCTTTCTTCTGGCCGAGCTCTGGCCTTCCTTCGCCGGCAGCTGGGGGTGGAGCCTCGGGGTTGTACACGCCGTCCTTGTTCTTGGCGAGGCTCGCGTGAGTGTCCGTCCATTTTTGGCAGTTCTCGATTTGGTCAAACACATGGTGGAATTTGAACTCCGTCTTGGTGTCGTCGCGGTACATGCCGAGTGCACGCACGTGCTGCGAAGGCAAGGCACGACGCAAGTCAAGAAAGGCATGAAATCGGCATAGTTTCGGCTTGAGATCGGCTAACTACCTTGCTATCCAGGCTTGCGCCGCTGACTGGTATACGCTCAATTTCTTGGAGAATGCCATGCCACTTGATGCACGACCCCCAGTGATTTATCATGGCCTTTTCGCCGCGCTCCATATGGACTTTGTTGTACATCGGGTCTAATAGGTTGCGCTCAACGAACACCAGCTTCATACGCCTCCAGTAATTCTCCGAGTTTTGGTTTGCACCGGTGATGGGATCCATTTTCACCGACTTCCATGCTTCTGTGAGGCACTTGTCCTCAAGGGTCGTCCACTTGATGCGAGGCTCCGGCGGCGCATTCCTCTACTTCTTCCCCTTGCCCTTCGCCGCTGCCAAGGCGTCCTCTTCGACCTCCTCCCCATCATCATCTTGCGTCTGGCCTTCGGCCTGACATTCAGCAAAATCCTGGGATTCCAGTCCATGTTCGGCCTCGACACGGGACTGCTCTTGAGTGAAGAACGAGCTCCCGGATGCCGCAGAACCAGAGGCGATCATGTCCACCATGTACGCTTCGCAAGTACTTCCGCCGAACAGGTTGCGGGCATCCATATCGCTGAACTGGGTGGGCGTGGAGCTACTACCAGTGAACTGAAGAGGACCGCGGCGCATGGCTGGCGAAGAACCAGCGTACACTGGAGAGTTGGCGTAGGGGACGTTGATGTCGACGTTGAAGTCCGGAGGGCGAGGTGCGGGGCAGGGGAAGAGCACATTCGGATTGAACCCGCTATCGAACTCGGGGGGGGGGGGGGGGGAGGACGAGAACCTCTGGCGCGAATTCGCTTGGCTCTCCGGGTACATGGCCGGCAAGATCGGCGAGAACCTGGCCGGAGATCCGATGCTTGGTTGGCTTCCCTCACGGCGCGCCGTACTACGCGCCGACGAGAGGCATCGGACGGGACATGGCTGTACGTGCACCGCGCTCGGATGCCTCCCTCGCCATGATCGCATGCGCCTCCTCCGACCTTGCCGTCCTATCCCTACGGCTATCTGTTTCAATCTTTCTCCACCGGCAATCACTCAACCACTCGACGTTCGTCAAGCCCTCCGAACTCGGCGTCGGCCTCCTTAGTTTCCTCAACTTCTTCACCTTTGGTACGCCGACGGTGGATCGGGGTTTGACAAAACCCTTGGGAAGCATGGCGGGCGGGAGCTCGTCCTTGTGTCGCCGACAGGGTTGGCCCACCCATTCTTTCGCTTCATCTGGTGTTTCCGGGCAGTTCCTGGTGTCCCGGGTTCGGCCTGGGAACCCTGGATGAAAACTAGGCTAAGTCTGCCGAAAAGTGGACGCCTGGGAACGCGAATGGGCTAAATTTCGACCTCCGGATAAAAAAATGTCCTATGAAGGTCCTCGGGAGAATGCTAGTGGAGATGCTGTAAGGAACAAGCTCTGGTCGAAAAAACCGCCTCGCCGCAAGACTGTTGCACGCAAAGCTAGCCCACCAGAAATCCTGCAAATCAGTGAGACGCCGCGTCTAGGCGTGGATAAATGTTAGATTGACCCAGAAGAGCTCACTGTTGAGCCCCTGATGTAGGGTCGCCCGAAGTGATCGGGTGTCCGCTGTGTTGACGACCTTTTATTCGAAAATTATTATGTGTTTATCAAACCGCTTTTGGCATGTGTTAAGTTGGAACGTGCATGGTCTTAATAGGTCTGAAAAATGGCTCTATTCGTAACAAGATAGAAAAAGCAATGCCACTACTATCTGTTTGCAAGAAACCAAAAACAGAGAGTTTGACGCTAGCTTTATAAAATGATTTGCCCCGTGACGTTTTGATAAATTTTCTTACATTCCGTCAGATGGAGCTTCCGGGGGCTTGCTTGTGCTTTGGATTAGAAATATCTTCTAAGGACAAGTAGTGCTACTTTCAATGAAATTATTAGTTACCATAATGTGGTGGGATTACCTTTGAAGGGACGCTCGTATACTTGGAGCAACATGCAAAGTGAGTCATTATTAGTTCAGTTGGACTGGTTCTTCACGTCAGTTGCTTGGACTCTCAGGTTTCCCAATACAGTTGTGTTAAGCCTCTTGCTAAACCTATGCCGGATCATGTGTCTTGTGTCAATTGGCACCTCTATTCCTAAACCTAAGGTTTTCCGCTTTGAAAATCATTGGATCCGGTTGCCCGGGGTTTTTGGATGTGGTCAAAACTATTTGGGATATTAACTGCCTAGGTGATAGTGCTAAATGCAAATATGCGGAGCGGGAATATGACCGTTGGAGCTCGACGCTCCTGCGACGCACTCGCCCCGCGCGGCGGCGCCCCGCTTCTGCTCTCCCCCGAAGCCTCTCCCAGCTCTGCTCCTATGCCACACCACCTCCCTCCTCCTCCACCCTTCCTCCCACCAGGTTTCTCTCCAACATTTTTGGGTCCCCCGTCTTCTCCGACCTCGAGACTCCCCGGTCCAAGATCTGCTGTGTCTGCTCCTTCGGTTGGCCTCCGACCGCCGGCGGGCGATGGCAGAGCACCTCATCGGCTCCTGAGTGTGGTCGTCGGGCGCTCCACTCTCGATGAGCCGTCGAGCAGGGAGCGCGATGCCATCTGCGCTTCTGTGTCCGCCTGGCGCCGCGCGGTCTCGTCGCCCACCCCGGCGTCGTCTACCGCTCTAGTGGGGATCCTCCGTGCCCCTTCTGCTCCAGGGGCTCCGGCGCGGCAAGGCCCGCGTAAAGCTGTGCGGTTCAACCTGCCTCCATCGACGTCCGACAGCTCCCAGGGGGCCTACCTCCACTCGCGCCGCCAAGACGCTTCATTTCCTCCACGTTTTTTGGCATGCATGGACCCGGCCGCCGCTACCTCGGAAGATGGATGGACTACAGTTATGTCCCGTCGTGCGCGACATGAAGCCTGAAGGGTCTCTGCCCCACTCAGCGGGAGCCGTCGTCGACTCTTCTCCTCTACCCGAGGCGTTGGCCCCCCATCTCCTTCGTCTACAAAGGCTGGGGCTAGGTTTTGCTTCCGCTGCAGCTCTTCTAGCCACCTGGTCGCCTCTTGCTCCCGCCCACGAAGCCGTCACTCCCAGTAACACCCTACTCCAGCTAGTAGGACGCGGCAGCCGTGCGCGTCCTCTCCACCCTCGGCGGCCATGTCCTTCCTCGGCTACCCATCCACGCGCGAGGAGGAGGACACTTGCTACATCGCGACTTCATACGACCTCGACCGTGAGCGCCTGGACTGGGAGAGCACCGCCATCGTGGCGTGGGTTATCGTTGCGCCGTCGGGGACGGACCGCACCGATGTCGATGACGTCTTCCACCGCAAGTACCGCCTGCGGGCGTCGGAGCTAGTGTTGAGCTCTCGCTTCCCGGAACAGTACCTCGTGAAGTTCTCCTCCGCCGAGCTGCATGACGAGGTCATGTGTACGGAGTGTTGCAACTTCAAGCTCGACAGCCTCGACATCCACTTCCGGCCGTGGCGCGCCGTCTCTCATGCCTACAACGCTGACCTCCACTTCCACGTCCACGTGGTCGTCGAAGGCCTCCCTGCTTTCGCTTGGAGGCCGGAAGTGGTGGACCAGCTCGTTGGCCGCAAGTGCACGGTCCAACGCCTCGACGACGGCTTCACCACCATGGAGGATACCTCCTCCTTTGGCCTATGGGCATGGACGCCTTCTCCCCATCGTATCCCTAAGGTGCAGTGGTGCACGATGGTGAACAAGGGTGCGGGTGGCCTCTCCTCCAAGGTCCGCATCGAGGAGGATCACCCTGATCAATGGAAGAGAGGCGTCTCGTTCCGCGTCCTACTCCACGTAGACCGTGTGGAGGATTTCACTGGAGCTCTGGTCTTGGACGGCGGCGAGCCGTTCACCAACTTTAGGCCCGTTTCGCACTCCCTGCCGCAATGCCACCTGGGCACCATTGACGGTCGGCCTATTGGTGAGGACTCAGGATCCATCCTTCCGGCCCTCATCCCAGCTTTGGGTGAGCTCGGCCCGGCCTACCATCGATGCCACGGCGATGAAGATCGACTTGGGCAGGCCCTCTCTGTCGCTCGTGGCGAGCTCGACGACCCGCCTCATGCACGACCGCGGGAGGAAGAACGATGCACGTCTCATCGCTCCCTCTCCAAGGCCTCGAGCCGACGCCGTTCACGCTCTATGGAGACGAAGGGTCGTCGTCGCAGCCGCTCACGCCACAGCTCTCGCTACGATGATAGGGTGGCGCGCAAATGCCACCACCGGGAAGATGACGATGTCGAGGAACGACGAGGGCCTCGCCGCGAGTCCTCACGTCGCAACTCCTCTCGCTCCTCCCGCGCCAAGTCTACGGGCCATCACCGTGACGGAGGGAGGGGTCGCTCCTATGGCCGCAGTTCGGGTCGTTCCTCTGGCCACCATGATGGTCAACATCGCCACTTCACCGAGCAGCGCAGTTCTGCTCCTAGCAGCCTGGCCAGAGACTCCCTGGTGCGGAAGAAGCTCTCCTCCGTCATTGCATGTGACGCGGCTTGCACGGCCTGGACGTCCTCTATCAAGGTGCTGCCACTGGCCTTCACCTTGGGCTTCTCGCGGCTCGCCTCCCCCATCACAAGCGCACAACGAATCTCCCCTCCCCAGCGCTTGGCTGGACGATGTGATGGATGACTTGGCAACGCCCCCTGCCTCGCCACTCCTTCACGCGGATCTGTCTCTACTGCTCTCACCGGCTATGGTGCCGGACTCTTGGGAAGACGCCACCGAGGACACCGCTGAGGACGAGGCTAGGTAGGTCCTTGGCAACCCTATGGCCAAAGAACGCGCTCCATGATGGCTCTATGTATGGCGCCAGAAAAATGCTGGAGCGATGATGATGTAGAGCTCGTTGGGAACCCCAAGAGGAAGGTATGATGAGCATAGTAGCAAGTTTCCCTCAGTATGAAACCAAGGTTTAATTGAACCAGTAGGAGCAAGGAAACACCCCAAAGGTGTTGCTAGCTGAGCCTTGGCAGGGCGCACTACCGGTGCTAGTAGCAATGTGGAGACATGCACAACACAAGCACAGAACTTTGTCCCCAACTTGCGATGAGGTTGTCAATCTCACCATGTTTTGCGGAAAACAAAGGATTAAACGTATCGAATGGAAAGAAGTAATAGTTTGCAGAAAGTAAACACAAAGCAGTAAAATTTTATAGATTGAATGTAAAAGACAAGGACCAGGATCCATAGTTCACTAGAGGTGGCTCTCCTTAAGATAGATAACATGCTGGGTGAACAAATTACAGCGGGGCAATTGACAAACATCGAGAAAGCAATACATGCATATACTAATCATCTTGACTCCTTTGAGATTCGATTGGGCATTACAACATTATACATAGACCACCATCCAACTGCATCTATGACTAATAATCCACCTTCAGGTTATCATCCGAACCCCCTCCAGTATTAAGTTGCAAGCAACAGATTATTGCTTTACGAACTGCGTGTAAAGTAAACAATACGATTGTTCTATGAACAAAGGATTGTTGTTTTCTCCCTAGTAGCAACAGCACATCTAGTACCTTAGAGATTTCTGTCACTTCCCCAGATTACCAGAGGCATGAACCCACTATCGAGCATAAATACTAACTCTTGGAGTTGCTAGCATCTACTTGGCCAAGATAGCTCCTAACAACGGAAAGCATGCAAGATCACAAATAACAAAGACATGATAGAATCGATAATCAATCTGAAATAGCATCTCAATATCCAACGGATCCCCGCAAACACAACATGAAGAATTACAAATAGATGATCTTGATCATGAACGGAGCTCACAAGATCTAGACATGAAAGCACAAAGGAGGAGAACCAACCATCTAGCTACTACATGGATCCGTTGTCCAGGGATGAACTACTCACGCATCACACCGGAGGCTTGCATGGTGATGAAGAAGGCCTCCAGGGTGAATTCCCCTCTCCGGCAGTGTGCCGGGAAGAGCTTCAGATCCCTCCCGATCTAGGGATGGAGATGACGGCGGCTACAGACTCTTTCGTGGATTTTTGATCGGCCCCTTAGGGTTTTTGTCCTGAGGGCATCTTATAGTCGGAAGGGGAGGCCGAGGGTGTGGCAGGGGCCACCACACCACCCCCTGGCGTGGGCCAAGCCCGGTCGCGCGACCAGGTGGTATGGCCGGCCTCTGGCCCCTCTCCGTCTCGTATTCTGGCATCTGATGACTTCTAGAAAAATAGGCACTTTGGCTTTTGTCCCGTCCAATTCCGAGAAAATTCATTTTCTGACTTTCCTGGAACCAAAAACAGCAGAAAACATGCAGCTGGCACTGTGGCTCTTGTTAATAGGTTATTCCAAGAAATCATATGAAAAGTACTCCAAAGTGTGGACAAAACACAAGAAAGTGGATAAAACTAAGCATGGAACATCAAAAATTATAGATACATTTGCAATGTATCAACATCTCCAAGCTTAACTCCTGCTCGTCCTCGAGTAGGTAAGTGATAAAAAGAAAGAATAATTTTTTAGGTGACATGCACCATCAAAGACTTGATCAAAGTATTTGCAAAACATTCAAAGCTGGGATCATAGTACTCAATCATAACATGAAAGACAAATTTCTAGCAATTAGTAAATATAAATGCATAGGTCACCTTCAAAGTTCATAAGAGTGACTAGATACAATAGTTTAAAACAAGCAATATCAAGTTATGCATCAATCAACTAGTCTTGGGACAATGCACGTAGAACTAAGAATGACCACTATGCTCTGAAAGTAAGTGCATAAAGGTAGAAGGTGGAGACTCAATATAATGGTGGAAGAAAGGCCTTTTTAAAAGGAAGTAGGGATTCAAGTCTCATAAAGAGCTTCCAAAAATTATGGTAGTTATAGCTTTCAGCTCTCATTGCCCCTACCATAAGCATCTTTAAGGTGATTAAGGTTAAAGTGACACAACTAAGAGGATATGCTTGACAAGTTATAAACCGAAATCTCATGCCCCTTACTTACGAAGACCAAACCTCATGCTACTCAACTTTAGTCATGACTAAGCTCTTGTCATTGTAAGTACATTTGTATCATTAAGAACCGCCAACGGGGTACCCATTGCACATGATACGGGAGCTTTCCCATAATCAAAATGTGGCGCCCCGCTAAAACCATTACTACAAAATCGCTTGGAGTTTGTGCTTTGTGCATCATCATGCATATTTTGCCCTGAAATATTTTCGCCAAAAGCCTATTTTTTTTCTATTTTGCCCCCTCCTTTAATTTCAAATTAAAACCCTAGTCTTTTTCGAATCTTTTATTTGTCTAAAATCTATTTACAAAAGCCTCTCTAACAATAAAACAAATAAAATAAAAGTTTTAGTGGGGGAGGCAGCCGCCTGCCAGGCCCAAAAGCCCAGCCAGCAGCCACCTACCACCCCGGTGCTCGACCCCAAACCCTAATCTACACCCCCAGCTAGCACCTACCCGCCTCCACGCACGCCACCATCCGCCGCCACACACAGGCAGCACACACATGCACGCACCTAGCGACATGACAACGAACACGCGCCCACCCACCTACCGCTTCGCCTGGCCCCACCATCCCGGACCCACTCCCACCGACGCGGTACACGCTCGCACGCAACCCCTGCCTGCCTCGGATCCCCACCTCGCGTCTCTCCCGTCCCCTATCGCGACGCCACCCACCGGCAACCGCCTCCTCGCCTCTGCACAACACCGCCGCCGTCGTCGCGAGGTCGCCAGCCTCCCGCATCCGCGTGCCCGCTACCTCGTCTCCTCTGTCTCCAGCGCTCGCGGCCTGCGCGCCGCGCCTCCCTTCCCCAGGATGCCCCTTCTCTGCATCCCGACCCTGTCCCCATGCGCCCGCCTCCCTGCCATGGCACGTCGCCTGCCTCTGTTTCCCTGGGAGTAGCGTCGCCACCTCCCCGCACCACCGTCCGCACGACCCCACGCTTCGTCGGAACATCTCGCCGAGCCCGACCGCTCTCTGCTTCCGCCTTGCAGGCGCCGGAGCTTCGCCTGGACCCGCGACGCCAGCACGTCGGCCGCCGTCACCTCAAGCCTCGCGCCGTCCTCCTCCGTGGCGAGCTCTACATCGCTCCTTCTCCACGTCCGTGCCTACGGTCCCTTGCCGGTCCCTGCCCCGTGCCATCTCGCCTCTCCTCGTCGCCAGTGTCATCGCACTGCCTCCTTGGAGCCGCGTCGAGTCACGCTGCTTCGCTCGTACCCTTCCTCGCCCTACTCCGAGCCGCCAAGGCCACCCTCCTTTGTGCCATGGTACCGCCACGGGCCGCGTGTCCTCTACCATGCTTGGCTCTTTGGTCTGTACTCGGTTCACGCCCTGTGTTAACCCTGTAGCAGCCTAGCTTAGTTTCTTGCGTGTGCCCGTGCAGGTGGTGCTCGTGTGATTGTGTGAACACCGGTGTTACCCGAGATGTTGCCTTCTGCAACCCCGCGCTAAGTTGTATCTTCGTTTCCGCACCTCCTTGGTTGGAACCGGAAAACCCCAAGACCTTCGAAGTGGAACCGACAAGATCGATTACACGGTTCCGAGACCCCGATCCCGGAGTCCGAAGACCGTTCCCGCCGAACACGAAACCTCGGCACGCCAAGATCTCCTTCACCGCTTCCGAAGGTCGTTGCCCGAAGACCGTGGATGCGACAAGATCGTCTCTCGGACGCCAAGTCCTTCGGCCCCAGAAAAACCGACGACCCGACCAAGATCCGAAGACCGAACCCTAGCGCGCCAAGTTCTTCGACCCCGAGGACAGATCCATCGGATGCGACAAGACCTCCTTCTTGGAACCACCAAGTACTTCCTCTCAGACGCCAAGACCCGAACCTGGAGACCGCCAAGATCGCCATCGGAATGACAAGTACTTCACCCCGGATGCTAAGACCGACCCGATATGCGGACTCGACAAGATCGACACCGACCAGGGCCAATCCGATGAGCCCCCGACGCCAAACCAAGTCCTCCTTCCCGGAATGCCAAGATCTCCTTCCGTTGTCCGAGAACGATCCCATCGAACCGAACCCCCAGATCCGGACCCTGTGACCCGACCCCGAACCCCCGGAACCCAAGATCTTCTGAACCCAGATGTGTGACCCTAAGCCCCTATTTTTATAATATGACATTATCAACTCTCGCATATTAAATTGTTCATGCATGCATACTTGTCTGTGGTTTGGGGGCATTATGCCGATTCACCTCATAATTAAATATGGAGTGTTTATGCGGGATATCTTTGTCTTATTCCGGACTCCATTTAAATTTGTGAAGCGAACCGATGCCCTATTTTTCCTTGTCAAAATAACATTTAAATTGTGGGATTTCTAAATAACTTGAACCGCCTAATTAATTGTCGGGACCCCGGTTCCACTTAATATTGCCTTATTGCACCGCATCTGCATCATATCATAATCATGCCGGATCTTCTGCCGTAGTATTAAATATTGCATCCGGTGTTTCTTCTAGTATTTGCTTCTTCGCGGATTAGGGCGATGAGTTGATGCGAGTATCGACAAGTTCTTCGGATATGAACCTTCGGCAGTATTTTCCCAGGCGAGCATCTCTCCCACTTCTACCTATTTTGCATTTATAGTCTTTATTTCCTCCTGTTGATCTATTGCTATCTGTGTCATGATGCTTTAGTTTCCGTACACCAGTTATATCTCGTGCAACCTCTATATTGCCATGGACACCTCCTAATACCTGTTGTTTGGTAGATAGCTAGCCTTGCGAGTCGTAGTTGCTTGCTCAGGTGCGATCTCGTGTTGTCGAGTACCACAGTTGTTGGAATGCTGGCAGATGTTTATGGTGGAGATGATCATGACTTTAAATACAACTATTAAATTGTCGGGATAACTAATGAAAGAGGCACCGGTGGGCAATATATGCTATTTGGTTTTTATGTCCACTTGTGTCCCGTAGGCCCCGAGTACTTGATACCTGTTCCTTGACTATTCGCACTATCCATATACGGGAGACTCTATGAATCCCCCTTAGCCAGAGCTTGATTCATTTCTTATTTCTTGGGGCCACAAACTAGTTTGGGGTTTTATTACTATCCTGTACTTATGCCATGCTTTACTGCTTTATTTAAGATTGTGCGTGGAGCACCTATACTGTTTAGGATTGCGGAGTGTTTTCGCGGTATCGACAAGCCCAGTCACACTTTCGGGTTCCCAGTCGTTTACAGCCATTGGTGCAAACCTTGGGTCCGTCTTGGAGCTGGCCAACTTTGTTGCGGGTAGCTTAATGGGGTGGCCCCTTGAAATATTTTATGAATCCTGTGATTGCTTTGTCGTGAAAGCCTCGTTGGGTTTTGAGTTCATTTTTCCGAGGTTGATCGTGTGTGTGTTGCTATTTTTGCACCCCTGGAGGGTAAATCTTTCTGAAAGCCATGTCCGCGGTTATGGATGACTTGGAGCAAAGTATCTCGATCATAGACAAGCATAACTAAAGTAGTGTTATAAACTTGACTTAATATATGAATAGTAATCAGATTCAACTATCACATAATGGATATTAAAATGCCAACAACTGGTGGATCTGGGGTTGTTTTGTGACATGCTGTACATGCCTAGTAAGTATTGCAGCTCCAATGGAATGTGATAAAAGTGCCAACAATTGCTGGGTTTTGGGATTCCTCAGGACAATTATATCTGACTAGTAAATGTTCCAACTACAACGGAATGGTGATTAAAACTGGCTACTACTTATGCTATCAGGATGACTCATGCTATCTATATCTGACTAGTAAGTGCCTCAACTATAATCGAATGAATAAAACTGCCAACTGTGTGAGTTCCTCGGTTTGACTTCCTCGTTTGCTCTCGAGGGGGAATACCAGGATGGGTATGTTTGGTGTTACTATCAGGTTGGATCAGGATAGGTCTTTCTCATCCCTCTCTAATAGCCGATAGTTGTATTGAGTCTCTATAGGTTGTTTAGTGCATGCTTCGCTGCCGCTTCAGTCCACCATACCTATGTAGGCGAGAGCCGCCGAATTCTAGCCTCGCCGTATACTGTCCTCAGTACTGACGCTCCTCTTTTTCCTTTGCCCTTTGTCAGCACCCCCTTTTGTTTTAGCAGGTTCGTGATCGACGTCGTTAGTAGGGTTACCCATCCGGCTTGGCCTGGACAGGGTTATGGATGCCATGGGTTATTCTTCAGGGCTCTTAGCCCCCTTTGCATCTTGTCCGTACTCGGACGCTGTATTGTTTTCAAGGTGATTTGGGTCTTTGTAGTGTATATCTGTATTCTTGAGTCTTGGAGTCGTGCTGTATATATCTATTATGTGGGTCCCATCGAGGACTGTTGTGTAATGGTATTACTTCGTTTTCCACCCGCACGAAAGTGCCTGGTGGGCGTCCTTGAATCGTTTCTATGCGGGTTTGGCGGAAAGGGATAAAACTTGCATATGGCCGATTCGAGGGTGTTACAGAGTGGTATCAGAGCTCAGCAGTTGCGATACCCCACTGGTCCAGCCTGTAGGATAACCTAGATAACGGCCGAAGTAGAGTGTCAAAACTATTTTGCAAAATCGGTTGGATATATCTGATTAGGTCTGCTTTTACTCCTTACCCTCTGGTATTCTGCTCTTACCTCTGCGTGTTTTGGATCTGTTCTCTTAACTTTTCTTTGAATCCAGGAATTCTCGTGGTTGGGTTTCCGTCGTACCTTTAGGGTTTCGCTTCCTTCTTTGGCAACGGTGTTCTACCATCCGGTCTTCGTGCTATCTGAGGAATCCTTCATTTGTTGACTTCTCTCTATTCCTTCTTGTGCCTTCTGGAGTTTCCGAGATGACGTCATCATCAGCTACGCCAGATCCAATGCAGAGTCTGCATCCTCCGTTGTTCCGAACCTCGCTTGTCGAGATCTTCAGTCTGATTCCGATAGTTGGTTGTATCATTCTGCTAATTCATGTACGGAGTAATGATATGAGTGCGGGATGGAGTCGCGACCATACCACTACTCTTATCATTCGCTTTTGTATATTGAATCGGTGGATCCAGCAATTTTAGTCCATCCACGGAAGCTAGAGGTGGCTTTATTTGTTGATACCTCTACGATCGCCCTTTGTTCCCGGAGTGTCCTCTCGACGATCACGGACAACGACCTCTTGTTAGTGGTGTCGCGAGTATCTACACGAAGCGAGAAGATTCAGATCGCCGACCTACTTCCCGGTACCATGAGGCAGATCTCAAGGGCGAGATCCCTTGTTAGTGGTGTCGAATTGTGGCGCCCCGCTAAAACCACTACTACAAAATCGCTTGGAGTTTGTGCTTTGTGCATCATCATGCATATTTTGCCCTGAAATATTTTCGCCAAAAGCCTATTTTGTTTTCTATTTTGCCCCCTCCTTTAATTTCAAATTAAAACCCTAGTCTTTTTCGAATCTTTTATTTGTCTAAAATCTATTTACAAAAGCCTCTCTAAAAATAAAACAAATAAAATAAAAGTATTAGTGGGGGAGGCAGCCGCCGGCCAGGCCCAAAAGCCTAGCCAGCAGCCTCCTACCACCCCGGTGCCCGACGCCAAACCCTAATCTACACCCCCAGCTAGCACCTATCCGCCTCCACGCACGCCACCGTCCGCCGCCACACACAGGCAGCACACACATGCACGCACCTAGTGTCACGGCCACGAACATGCGCCCACCCACCTACCGCTTTGCATGGCCCCACCATCCCGGACCCACTCCACCGACGCGGTACACGCTCGCACGCAACCCCTGCCTGCCTCGGATCCCCACCTCGCGTCTCTCCCGTCCCCTATCGCGACGCCACCCACCAGCAACCGCCTCCTCACCTCTGCACAACACCGCCGCCATCGTCACGAGGTCGCCAGCCTCCCGCATCCGCGTGCCCGCTACCTCGTCTCCTCTGTCTCCAGCGCCCGCGGCCTGCGCGCCTCGCCTCCCTTCCCCAGGATGCCCCTTCTCTGCATCCCGACCCTGTCCCCATGCGCCCGCCTCCCTGCCATGGCGCGTCGCCTGCCTCTGCTTCCCCGAGGAGCAGCGTCGCCACCTCGCCGCACCACCGTCCGCACGACCCCACGCTTCGTCGGAACATCTCGCCGAGTCCGACCGCTCTCTACTTCCGCCTTGCAGGCGCTGGAGCTTCGCTAGGACCCCGCGACGCTAGCACGTCGGCCGCCGTCGCCTCAAGCCCCACGTCGTCCTCCTCCGCGGCGAGCTCTACGTCGCTCCTTCTCCACGTCCGTGCCTGCAGTCCCTTGCCGGTCCCTGCCCCGTGCCATCTCGCCTCTCGTCGTCGCCGGCGTCGTCGCACTGCCTCGTTGGAGCCCTGTCGAGTCATGATGCTTCGCTCGTACCCTTCCTCGCCCTGCTCTGAGCCACCAAGGCCACCCTCCTTTGCACCATGGTACCGCCACGGGCCGCGTGTCCTCTGCCACTCTTGGCTCTTTGGTCTGTACTCGGTTCACGCCCTGTGTTAACCCTGTAGCAGCCTAGCTTAGTTTCTTGCGTGTGCCCGTGCAGGTGTTGCACGTGTGATTGTGTGAACACCGGCGTTACCCGAGATGTTGCCTTCTGCAACCCCGCGCTAAGTTGTATCTTCGTTTCCGCACCTCCTGGGTTGGAACCGGAAAACCCCAAGACCTTCGAAGTGGAACCGACAAGATCGATTACACGGTTCCGAGACCCCGATCACGAAGTCCGAAGACCGTTCCCGCCGAACACGAAACCTTGGCACGCCAAGATCTCCTTCACCGCTTCCGAAGGTCGTTGCCCGAAGACCGTTGATGCGACAAGATCGTCTCTCGGACGCCAAGTCCTTCGGCCCCGGAAAAACCGACGACCCGACCAAGATCCGAAGACCGAACCCTGGCGCGCCAAGTTCTTCGACCCCGAGGACCGATCCATCGGATGCGACAAGACCTCCTTCTTGGAACCAGCAAGTACTTCCTCTCAGACGCCAAGACCCGAACCTGGAGACCGCCAAGATCGCCACCGGAATGACAAATACTTCACCCCGGATGCCAAGACCGACCCGATATGCGGACTCGACAAGATCTTCGCGACGACAAGATCGACACCGACCAGGGCGAATCCGATGAGCCCCCGATGCCAAACCAAGTCCTCCTTCCCGGAATGCCAAGATCTCCTTCCGTTGTCCGAGAATGATCCCATCTAACCGAACCCCCAGATCCGGACCCTGTGACCCGACCCCGAACCCCCGGAACCCAAGATCTTCCGAACCCAGATGTGTGACCCTAAGCCCCTATTTTTATAATATGACATTATCAACTGTCGCAAATTAAATTGTTCATGCATGCATACCTGTCTGTGGTTTGGGGGCATTATGCCGATTCACCTCATAATTAAATATGGAGTGTTTATGCGGGATATCTTTGTCTTATTCCGGACTCCATTTAAATTTGTGTAGCGAACCGATGCCCTGTTTTGCCTTGGCAAAATAACATTTAAATTGCGTGGTTTCTAAATAACTTGAACCGCCTAATTAATTGTCGGGACCCTGGTTCCGCTTAATACCGCCTTATTGCACCGCATCTGCATCATATCATAATCATGCCGGATCTTCTGCCGTAGTATTAAATATTGCATCCGGTGTTTCTTCTAGTATTTGCTTCTTCGCGGATTAGGGCGATGAGTTGATGCGAGTATCGACAAGTTCTGCAGATATGAACCTTCGGCCGTGTTTTCCCAGGCGAGCATCTCTCCCCCTTCTACCTATTTTGCATTTATAGTCTTTATTTCCTCCTGTTGATCTATTGCTATCCGTGTCACGATGCTTTAGTTTCCGTACACCGGTTATATCCCGTGCAGCCTCTATATTGCCATGGACACCTCCTAATACCTGTTGTTTGGTAGATAGCTAAGTCGTAGTTGCTTGCTTAGGTGCGATCTTGTGTTGTCGAGTACCACAGTTGTTGGAATGCTGGCAGATGTTTATGGTGGAGATGATCATGACTTCAAATACAACTATTAAATTGTCGGGATAACTAATGAAAGAGGCACCGGTGGGCAATATATGCTATTTGGTTTTTATGTACACTTGTGTCCCGTAGGCCCCGAGTACTTGATACCTGTTCCTTGACTATTCGCACTATCCACATACGGGAGACTCTATGAATCCCCCTTAGCCAGAGCTTGATTCATTTCTTATTTCTTGGGGCCACAAACTAGTTTGGGGTTTTATTACTATCCTGTACTTATGCCATGCTTTACTGCTTTATTTAAGATTGTGCGTGGAGCACCTATACTGTTTAGGATTGTGGAGTGTTTTCGCGGTATCGACAAGCCCAGTCACACTTTCGGGTTCCCAGTCGTTTACAGCCATTGGTGCAAACCTTGGGTCTGTCTCGGAACCGGCCAACTTCATTGCGGGTAGCTTAATGGGGTGTCCCCCCCTGAAATATACTTCATTGCGGGTAGCTTAATGGGGTGCCCCCCTGAAATATTTTATGAATCCTGTGATTGCTTTGTCATGAAAGCCTCGTTGGTTTTTGAGTTGGTTTTTCCGAGGTTGATCATGTGTGTGTTGCTATTTGTGCACCCCTGCAGGGTAAATCTTTCTGAAAGCCGTGTCCGCGGTTATGGACGACTTGGAGCACAGTATCTCGATCATAGACAAGCATAACTAAAGTAGTGCTATAAACTTGACTTAATATATGACTAGTAATCAGATTCAACTATCACGGAGTGGATATTAAAATGCCAACAACTGGTGGATCTAGGGTAGTTTTGTGACATGCTGTACCTGCCTAGTAAGTATTGCAACTCCAATGGAATGTGATAAAAGTGCCAACAATTGCTGGGTTTTGGGATTCCTCAGGACAATTATATCTGACTAGTAAATGTTCCAACTACAACGGAATGGTGATTAAAACTGGCTACTACTTATGCTATCATGATGACTCATGCTATCTATATCTGACTAGTAAGTGCCTCAACTATAATCGAATGAATAAAACTGCCAACTGTGTGAGTTCCTCGGTTTGACTTCCTCGTTTGGTCTCGAGAGGGAATACCAGGATGGGTATGTTTAGTGTTACTATCAGGTTGGATCTGGATAGGTCTTTCTCATCCCTCTCTAATAGCCGATAGTTGTATTGAGTCTCTATAGGTTGTTTAGTGCATGCTTCGCTGCCGATTCAGTCCACCATACCTATGTAGGCGAGAGCCACCGAATTCTAGCCTCGCTGTGTACTGGCCTCAGTACTGACGCTCCTCCTTTTCCTTTGCCCTTTGTCGACACCCCCTTTTGTTTTAGCAGGTTCGCGATCGACGTCGTTAGCAGGGTTACCCTTCCGGTTTGGCCTGGGCAGGGTTATGGACGCCATTGGTTACTCTTCAGGGCTCTTAGCCCCATTTGCATCTTGTCCATACTCGGACGATGTATCGTTTTCAAGGTGATTTGGGTCTTTGTAGTGTATATCTATATTCTTGACTCTTGGAGTCGTGCTGTATATATATCTGTTCTGTGGGTCCCATCGAGGACTGTTGTGTAATAGTATTACTTCGTTTTCCACCCGCACAGAAGTGCCTGGTGGGCGTCCTTGAATCGTTTCTATGCGGGTTTGGCAGAAAGGGCTAAAACTTGCATAGGGCCGATTCGAGGGTGTTACACAAAATGACAAGGCAAGCAGACAATGAGCATCTCAGCGATCTTTTTATTTGCTATTTGAATAGGTTTTTATTGAGGATGCTTCATAGATTGCTCATTATGGTGATCCTGCAAGTTTCCACCATGATTAGGCATGGCTTAGGCTAGCGGCCCAGGCGTTTCTCTAACACACATACAAACTCCATGATCTTAAAAGTGCCACTTTTATTTCACACCACCGAGATCCGTAAGCAAAAGAACATGATATCAACGGGGTACAAAGTACAAGTGCAATGTTGAAAGCGTTCCCCATGAAACATGGTTCTGCTAATATCAACTTATAAAGCGCAAGCATATACGCAACAAAGAAGGACCCGATGGTTCAAGTTTATTATTTGCAAAAAAGTAAAGTGTGCCATCAAGTTCGTGAGAGCTTTAATCACTAGTTTTCTCATAACAAGTTTAATTTGGAAGGTAAACAAGAGCATGAATATACTTGGAATATCATATGCTAGTAGGTAGGTATGGTGGACTCTTTGGAATAACTTGGTTTAGGGAGTTGGATGCATGAGTGGAACTCATACTTGGTTGTGGAGGCTAGCAAAATACTGGGAGTGACAAACTAAGAGAGCAATAATAGCCATAATCATGAAGAGCAACAAAACATCATTGATCAAAGCATGAAGTGATACTACAAGTTGAAAACTAAAGGATCATAAAGGCTATGTTGACTTGAGATTGTCATAACATGGTGTGAGCATGCGCCAAGTCAACCCAAATAAAGCATCAAAGGAGAATACCACTATACTATGCTTTAATATGCTAAAACAACGCATGATTCATCCAAGGCACATTAAGCAATCTCAATTGTTTATAACAAGTCATGCAACAGCAAAGAATACTAAGCATAAAGCCAAAACAATATCAAGCATGGCATGACAAAGCATAGGCCACAGTCAAAAACGAGCTCTTTTTACCACATAAGTATGAACTTTCCTACTCTTTTCCAAACCAAACCAAACTATTTGCAAACCAATGTATGAAAGAGGGGGTCCAACCAATTTATTCAGAAAACTAAGAAAACAAAGCAAACGAAAAACCAAAACGAAACGAAAAATAAGATGCTCCAAGAACAACACAACTGTGCATGAAACAATAAAAATGAAGCGTTTGGAAGAAACCTGTGATTTTTATTGATGAAGAAGGGGATGCCTTGGGCATCCCCAAGCTTTGACGCTTGTACTTCTTGGATATTTATTGGGGTAACACGCGTGGCATCCCCAAGCTTGAGATTTAGTCCATCCTTTATCTCATTACTCATTCCTTCCATGCACCTGCAATTTTTCCTTCATACAAAACTTCACACAATCTGTATTAGCAATATTAGTGCACTCAAGATAAATAAGTCTTAAGGTTCAGTTATAACACCAAATAAACTTTCATTAGAACACTAGATACTGTAGCACTTCCCTCAAAAAGCTAAATTCCCCAAAAGAACTCAAAGAGGAACCAACAAGAAGCAAATGCAGAAAATGGCAAAAATCTGTCAAAACAGACCAGCAGGTAAAGACGAATTTTTTCGAAGACATTCTGTTGCTCAAATCAAAAAGTGTTGAACTAACGAATGTTAGATAAAAACCTGGGGCAGAAGCACAAAAATTCACGCCTCAAATATACATTCAGAGATTTTACACGAATTGTTACGGTGAAGCATAGAAATCTGTTTCGGGACAACAACTTTCCCAATCATTACCTCTCTCTCATTAGAGGTTACTCTTGGCACAAAAAGCAAATAAAAAAGATAAGGAGAGTTTATTACAGAAGTAATAACTTCCAAGACTCATCTAAAACTTTTGGATTATCTCACAATATGTAATTTTCTTTAACGCCTTTAAGTTAGGCATAAGAAGCAAGAAAAAGAATGAAGTGTTCTCTAATGAAGAAGCATTAAGACCAAATTTTGTTTTCATAGGAGAAGCAAAAGAAATCTTCTCTCTCTTCTTAGGGAAGTGTTCTATACCTTTCTTGAGTGGGAGTTGATATTTAATGGTGCCTTCTTTCATATCAATGATATCACCAACAATTCTAAGAAAAGGTCTTTCCAAAGTAATAGGACAAGAAGCATTGTATTCAACATCCAAAACATAGAAATCAACGGGGACATAGGAATTGTTAACCATAATAAGAACATCATTAAGACTCCCCATGAGTTTATTTTTAGCATTATCATCAAGTAGGACATTCAAATAACAATCTGCAAGAGGAGGCAAATCAAGCATATCATAAATCCTTCTAGGCATAATAGAAACACTACTATCAAGATCACATAAAGCTTTGAAATCAAAGTCATTCACTTTCATATTAATGATGGTTCCCAACCATCTTCTTGTTTTATAGGAATAGAAGCTTTATGTTTCATCTTTTCTTCTTTAATCTTTATGAGAGCATCGGTAATGTGTTTTGTAAAGGCCATGTTCATAGCACTAGCATTAGGACTTTTAGCAAGATTTTGTAGGAACTTAATAACTTCAGAGATGTAGCAACCATCAAGATCAAAATCATAATTATCATTTAAAGTAGTAGAACTATTACTAGCCTCAACAGTAGTGGTGGTGATAGTAGAAACACTAATGTTTCTAGCAATTTCATCTTCTATTTCCCACTTAGCATGTAATTCAGCTAATAGTCTAACATTTTCATCAATTCTAACTTGTATAGCATTAGTAGCTACAAAGGGATTATCATTAGTTTCAGGTTTAGCAGCCATTTTATTAATCAAAGAAGATTGAGCTTCAAACAAAGATGCTATGTTTCTTTCAGCATTCGAGAGTTTCAATTGTAAACTAGGAATTTCCCTATTTAGACTCTCAAGTTGATGGCTAATGTTCTTCAAGATGGTAGATTGTTCCTCCATAGTTTTAGTAAATAGTTTATTTTGCTTATATTGCATTAGCATGAAGTTTTTAGTGGCTCTTTCAACTTCTAAAATTCTTCCTTCACTAGGTAATCCAGGTCTACCATTATAGCCATAAGTATTATTAGGAGGGTAGGGCCAATGATTGTTGTTACGAAAAGCATTGTTGCCAAAATTATTATTTGTTATGAAGTTCACATCAACTTGCTCTTCTTGAGCAACCAAAGAAGCTAAAGGAACATTACTTGGATCAATATGGGCTTTCCCATTAACAAGCATAGACATAATAATATCAATGTTATCACTCAAGGAGGAGGTTTCCTCAACAGAATTTACCTTCCTACCTTGTGGAGCTCTCTCAGTATGCCATTCAGAATAATTAACCATCATATTGTCCAGAAGTTTTGTTGCAGCACCCAAAGTAATGGTCATAAAGGTACCTCCAGCAGCAGAATGCAATAGGTTCCTTGAAGAATAGTTCAACCGTGCATGAAAAGTTTGATGATGATCCAAGCAGTCAGTCCATGAGTGGGACAATTCTTTACCAAAGATTTCATTCTTTCCCAAGCTTGAGCAACATGTTCATTATCAAGTTGTTTAAACTTCATTATTTCACTTCTCATAGATATAATCTTAGCAGGAGGATAGTATTTTCCAATAAAAGCATCTTTGCACTTAGTCCAAGAATCAATACTATTCCTAGTTAAGGAATTCAACCATTCTTTAGATTTTCCTCTAAAAGAGAAAGGAAACAATTTCAGCTTAATAATATCACCATCTATATCCCTATGCTTTTGCATCTCACAAAGTTCAACAAAGTTATTTATATGGGAAGCAGCATCTTCTTTACCAATACAAGAAAATTGTTCTCTCATAACAAGATTGAGTAAAGCAGGTTTTATCTCAAACAAAAGTATCTTTAGGCACATGTGGGGAAATAGGTGTGCTCATAAAATCATTGTTGTTGGTGCTAGTGAAGTCTCACAACTTAGTGTTTTCAAGAGTAGTCATTTTTTTGGGTTTTCAAATAAGAAAGCAAACTAGTAAAACTAATTTTTGTGTGTTTTTGATAAAGAAACAAGCAAACAAAGCAAAAAGAAACTAAGCAAAACAAAAATAACAAAGTAAAGAGATTGGTTATGAGGGACTCCCCTTGTTGAAGATGTCCTTGACCCCCCGGCAACGGCACCAGATAAATGCTTGATGGCTCTGTGTATGGCGCCAGAAAAATGCTGGAGCGATGATGATGTAGAGCTCGTTGGGAACCCCAAGAGGAAGGCATGATGAGCACAACAGCAAGTTTCCCTCAGTATGAAACCAAGGTTTAATCGAACCAGTAGGAGCAAGGAAACACCTCAAAGGTGTTGCTAGCTGAGCCTTGGCAGGGCACACTACCGGTGCTAGTAGAAACGTGGAGACCTGCACAACACAATCACAGAACTTTGTCCCCTACTTGCGATGAGGTTGTCAATCTCACCGTGTTTTGTGGAAAACAAAGAATTAAACGTAGCGAATGGAAAGAAGTAATAGTTTGCAGAAAGTAAACACAAAGCAGTAAAAGTTTATAGATTGAATGTAAAAGACAAGGACCGGGAGCCATAGTTCACTAGAGGTGGCTCTCCTTAAGATAGATATCATGCTGGGTGAACAAATTACAGCGGGGCAATCGACAAACATCAAGAAAGCAATACATGCATATACTAATCATCTTGACTCCTTTGAGATTCGATTGGGCATTACAACATTATACATAGACCGCCATCCAACTGCATCTATGACTAATAATACACCTTCAGGTTATCATCCGAACCCCCTCCGGTATTAAGTTGCAAGCAACAGATTATTGCTTTATGAACTACGTGTAAAGTAAACAATACGATTGTTCTATGAACAAAGGATTGTTGTTTTCTCCCTAGTAGCAACAACACATCTAGTACCTTAGAGATTTCTGTCACTTCGCTAGATTACCAGAGGCATGAACCCACTATCGAGCATAAATACTAACTCTTGGAGTTGCTAGCATCTACTTGGGCAAGATAGCTACTAACAAAGAAAGTATGCAAGATCACAAATAACCAAGACATGATAGAATCAATAATCAATCTAAAATAGCATCTCAATATCCATTGGATCCCCGCAAACACAACATGCAGAATTACAAATAGATGATCTTGATCATGAACGGAGCTCACAAGATCTAAACATGAAAGCACAAAGGAGGAGAACCAGCCACTAGCTACTACATGGATCCGTAGTCCAAGGATGAACTACTCACGCATCACACCGGAGGCTTGCATGGTGATGAAGAAGGCCTCCAGGGTGAATTCCCCCTCCGGCAGGGTGCCGGGAAGAGCTTCAGATCCCTCCTGATCTAGGGATGGAGATGCCGGCAGATATTGACTCTTTCGTGGATTTTTGATCGGGCCCTTAGGGTTTTCGTCCTGAGGGCGTCTTATAGTCGGAAGGGGAGGCCGAGGGGGTGGCAGGGGCCACCACACCACCCCCTGGTGCGGGCCAAGCCTGGCCGCGCGGCCAGGTGATGTGGCCGGCCTCTGGCCCCTCTCCGTATCATATTCTGGCATCTGATGACTTCCGGAAAAATAGGCACTTTGGATTTTGTCTCGTCGAATTCCGAGAATATTCATTTTCTGACTTTCCTGGAACCAAAAACAGCAGAAAACAGGCAGCTGGCACTGTGGCTCTTGTTAATAGGTTAGTCCAAGAAATCATATGAAAAGTACTCCAAAGTGTGGACAAGACACAAGAAAGTGGATAAAACTACGCATGGAACATCAAAAATTATAGATACATTTGCAATGTATCACTCCAACCCCCGGAAACAACCTTTTTGTGCCCCCTTAGGCACCTCTCCTGCCGTGCCCTGCGCCTGCACTGCTGATGCCTAAGCGGCCCGAGGTGCATCCCACTTCTGAAACCAGGCGCAGTGCCCGTTTGATCAACAAGCCAAAGACGCACGCCATGGATAAGGCCATCCATGTCCTGAACACCAAGATGGGTGTTGTTGCTGAAGGAGTCCCTCTGCTTGATGCGAGGAAGGCTTACATCGACAAGTTCAGCACCCCGCTTCCGGA
This sequence comes from Avena eriantha, assembly GCA_910589775.1. Classification (NCBI taxonomy): domain Eukaryota; kingdom Viridiplantae; phylum Streptophyta; class Magnoliopsida; order Poales; family Poaceae; genus Avena; species Avena eriantha. The sequence continues at coordinate 303,207,990 of OU342744.1, forward strand.
CAAGGCGATTGAAGCTCTAACCAAGCTCTTCAAGCTCAACATCCGCAGCATGGCCGAAGCGGACGAGTCGCTCATTGCCATGGGAGGTCCAGTTGGGTGCGAGCCAGATGCCCAAGACGTGACTATTTAGTTCCTTGCTTTCTTGCTATGTTTCGTCATCTGTATCAATTTGTGGACAAGTCTCTGTGTTTGTCTTTTAAGTTATCACCTCACCTTGGCTGCTGTCACTATGATCGTACCTGATCTCTCCATCGCTGACTGGAACACCCGCGGGCTAAACGACCAAGGTCGCAAAGACACCGTCCACGCCTTCCTCGCTGATAGCCGCTGTCATATTGCTTGCATCCAAGAGACCAAGCTCAACCACATCAATCAACAAACGGCTTCTTATATCGGCGGTCTTAGACTTCGCTCCTTCGCTCACCGTCCGGCCATCGGCACCCGGGGCGGCATCCTCTTACTCTGGAATGAGGATCATGTGGAGGTCTCCAACGTTCACCTCGACACTCACTTGATCTCGGCTAGCATCTCCATTCGCGCATGTGGTACCTCCTTCAAGCTCACTACGGTCTACGGCCCTACAGATCACGCCGAGAAAGAAGCCTTTCTCGCAGAAGCTATCGCCGCCAAGCCTTCTGATGACTCAAAATGTCTCATCATTGGGGATTTCAACCTTATCTACCAAGTGGAGGACAAGAGAAACAACAACCTGGACTTCCGCCTGATGGTTCTCTTCAGAAGAGCCCTCACCAACTATCAGCTTAAGGAGCTAAAGCTGCAGAACCGGAGGTTTACTTGGAGCAGCGCAAGGGAGACCCCTACTCTTGTGCATCTGGACCGGGCTTTCTGCAACGCCTCTTGGGACCTCATGTTCGAGAATCATGTGCTACATGCCCTGTCCTCGTCCCTCTCGGACCACTGCCCCCTCCTCCTTTCCAACCAGAGTGGCCTGCGAAAACCGCCTGTCTTTCGCTTCGAGTCCTTCTGGACCAACATGCCGGGGTTCAAGGAGGTGGTCCAACAAGCTTGGTCTGCACCCTCCTCGCACTCTCAGCCGGTCCATGTCATCAATCACAAGCTCAAGGCCACGACGCATGGGATCAGATCTTGGAGCAAAGGCATCTTCTCTGATGGCAAGTTACAACTCCTCATGGCCCTGGATGTCATTCTACAGCTGGATGTTGCTCAAGAGTCCCACGCACTCTCCTAGGACAAAAGATGGCTCCGTGCTAACCTGGAACATCGGGTTAAGGGTCTCGCTGCTCTGGAAAGATCCCGCAAACGTCAAGCCTCCAGAATTCGCTACCTCCGCGAGGGCGACGCCAACACCAAATTTTTCCATTTACGAGTTAATGCAAGGAAGCGTAAAAATGACATCTTGAGACTCAAGCATAACATTAGCTGGGCTGTGACTCACGATGATAAAGCTGAGCTGATCTTTGACCACTTCTCCCGCGCTCTAGGTTGGCCTCCTCCTCGTACGCTGGACCTCAATTGGGACGCCCTGAACCCCACCACCCACCCCCTAGAGGACCTGGGCCTGCCTTTCTCTGAGGATGAGATAAAGGAGGCTATTGATGACATGCCCGTGGATAAGGCTCCGGGCCCTGATGGTTTTTCTATCGCCTTCGTTCGCTCTTACTGGGATATAATCAAGGATGACCTTATGACCGCCATCAATGCCTTCTCCGAGCTGTCAGCGTCCAATTTCCACATCATCAACACAGCCAATGTCATGCTTCTGCCTAAGAAGGACGGTGCGGAGTCCATATAGGATTTCAGGCCCATCAGTCTCATCCATGTGGTCCCGAAGATCATCGCCAAAGCTATGGCACGTCGTCTCAGCCCGAAGATGAACGACATTGTTACCCGCAGTTAGAGCGCTTTCATCAAGTCTAGAACTATCCACGACAATTTCATGTATGTCAGGAACACCGCCCGCCTGTTACACCACAGCAAAACTCCATCCCTTCTCATCAATTGGACATCGCCAAGGCCGTTGACACTGTTCGGTGGGATTGCATGCTGGATCTTTTGCAATGCCTCGGCTTTCCTCAAAGATGGCGGGCTCTCCTGACGACTCTCTTCTCCACGGCCTCCCCTAGGGTCCTCCTCAACGTAATCCCTAGGAAGGACATCCTGCATGGATGCGGTCTTCGTCAGGGCAATCCCCTCTCGCCCCTCCTGTTTAACATCGCCATCGACTCACTTCAGAGACTTCTGGAAAAGGCTACGGAATCCGGCCTGCTGTCTGCTATGCTTGGAGGTATTCAGGGCCCCAGGGTCTCCCTCTATGCGGACGACGCTGCCATTTTTCTATCCCCCACGACACATGATGTGACCAAGAGCTCCATCGCCCCCATCCAATGCGCCAACATCAACTTGGAGGAGATTCTGGCGAACTTCCCAGCGATTATGACCCCCTTCCCCATTAAGTACCTAGGGTTACCCCTCTCCCTCGGAAGACTTAGGCGTGTGGACCTTCAACCATACATCGACAAGGCGGTGGCTCGTCTTAGCCCGTGGAAAGGAAAGTTCCTGAATCGTGCCGAGTGCACTGCTCTGGTTAAGTCCGTGCTCTCCTCCATGCCAATCTTCTTGCTAATAGCTTTAAAGGCTGACAAATGCATCCTCAAGGCCTTTGCGAAGATCAGCCGCGGCATGCTCTAGGCCTATAAAGAGGCGGTTAGTGGAGGGAAATGCAAAGTCAACTAGCAAAAGGTATGCCGCCCCAAGGAGCTCGGTGGTTTGGGGGTTTTGGACCTAGAGAAGTTCTCCCGGGCCCTGAGACTTCGCTGGTTATGGTATGAGTGGAAGGCTCCTGAGAACCCATGGGTGGGCTCTGAAACCCCCAATGACGCCTCCGACCTTGACCTGTTCAATGCGGCTACTCGTGTCACCATCGGGAACGGCGCCAAGGCCTCCTTCTAGTCGTCTTCATGGCTCCATGGTGCCCTGCCAAAAGACCTGGCTCCCCTTATTTTCAAGGCTTCCAAGAGGAAGAATCAGACGGTCTAGGACGCTCTCGCTGATAACAACTAGATATCGGACATTGCAGTGGGTGCATTCACTGTCGAACACATGGAACAATACGTCCGCCTCTGGGAGCTCCTGTCGGATATCTAGCTACATCCTGTCACTTAGGACTCCATTACCTGGTCCTTGACCCCCAATGGGCGCTACTCGGCCAGCTCAGCCTACAAGGTCTAGTTCCTTGCCTCTCTGCCCCTGCCAGTTTGGGAACATCGTGTGAAAGACCTGGGCCCCTCCAAAGTGCCGTTTCTTCGCCTGGCTCGCTGTCTAGAACCGCTTATGGACCGCTGATCGCTTGGCGAAACGCCGATGGCCGCACGAACCTACTTGCCAGCTCTGCCGTACCTCCCCTAAGACGGCACGGCACTTTCTTTTTGAGTGCCGCTTCTCCAAGCGTATCTGGACGGCAGCGGCCTCTTGGCTGTCTTGTCCAGACCTCATCAGCAGCCTCAGGGAGGGTAGGCCTAAAGTCGTGGACTATTGGCTGGCCGTTTTGAAGACCACCACCTCCTCTCCAAAAGTCTTGCGCTCAGCTATCACTCTCATCACTTGGGTGATCTGGAAAGAGAGGAATGAACGAGTTTTCAAAAATAAGTCCTCCCTGCCATCGGTTGTCATGCATAAGATTAGGGAAGAGGGGAAGGACTGGATCCTCGCTGGTGCTAAAAAGCTGGTGGAACTTGTAGGCTGATCCTCTTTTTCCTTTGCCGGGGGCGGCGTTCGCCCCCTTCCTCTCCTTTTTTTGTTGTTTTTATGGCTCTTGACATACCCCTGTTTGCTTCTCCTATTTCAATTTAAGGCAAAAGCTTTTTTGCCCATTTCAAAAAAAGATAGTGCTAAATGCATCTCGGCTAAACTCAAATTGCTACATAAAGGTCTCAAAAAGTGGAGTATCAGCATGTCATCTCTTAATTTGCTGATTAATAACTACAATGAGTTGATTCTACTTTTGGCACTACTACAGATTTGCCTATCAGATTTGCCTATCAGTGGCGCATCGATTTAGCTATCCGTGGTGCAGTTCAAATATTAGTGGTGCATCACAGACTGTGCGCCATGGATAGTTCACATCCCACGGATACTAGGGCCTTATCTGTGGCGCACCCCAGAGACATGCTCCACTGACCTGGTGCACCACAGATGGCTCAAAGGTGCGCCACTGATATGTTTTTGATTATTTTTTCTATATGTTGCTCTCGTATTTGTACATGTATTATACAAGTATTATACAGATATTATACAAGCATATGTACACACAATGACAATGATAATACTTAATAACACTAATTATAATCCAAGACTGATCGAGTAATATAAGGAACGGATTGTTGCACAAATTGAGGTCTCCAGACCGATCACGTAGCAAGTTGGTCATCACATTACATATCAAATGTTCACCTAAATTAAATTACGATCAAATACAGTAGAACCACAACGACAGGGACCACGACCAAGGCCTTCATGAGGTTCTTCCACCTAGCTTCCTCTCGCAGGTGGTTCCTCCACATAGCTTCTACCATCTCTCTAGTAGTCTTGTATTCTTTGTAGCCGTTTCCTCTGAAACCGTTCACTTGTTTCAGACAGTCCTCCCACTTGCTGTAGACTCCTGGAACGACACCCTTGTACACCATATACCACTTTTCCATCTGTGTACACAAGACAGATAGAATATTATGCACTGAAAATCCAATGGTTGACATAATGGATGTTCACAAAAACTAAAAAACAACAAAATAAACATCATGCAGATCGAGCCATTGCAACAAATATTAACTAGGCCGTCATCATACTTAGAGTGAACATAGAAAATCATAGGGACGGCATGAGTGAGCCATGTAAGATGCACAAGATATGTATATGTGCATACCACAAAGCTCACTCACACCGCCCCTAGGATCACATCCAAAATCAAGGCACACCTATAGTGGTGCCCTAGCATTTTAATCATCGAATGTTGCAACAAAAATAAGTACCAAAACTATGAATATGAAGTACTATAGGGCCTCATACTTATGTTGGACACAGAAAATCACAGGGATGGTGTCAGCGAGCCATGTAGGATGCACAAGATATGTATATGTGCATATCACAAAGCTTGCTGACACCACCCCCAGGATCACATCCGAAATCAAGGCACACCTGTAGTGGTGCCCTAGCATTTTAATCATCGGCCGTTGCAACAAAAATAAGAACCAAAACTATGAACATTAAGTATTATAGGGCCTCATACTTATGTTGGACACATAAATGTTGGGAATATGCCCTAGAGGCAATCATGTATAGTGTTATTCCCAATGTATTCATGAAGTTAATGTCGTCGTATGAACTGCTGATATGTATCATGGAATATGTGATTCGATTGTGGAACTATATATTCATGTTGTTCATACTAAATGTTCTTGGTCATTGAGGTTGTGCTAGACACACAACTTAGACTAATGTGAAAGTCGGTTGATTACTCGGTTCCACTTGTCATGGGCATGGTGATGCTAATCCGACTTACATGGATCCGGCTAACGAGTTTAGGGAGTCGAATTGACCCATGTTGAGATACAACGAACAAGTCATCATTTGTATGTCTCAATCAATGTAATCCTTAGACCTAAGGTTATTGCACAATCTGAGTTGAGGATCACCGACTTAGGTTTTGTCAAACGATGTTCCATCACTGGGTAGTTACAAAGGCAGAGTTCGGGTTGATTGAGAATCAAGATACGTGATGTGGATGACCAAGATGGGATTTTGCCCCTTCGACTAGAGAGATATTCTCTAGGCCCTCTCTGAAGATATAATTCAGAAAGCATGGCCATGCATGACTCGGTTAAGTGTTAACCGAGGCATTCGACTAAGAGTTAGTTGGATGAATCACTTATCTCGGATCGAGAAGAGTGTTAAGATATTTGAAGGATGATGATTATTCTCCTATAGCTTGACAAGATGTATCACCCTAGCTCCAGTCAGTTCAGTCATGCCATTGTACCGGACCTAGCAATCCACTATGAGTCCTCCTCCTCGTATGTGTGGATACTGGCGGAGGTGTTGTACATTCAACACTTCAACGATTGGATCATGAGGACTATACTCATCAAGCACCGTGCTTCATCAATTCCGCAACTACGCATCTAGTGGTAATTCTCGTGGCCTTCTACCTCAGCTAGATCTTGGGATCACTGCATAGGGGAAAACTTTTGTTTATCTCTACGTGGCCCAACAGTGGTATCGGAGCATTAGTTTCTAGTTTTAGACTCAAGATCGTGCATATATGATATGTGGTTGGCGTTAGATTGGATCTAATTGATGTTTGGTGGTCGATCTATGATATAGATCAATTTTGTACGGGGTTGATTGGATCAACTGTACTCGAGGAATTGGATGATCTATTTTTCGTGATCATACTGCTGAGGTCGTGGAACGACATACCCCTATCGGTCGGTTTTGCCCTATCATAGCGCCTTAGATATCGTTGTGAGTTTCACAATGCTAGTAGAAATCATATATATGCATAACTTTTTTTGCAGGATGATGTTGTGAATGGTATGGATTATGCGCATGTGATGTGTGTAATCCATACGTGATCTGCGTACCATGGCTTTTGTCAGCCGGCTAGAGCCTAGGTCCTGTCATATTAGTGTATAATGACTTGCATGTCGGATTCTCTATGTAATTTATTTTACTAGCTAGTGTAGCTGTTTGGAGAACCTAGATGGCATGCAAGTTGATATACAAGTCGGCTACATGGAATAAGGCGGCACGTGACAAGATTTGGCACGAGTCGAATTACAAGCTTTATGGAGATGGAGATCACCATGAATAGATCCATACCATTTCATATTATAATTGCATTACTTGTTTTATGTTTATGTCTCTGTTTTACCTCTATTAGATAGTTGGTAGAATGTAATCCCTCAAAGAAGGTCTAGTCGGTTTCCCCGCTAGTGCTGCACCATCACAAGTCGGACATTCTTGTTAGTGGGCTCATAAAATTGAGGTGCTATCAATTCTTTCTAACTAGATGGGTTCGAGTCAGACTCTTACAGTGGAAGTACACGGTAATCTAGGCGGGTCTATCACAACGATTGTGGGACTTGGGGAAAATTCGGATGGGAGCCATGGCATGTGATGCCACCCAACCAATAGGAGTCGTATGAGATGCGATTGACAAGGAGTTGTCTACCTAGATCACTTGACGACTAGTGGTGATGCTAAAGCTCACTAGTTGGCTTGCTTATTTAGGATCCTGAATCACTCAGTAACCATCGGAGAGGTGTTGGTTCTAGTGGGAGCATAATTATTAAAGTGTTTAAAATGCTTGCTCTTTTATGGATACATGTCTTAAGTGGTTTGCATATTTTTTTGTTGTAGATCAATGGGACCTAGCAGTCTCCCTCAGATTTCTAGTTTTGCTTTGAGAACCATCTTAGAGAAAGATAAGCTAAATGGAACTAACTTCACCAACTGGTATTATAATCTGAGAATTGTCCTCAAGCAAGAAAAGAGGGACCATGTCCTAGACAACCCACTTCTAGATGAGCCAAATGAGAATGCGACTGTCGCAGCCACTAATGCCTATCGTAGGACTTGTGATGAGTCTACGGAGATTAGTTGTCTTATGCTTGCTCACATGGAACTATACTTGCAGCAATAGTTCGAGAATGTGGAGGCCTACGATTTGATCAAAAGCCTCAAAAGTATGTTCCAGGCTTAGGAAAAGACCGAGAAATATCAAGTCTCTCAACCTTTGTTGAGTTGTAAGCTTAAGGATGGAGATCCGATCAGTCCACATGTGATCAAGATGGTTGGTTACGTGCAGTCTCTGGAAAGTCTTGGCTATCCCATTAGCAAAGAGTTCGCTACGGACATAACTCTGAACTCTATTCCTAGTGCGTTTGGTCAATTCATATCGAACTACCACATGCATGGTATGGATAAGAAGCTCACTGGATTACATGGGATGCTCAAGCAGGCTGAGGCGGATCTCAAGAAAGGTGCCAGTCAAATGTTGATGGTGCAGAATAAGACTAAGTTTAAGAAGAGTTCTTGGACTAAGAAGAAGAAGGCAAAGTCAGGAGGTAAGGCTGAGGACCTGGTCCAAAGCGCTTCCTCAGGGACTAAGCCATCTCCTTCAACTGGATCCACTTTCTCCTATTGCAAGACGGATGGCCACTAGAATAGGAATTACAGCGAGTATCTGGTTGATAAAGCCAAGAGTGGAGGTGTGACTTCCGGCTTAGGTACGCTTGTTTGCAATGTTATAGACATTTATCTTGCTAATGCACCTAATAGTTCTTGGGTATATGATACCAGATCAGTTATTCACATCTGCAACTCGTTGCAGGGATTGGTAAGAACTAGGAGCGTGGCGATAGGCGAGGTTGAAATTTGACTCCGAAACAAAGCAAGAGTCGCTGTGTTGGAAGTCGGCACGATGCAACTTCACTTACCTTCTGGATCTTAATGCAGCTGAATAATTGTTATTATGTTCTAGTGCTTAGTCAAAACATTATTTCTGCCTCATGTTTGATAAGACAAGGTGATTCGAATATTAGGAATAATGGTTGTTCTTTGTATTTGAATGATATGTTTCACGGCTTTGCACCCGTCCAGGACGGGTTATTTATTTTGAATCTTGATGGTGAATCTATCTATAATATAAATGTGAAAAGGTTGAAACCAAATGATCTGAATATGACTTACTTTTGGCACCGTTGGCTTGGTCATATAAGTTGGAAACACATGAAGAAGCTCCATGATGATGGACTCCTAACTTCGTTGGACTTGGAGTCGTTCGAGACATGCGAATCCTGCCTACTAGGCAAGATGACCAAGACACCTTTTGCAAAGAGTTGTGAAAGGGCGTCCGACTTATTGGGATTAGTACATAGTGATGTATGTGGTCCAATGAGCATGAAACCAGAGGTGGTTATGAGTACTTCATTACCTTCACTGATGATTTGAGTAGGTATGGATATATCTACTTGATGAAACATAAGTCGGAAGCCTTTGTAATATTCAAGGAATTCCAGAATGAGGTACAGAATCAACTCGGCAAGAAAATAAAGTTTCTTTGGTCGGACCGAGGAGGCGAGTACATGAGCCATGAGTTTGATGACCATCTGAAGAGTTATGGGATAGTTCCCCGGCTCACTCCTCCGGGAACACCACGGAGAAACTATGTGTCAGAAAGGAGTAATCATACCTTGTCGGACATGGTATGATCAATGATGAGTCGGACAGATCTGGCTTTATCATTTTGGGGTTATTGTCTAGAAACTGCAGCATTCACACTAAACAGAGTACCATCAAAGTCGGTAGAGAAGACACCGCATGAGATGGGGAATGGCAAGAAGCCGAGTATGTATTTTCTTAAGATTTGGGGTTGTGAAGCATTTGTCAAGCGACTTCAGCCAGACAAGCTTACAACCAAGTCGGATAAGTGTTATTTCGTGGGGTATCCGAGGGGAACCTTAGGTTACTACTTCTACAACCGAGAAGAGGGCAAAGTGTTTGTTGATCGGAACGGTGTCTTCCCTGATAAAGAGTTTCTCAATCGGGGAGTCAGTGGGAGCACGGCGTATCTCAAAGAAATTCGAGAGGAACTGGTCAGTAGCGAGTTGGCAAAAGCCTTGGAGGTTGAGCCGGTCATGGTGGCTGAGCCTGAACTGCACCGACACTGCGAAGATCGGCCAGATTGCGAATTTTTCGTGTTGTATTACTGTTGGACATTGATGAGCAGACAAATTGTTCGGAAGCGATGGTGGGATCCGAATCTATGTCATGGCTTGGAGCCATGAGGTTTGAGTTAAACTCCATGGATTAAAATCAAGTTTGGAACTTGGTTGATCTGCCAGACGGTGCAAGCCCCATCGAGTGCAAATGGGTCTTTAAGAAGAAAACTCATATGGATGGAAATGTTTCTATTTATAAAGCATGGCTTGTCGCGAAGGGGTTCCGACAAGTTCAAGGAGTTGACTACTATGATACTTTCTCACCCATAGCGATGCTTAAGTCGGTTCGGATCAAGTTATCTATAGCAGCCTATTTCTACTATGAGATATGGCAGATGGAAGTCAAGACGGCTTTCCTTAATGGAAATTTAACCGAGGACGTGTATATGATACAGCCCGAGGGTTTTGTTGATCTGGCTAATGCTGACAAAGTATGCAAACTTCAGAAAATCATTTATGGGTTGAAGCAAGCATCTCGGAGTTGGAACATTCGTTTTGATGAGGTAGTCAAATTGTTTAGCTTCATCAAAAGTGATCATGATTCTTGTTTATACAAGAAGTTTAGTGGGATCAAAGTAAACTTTCTGATCTTATATCTAGATGACATATTATTGACTGGAAATGATGTCCAGATGTTGCAACAAACCAAGGAATCATTGGAATTTTTTCGATGAAGGACTTGGGTGAGGCGACTTACATACTAGGAATTCGGATCTATAGAGATAGATCAAGGTGGATCATTGGATTGAGCCAGAGTACATATTTGGACAAAGTGTTGAAAAAGTTCAACATGGAATCGTCTAAGAAGGGGTTCTTACTGATGTCCCATGGCATAAAACTTAGCAAGACTCAGTGTCCTTCGACAACTGATGTGCGAAGTCGGATGAGTGCGATTCCATATGCTTCAGTAGTCGGATCCATCATGTATGCTATGATTTACAAGGCTGGATGTTTCGTATGCTCTAAGTGTTATGAGAAGATACCAGGCTGACCCTGGATAAATCCACTAGGCAGCGGCTAAAAATATCCTCAAGTACTTGAGAAGGACTAAGGATATGTTCCTAGTCTATGGAGGTGAGGATGAATTTAGTGTAAGGGGTTACATGGATGTGAGTTATCTCACTAACTCGGCTGATTCTCGTTCGCAATCTGGATATGTGTTTGTTATAAATGGAGGGGTTGTGATCTGGAAGAGTTCCAAGCAAGAGACTGTGTCTGCGTCTACGACAGAGGCTGAGTATATTTCCACCTCGGATGCGGCAAAGGAAGCCATTTGGATGAGGAATTTCCTCATGGATCTTGGTGTGGTTCTAGGCTCATCCAATCCGTTAGATATGTATTGTGATAATAATGCTGCTATTGCACAAGCCAAGGAACCTAGACAACACCAGAAGAACAAACATATACTCATGCGGTACCACCTGATTCGCTAGTTCGTGGATCAAGGTGACATCAAGTTATGCAAGGTACACAGATATGCAAATATTGCGGATCCGTTGACAAAGCCGCTACCACAGCCATAGCATAAGGCGCACCTAAGAGCTATGGGCATTAGATGCCTAGACATGTGATATCAGATGATTAACTCTAGTGCAAGTGGGAGACTGCTAGGAATATGCCCTAGAGGCAATCATGTATGATGTTATTCCCAATGTATTCATAAAGTTAATGTCCTTGTATGAACTGCTGATATGTATCATTGATTATATGATTCGATTGTGGAACTATATATTCATGTTGTTCATACTAAATGTCATTGGTCGTTGAGGTTGTGTTGTACACACAACTTAGACTAATGTGAAAGTCGGCTGATGACTCGGTTCCACTTGTTATGGGCATGGTGATGCTATTTGACTTACACGGATTCAGCTAAAGAGTTTAGCAAGTCAGATTGACCCATACTAAGATATAATGAACAAGTTGCCATTTGTATGTCTCAATTGATGTAATCCTTAGACCCGAGGTTATTGCACAATCCGAGTTGAGGATCCCCAACTTAGGTTCTATCAAATGTTGTTCTGTCACTAGGAAGTTATAAAGGCAGAGTTCGGGTCGACTGAGAATCAAGCTGCGTGATGTGGATGACCAAGATGGGATTTTGCCCCTCCAACTAGGGCACTCTATCCAATTATTCAACAATTCCTCGATTTCTTCCCCGCTCCTCGGACATGGGACTATGTCGTGCTCGGCTTTGCCATAGAATAGATCTCTGCATTTTCTCCACGGGTGATCTTTGCGAAGCCACCTTCGAGTCCCTGGGTACACAGTTTTCGAAGACCCCGGATCCTTTTCCAGTTGGAGATGCGTCATATGCTCCATGCACTTGACACATGCGTAGTATCCGTTGCCCACCTGGCATGAGATATATGCATAACCAGGATAGTCTTGCACCGTCGTGAGAAACGAGGCTCTAAGAGGAAAATATTCTCCTAAAAAGGCATCCCACGTATTACCTGATGTCTCCCACAACGTGGCTAGCTCCTCTTTTAATATCCCAAGATACAGATGGAAGTCGATACCTGGTTGTTTTGGCCCCTGAATAAGAATACTCATGTGTATGTACCTCCTCTTTGTGCACACCCATGGAGGGAGGTTGTATGGCCATACAAACACGGGTCAGGTGTTGTGTGTGCTGCTCTGGTTGCCAAATGGATTTAATCCATTGGTGCTCATACCCAGTCTGACGTTCCTTGGATCGTCCCAAAAAAGGGAACTCGATGTCCATTGCATTCCACTGGCAAGCGTCCGAAGGGTGTGTTAGCATCTTCTTCTTATCTAGATCATCTTCTGGCTTCTGCCTTTCTACGTGCCAGCGCATGAGCTTTGCTTCCTTAGGGTCTATGAAATAGCGCTGTAGACGAGGAGTGATTGAAAAGTACCATACCACTTTTAGTAGAGCTTTATTCCCTCTCTTGTATCATGCATGGCCGCACACCGGACATGTGGTTCTCTCCGCGTACTCATTACAATAAATGATGCAATCATTGATGCAGGCATGATATTTAATGTGCAGTAGATCGAGAGGGCATACGACTTTCTTTGCCTCCTCGATACTTGTTGGAAAATTGTTCCCATTGGGAAGACGGTCATGCCAGAATCTAATCTTATCATTTGAGGTTGTGTCGGTTTAGTTGCGTTCCGCCTTCATCTTCAGAGCCTTGAGCGTTACATTCAAGCGGGTATCCTCAGGCCGACATCCTTCATACAATGGAGTACTCTTGTCTACTTCCAGTTGCGCCATCTTGGCTTTCTCTCTAGCGTCAGCTTTGGGGTTGCTCGTCTCCTTGAGGAGCAGTTCTTGAATATGAGGGTCCTGCAAGGCTGTTTGCAGCGTCTCCATGTCCACGTCTTCTCCATCATCTTCCCATGCATCTCCTTCATGATGATCATTCCTTGCATCTCCTTATTCTTGATCATGTCCGGCATCTCCTTCATGATAATCATGTTTAGGAGGCTCTTCATCTTCTCGCTCGTTATCCTGTCGCCCTTCCTCATTTACTATAGTCCCATTAACGTCATCTTCGTCACTGCCAACGAGTAAAGCCAAACATGAAACCATGCACGAGCAGGTGGTTCTAATACTCTAGAATAAGGGTTCATCAAGCCTCTGAGTGTTCATTTGCGACACAGACATCTTATGTGAGTCTCGTTGTTCTGGATCATTTGGGTCGTCACGCCTTTCAAATATCTAGCCACGAGGCTTTCGCTCATCTTGATGACCATGATCGCCTGCGCGGTATAGAGCAAGAGAATATTTTAGAATATGCACACACATGCATGCATGGTCGCCAATTTTTTTTGGCATGACCTCTCCTAAAAATGGGACATACGCGTAGTGCAAACGATTTGCCGAAATGGAAATTAATCAAAATTTCGGCAAACATGCATACACCATGCCAACACACACCACAAACTTTGTCACATACACAAACATTCATATAACACACAACAACAACATCTCGCCCATGCAATCATGCATCACAAGCTTCATCGCATACACAAACATGCATGTCCTTCCATGTATCTACTCACCTAGTAAACAATGGAGGAGGTGGAAAGCGAATCGGTGGTTTAGTAGATCTACAACTTTGGAGAGCCTTCCTTTTACAAATCTACCATCCAAAATAGTTTTAGATGGCTAAAATGAGTGAATTCATGGGAGAAATAAGGTGAGGAGGAGGAAGAACATGACCAGATATGGTCTTATGCTAGAGGGGAAAGTGAGTGGAGGGGAACTACACCAAGTGGAAAAGGTGGTGGCTAGATGATATAAATGGTAGGCGACATATTAGTGGCGCATGTACACAGGATGCGCCACGGATAACAGGAATGTGAGTGGCGCACCGCATGGGCATGCGCCAGGGATATGTTAGACCCCGTCTATATCTGCCATTTATGGATGCCCCTGACATATCGGTGGCGCATGCCCATGCGGTGCACCATAGGTAATGGAAATATCCGTGGCGCACGGACATGACATGCGCCACAAATATGTCAGGGGCCATCCATAAGTGGGAGCTGCGGTTATCCAGTTTTATCTGCGGCACACTTGTTGGCCATACGCCATGTATATTTTACTTATCTATGGAGCATCTTTACCATATGCACCACAAGGCATTTACCTATGGCGCACCACCCTATCCATGCACCACTAGATATCAATCCATGGATAAGCATTTTCCCAGTAGTGTCGATAGTTATGAGGAACAGAGATCCCTACACATTTTAGAGTGGAACTTCCGAAACATTGTTACTTGCAGCATATTCTTCTCCGTAAGTAAGACTACTGGAGGAAAAGGTGCACGACACGATGGGCTCGGTTAGGGGATGAAAACACAAGTGCTTTTAATTCGATGGAAACAATATGTTACATGAAAAATACAATTGCTTCTCTCAGGTGTGAGGATGGTTCTTTAGCAGTGGATCATGAAGATAAGTTAGGTGTGCTATATCACTCCTTTCGAGACAGATTAGGTCTCTCTCTGTCCATATCCGATGCTATAGAGTTTACTCATTAATTTTTCACCCTTCGATGGTCTTGATTCTCTTTCTCAGCCCCTTCACTCATGAGGAGATCGATAAGGTTGTTGCTTAGATGACAAGCAACAAATCCCCTAGAGCTGATGGCTTCTCTGGGATATTTCTAAAAGTTTGTTGGCCAGTCATAAAATATGATTTCTATCGCTTATGTCGGGAGTTTTGGGAATGCACAGATAATTTATAGAGTACTAATGACTCTTTCATCACTCTCATTCCTAAAATTCTATCTCCTGAGGGACCCAATGATAATCGGCATGTTTCCCTCCTCAACATTTGTTTGAAGTTAAGGATGATTCAGGATTGTGTTGGATGGGCATATGAATACATTAACTAGTGCAAATAGTAAACATAGGAGTCTATATTTTGAGGCTTGATTTTTCCAAAGCCTTTGATACATTGGAGCACGAGGCAATTATGAAAGTCTTTCTTGCACAAGGGTTCGATCCTAAATGGATCCATATGTTGATGTCTTTAAATCCTTGATATTGCTTAACGATGTCCCGGGGAAAAAAATTCAATGTTGAAGAGGAGTACGACAAGGAGATCCTCTCTCGCCATTACTTTTTGTTGGTATTGTTGAGCTTCTACAAGCAAGGGTCAATGTTCTTTTCCATGATGGAGTGTTACAAGCACCACTCCCCATTCATGATACAAACTTTCCTATTGTCCAATATGCATATGATACACTCCTAGTTATGCAAGATTGTCTAATCAACTCCTAGCTCTCAAGCACCTTCTGGTCAATTTTGCACAAGCCACTGGTCTTCGTGTTAATTATGCTAAATCCGCCATGATGAATATAAATGTATCTCATCAACGTTTGCATGAGCTAGCTACTGCCTTTGGGTGTACTCTATGTCAGCTCCCTTTTACTTACCTTGGTTTGCCACTTGGTACAACAAAGCTTACAATTGAAGATATGTCTCATCATGTTGGCATGGTGGAAACAAAACTATATGCAAATGCTAGATTCCTTAACTATGGTTTAAGGCTCCAATTTGTGAAATAGGTGCTCTCCTCTTTACCGACTTTTTTTGTGCTCTCTAAAAATTCAGAAGACTATCATGAATGTTTGTGAATGATCTCATAGACATTGCCTTTGGGACAAGAAATATGATGCATCCTCACCAAACTCACTTGCATCTTTTTCCCTAGTGTGTAAACCAAAGAAGCATGGTGGTCTAGGAGTTTTGAACTTGGAGTTGCATAATAAGAGGATCTCCAACAGCCGTTGTATATGCGCGCATTGTAAAACTAGTTTGCAGCGCCATTGTTGTTCATACAACACGCTGCAAATGCTAGCGCTTCACTGACCGTGCTACATTCCAGCATGCTGCAAACACGAAAAAGAAGCGCTCCACCAGGCGCTGTATATTCTAGTGTGCGCAAGTCGCTAGCGCTAGCAAAAACCGCAGTTTCCACAACATACACAAATGCATACGCAAATTCAATATGACAACCAACATAGCAGTTTTAAATTCTTGACATAGTCAAAAAGCAAATGATAATACACACAACCAAGTTCAAGACAAATTCAAGTTCACGCATAGACAAACATATCAATGATCAACATCACTGTAGTCCTCCTTGTCATCTCCATTTTCTTCTTCTTCTTCTTCTGCATTTGAAACTTGGACCGTGTTGCCATGTACCATTGAATCACCGTATCCATCTCCACTTGTAGGAGGAATTGGAGTCACCATAGAGGCCATGAATCCACTTTATGGTGGCATGCCACCCATGCCATAGCCGCCCGGAGGTGCACTCATACCACTCACTCCTCCCATGCCTCCAAAGCCTCCCATCGATGCACTCATGGAACCAAAGCCTCACATCAACACACCCATGCCTCCCATTGATACACTCACCCCTACGAAGCTTCCCATCCGTGCACTCACCCCTCCCATGCATCCAAAGCCTCCCATCGGTGCACCCACTCCTCCCATGCCGCTAAAGCCACCCATGGGTGCACTCATCAATCCCATGCTTCCAAAGACACCCATGGTGCACTCATCCCTCCTTTTGCTCCCTTTATATATCTTACCATCACTCTTTTTTGAAACAACACTTCATCACCACGAAGCTTGATATACTCCTTTTGTGTTTCATACATCTTGGACGTGTCCAAGAAGAAGAGAGTTTTCTCTTCCTCAAGTAGGCATTGATGCTCTTCCATAGACATCTTATTCTCCTCCAATGCAAGCTTCCTCTCCTTGGTGGCCGCCAACCTCTCCTCCAATGCCACCCTCCATGCCTAGGCCTCCACCTCCTTGGTGCAGGAAACCTTACTCTCCCCATTTGCTTCCTTTCTTGCATTCACCATTGTGTGCATGGCTTGTGCAAGCTCACCATCTTTGGCCTTCTTTCCCTTCATTTATTTTGCATTCCTCCTTCCTCCGGGCCTCTTTGCAGTTGCAACCGAGTGAGGAGTGGAGCTTCTCTTCCCATCATCACTTAATACTTTCGCATATTCTATGATTGTTGCATTGTAGGTCTTGTAGTTGGATGGCACTTCCAACACATCCCGGTTTTTCCATTTCTCTTGATGCTCCAGCTCCGCGTAGCAATGGGACAAAGCAAATGACCTCCCGGGAACTTTCTTGCCCCTCTTGGTATTCTTCCCTTCTTTGAACAAATTTTGAGCTATGGTGAGCTACAATGTGCAAAGAAGGAAATTATGAGCCATGTAGATCAACAAATACTTGCACATCGAATCAAACAAAACAAAGACTAATTCATGTAGAAGAACGAACTTACCCTATCTTTTGCATTTGTTCCACTCGGGTTCATCCTATCAACCGTGGCCAAAACACCCGCCCATTTTTGACAATCATGGTTGATGAGCGGCCAACGAGAGTGAAGTGATCGATCGGTGCGGTCATTTCTGCTTGTGTTATGCTTATCAAAGTACTCCTTCATTCTTGTCCAATAGGTCCACCGATTTTGGTTCATGCCAACCATGGGATCCAAGATTGTATTCAACCAACCTTGGCAAAGCAACTTGTCTTCATCCATGGTGAACTTGGCCGTTCTCCCTCTTGGCGGCTCAATCAAACACTCACCATCCTAATCCACTTCAAACTCCTCTTATCCCTCTTGTTGGGCAATTGGTTGAGACAAGTAATCTTGATCAAATGAGGAACCAACATTCATAGTAGACATGAAAGTCTCATCATCAACAATACATTGCAATGAATACAAGTTAACGTCATTGATGCTACACCATCTAACTCGAAACAATGTGAAAAAAGAATGAATTTTACCTTGCGGTTTTTTTCTCAAACACGTTGTGAGCGCCCAAACCGGTGATGCTCGGCGACGGCTATTGCGGAGGCGTAGGAGGCGCGGGAGCTGTGGGAGGACTGTGAGGCGCGGGGGTATGTGCCGGAGGAGGTGGCGGTGGAGGGTGAGTGCGCTGGGCGGAGGGCATCTTTTGCTTCTTTGTTGCACC
Source organism: Avena eriantha (assembly GCA_910589775.1). NCBI lineage: Eukaryota > Viridiplantae > Streptophyta > Magnoliopsida > Poales > Poaceae > Avena > Avena eriantha. Next base: position 303,226,239 of record OU342744.1, read on the forward strand.
GGTCGGCATGGCAGGCGGGCGCTTCGACATGCCTGTCCTTCCCTGCCCAGCGTTTGGCGGTGGCGGCATGAAGAGGCTGCGGACGAGGCTGCCGCTAGAGCTTGCGCCAACACTGGTGCTAGGGTTTACCCTGGGATGCAGCGGCGGGAGCGCTCCTCCAGCGCTGGGGTGGCCGGCCGAGTACGACGGGATCAGAGGAGTGCCAGAAAAACCATCCATTGCCAGTGTGCGCGCGGAGATTTTAGCGCAGCAGTTGGGCATGCAGGCGAGATTTAGAGAGATGGAGCACGTGAGGAGCTGTGGGAGGACTGTGAGGCGCGGGGGTATGTGCCGGAGGAGGTGGCGGTGGAGGGTGAGTGCGCTGGGCGGAGGGCATCTTTTGCTTCTTTGTTGCACCGGTCGGCATGGCAGGCGGGCGCTTCGACATGCCTGTCCTTCCCTGCCCAGCGTTTGGCGGTGGCGGCATGAAGAGGCTGCGGACGAGGCTGCCGCTAGAGCTTGCGCCAACACTGGCGCTAGGGTTTACCCTGGGATGCAGCGGCGGGAGCGCTCCTCCAGCGCTGGGGTGGCCGGCCGAGTACGACGGGATCAGAGGAGTGCCAGAAAAACCATCCATTGCCAGTGTGCACGCGGAGATTTTAGCGCAGCAGTTGGGCATGCACGCGAGATTTAGAGAGATGGAGCACGTGGTAGCCGGCGCAGCAAATTTGGGGTGTGGGTTGGGAAAAAATGTTGCGCGCACTATCTTATTTGCTGTTGGGGGGATACCCCCGGGTTGGGTCACGCTGGGGTATAAAGGCCGAGTTAGCCTTGGTTCGGCAAGGCCAAAGCAGATGCTGGCCGGGTCACCTCAAGGCAGACCGAATCACAGGGTAACCCGGACCTAGGGCGTTCGCCTAACTAGGTCTCGTCCGACTTAAGCGATAAGTCGGAAGTACATGTTCGACCTGTATGCAGGAAAGGGTGTGGCCGGATGAACCATCATCTGAGTCACGGCAAGCTTCTAGGAGAAGGAAGGAATCTCGCTGGTCAAAAGGAGCCCCGATACGCACTACCTGAGCGAAGCGAGCAAGGACAGGACCACCGGGGCATGGCCGACAAGCGTGACGACGCCCGTGTCGGCTGACGAGGGAGCCATCAGAGGCTCACGTAGCTAAAGCATGTGTGACGCGGGGGAAAAAGCACCCCGGTCGGCTTACCACTTTGGGAGGAGGCATATTCTTAGGAATATGCCTCCACGTATGCCCTAGGCAGAAACCGAGCCTCCCCTATAAAAGGGGGGGCTAGGGCTTCTGCTGAGGGGGTTGGTCTCTCTACGATTCTGTTTTGGTCAAGGGTTTCAAGTGAGATCTGTGGGTGAGAGTAAGAGACCTCCTTCTTCCTCCTCTCGCCAATACAGCTCTAGGAGCACTTGTAACCTTGGAAGTAAATCAATACAAGTTCTTGTGTGGAGAATCACTTCACTATCCCTCCCTGGATTCCCCTAGCGAGTATTAGTCCCCACCTTTAGCCTATACATGACATCTGCCGTGACACCACCACGACAGTTGGCGCCCACCTTGGGGCAAGTGGCTCTAGCAGGGGTCAAAATCCAGACGGGAAACTTCATCGCCACCGGCGAGCGCATCGTCTCCGGGCTCGTTCAGCCCTTTGGAGCGCGGGACTTCGTCAGCAACAATGCAGGCTGCTTCGGGACGCGCCCTCTCCCGCGCAATGGCATCTTCGTCAAGCTCGGCGCGCACAAGGTCTACGTTGCGGTGGATGTATCCTGCGTTCATCCACGCCACGTCGTCGAAGCAGGCGAACCGCCCCTCACTGTGGCTCGCGGGGAGCATACCGCTCGTTCCCCGGACCATGCAGAGGTAATGATGACAGCGCCAGGTGCGGCTAGGAGCAAATATCCGGCGCCAGATCCGAAGGCAACGCCCAAAGCACCAAGGAAAGGTAGAGGTCCTCCGCTAGAGAGACCGGAAAACGGGTTGAGAGAGGCAATGGATAGCTTGGCAAACCCGGTAGTAGCAGCGGTAGATCCGGCTCGTGCGCAGGCCGAGCTAGAAGAAACTAGGCAGAAAATACTAGAGGGCGCAAAGAAAATAGCCGCGGCCCAGCAGTCGTTGAACATGACGCTGCGTGAGTATGCTAAGGCGAACAAGGTTGATAATGTAAAAGTCAAAGGGAGAAATCTCATGAGCGAGATGAACAGAGAAGGTGATGCCGGAAATGAGGAGTCAGAAAACTGTTTGTCCGTGGGGCTGCCGAGGTATAGTACCCCGGCCAAGAACCTCAGAGCAGCGGATGCGGCTGCGTCCGAGTTAGAGGGACTGACGGGTGAAGCCCGGCAAAGGCAGCAAGATCGGGTTAACGAGCTGGTTCGGATTGCAAATAGGCAAAACGAGGAACTGCTCAGGGCAAACCCGGAGAGAGCTGGAGCCTCCAAGATCGTCCATTCGGCGGTGGGTAACCCGGAGAAATCCGCTGGAGCCGAATCCTCCCCTCATGGTGGTCCAAGGAGAGAGGAGGTGGTAACCTCGGCCAGACGGAACAAACAGATTGTCCCGTATGACCCGACACGGGCAGGGAAAGAAAAAGAAGCGCAGAAAAATGATGATCGACGGAGTGTGAGCCGAGGCGAAGCTGGCCGAGGTAACCGCGACCAAGGCAATGCCGGTCAAGGGAACATTGTCAACGGCAATGCTGGGCCGCAAAACTCAGCTGGAGCAAGACAACCGCAGCAGCGGAACATGCCAAGGCAAGAGCACAGTGCCGGCCGAGGTGTGCAACAGAAAGGTGCGCCGCAAGAGCAAAACCGGTATAACGACGGTGATTCGGAGATGGCAAATGCGGGATACCCGAGACCGGACTATCATGTGATAGGGTCGAGATTGGGAAGTAGGGATTTGATGCCGGACGATGCAAGGTTGAAACTGGATCGACTGTATCGGTCGGAACAGATTGAATGTCAAGGTCCACCGGGTCCAGCATGTTTTGGACCCTGGATCATGAAAGAGCCACCAGTACCGAAATTTCAGCTGCCCAGGGGCACCAAGACCTATGACGGTAGTACCAAGCTAGAGGATTGGATGATAAACTATGCCACGGCTGTGAAAATTGCCACAGGCAACCTGAGATGGGCTGTACGGTATGTACCCCAGATGTTGCAAGGCTCGGCAAGGGTGTGGTTGAACAATTTGCCACCAGGAAGCATCAACTGCTGGATAGATTTCGAGGAGATGTTCATCAGCAATTTTTCGAGTACCTATCAAAGGCCAAATAGGCCACAGACCCTAGCTATGTGCAAGCAAAGACCCAATGAGACAGACCGGGAGTTTTTGACCCGGTGGTGTACCGTGAGAAACTCATGTGAGGGTGTGATAGAATCACAGGCCATAGCATGGTTTGCACAGGGGTGCAGATATGGAAGCGAGCTGTGGATGAAGTTGTAACGGAAAATGCCAGCTACATTGGCAGAAATGATCCGGATTGCAGATTCGTATGCGTTCGGTGACCCGACCCAACCAAGGCTTGCGTCAAACGAGTCAAGCGATGAGTACTATCAGAGGGATGGATCCGGATCATCCCGGAGGACTGATTACAGAGGAAAAAGGAGAGATGATAGACCGGACCACAGGTACGGTTCGCACCAGGTTGCAGCTGTGAATCAAGATCAACCCGGAGCATGGGGTAGCCAGCGCCAGAAAACTGGAGGTCAATGGACTCCAAGGAACGATGGGAAGAAAACTTGGACACCGGAACAAAAGAAGAAGTGGCAAGAAAGGAAAGACCGTCCGAGGTATACTTACGAGTCAATGTTGGACCAGCCGTGTAAGTTTCACACGCCAAATCCGAACAACCCAGCGGGTCATACGACGAGGCAATGTGAGTGGATGCGCAAGATCGAGCAAGGTGGTTCGGGGAATGCTCAGGCACCCCGGAATGATCCGCCTCGGCAGGAGTTACCCCGGCAGCAATTGCTCTCCGGAGCGAACATGCAACAGCTAATGTTGCCTCCTCCTCCGCCGAGGTATGATAACAATGAAAGAAGGGATGCAATGCATCAGGTAGAAAATCAGCATCAGTCGGATCAGAGGCACCCCGGAAATGAGGGGAGAAACGAGTACAGGGAGCATCATCAGAGCTACTGTGTATTCACCACAGAAGAAACTGATAGAAAAAGCTTGCAGCGTAGGCATATGGAGGTGAATGCAGTAATGCCTGCAGTGACGAGGTACATGCCTTGGTCCGATCAGGAAATCACCTGGAGCATTAGGGATCATCCCAAGCTCATGCCGAGCCCTGGATCGTATGCATTGGTGCTGGATCCTACGTTCATCGGACCTAGCATTAATGTAAGGTTCTCCAAGGTACTGATCGACAATGGCAGTAGCATAAATATCATGTATACGGACACAATGCGCAAGTTGGGTATCTCGGAGAACATGCTCCAGGCCACAAGGACAACTTTCCATGGCATTGTGCCCGGCATTTCTTGCGAGCCCATAGGCAAGGTCCAGGTCGACGTCTTGTTCGGCACGAGGGATAATTGCCGAACTGAAAATCTGGAGTTCGAAGTGGTGAACTTAGAAAGCACGTATCATGCATTGCTCGGAAGGCCAGCGCTGAACAAGTTCATGGCAAGTTGTCATATCAGCTACTTGAAGATGAAATTGCCCGGGCCAAATGGAGTGATTACCATTGTGGGGGACTTCCAACGTTCCATGGAGTGTGCGTCGGCCGGATCAAACTTAGCCGAGTCACTTGTGATCCCGCAGGAAAAAAGAAAAATTCAAGAGGTGGCGGCATTGGCTCAGTCCGCGCAGCAGTATATGCCGGCGCTGAGTAACCCGCATGGAACTGTCTCTTTCCAGGCCACGAAAGATACCAAGAAGGTTCCCGTTGATGACATGTTCCCAGAGCGCATCGTAACAATTGGTGCCGGGCTAAGTGAGAAATAGGAAAGCGAGCTCGTCAGCTTCCTCCGTGAGAATCGGGACATTTTTGCTTGGTCCACACAGGACTTGCAAGGTGTTCCGAGGGAGTTGGCCGAGCACTCTTTGAATGTGAGACCCGGAGCCAAGCCGGTGAAGCAACCTCTCCGCCGCTTCGCCGAAGATAGGAGAAAAGTCATTGGAGATGAGATAGCTCGATTGCTAGCTGCAGGATTTATCATGGAAGTTCTTTACCCGGATTGGCTGTCTAATCCGGTGCTGGTGGAAAAGAAGAAGGATGACCCGAATGTAGCAGTGGTTTGGCGCATGTGTATCGATTAGACGAACCTGAACAAGGCATGTCCGAAAGATCCGTTCCCGCTGCCAAGAATAGATCAGGTCATAGACTCAACTGCTGGATGTGAATTGTTATCATTCATTGATGCTTATTCTGGTTTCCACCAGATACCTCTGAATCCGGATGATCAAATAAAGACTGCGTTTATTACCCCGTACGGGGCTTATTGCTATCGCACCATGCCGTTTGGTTTACGTAATGCAGGGGCAACGTACCAGAGGTGTATGCAAAAATGTTTGCATGACCAAATAGGTCAAAATGTACAGGTGTACATGGATGATGTGGTTATCAAGACCAAGGAAAGCAAAACGCTCCTTGACGATATCAGGCAAACGTTTGCAAACCTAAGAAGGTTCTGGATGAAACTTAACCCGGAAAAATGCACCTTCGGTGTCCCGGCTAGAAAATTGCTCGGTTTTCTCGTCTCCAGCCGAGGTATCGAGGTTAATCCAACCAAAATCCGGGCCATCGAGCGAATGGAACTGCCGAAGTGTCTTAACGATGTCCAGAAGTTCACAGGTTGCCTGGCCTCGTTAAGTCGGTTTGTATGTCGGTTGGGAGAAAAGGCTTTGCCTCTTTACCAACTCATGGAAAAGTCGGATAAGTTCATTTGGACACCGCAGGCCGATGAAGCCTTTGCCCACCTAAAGAAAATGTTAGCCACGGCACCAGTGCTAGCCTCACCACTATCAAAGGAGCCAATGTTACTCTATATAGCCGCAACCAACCGAGTTGTAAGTGCAGTAATAGTGGTGGAGCGCGATGAGGAAGGTAAGTCGGTGCAAAGGCCGGTGTATTATTTGAGCGAAGTGTTGTCGACCTCAAAGCAGAACTACCCACATTATCAAAAAGTGGCATATGGCGTGTACATGGCCGCCAAGAAACTGAAGCACTACTTTGAGGAGCATCCTATCCGGGTCATATGTGAGGCCCCTATATCCGAGATAATGAGTAACAAGGATGCAAGCGGCAGAATTGCAAAATGGGCAATTGAGCTAGCTCCTTATGCTCCGCAATATGACAGGCGAGAGGCCATCAAGTCTCAAGCTGTGGCGGACTTCTTCATGGATTGGGCCGAGGTACAGTACGAACCACCGCTTCCTGATCCGAACTATTGGCGAATGCACTTTGACGGATCAAAAACCAAAACCGGGCTAGGTGCCGGAGTTGTACTCACGTCGCCGAAGAAGGACCAGTTGAGATATGTGCTGCAGATCCACTTCACCGCATCAAACAATGTCGCTGAGTATGAAGCACTTGTGCATGGGCTCAAGGTAGCAAAAGAAATTGGAATACGTCGGATTATATGCTTTGGCGACTCGGATTTGGTGGTGCAGCAAGTTTCTGGAGTGTGGGACGCCCTTGATCCAAACATGGCACTATAAAGATTTCATGTGCAGAAGATTTCTGGTTACTTTGAGGGATGCGAATTTCATCACGTACCCCGGGTGGAAAATGAGGCTACCGACATGCTGTCAAAGCTCGGGTCAACCAGACAAGCAATTCCACCGGGTGTAGCATTAGAGCACCTCAAGAAACCATCCATCAGGCCATCCCGGAATCCGAGTCAATATATGTCCCGGAGGACACCGAATCCGGAGCTGTGCCCATGGATGTTGACATAGGAAGTGGTGCGCAAAACCCGGGGACTGCTTCGCAAGATCCGGGGACTGCTCAGCATGGTCCGGTTGAAGTTATGCCGGTGGATCAGATGGAGATAGACAAGGACGTGTTCCCCGTGCGGCCAATACCGGCTTGGGCACTGCATATATTTCAATTCCTGAAGGATGGAACGTTGCCCACTGAGGAGGTGCTATCGAGGCAAACACAGAGGAGGGCAAAGGCCTACACGATCATCAATTCCGAGTTATACAAAAGAAGTGTGACCAATGTCCTACAGCGGTGTGTTGACCCGGAAGAAGGGCTTGAAATCATCCGAGATATACATCAGGGGGAATGCGGGCATCACCCCTCATCCCGAGCCTTGGTAGCAAAAGCTTTCCGACACGGATTCTACTGGCAAAATGCCTTAGAGCAAGCAGAAGACTTGGTGAGAAAATGTAATGGTTGTCAGAGGTACGCTACCAAGACACATATGCCAATGTCGGAACTCAAGACCATCCCAATCACTTGGCCATTTGCCGTATGGTGCTTGGATATGGTTGCCCCGTTCAAACCAGCAAGGGGAAATATGACTCACATTCTGGTAATGGTGGACAAGTTTACGAAGTGGATTGAGGTAAAGCCTATAAGAAAATGTGATGGAGCTACGGCCGTAACGTTTCTAAAAGGTATCATCTTGAGGTACGGTTATCCCCACAGTATCATAACTGATAATGGCACAAACTTTGCGGAAGGAGCATTCGCTCGTTTTTGCCGAGATAAGAGGATCCGGCTCGACGTAGCCTCGGTAGCTCACCCCGCATCGAACGGACAAGTGGATAGATCCAACGGATTAGTATTATCCAGGATAAAACCCCGGCTCATCGAGCCGCTGCAAAGATCAGCGGGGTGCTGGATAGAAGAACTACCATCGGTACTGTGGAGTTTAAGAACAACTCCGAACCGATCAATAGGCTATACGCTGTTTTTTCTGGTATATGGGGCAGAAGCTGTATTACCAGCCGACATAGAGCATGATTCGCCTAGGGTCACCCAATACACAGAAGTCGAAGTGCAAGAAGCCCGACAAAATGATGTTGATCTGCTGGAAGAAGCGAGAGAACTGGCACTGTCCAGATCCGCCATATATCAGCAAAATCTTCGACGCTATCATAGCCGGAAAGTGTGCCCCCGAGTCTTTTGAGAAGGCGATCTGCTGCTCCGGTTGGTACAACGTACTACTGGAATGCATAAATTATCCCCCCATGGGAAGGGCCGTTCATCGTGAGCAAAGCATTGCACAACGATTCTTACTATCTTATAGATGCAAAGCCACAGGAGAAGAAAAAGGCGGACAGGTCCGGAGAGGAATCCAAGCGACCATGGAACATAGCTCTACTTCGGCCTTTCTACACCTAGCTAAGAAGTGTATGTTTCCGGGTTATCTCATATGTCGGTATGTATGTCGGCAATGAGCTTATCAATGAAATGGTGGCACCTCGAGCAGTGACTCGGGGACTCCCTTAATAATGTTTGTTATTTTCTACGTGTCAGCTGGAGTAAGTTATTCTACTTAATTCGGATTAGTAATGTGTGGGCACCAAAAACCCAACTCTTCGACTTGCTGCTGTCCAACAAGAACTGGCTTCATGGCAAGCAACAGAACAAGTTTGGAATTGCGTAGCACATGAAAAACGACTAAGGAAAAGAATTTATTCGAGCTGACGTTTATGTTTCGGACTAACCCCGTATTCATTTTCCAATTGTTAAATAGTTTTATTTTTGAGCTAAGTCTAAAAGTTTCCCAGTATTGTTAAGACAATTTTTCAAGCTTGGATTCGTAAGTTGTAAAACCGAATCAAGGTAGACACGATCCAAGCCAAAAGATTGAACGAACAAGAAAAGGAAACTCGGGGACTACGCCCAAGTTAATCCGGCATAAGTACTCAGTAGCAAAATATCACATGTGTTTGGAATACAATTCCACCCGGCATACCGGGGATCTCATAAATTTTCAAGTGTTTTTTCTTAAGGAGCAGCGGGAGGAAGTTCGGCATCATCGTCGCCCTCTGCGATATCCGAGGCAGTGTCCTCTTCGTCTTCACTCGAGTCATCTTCAACGTTCTCAACTTCCTCTTCACATGCGACTTCCAGGAAGCTCGGACCCTCAGTCCATTCGTGAATGGGGGCATATTCAATGAGGCTGTGGGCGCAAGCCTGGCGCCGAGCTACCCACTCCGGGTCATCCGTCCATTTGGATCCGGTGCGTAGGCGTGTGAGGAGGCTGAGATCTATCTTCTCATACCACGTCAGAATGTGGTGAAGGATGGTATCGGCTGCAGCACGTCCAGCGGATTCCGCCAGAGGTCGAGCTGGGTCTCGATTTCCGAAAGCCTTTCAGCGAGTTGTGTGACTCTTTTCGGAGCATCATCGGAGGGCCAGAAGGCGTTGAAGACCCGGACTGAAACATCGAGGAGGTCCCTGCCGTAGTTCTTAATGATTTCCACGCGAGACGACAGGCTGACCAGCAGGTCCTCCATGTCAAAGGGAATGCTCTCACCCTTAGGAGCGACCGGAGTACCCCTTTCTCGGCGGAAATTGGCGACAGCAGCACTTGCAATGGCAGTACCCTCTGGAAAGTGGCTTGGGAAACAAGGCAAAGGACAAAGTTGAGAAAACAAGGCATATGAAGTAACCCGGAGAAATAAGGCGGATAAAGGAAAAGAAATTACGTGAGATGTGACTGTGAATCCGGGTCAATTCCTTGGTGCAAGCATCACGCCTCTTCCGAAGCTGCTCGAGCTCAGCATTTGCCGACTCAAGTTTGACCTTGGTTTCCTGAAGAAGCTCACGGTCCTTAGCATTTTGGAGCTTGAGGTGCTCACGTTCTTCGGTGTAGTCCTGGCCAGCCTTTTTTAGCTCGGTTTGGTGTTGCGCCTTCATTTTAGCCATCTCATTCTTGAGCTTGGCTATCTCATCATCTTTGGTCCGGAGGAGGGCGAGCTCATCATCTTTCTTCTTTAGTCCGGCTTGGTGCTGCCCTGCTTGTTCGAGAAAATGTAGCATCACGTCAGGCACAGGCACACTATCTTCAAGCGATGCTGAAATAGTGCGTTGGCCTGGCAGTGCCGAAGAATGAATGTTTGCCGAGCCAAGGAGGAAAGCCGATGGTAAAGACAGACAAGAAGGACATACTCTTGATCTGCTCCAAGTTCTTCCGCATTATCTTGTTTTCAGCTTCCACCCCGGCTGCGGAAACCGAACAATCAGATTAGTTCGGCAAGCGAAGTTGAAGAAAATTGAGGGAAGGATGAGAAAGAAATTTACCCCTTTTCTCGTACTCCGCGATGAGTGCAGCCTGTTTTGCGCGAAGATTCTTGTGCGTATCCAGCAAGCGTTGGAATTCCGCACTCCGGCGGTTGGTGGTTACCTAAAAGAGATACAGAAACTTAAGTCAGCCTAGTGCATGTTCGAAGTGTACTAAAATCCGAGCCAAGTGGAACTTAACCAGGCTCTAGGTGTGTGCATATTCGAAGTGTACTAAAATCCGGGCCAAGTGGAACTTAACCCGGCTCTAGGTGTGTGCATATTCGAAGTGTACTAAAATCCGGGCCAAGTGGAACTTAACCCGGCTCTAGGTGTGTGCATATTCGAAGTGTACTAAAATCCGGGCCAAGTGGAACTTAACCCGGCTCTAGGTGTGTGAATATTCGAAGTGTACTAAAATCCGGGCCAAGTGGAACTTAACCCGGCTCTAGGTGTGTGCATATTTGAAGTGTACTAAAATCCTGGCCAAGTGGAACTTAACCTGGCTCTAGGTGTGTGCATATTCGAAGTGTATTAAAATCCGGGCCAAGTGGAACTTAACCCGGCTCTAGGTGTGTGCATATTTGAAGTTATCATGGAGCTACATTAGTTCTATAAAAGAGCATCCGGCCGAGTAACAAGTTACTCCCCCGGAGGCTCGGGGACTAATGGTTATTATCTACAATTTGCAAAGGAGAAACGACGTACCTCCATCATTCGTCCAGCAAGGTTAATGGCCTTTGCGGCGGTATTCATCTGAGCGGAAAACTCGGCGAGGCCGAACTTTTCCGGGAGATCAGATTCCTGGACTACCTCTGCCTTATTCCAGTTCATGACAAATTCCATCAGGCTCGGGGGGTACCGTTCTCTGGTGGGCATATGGGGCGTCACCAAGCCCTTTGCATGTGCTTCTTTCCTCTCCACCAAGGCAAGGGCGGGGCTGGTATGCAGGACCAACTGCTGGGCATCGGTTGGCTCGACAGGGGCGTCCTTTGCCGCAGGTGTTTTCTTAGGAAGCATCGATATGAGGGTACGTTGCCCAGGCTCGGCAGCACTGGGCTTGGCAACGTCTTGAATCTTCTTGCCCTTGGCTTGCTGGGAAGAAGAAGCCGTAGCAGCGGTTTTCAGAGATTGAGAAGATTCGGAAGATGCAGAGGAACTGGGCGCTGGTACTCTCGTTGCTGGACTTGGTGCTGGTGCTGGTGTTTTCGCAGCCGGAGTGGGTGCTGATGCCGGAGTTGGAGATGGTGCTGGTTTGGCTGCTGGTACTAGAACGGATGCTGGAGTCGAGGTAGCCTTAGTGGCTGCTGGTTGTGGCGTTGCCGAGGTGATGGGTGATGTTGCTCCGGCTGGGCCGGTTCCCCCCGCTCTAGGATGACCTGGAGCGGCCGCAGAGCCCTCCGGAATAGGGCTCAGCGGACGTGACTCGTCGTCACGACGGGGTGAAGGGCTAGGCCGGAGAGGTGAAGAGATGCTGGATCCACTTTGAGGGACCTCCACCGGAGCCCTGCGAAATCAAATAACGTCAGAAGAAAAAATTACGATGAAGTAAGGAAGAACGAGTTACAGAAGAAAGGACTTACGCATCCGAGGTTTCGGCCGCTTTGGGTTTCCGAGCCCTTCGTGCTGGGGCCTTGCCTGCTGGTTTGGGGGCAGTCTTGTCCCCGAACTTCTTTCGCCTTTTAACGGGCTGAGAGGGTCGGGAGGAAGAACTCTAAGAAGCCTCACGGTTCTTCTTCGTTGCCACCGGAACAGGCTCGCCTGTAGCGAGAGGGGGATCCTCGTGAATATGACCGCCGGGGTGAGCTGATGGCGGAAAAGCAAAAGAAAGGGGGACAGCCTCAAAAGGTTCAATCACCTCGATTTCCGAGTGATCTTCATCATCGGTCCAATCTCTAATAGAAGAGGATTTACCCGTGGGTCGTTTCGTGGCGTCGGTCATAGGGAGGAACATCTCCTGGTCCGGCTCTTCCTCATCCAGAGTCTCCCAATCCGGCGCCCACTTAAGGGACGGATCGGTGCCGTCCTCAAGGGTCTGCTGAAGGAATTGCTGAGGAAAAGAGCGAACAAAAGAGTCAAAAATTGCAACAATAAATGACATGTAATTAGTCCGGGTTAAGTTTGCAGCATGAAACTTACCGTGGGAGGAGGCCGGTCACGGCAGAAATGCTCAATCCCCCAAGACCAATCAGTGGAGAAGTCCTTGTGAGTGGTGAAGAGAGCCTTAACCCGGCGATAAATCTCCGAGTTGGTCAGCTCGAAGGATGAGGTCCGGTTAGGATCGCGGCCGTAGCTCATGTGGCACACCTTGTGGGTGCGCTTCTGGAGGGGTGAGATTTGGTTACCCACAAAGGTGATCATGGCATCCTCGCTGCATAGCCCGAGCCCCTTCAGTTCCGCGAACCTTTTGCTCACTTGGTTGGCCAAGGCTGTGGGCTTCTTGGGGATCACATCCCACACGTCCAGGTTAGGTAGACCCGGAGTGTAGGGAAGCAACCGGATCAAGTCTTCGGTGCCCGTATTCCGGACATAGAAGAAGGTCCGGGCCCATCCTTTGCAGGACTCTAGCCCGGTGACCCGGGGAAAAACAGAAAATCGCCGGGGTGAAATGGAGGCTGCTCCAAATTGAGTGAGCCGCTTGTCCTCCGGATCAGCGTGGATGTTGGGAATGACGTTGCGGCGAAGGCCGAAGAACCGGATCCATAGCTCTTTCGTGGGCCATAGTCTGGCATAGCCTTCGATCGTAGAAGCAAAGGCAGAAAGAGAGGTGATGGCATTGGCTGGGAGGTGGTGTGGCTGGAGTTGGTACGTACCGAGCCAGTCCCGGAAAAAATCACTCACCAGCAAGCCGAAGCCCCGTTGGAAATGGGACAGAAACACGATGAACTCGCCCGGATTGGGTGAGGGGGCCAGTTCGTTGGAAGGAAGACGCGCGGCGACGCCGGCAGGGATGCGTCTGGTCCGGTAGAGCCAGTCCAGGTCATCCTGGCAGACCCAGGAGCCGGCCCACGCGCTGCGGTCCGCCGTTGCGGCGTCTTCTTCCATCTCCTGCTCAGCAACAATGAGTTCCTCTTCAGTCATCTGGTCCTCGAGGCCCTCGCTGGCACTGGAGGCGGTGGGGGACAGTGGCCGGGACTGGTGCGGACCCGTAGCGAGAAATTCACGCCGCGGTGGCGGTGACGCAGAGGTGCGACGAAGAAGCGCGGCGGCGACGCTGCTGATTGGCGATGCTAGCGGCGGCGCGGTCGCGAGGAAGAGGAAGAAGAATAGCAGCGGGCAGAGGGGTGCGGAGGGGGAAAAATCCTAAGGGACGCACCCCTCCGCTATTTAACCACTCCCGTCAAGGGTGAGTGGGATCGCGCCCTGTGGACCAGCCACACGCTATGGCCGTGTATCACTCGTCCGGACCAATCAGTGAGGAGCCACACGGAGGGCCACAGGGGCGGAGAAAGTCCTGTGACGTGACGCGCTGATGCGGTAAACAAGGAGGCAGGCGTGACGTGACCCGCGCACAGTGATAACTAACAATTACTATGGTGGTTACTGTACCGTCCCTTAAAATAAGACGACATAATGATTACCCTTCACATGGGTTAGCGTACGGGAGAAGGAAGCAAGACCCGGATGGGACTGTGGTAACCCGGCCGGCAAGTGAAAACTGGAAATGTACGAAGGGAACGTAAATCCAAGCAGTCCGGGGTACAGAAGTAACTCGGCAACAACGACTGGGGCACAAAATTGAACCTGGTGTGGCCTTAGCGGCCAAGGCAGCAAAGACCGCACCAGCTTCGGGGACTAATGTTGGGGGATACCCCCGGGTAGGGTCATGCCGGGGTATAAAGGCCGAGTTAGCCGAGGTTCGGCAAGGCCAAAGCAGATGCTGGCCGGGTCACCTCAAGGCAGACCGAATCACGGGGTAACCCGGACCTGGGGGCGTTCGCCTAACTAGGTCTCATCCGATTTAAGCGGTAAGTCGGAAGTACATGTTCTACCTGTATGCAGGAAAGGGTGTGGCCGGATGAACCATCATCCGGGTCACGGCAAGCTTCTAGGAGAAGGAAGGAATCTCGCTGGTCAAAAGGAGCCCCGATACGCACTGCCTGAGCGAAGCAAGCAAGGACAGGACCACCGGGGCGTGACCGACAAGCGTGACGACGCCCGTGTCGGCTGACGAGGGCGCCGTCAGAGGCTCGCGTAGCTAAAGCATGTGAGACGCGGGGGAAAAAGCACCCCAGTCGGCTTACCACTTTGGGAGGAGGCATATTCCTAATATGCCTCCACGTATGCCCTAGGTAGAAACCGAGCCTCCCCTATAAAAGGGGGGGCTAGGGCTTCTGCTGAGGGGGTTGGTCTCTCTACGATTCTGTTTTGGTCAAGGGTTTCAGGTGAGATCTGTGGGTGAGAGTAAGAGACCTCCTTCTTCCTCCTCTCGCCAATACAGCTCTAGGAGCACTTGTAACCTTGGAAGTAAATCAATACAAGCTCTTGTGTGGAGAATCACTTCACTATCCCTCCCTGGATTCCCCTAGCGAGTATTAGTCCCCACCTTTAGCCTATACTTGGCATCTGCCGTGACACCACCACGACATTTGCAGCGCGCGCTAGTTTACAGAGCCTGCTGGAGAGCGTGTCCGCAAGCGCGGCGCTGTATATTGGCGGTTTTTAGCGCGGGGGTGCTATATACCACGGCCGTTGGAGATTCTCTAAGGCAATGCTAATCAAACAACTACATAAATTTTACATGAAATAAAATGTCCCCTGGGTGAAACTTGTTTGTTCTCTTTATGGAAATCATGTCCCTCATGCCTAATCCAAGCGTGGATCATTTTGGTGGCGTGACATATTCAGTTTTGTAGAAGACTACAGAAGTGTAACAAAATGTTCAGTGGGCAATGGTACTTCTATACTTTTCTAGAAAGATTTTTGGCAGAAGAATGAGCTCTTGTGTGACAAATTTCCTAGACTCTTCTCGTATGCTCTTGATGAGGATATGTTAGTTGCAGAAATATCCACGGTGCAGCATCTTGGTTCATATTTTGCGTTGCCACTATCTGCGGAGACATATGAAGAATTTCGGAAGGTCACTCAGCTCATTGATGATCTTCCTATTAATACCTCGGCTCAAGATCACAGGATATTTGTTTGGGGAAGCTCTACTTATGCAGCATAAAAAATCTACAATTGATTGTTTGCATAGCTCCCAAAAGATCCTGCTTTGAACGCCATCTGGAAGCCTCGTGCCATGCCCAAGTTAAGGGTGTTCGTGTGGTTTGTTATGCTTAACCGATTGAATACTAGAGAATTGATGGTTAGAAAAAATTGGCACCTTGAATCGGGCTTTGTTTGAATCAAGAGATCACCTATTTTTCTACTATTTTTTTCTCACCATTGTTGGGGGGAACTCGGCATAGTTTGGGACACTTATCTTCAGTTATCTGAACGCTTCATTCAAGCAAGGAGAGAGTTTACATGTCCTTATTTCATGGAGGTGATAGTTTGTGCTACATGGAATATTTCGAAGGAACGAAATGACCTCATTTTCCAAGGACACCAGTCTTGGGTTGCTTGATGGATAGTTAGATTCCGAAATGATTTAATGATACACCATTTTAGAGTGAAGGCTTATTTGTTTCAACCCCTAGTAGACTGGCTCTTAAGTATCTTTGTATTTTTTCTTGGAAATCAGCATATATTAATATCACACGGATACCAATTACACCTAGCCTCTACAACAACGCATATCCTAATGGAAATACGGATGCACATAGCCGAAAAAAAATTACAAAAAAAGAAAAGTCCCGCTGCAGGAATCTGATCCTCAGCAGCAGCGACACTACCACCACCAAAAAAACACCAGAAGTCCAACCCCTCCAAAAGCGACGCCTCCAAGAAGGAAATAGTGCACAAGCACAGTCATCACCCGATCAAAGATCTAGGTTTTCACCCTGGAGAAAGTCCTCGCTCGCAAAGCAATTCCTTCTGCAAGGCCATTGCCAGACACAACTAATGAAGGCCAGACCTTGGGTTTTCACCATGCAAGATAAGATTGTGAACTCCTCCTGTGATGTCGCCCCCTCTAACAGACACTGCTGCGAGCCACAGATAACCAAGCCAGATCCTCATCGCCATAAAGACTCAATCCACCATAGCTCGCCCACATGTCTCTGCCTTCATGACATTCTCCACATCTGACTTCACCTTGTGTATCGTCAAAGACATGTCGCATGATGGTAACAGGTAGCAGAGCTTCACCGCGCTCCCACTGAAACCAAACGGCCAGAAAAAACACAGGTGTGCATGACCGAATTCCTTTAGATCCAGCAAACTCCAGGCATATGCGCCCATGGGAGTTCGCCGGCGGAGCCTTCCGGAACCAGACACTCCGGCTAGATCCATGGAGACATGCATCAAGTAGATCTTGGTCCTTGTGCGAGAGAGATCCGAGAACCACCCCCTTTATTGAAACCGAGCCAGCAGCCCCCACGCTACCCGCCGGAAACTAGCAGGATCCGCCGCATAGCGGCAAGATTGCCCGGCTGATCACTCCGATGGAGAAGGAAGTCACCACCACCCTGCCAGGGACAGTAGCCTCAAGCGCCCTAGCGTCGTGAGCATGACCCGGAGATCTTGGGCGCCGGCGTCGGCGATGAACGATCTCGGCCCGAAGGCACGGATTCCCACTGCCACGTGCAATCGTCTAGGCCAAGGACCCCCAGACGCCGCCAGCCATGATGCCACCGCCAAACCAGCGCGGACGCGGATGCTGCCACGCTAGATCGCGGCCAGGGTCACCGCCGCCGCCGCCACGCCGCCAGATCTTTGCCCGGCGATGCCCCAGGCGGCGGCGGGCGGGAGAGGGATTCAGCGATGCCCCGCTGCTATATACGGGCCTGCTATCTAGGGTTTGGCTGGAAACCGAGCACCAGAGCGTCGAGATGCCACCAAATAATGCATGTGTCTCTAGGATATGTGCAAAAGTTTGGTGGGATGTTGTGAATTGCAATATCTTGCCCTCGGGTGCAAGCCTATTCAGAAGCATGTGATGACACTTAGAAAAACTACAAAAATACACCCCCATGCCCAACTGATTTTTAGGGAGGCATAAGCAAAAAGAATCGGCTAAAGTCAGATAGCCGATGGTTGGGCATTCGCGGCACCAGTTTTTCATGGTAGGCTCTTTTACGCCGTGGCAGAGCCTGTACCATTATGTAATTGTGTCGTGAAATGCGGTAATGAATAGCAGCACATTTCACTGGTGTCGTACTTCAACGAAGGAACAAATTACCGCGTCATGGATTCCCATGTGGGATGGTTGTGACGTACTTCATAGTAAGTATTCAAATTTGTGTCACTGACCAGTGGGTCTATTTTTGGTTCCTTCCACACAATGTAGAAAGACTGGTCAAAAAGATGTGCCCTTTCCCGCTCGTCTGCCTAGCCGCCACACCCGTTCTGCCTCGACAGCCCCGTCGGACTTCATTGCCCACCGCATTCATCTTCCACCACCATTTTACAAAAGACGCGTACGCTCCTCTCCTCCACATATCCATCATCATTGTGCACATCACCTGGATCCTCATATCCTCTCTCTAATTCTTCATTATTCGACATCGATCATCGTCGTCCTCTTGAGAAAGAGAGGATGGCTTGAGGAATATCAAACCTTCGTGCCCCTCGTCGTGCACCATGATGCCTCAATGCTGGAATGTCGAGGTGGCTAGCGCTATCTCCAACGGTCGCGCTGCCTCCCCAAGCCGCTCCACCGTCACATCCGCAAGCGCCTTCGCCCAACCACGATGGTCAAGATCATTGCGTTGCGCCACAGCATCCCGGCCCCTCCTCCTCCGAGGCCTGCTCCTCCCGTGGCGGCTCCTCTAATCCCCGTCACCCAACTACTGAGCCGACAGAGGGGGAGGGCGAGGCGGATGATCCTCTAGAAGTGCAGCTCCTTGCGGCGGTGGAGCAGTTATCGAATATGGAATACGACATGAAGAAATCCTAGGAGGACGCGTAGTTCGAGATGGAGATGGAGTTGGCCATTGTCCGTTCCCTGCAGTAGCATTAGTATAGGCGCGCACGACCAATCACCATGGATGGTCAATCGCTCTGGTGTTGGCAGCCGACATGCAAAAAGAAAGGGGCTGCCACCATCAATGTAGTTTTATATTAATATTTTGTAATGTTTATTCTACCTTTTGTTATCAGTGTGTATAAAAGGGATGTTTAAGTGCAATTATGTTATGTTTTTATATTAAAACAGCCGCATTATACCTTGCACTACGGTATAATGCGCTGTAGTGTAATGTAGATAGGGCCATATTTCAGTTCGCTAAGTCATGACACGTGTTTCGCTGACTGGTGTGCCCCATCTCAGCTAGCAGTAAGAGTAGCCTTACCCCATCTTTGTTATCTCTTCTTCTTCCCAAACTTTGTTCGTTCTAACAGCAAGCATGAGTACAGAGCTGTCCATGGAGGCGTGCAGGCCTCCCAGGCTTGCCCCGCAGCAGGGAACCACCAGCAGCCTAGATGGCCAACCGGTCAAGGTACGGCAATCCCAGACTGGTTAATTTTATTTCTCGCATTTTAGCCAAATTTCTATTTTCCCCATTTTAGCCAAATCAACATGTTCATCATATCATCCATATGACTCATGCTTTACCTTTCGGTATTCCTTGTTCCGAGACCATGTCTGTACATGCTCGGCTCGTCAAGGTTAACCTTAGTTTCCGCATGTGCAAATCTGGCTTGCACCCGTTGTATGCACACGTAGAGTCTATCACACCCGATCATCACGAGATGCTTCGAAACGACGAGTCTTAGCAACGGTGCCAACTAAGGACGAACACTTTATTACTTGATATTTAGTGAGAGGGATCATCTTATAATGCTACCGTCGCGATTTAAGCAATACAAGATGCATAAAGGATTAACATCACATGCAATTCATAATATGTGTGATATGATATGGCCCTTTCTTCCTGTGCCTTTGATCTCCATCTCCAAAGCACGAACATGATCTCCATCATCACCAGCATTGCGTCAAGGTCAGTGGCGCCGCTTCATGGTTGTCCATCATCACTAGCAACTATTACAACTACTTCGAATAAAGCTATTACAAGATGAATAGACACGCAGGTCTTAACAGAATTAAAAGACAACCATTAGGCTCCTGCCGGTTGCCATATTACAACAAGGATCATTGCATACATCAAATATAATCATAATCACATGATGGCCATATCACATCACAAAACCCCTGCAAAAACAAGTTAGACGCCTCTAATTTTGTTTGCAAGTTTTACGTGGTTTGGGGCTTTCGCATAAGACCGATCTTACCTACGAACAAGAACCACAACGTTGATACAAGTGTTGTCAAGATGCTCATTGTAAATTGAATCTTAACTATGGTGGGAGAGACAGACACCCGCAAAGCCACTTGTGCAAAGCAAGTTGCACGTCAAGCGTGGAGCAAGTCTCATGTGCGATGACATGTAATGTTAGCCCAAGCCGCTTCATCCCACCATGCCGCAAGATGCAAAGTACACGCTAAAACACCGACAACAAAAGCATCAACGCCCACAAAAACATTGTGTTCTACTCGTGCAACAGATCTACGCATAGATACGGCTCTGATACCACTGATGGGTTCGTAGGATGGAAAACAAAAAATTTCTACCGCAAGAATGAACAAAACCCAGATCTAATCTAGATAAAAGCCAAGATCTAATCTATTAGACATGAGCAACGAGATAGATAGGAACTAACTCTCGTAGATCCGAAAGCGTTAACGAGATTAGATCTCATGGTTGATGTAGTCGATCACTTGCCGATCTCAAGATCGTGTGGACGATCCTTCCGGCGTCGCGTTCCAGCAGCGCTTCCGCAGTCGGTCAAGTGGACGATCCTTCCAGCGCCGCGTTTCGGCAGCGCTTCCGTAGTCGATCACACGTGCGGAGTCGAAGTAGACCTTCCTCTCCCTGTTCCAGCGAGCAGCGGAGGTAGTAGATCTTCTCCACGGAATCCCAGCAGCACGACGGCGTGGTGGTGGTGGTGGAGTAGAGAATTATGCAGGGCTTCGCCTATGCCTATGCAGAAGAAAGGTGGAGGAGAGAGGCGGCAGAGATTGGGAGTTATGGGAGCGGGGTAGGAGGGGGCGCCCCTGCCCTTCTATTTAAGGGGGGGAGGCGCGCCTGGGGAGGGGGAGTCCTAGTAGGACTCCCCTCCTATGGCCGGCGGTGGGAAGGGGGGAGGAGTCCTCCTCCCCCACGAATCCGTGTCTTGCCCCACTAGGTTTCCTTTGACCCTTTCTTCGTTTTCAAGCAAACTCCAAGAAATCTTCTAGAACCTTCCAGAACATTCCAAAACCTTCTAGAATCTCCATACAAACACTCCAGAACATTTCCTAACTCAGAAAATGATCCCCAATATATGAATCTTATTCTCCAGACAATTCCGGATCTCCTCGTGATGTCCCGGATCCATTCCGAGACTCCGAAAAACATTCGATCTCCAACGAATATTCCATATCTACTTAAAACAACTTCGAACCTTAAGTGTGTCACCCTACGGTTCGTGAATATGTAGACATGATAGAGACACATCTCCTATCAATAACCATCAGCGGGACCTAGAGATCCATAATGGCTCCCACATACTCAACGATGACTTCGTGATCGATTGAACCATTTACATACGAAACCAATTCCCTTTGTCACGCGATACTATACTTATCCGAGGTTTGATCGTCAGCATCTCCATACCTAGTTCTACCTCGTTACTGATAAGTACTCTTTACTCGTTCCGTGATATGTCATCCCTTGTGACCCAGTCACATGCTTGCAAGCTAACTAGATGACATTCCACCGAGAGGGCCCAGAGCATATCTATCCGTCATATGGATGGACAAATCCCAATCTTGGTTCATGCGCTTTAACACATACTTTCAGAATACCCAATGACACCTTTATGACCACCCAGTTACGAAGCGGTGTTTGATGTCATCAAAGTATCCATCTGGTGATGGTGATTAACATAACCTCATGGTCGAAGGATTAGGTTACTATGTATTTTAAAGCTTATAGCAAACGAACTTAATGACTTGATTTTATGCTATGCTTACTATGGGTGTTTGTCCATCACATCATTCTCCTAATGATATGATCTTGTTATTAACGACATCCAATGTCCATGATCAGAAAACCATGATCATCAATTAATCAACAAGCTAGTTTAACAAGAGGCTTACTAGGGACTCTCTTATGTTTACAAAACACACAAGTATTAGTGTTTCCTAATAATACAATTATAGCATGGGATGTAAACATTCATCATAAACACAAAGATATAATAATAGTCACTTTTATTATTGCCTCTTGGGCATATCTCCAACAGTAATGATGGTAAGTAGGGAGTCCTCTAAGAAAATTGAGGGGAAGCCTAACGTGTGTTAACCAGAAACATTAATATTTGTGTGTTTAATAAACAAAGAAAAGGTTCCTAGTAATGCATCTCATTACACTACCTTGTTGATTAACGGATGATCAAGGTTTCCTAATCATGAACATTGGATGTTGTTAATCACAAGGTCATATCATTGGAGAATGATGTCATGAACATTCACCCATAGTAGGTTTAGAAATATGATCATGTCTTCAAAGTTTAAATTGCCATCTCACTCAAAGTAACACTAATCCTTAGACCATGAGATCACATCAATCACTAACACTGGAAGAGTACTTTGATTCTATCAAATGTCACCATAACAGGTGTCACATCCCAAAATTCTCCTAATTTTGGAATGTAAAGTTAATAAAATAACTTGGTTGAATTGTTTGACTTTGTTGAAATTTCTCAAAGAACTTTTTGTTATGATTTCCCTTCCTTGAATTCAGAAACTTGTATGAGATTGGATTAACATGACTATCCAACTTGTTTTCATTTTCTTTTCAACTCTTTGATTCTTTAAATATCCAACCATGCTTAGATGGTTAAAGAGAGGGAATAAAATGACTTTCCCAATTATGGTGGAGTGATATTCTAATTTCCCTATTTGACCTTAAAGTCTCTACTTCGATTTATGAAACCATTCTAGATGCTTTTCACCACTTGCTTGAAAAGAGAGAAGATAACATGACATCTTCATTGGATGTTAAGAATGTGTTCCTTCATGTTACATGATTGAACTTGTTGTTTTGGGCATTTGTGGCATTGTGTGTTTTGGTTGAGTGGTTAAAATAAAACCCTAAGAAGCTATTTAGAAATATTGGATAGTAGCCATATAAGGCCAAATGCATAAAACCCTATATCCTTTTGATAATACCTAAGTAGCCATATAGGCAAAAAGGCGTGAATTGAGTTTTAGTTTTAGGATTTGTGTGAATGTTTGCAAAAATGAAAATCATGAAGCATTCATAAGCATTTCTTTGCATCCATGCAAAGTTCCTAAAAATTGAATCCAAATCCTAATATCTAGATCCGATAGTTGATTTGCCCAAATGTTCCTATAAGGAATATATGGACATTTATAAATAAATCATCTCCAAACTAGTGAAAATGTTACAAATATGATCTTATAATGATCTACGGAATTTTAGAAAAATTAGAAATAAGAATCATGTCATTTGGAGTTCGTATGCAAAAGATATAAAGAAAATACCAAAATAGAAAAAGAAAAAAAAAGAATGGGCCACCCGGCCGGCCCACTTCAGCCGACCCAACCAGCCAGGCGCACAGGATCGATCCCACCTCCGCTTTAAAAAGCGTGCGAAAATCTGATTTCTAAACCTATCTCTATTCAAACACTTATAACTTTTTATCTACAACTCCGAATTGACTTCCGTGTGTTTTCTACTTGTTCCCTACTCCAAGATCTATCTTCCCATCATCTTAAAAGTCTAAATAATCCATCGGAGCCACAGGTATAACACTTCTCCTTCCCGAAATCCCGAATCTACACCCTACCGAATCGTATTTCGCTTCTAAACCCATCTAAACTTCGTCGGCAGCCTTTGGCTTCAACACGAAAGTTGTAGATCTCATCGAAATCTTTCAATTCCGACAAACCTCACCTCTTTTCATCCACCACAGCCGGAGAATTTCGCAACGCAATATTTCAGATCTGATGGCGTAATTCCAAGATCTACTCGCGCTCGTTTCTTGAAATCCAAATTCCTTTGGTGAAAAGGTAGATCTAATCATCCTCCACAACTTTCATGTTCAAAGTTTTTCGATTTGACCTACGGATTTATCTCTCTAACACAGATCTACTTCTAGTCCTTTGTTAGGCAAAATCGGGTCTATTTTGAGCCAACTTCTCTTCTAGCCACCGGATCTCATCCCGATGGTCGAGATTCAATCGTCCCGATCAGTTGCCTCGTCACCACCACGTCGTCGTCAGGTCAGCATCTAGTCCCAGTCAGCCTGCACGGTGAACCTGTCCAGTCAGCGGAATATTCTCTGGAATATTTCGTTCGAATTTAAAATTGCAGATTATAGATCTAACTTGTAAAATCCATAGAAAATTCATACTATGTCCAAACATTGCAAATGATATACCCTGGATTCACAAAATTGTGTAGAACATGATTCTAGAATAAAATTACAAGTTTACTGTATAGATTACTGGCGAATAATTAATTAGCATTATTGGCCTTTTAAATCATTAAATTCATAGTAAATAATCTACATATCTGAAAAATATGAGTAATATGTCCCTGAGTTCATAATCTTGCGTAGTTTTCAGATCTGTACTTAGTTTTGTTTGTTGTCAGTACGATCTGTTCAGATTTATCAAACTCCATTAAACACTAAATAAATCCTAGAAAAAGATCTATAACTTCGATTAAGATGAATCCAATTCCTTTTGATCCGTATTAATGTCCTCTATCCAGTAAAACTAATAACCAAATTTAATTAGACAATTAGGACAGAAGTTGCCACAGAACTACTAAAGCCTTTTTTTGGTCATCAAGATTTAATAACAAATACCCTATTGCATTAAATGATCTCCTACATGCATCATATGATCTAATACCATTCAAAGAACTAATATTAAATCATCATGCATGCTTGTGTTCATCATTGTTGTGGTTGTTATGTTTGTAATTGTGTTGATTGGAATTGTTTTGTCCTCCCGTTAGATTGTTCGGAGAGTGCGATTGCTGCAGAAGAATGCAATCATCACCCATAACACAAACATAAGGCAAGTTACACCACTTGTTCATGTTATGTCCCAGTTTTGACTATGCATGTTTTACTCTTCAAATTCTGTAGTATGCACACGTAGGTTTTTGGTAGAATTTCTTAGTATTATTTTGCAAGTACGGTTTTGTAGTATGCCATGAGTAGCTCTATGCTTAGAATTTTCTATCCCAATAGGTTATCCTGTTTTTCTAAGTTATGCTTGCTAAGCTATATACTTATATATATCAAATACCGTTGGGAGGGTTCGAAAGACTCAAGAATTTTCTAAGTATGATAGCTCTCTCGAGCGAACTTTTCTTCTCCAAAACCCCTTCAAAATAAAAATAAGTTTTCTTCTGGGTGGAATGATTGTCGGGACAACGAGTGAGATTTTGGTGGAGGACAGCCGCCCAGGAATCAAAGAAGTCTGCCATGTTTCAGAATTCAGAAGATTCCCGTGCAACCACAATACATATGGGCTCTGTCTTGGCTTAGTACTTAGTGGGAAACCTCACCCGGGTACCAACATTTGGAGGTTCTTGGCACGGTTGGATCCAACTGGTAGAGGGGCTACTAAGGGAAGGCTTCGCCATGGTATTGTCTGTAAAAGGACTTGATCGTGGATTGTGGGGAAAGTGCACAACCTCTCGAGAGTATTGCAATCTGATCGATCAGCCGAGTTCACGGAAAAGAACATTTTGAGCATCTGAAGGATGGAGCCTCTGAAAGATCTTCCTCTCTCTTTTCAAACAAAATTTTTTCAAACCCTATGGCGTGCGTAATATCGCTAATAGGTGGGAATTTGGGAACTTGGTGTGTCATATCCAAGTAACTTGGTGCGTAATATCCAAGTGTCACCTGGTGTGTAATATCCAAGTGTTAGGTTGATTGGGCACTTGGTGAGTAATATCCTCGTGTTCCATTTGACCCTATACTATTTATCAAAGTTTACAAAGTAGGGAAAACTTTCTTCCTCTTTTCTTATTACATTGATAAAACTGGCTTTATGCAAATAAACCCCAAAGCCTACTCTAGCCTTGCATGTAGAGTTAGTCTTGTTCTTTCCTTGGTGTAATTTGCCAATACATTCAAAGTATTGACCAACTCGTTTGGCTGCACGTTTTATGTGCAGAATTTGGAGATCATTGAAAGGTGCGCTAGGATCACGAGTCTTCACTCAACCTACCTGTGGCATTGATGGGACTCCAAGTTGTATATATTTTGCTTCTGTTGTAATAATGTGAACTCTGGATTATTCGATTCATGTAATAAAGACTTGTGTTTTACATGATATTTCATCGACTGTGAGTGCTAGCTAATGATCCAGGGACTAGCATGTTAATCACAGGGACTTAGGATCTTTATCGATCCGAGGTCACTACAACAGGGTGATTATAAGGATGTCGTTGGGTACTTAGAAAGTATTAGTTGGGGCTTGTGGATCAAGAGTAGGATTTGTCCATCCCGATGACAAAGAGATATAATCTGACCCCTCTCGATGATATCACATTGATAACACCTTGCAAGTAAGTGATTTGATCACAAGGAACGTTATATCACGGAACGAGTCAAAGTACTTGTAGGTAATGAGATCGAACTAGGTATGGATGATACCAAATGATTGGATCTCGGATAAGTAAAGTATCGCGAGACAAAAGGAAATAGTTACTAAAAAATGTTCACACGATCACTATATTCATCATTGAATAAATGGAAGTCATTACGGATTTCCAGATCCCGATGATGATTATTGACCGGAGAGGTGTCTCGATCATGTCCATATTATTCACGAACCATAGGATGACACACTTAAGGTTCGCTGACGCGTATTAAGTGGATTTGGAACTCTGACTGAATTGTTGGACATCATGGGGTTTGTTTTGGAAAAGCGTCGAAACTGTTTCAGAATATCGAAATAACACATGGGGTAATTATTAATGTTTGTTAATTGAATGAATTAACAAATGTTAAATAAATAAAAATGTTTTATTAATTCCGTAAGTGTTGTTTAATTGTTATGAATGTCATGCAATTAAAAATAGAATAAGATAGGGGTACATACTTGATGAAGGAGGTTACCACCATGAAGAGGGGGAGGTGGCAACTCTAGGGGCTGGCGCACCCCCTAGGGGCTGCCCCCTCCTCTCCTATAAAAGGTGGATGTCTCTCGTATCTTCCTTTACACATTTGATCCTCCTTCTTCTCCCTCCCTTGTTGCTCCACAATTGCCATTGCTTATCGAAGTTCTATCACAAAATAGTTCAAAGTATACACTTAGAGAAGTGGAGTAGGAGTTTTCGGTGGATCCCTTCTTCCGTTTCCCCTCTAGACCAAGGGCGTGGAGGACGTCAATGGGACGCACGTGTGACCGAGTATGGAGGTGATGTCGGTTGTGGCACCGTGACTACCCGATCTTGAGATTGTCGTATGTACACCTTCATCAATAACGTTTGTGCAGGAATGTAATCCCGCTTTATGGTCTCGTAGATGATCTTGGCTAGATAGTGGTTTGCGTGTTCGGAACTTTTTATTTTCCATGCTACGAACCTCATCAGTTCTTCCATAAAGATTATGCCCTACTATATCTATGAGGGACTACGATATTATCTTTATGACCCAAAACATGAACCTACTGACGTAACTATAATGCTCTCCAATAGAACCTTGCAGAGATCTCATGGGATTCTTTGCAATGTGTGTGGATATTCGAAGTACATAAGACACGGGCCAAGGGAACTAGACCCGGCTCAATATCCACTAAAATTTGATGTCATTATGAACAAAAGCTAAGTTCTATGAGGAGCATCCAATCGAATAACAAGTTAATCCCTCGGAGGCTCGGAAACTAGGGGTTATACCTACAAGTGCTCAACTATGAAAAACATCAACGAGAGAGAAAAAGAATTACCTCCATCATCCGGCCAGCCAGGGAGATAGCCTTGGTAGCGGAGTTCATCTGGGTGGAACTCGGCTGGGCCAAACGTTTATGGGAGATCGTCTTGGGGGTCGACGAATTCAGCATTGTTCCAGTTTTTCACGTACTCAAGGAGTAGTGGACTGTAACTCTCGCCGCTCGGACAATAGCTTTTCACTAGGCCCTTCACGTGTGCCTCACGCCTGGCGGATTGAGCCACAACAGGGCTGTTGTGCAAAACCAGCTGTTGGCTGCTCTCTAATCTAGAAGCGGTAGACCCGGATGAAGTTATCTTAGCTGACCCGGAGGTCTTCTTAGCTTTGCTGGATGAAGGTGGAGGAATTGACTAGAAAATATCAGCCACGGAAGGAGTAGACCCGAAGGGAGCTGATGGAGCTTTTCCCTTGGGAGGCTTGGAGGTTCTTGCTGTTGTTGATGTTGTTGGTGCTGCTGGTACTGCTGCTGGTGCCAGTGCTCCTGATGCTGCTGCTGGTGCTGTTGGTGCTGGTGCTGGTGATGTTGCTGCTGATGCTGGTACTAGGGTTGCTAGGGGCGGCGCCGGTGAAGCTGGCACCTCAGGGTATGGTGCTGAGGCCGAGAAGCTGGGGAGATCCGGCATCGCCGTGTCCCGAGCTGCCCCACTATCCCCCGTGCCGATGTTGCCCTCCTCTTGGCGAGGTAAGCTCTGGTCAGGCGCAACCGCAGAACCCTCTTGAATAGGGCTAAGCGGGCGATAATCATCGTCGCGAGGGGGGAGGAGGGACTGCTCCAGCGTGGGGAGGCAATGCCGGGGCCGCTCTGAGGGATGTCCCTAGGAGCTCTGGGAAAGAAAAAGAACCAAGTCAAAAGGAGAGAATCAGTAAGAAACAAAGGCAAGTGAAGGAAAAAATTCACAGGAGTAGCGTCAAAGAACTTATTCATCTGTGGTAGGAGGAGCCCGAGGTTGGGGTGCCCTCCGGACTGTGCTCTTGGCAGCAGGCTTAGCCGAGGTTTAACCCGAGACTTCTTTTTCCTCTTTTTGGGCGGTGGCACCTCCGAAGCTGCGACCGAGGTAGCCGCACGCTTCTGGGATGGAGCCGGGGCCGGGCCACCAGTGGCCAAGGGAGGAACCTCATAGACCTGATCATCCGGGTTAGCTGAACATTCGAACATGAACCAGGTGCAAGTAAGAGATGACAACCGGATCAAGTACCTCAAGGACTTCAATGTCAGAATCATCATCGTCTGGCCAATCCCTCAAAGAAGAGGCCTTACTAGCGCTGCGCCTGACGACATCCGGGGTAGGCAGGAAGGCCTCCGGATCAGGCTCAACCTCGCCCTCCTCGGTGCGGTCCTCCAACCATTTTCTCGCCAGCACCTCGCCATCCTCCAATGGTTAATGGAGGAATTTCTGAGACAGTAGTTGCCAAGTTACAAAAAGAAAACGACATACAAGGAAGATTTGGAAAACAGAAAAGGGTAATTTACCTTTGGAGGGGGGTTGACACGGGTGAAGGGCTCAAGTCCCCACTCCCAGTCCTTGGAGAACTCCTTCTCCACATTAAATATGGACTTAACCCATCGGTAGACCACCGAGTTATCCAACTCAAAGGAAGAAGTCTGGTAAGGATCGAGAGGGTCGCTAAGGTAGTAGATCTTGTGGGCTCGCTTCTGGAGGGGGGAGACCTGGCTGCGGATAAAAGTAATCGTAATATCCTCCCCTCGGAGACGCTCCTTGAGCAGCTCCGTGATCCGGTGTGCCACTTGATTCACCAGGGCCGTGGCGCGCTTGGGATTTCTTTCCCAAAGCGAAGCATATGGAGGGCCAAGCTTAAAAGGGAGCAGCCGGATCTGGTCCTCCTTGGTGGTGTTCCGGACGTAGAAGAAGGTCCGGGCCTAGCCCTTGCAGGATTCGAGCCCGGTGATCCGAGGAAACACAGGGTGCTTGCACAGAGAGATGGAGGTAGCGCCGCATTGGGTCAGGTGCTTGTCCTCCAGGGCAAGCTCCTTATCTGGAACCACGTTCCTCTGCAGACCAAAGGCCAATGTATCCCTTAATGCCGGCGGCAAAGGAAGACATAGAGGTGATAGCGTTTGCGGGGAGGTGATGCGGTTGCATCTTGTAAGTGGAAATGAAATCGAAGAAAAAATCAGAAGTAGGGAGGCCGAAGCCGCGCTAGAAATGGGAAAGAAACACAACGTATTCCCCCTCTCTAGGGGAAGGAGAAATTTCATCGGCGGTGAGGCGGCAGGCGACGCCGGCGGGAATGCGACAGGAGGCGTGGAGCCAAGCGAAGTCCTCCGTGTGGACGGTGGAGCCATCCCAGCAGCCACGCTCGCGGCCCTCCACTCCTTCTTCCTGCTGTGCCACCACCGCCGCCTCCGCCTCTGACATTATGGATTCGAGATTTTCGAGGGAGTAATTGGAGCAGAGGTAGCCGGAGGAAGGGAAACGGGAAGCGCAAGGCCCCGTGATGGAAACCTCAAGCAGGAACGGCGACGCAGAGGTGAGTGGCTGCCTAAGCGTGATCGCGGTGGCGCTCGTGAAGCAGAAAACTGGTGGCGGCGGCGGAGTCGCTATGAGAAAGAGAAAGGCTGGGGAGCACAGAGGAAATTAGGGAACTTCCCCTGAAATCGCCCCATGCCTCCTACTTAACCGCGCATCACACGCGTCATGGGATCCTTTGCTGGCAGCAAGCCATGCGCTGTGAGCGTGTACGCGGTCTAGAACAACCAATCAGAGCAAGGCCACAGGAAGGGAAACAGGAGCATATAACCCCACGACATGATGTAATGTTACGGTTAACGAGGCGCTGCAGTGAAGAGACGTTTACAGCAGTAATTCCTGATATTGCGACAGTAACCAGCGCATTAAATGCGTGTGGCCCTAAAAATGAGGCAAAATGATGATTACCCTCCATGTAGGATGTGGAGAAGCATACGAGAGAAGGAAAGGTGACTCGGATAAGTAAGCAAAAGACCTAGCCAACGAGGAATAACTCGGAAAGAGCAAAGGGTCGCAAGATGAGAAACTCCGGGCTACGAGATAACTCGTCCCAAGGAGCAAAAGATCCGGATATGGGAACCTGATGTGGCCTTAACGACTAAAAGTTGCTAAGACCGCACCAGCTTTGGGGACTAATGTTGGGGAGATACCCCGTAGGGTAACACCGGGGTATAAGGGCCGAGTTAGCCGGGGTACGGCGCGGTCAAAGTAGGTGCTGACCAGGTCACCTCAAGGCAGGCCGAATCACAGTGTGACCCGGCCCATGGAGCATCTCCTTGACTATGGCCCGGCCGGCATAAAATTTATGCCGACCCTATCTATCTGTTTTGCAGGTAACTTGGTAAGCCGGATTAGCTATATGCTAGCTGGTTATCATAGCTTCCAAGAGAAGGAATCCCCCGCTGGTCAAAAGGTGGCTTTATTAGTTGTAGCGTGAGCTAAGTAAAGTAAAGAAGAGGACCAGCGGGTCAGGGGCGACCAAGGTGATGCAGGCAAAGCCGGATGACACAGCATGTGCCTAGTGACACCAAAAGACAAGGATTACTCCATGGGTTACGTTCAAAGTCCAGATGAGCCGTCAAAGGGAATAAAGAAGCATCTGCTTTAGGAAAGGAGCATATTCATAGAATATGCTGCCACCTGTGCCCTAGAATTGTAACCCGGGCTTCCCTATATAAGGAGCACCGGGGCCTCCATAGAGAAGGAGGACGGCCGATAGAGGAATCACTCTCTGTTTAAGGTAGAACTCCAGGGCTAGTTGGTAGGGAGTTAGATACATTGTCTCCTTCTTGCTAAGAGCCTCAAGAGCACTTGTAAACACCATTGATAGAGAAAATACAAGAACTTCCGTGCGTGGAATCACCATTCCCCTAGCACTCATTGGCCCCATCTTTAGCCTATCCATGGCATCTTCCGTGCCACCACCACGACAATGCCTCCGATACAGAAACCCTAAGGACCCAATAAAAATTCCACGAAAGAGTCTATAGCTGTCGTCATCTCCATCCCTAGATCAGGAGGGATCTGAAGCTCTTCCCGGCACCCTGCCAGAGAGGGGAATTCACCCTGGAGGCCATCTTCATCACCATGCAAGCCTCCGGTGTGATGCGTGAGTAGTTCATCCTTGGACTACGGGTCCATGTAGTAGCTAGATGGCTGGTTCTTCTCCTTTGTGCTATCATGTTTAGATCTTGTGAGCTCCGTTCATGATCAAGATCATCTATTTGTAATCCTACATGTTGTGTTTGCGGGGATCCGATGGATATTGAGATGCTATTTTAGATTGATTATTGATTCTATCATGTCTTTGTTATTTGTGATCTTGCATGCTTTCCGTTGTTAGTAGCTATCTTGGTCAAGTAGATGCTAGCAACTACAAGAGTTAGTATTTATGCTCGATAGTGGGTTCATGCCTCTAGTAATCTGGGGAAATGACAGAAATCTCTAAGGTACTAGATGTGTTGTTGCTCTTAGGGAGAAAACAACAATCCTTTGTTCATAGAACAATCATATTTTTTACTTTACACGCAATACGTAATGCAATTATCTGTTGCTTGCAACTTAATACTAGAGGGGGTTCGAATGATAACCTGAAGGTGGATTATGAGTCATAGATGCAGTTGGATTACGGTCTATGTATAATGTTGTAATGCCCAATCGAATCTCAAAGGAGTCAAGATGAGTAGTATATGCATGATTGCTTTCTCGATGTTTGTCAATTGCCCCGCTATAATTTGTTCACCCAACATGTCATCTATCTTAAGGAGAGCCACCACTAGTGAACTATGGGCCCCGGTCCTTTCTTTTACCATCAATCTACAATCAACTGTTTAATGCTTTCTGTTTACTTTCTGCAAACTACTACTTTCTCCCACACAATACGTTTAATCCTTTGTTTTCCGCAAAACATGGTGAGATTGACAACCTCACTTTAAGTTGGGGACAAAGTTCTGTGGTTGTGTTGTGCAGGTTTCCATATTGCTACTGACGTCGGTAGTGCGCCCTGCCAAAGTCTAGCTAGCAACACCTTTGAGGTGTTTCCTTGCTCCTACTGGTTCGATTAAACCTTGGTTTCATAACTAATGGAAAACTTTCTGTTGTGCTCATCATACCTTCCTTTTGGGGTTCCCCAACGAGCTCGTTAATACATGAGTCAGCAAGTATATTTTCTGGCGCCGTTGCCAGGGATCAAAGAAGAAGAAACTCCCACGTCAACACCGCACCATCAAAAGTATATTTTCTGGTGCCATTGCTGGGGAGTTAAGGACATCTTCACAAGGGGAGTCCCTCCTAACCAATCTCTTTACTTTGTTGTTTTTGTTTTGCTTTGTTTACTTTTCCTTTGTTCGCTTGTTTCTTTATCAAAAACACACACAAAATAGTTTTACTAGTTTGCTTTCTTTATTAAAAACACACAAAAAATGACTACCCTTGAAAACACTAAGTTGTGTGACTTCACTAGCACCAACAACAATGATTTCATGTGCACACCTATTGCTCCACCTATTCCTGAAGCTACTTGCTTTGAAATTAAACCTGCCTTACTCAATCTTGTTATGAGAGAACAATTTTCTGGTATTGATAATGAAGATACTGCTGCTCATCTAAATAACTTTGTTGAACTTTGTGAGATGCAAAAGAATAGGGATATAGATGGAGATATTATTAAGCTTAAATTATTTCCCTTCTCTTTGAGAGGAAAAGCTAAAGAATGGTTGAATTCCTTAACTAGAAATAGTATTGATTCTTGGACTAAATGCAAAGATGCTTTCATTGGAAATTACTATCCTCCTGCTAAGATTATATCTATGAGAAGTGAAATAATGATGTTTAAACAATCTGATAATGAACATCTTGCTCAAGCTTGGGAAAGAATGAAATCTTTGGTAAATAATTGTCCCACTCATGGACTGACTACTTGGATGATTATCCAAACCTTTTATGCATGATTGAACTATTCCTCAAGAAATCTATTGGATTCTGCTACTGGAGGTACCTTTATGACCATTACTTTGGGTGCTGCAACAAAGCTTCTGGATAATATGATCGTTAACTATTCTGAATGGCATACTGAAAGAGCTCCACAAGGTAAGAAGGTAAATTATGTTGAAGAAACCTCCTCCTTGAGTGATAAAATTGATGTTATCATTTCTATGCTTGTTAATGGGAAGGCTCATATTGATCCAAATCATGTTCCCTTAGCCTCTTTGGTTGCTCAAGAAGAGCAAGTTGATGTGAACTTTATAAGAAATAAAAAAATTACCAATAATGTCTACATGAATAATTTTGCTAACAACAATTATAGGCCTTATCCTCCCAACAATGGTAATGCTTATGGAAATTCCTACAACAATAATAGGAGTGCTCCCTCTGAACTTGAAGTTATGCTTAAAGACTTTATTAGTAAACAAACTGCTTTCAATTAAACTATTGAGGAGAAACACTCTAATGCCGAAAGAAATATAGCATCTTTGGATAAAGCACAATCTTCTTTGAATAAAATGGCTGCTAAACCTGAAACTTCCTAACTAACTCTGCCCATTCAACCAGATGACTTTATGTCGATTTATCGAAATTAGGTCAAATTTGAAACTACAAGTAAACTGTAGGTTGCTTTGAAAGTTTTAGGAAAAATCTTTTGGAGCTACCCATCGAGGGGTCACAATTTATATATCATAAAACACCGAGAGTTTTGACGATGTGTTCAACTTCTTGCTAACAATTTGCATCTTCACAATTTAACGAAATTAGGTCAAACTTGAGCTATAAGTAAGCACGGTAGATTGCTCTAGAATTAAATGTATTTTTAGAGGTAGATCGATGCACCTTGTTGTAGTAAACAATGTCGTCAGTGTGAGTTTCCAACTATCAGGAAAGAACATTCAATTCTACATTTTCCGAGTGAAGACGAGCGGGGCTAGTTGTTATTTTCTGTTAAGAGAAGTCCAAAGAATATTGGATGTGGATGCCACAAGCCAGGTTGACAGACATATATAGTCGATCGATAACATGTTGTACTTGCGATTCCCATGTTTTATGAGCTTTCAAAATTCCTAGCTAACTCTGCCCATTTTAGTGACTTTAAGTCGATTTATCGAAATTAGGTCAAATTTGAAACTACAAGTAAATTGTAGGTTTTTCTTTGTATTTTTTCGAAAAAGCTTTTAATTTGGAGGTACCCATTGAGGGGTCACAGTTAATATATCTGAAAACAATGAGAGTTTTGATGATAGGTTCAACTTCTTGCTAAGATTTTGCATCTTGACAATTTAACGATATTAATTAGGTAAAACTTGAGCTACAAGTAAGCGCGATAGATAGATCTTGAATTAAATGTCATTTCAGAGGTAGATGGGTGCATTTTCTAGTAGTAAGCAGTGTCGTGGGTGTGAGTGTCCAACTACTAGGAAAGAACATTGAATTCTACATTTTCCGAGTGAAGACGAACGAGGTTAGTTGTTCTTTTCTGTAAAGAGAAGTCCAAAGAATATTGGTTGTGGATGCCACAAGCCAAGTTGATATATATATATATATAGGATCGACACCATGTTGTACTTGCGATTCCCATGTTTTATGGGTTTTGAAGCTTCCTATAGCTAACCCTGCACATTTGAATAACTTTATGTCGATATCTCGGAATTAGGCCAAATTTGAAACTACAAGTAAATTGTAGGTTTTGCTTTGATAGATTTATGAAAAAGATTCTAGACGTACCCATCGAGGGTTCAAAATTAATATACCAGAAACCAGCGAGAGTTTTGACGATACGTTCAACTTCTTGGTAAGACTTTGCATATTGATAATTTAACGAAATTAGGTCAAACTTCAGCTAGCTACAAGTAAACGCCATAAATTGCTCTTGAATTAAATGTCTTTTCATAGGTAGATCATCGGTGCATCTTCTTTTACTAAACAGTGTCGTCGGTGTGAGTTTCCAACTATCAAGAAACAACATTCAATTCTATATTTTCCGAGTGAAGAATACGAGCGAGGTTGTTCTTTTTCCTAAAGAAAAGTCTAAAGAATATTGGATCTGAATGCCAGAAGCCAAGTTTACCCACATATATATTGGACCAACATGTTGTACCAATGATTCCCATGTTTTATGAGTTTTCAAACTTCCCAGCTAACTCTGCCCATTAGAATGACTTTATGTCGATTTATCGAAATTAGGTCAAATTTAAAACTACAAGTACTAGTAAATTGCACGTGCCCTGCACGTGAGACTCAGATAATAAACATCTAGCATATCAACACTATATAAAATTATAATTGGTAAAGCGGAAAAATATAATAGGTAAAATTTTAACTATTACAAGTAAACTATGTAGGTTGCTTTGAAAGTTTTACGGAAAAGCTCTTAGAGGTTCATCTTCTTGCTAAGATTTTGCATCTTGATAGCTTAATGAAATTAGGTCAAACTTGAGCTACAACTAAGTGCGATAGATTGCTCTTGAATTTAATGAAATTAGGTTAAACTTGAACTACAAGTAATAAATTGTAGGTTGCTTTGAAAATTTTATTAAAAAAGCTTTTGGAGGTACCCATCGAGCGGTTAATTAATATATGAGAAATCACAGAGAATTTTGATGAGTGGTTCGACTTCTAGCTAAGATTTTGCATCATGAAAATTTTGAACACCTTTTGAAATAGATGACATGAAATAGGGAGAGAGGGGAAATGATATTTCTATTCTCTATGGGAAGCCCACAAGCTTGAGGTGCACCTTAGGCTTAAAAATAACTTTATTTTTTCCACTATGTATAAGGTGAACCTTAGCGGATGCCACATAGTAGGCCATTTTTTTGAACGGGTAGTAGGCCATATTAAGGTGTGCTTTTTTACACAATGCGCGAGTAGTATATTTCTTTGCTTAGAGATATGATCACCTCTCCACGTGTTGTACATGCTAAGAGAATAAAATGTTGGCACGGGAAGAGGGCAGCAGCGAAGAGAAGTTGAAGGCGGTTCCATGTCAGAGCAAAGTTCTGATGGGTTTCTGACACGAGGTACTCCTGCGGCCTCACAGTGTACTACACTATGCTAGTACTAGTAAATTTCAGGACCTATGCACGCAAAACAAATTGTGTGTTTTCTCTCTCCTTCGCTGCCTCTCACCATCCACCCCCTCTCTCCTACCCTATCCCCTCGTGCACCGGCCCGGCTGATCTCTCCCTCGTCCACAGTGTGGTGTTGCGCACGTGTGCCTTGGTATGGAGGCTCTATGTCTATGGCGTGTTCCGCAGCCGCGTTGGTGTGGAGTAGGGATGAGGAGTACATAGGAAGGAAACTACTTTGGTCCTTTGCGGCAAAAAAATTCAAACTTTTCTGGTTTTCGAAATTTTCACTTGCTTCCCAAACATCGGGAGGGAATGTTACTCAAAAGATCAGCCATTCGTAGTACTTCTTATCTTATCTTTATCTTGTCTTATCTCTTATAATACCATACCATACCATTGTATAGTGTACGGATAACTTCGAACATTGACCATTGGATCAAGACAGGCAAATCCAAACATTGCTAACCGTTGGATCTTCTTTTCCATTCTTAGCATCTACAAAGATTCTACTGATTGTATTTAGCAAGATGAACGCTAATATGCGCAAATCTCAAAACACATACTTCATTGCTCAGTTTCAGGGTCCTTGTGCTAAATGCATGGACTTGGGTGCAATTTTCATTTTTATGAGGTCCTTGATGTTACTTGTACTTCCACCGACCATGTTAACTCTCAAGCACCTCGCTCCTATGAGACCTACCACAGTTAAAGGAAAATGCAACCGCCCCAATTATCAAACAAACTGGACCACAGTTTCTTATACATAATACCCAAGTTTTTAGTACTAGGATTTTTCAAGCTTCCTAGCTAACTTCGCACACTTCAGTGACTTCTTATCGATTAATGAAATTAGGTCAAACTTGACCTACAAGTAAGTGCAATAGATTGCTCTTGAATTAAATGTATTTTTGGAGGTAGATGGGTGCATCTTCTTGTAGTAAACAATGTCGTCAGTGTGAGTTTCCAACTATCAGGAAATAAAATTCTCAGTTTTACGAGTGATGACGAGATGGTTCTTAGCCGTAAAGAAAGCTTGAGCAGAATATGGATCTCAATGCCATAATCCAAGCTTCTAGACATATTAAGTGGACCAACTTGTTTAACTTACGATTCCCATATGTTTTTTGAGTTTTCAAACTTCCTAGCTAATTAACTTCGCCCACTTGAATGACTACATGGCGATTTATCGAAATTAGGTCAAACTTGAACTAAAACGAAATTGTAGGTTGCTCTAAAAGTTTTGCGAAAAAGCTTTTGGAGGTACCGTACCGATCGGGAGGGGGGTGTCACAATCAATATATGAGAAACAACCGAGAGTTTTGACAACAGGTTTAACTTCTTGCTAAGATTTTGCATCGCATGACACTATTTAACAAAATTGGGTCAAACTTGAGCTACAAGTAAGCGCGATAGATTGCTGTTGAAATATATGACTTTTTAGAGAGGTAGATGGGTGTGTTTTCTTGTAGTAAATAGTGTCGTCAGTACGGTGTGATTTTCGAACTATGTCAGGAAAGAAGATTCAATTATTCTCAGTTTTCCGAGTGATGACGAGTGAGGTTGTTCTTTTCCGTAAAGAAATGTCTGAATAGTAATATTGGATCTAAATGCCATAAGCCAAGTTTACCGACATATATAGTGGAACAACATGTTGTACCAATGATTCGCATGTTTTATTTATGAGATTTCAAACTTCCTAGCTAACCCTGCCCATTTGACCGGATGACTTTATGTCGATTTATCGACATTAGGTCAAATTTGAAACTACAAGTAAATTGTAGGTTGCTTTGAAAGTTTTATGAAAAATCTTTTGGAGGTACCCATCAAGGGGTCACAATTAATATATCATAAAACACTGAGAGTTTTGATGATATGTTCAACTTCTTGCTAAGATTTTGCATCTTGACAATTTAACGAAATTAGGTCAAACTTGAGCTACAAGTAAGCGCGATAGATTGCTCTTGAAATAAATGTATTTTCAGAGGTAGATCGATGCACCTTGTTGTGGTAAACAATGTCGTCAGTGTGAGTTTCCAACTATCAGGAAAGAATATTCAATTCTACATTTTTCGAGTGAAGACGAGCGAGGCTAGTTGTTATTTTTCGTAAAGAGAACGCCAAAGAATATTGGATGTGGATGCCACAAGCCAAGTTGACAGGCATATATAGTCGATCGACAAGATGTTGTACTTGCGATTCCCATGTTTTATGAGCTTTCAAACTTCCTAGCTAACTCTTCCCATTTTAATGATTTTAAATCGATTTATTGAAATTAGGTCAAATTTGAAACTGCAAGTAAATTGTAGGTTTTGCTTTTTAATTTTTACGAAAAAGCTTTTAATTTGGAGGTACCCAAAGAGGGATCACAATTAATATATCTGAAAACAACGAGTGTTTTGACGATAGGTTCAACTTCTTGCTAAGATTTTGCATCTTGACAATTTAATGAAATTAATTAGGTCAAACTTGAGCTACAAGTAAGCGTGATAGATAGCTCTTGAATTAAATGTCATTTCAGAGGTAGATGGGTGAATCTTCTAGTAGTAATCAGTGTCGTGGGTGTGAGTGTCCAACTACTAGGAAAGAACATTGAATTCCACGTTTTCTGAGTGAAGACGAATGAGGTTAGTTGTTCTTTTCCATAAAGAGAAGTCCAAAGAATATTGGATGTGGATGCCACAAGCCAAGTTGACAGGCATATATATATATAGTGGATCGACAACATGTTGTACTTGCTATTCCCATGTTTTATGGGTTATGAAGCTTCCTATAGCTAACCCCGCACATTTGAATAAATGTATGTCGATATCTCGAAATTAGGTCAAATTTGAAACTACAAGTAAATTGTAGGTTTTGCTTTGATAGATTTACGAAAAAGCTTCTGGACGTACCCATCGAGGGTTCAAAATTAATATACCAGAAACCAGCGAGAGTTTCGACGATAGGTTCAACTTCTTGCTAAGACTTTGCATATTGATAATTTAACGAAATTAGGTCAAACTTGAGCTAGCTACAAGTAAATGCCATAGATTTCTCTTGAATTAAATGTCTTTTCATTGGTAGATCATCGATGCATCTTCTTGTAGTAAAAAGTGTCGTTGGTGTGAGTTTCCCACTATCAATAAAGAATATTCAATTCTACATTTTCCGAATGAAGAATACGAGCAAGGTTGTTCTTTTTTCTAAAGAAAAGTCCGAAGAATATTGGATCTGAATGCCACAAGCCAAGTTGACATACATATATATTGGACCAACATGTTGTACCAATGATTCTCATGTTTTATGAGTTTTCAAACTTCCTAGCTAACTCTGCCCATTAGAATGACTTTATGTCGATTTATCAAAATTAGGTCAAATTTGAGACTACAAGTACTAGTAAATTGCACGTGCCTTGCACGTGAGACTTCGATAATAGACATCTAGCATATCATCACTATATAAAATTATAATAGGCAAAGAAAAAAAATATAATAGGTAAAATTTGAACTACTACAAGTAAACTGTGTAGGTTGCTTTGAAAGTTTTACGGAAAAGCTCTTAGAGGTACCCATCGGAGGGGGCGCATGGGGGGGGTCAATTAATATACTATCAGAAACCAAAAGAGAGTTCTAACGACAGGTTCATCTTCTTGCTAAGATTTTGCGTCTTGACAGTTTAATGAAATTAGGTCAAACTTGAGCTACAACTAAGTGCGATAGATTCCTCTTGAATTTAATGAAATTAGGTCAAACTTGAACTACAAGTAATAAATTGTAGGTTGCTTTGAAAGTTTTATGAAAAAAACTTTTGGAGGTACCCATCGAGCGGTTAATTAATATATCAGAAACCATAGAGAGTTTTGACGAGTGGTTCGACTTCTAGCTAAGAATTTGCATCATGAAAATTTTGAACACCTTTTGAAAACGAACCCGTGCATCCGGACATAGTTCGTCCCCCAAAACTTCAGATACTTCGAAATTCCCATTCGACCCCTATTAAATTTGTTGGGTGGGGGCTTCACTCGTAATGTTCCTAGTATAGTGCTAGCAGTTCCTAAACCTAACCCACCCTCTCCCCCTCTCTCTCCCCCAGGAATACGTCACCGGCCGGAACATCCCCGATGCACTTTAGCTGACATACCCGCACACCTGATCTTCTCAACGAACCCTCTTGTCCGGCTCGCTGAGCACATCATCGACCGCCTAGGATCTGCTCCATGGACATCGTGGTCCAACGTTCAACTCGTATCCTCGCCCACCCAAGATCTGCTTCCCCGTCGTCGACACCCACTACGACCGTAGCACCTTTGGCGACCTCGACGTGACCCGTGAGGATGCGGAGGAGGCCTAGACTCTACGCCGACCGAGGTAAAACCAGATCTCCCTGCGAGATTTGTTTGTTGGCAATGTACTATATTCGTGCTAAACTTCGTAACTAACAGGTTATTTACTTGATATACACCTGTTATGTACTCCCTCTGTTTCAAAATATAAGATGCTTTAGCTTTGTGAAGGAAGTGTATCTAGACTCATTTTAGTGTCAAGGTTCACTCCAAACCTAGATGAACCTACACACTAAACGAGGTCTAGATGCACTCTTTTAACAAATCTAAAACATCTTATATTTTGAAACGTAGGGAGTACTAAATTAACCCATTGCGGTTATGCTTAAACTCCATGCATTGAATTGTGTTTATGTATTGTACTATTTCTTTGTGAATTATTAGTCACTTAAAATATTTGTTTACATTCTCTGTTGTACCTTTCCACATGAGATATGATTATATAATATCTCTCTCATTCGCCGATTTACGAACTATAGTATTTCCATCGTGCTATTGTCCTGCTATCATGTACTACACGTTTAAACACATCATACTATTTGACCATTATCTACTATCGATTTGACCCCTCTTAACCTACGGCTTAAACTGTTTGTTGTTATTATGCAAGGAGCAGCCTCAGTTGGCACGAAATATCATAGAGTGAATGGCTCCTATAATCTCGTAAGACCCCATCACTTTTGTTTCATTTCATGCCAATGTATATCATGTTGGAACATGTTTCTATTTACAGTTGGCCTTACCTTTATGTAGAGGAGCAACAATGGAGTACAAACTCCGACCGTCCACATGAGCCGCCGTAGATCTCGTGTAACACCTACCGTAAGGCCCCCCACCCGAAGTTTGTTCCTTGCCACATTTTTTGTTTGCTTAAATTTACCATTTGTCTTTCTTGTTTTCATATTTTTTGCCAAAAATTAGCGTCAAACATTTTACCCCACTATGGTTTGCTTTTGTTCCATGTGCTTAGTTCAATTTCCTAGATATGGAGAGGCCAGGTGTATTGCATCTGAGTTGTCTGATAATAAGAACAAGGCCACACTAGCGATAAGATCCACACATGTATCATAAGAATCTCTCTGCAGTTCATCTCACTCTTGTATCTACTATGTATCATAGTTACATGAACTGGCTATTTTAATATGAGACACTAGATGGTTCAGTTTGTTGTTCTCAGGCCACCGAAGCGTTGAAATTATCTGGCTATTCATGAATAATTCAATGTATGATTGCTTTATTCATTGTTTGTCTGCAATTATCTGGCTAGCATATTTGAGGCTCACAATTGATGTGTTTTTATTGGTTGAGTTACTCTTTTTTATCTATGATTAAATCAGTGGCAGATTTCGTTGTGTAGTTCCTGGCTAGTTTATATATGAGAAACATAATGGCTTAGTTTTAATATTCATTTTATTCATGTTCTACACATTCTAGTATGAGCAGTCTGCATCAGGTACTTTGGTTGATTTCTAGCATTGTTATTCAAAATGAACTTGTAGTTTGTTTCCCAAGTCTATGTTTAAGTAACTTGTTTTCTCTTGGTCTCATCCATCTTCAAGTAGAGCGGTCATTTCATAGAGCAACACATGCTCTCATCGCTCCATGGCGCCAGCTGGTCCACTTATTCAAGAAGAAATAGATGTATGAGCCACCAGTGTTAATTGCTTCCTTCCTTATATATTACAGCATTGACACATTTAAAATTCATGGTGGTGTGATTGCATGGTAATGCTGTTATAACTTGTTTTGTGTTTGTTTCAGGCTGCAAATGACCCTCTGAATGCCGAACAAAAACCCGCTTCTCCAAGTTTAGATTTTGTTTCACACAGCAGCAGTGGCAATACCTATTGCTCATGGCACACCGCTTCGACTGATCCTCGTTTTTCAGCCGAAAGATTATTTGAGGGTGCCCTCCAAGATGCCTGTGATATTGTTGAACAAGAAGCCAACAAAATAGATTCAGTAATCACCATAGCATGCAAAGACTTATATGAATTGAAAAACAGGCAAGCTTTAACGCAGAACATACGTAATAATCTCATCTGCAACTCTCATGTGAAGCCAGTTGTTACATGTCTCGGGATGCAAGCTCCATAGAGACCTTTTCTGTAACACCAGTTATGGTGTTTTTTTAGTTTTCTGGACTCTGATGCAACTTTTATGCTTCATTTTATTACTATCAAGTTTACTGAGGATTGTAATAATCTACTGTAATTTGCAGTTGTAAGTTGTTTGAGGATTGTTACAAACTAAGCATCTATCAGAATTACTACACACACATGAAAAAACTGTGAAATTGTAAGAGGTACAACACATGATCTATAGGAACAGGGAGAACGTCCATTGTATTACACGGGCACCATAGAACTTGCAAAATTCATAGACGTTCACTCAACAAAGTGAACACATAAAGAGCTGACCTGAAGAGAATACATCAGGAGCAGACCCACACAATCCATCAATCTGATGGATAGCCATCGTAGTAATCATAGTGGGTGGTACCATCCTTGCCATAAGGAGGCACCATCTGCAGCTTAGAATGCTCGACGATTCTGCAATATTCCGCCAGCAATCGATCAAGTTCGAAAGGACGGTCATTGATCCATGATCCTCCTACTCCATACCCATATACAACGCTTGGCTCCTCTTCCCATGCAAGAGCCTCAAAGTTGTAAGATCTAATCTCGGATAGGTCCGCATAGTATATGTTGCCGGCCTGCACCGTGGGTACCCTAGCGCTATCGACGCAGACGCACCGATTGTTAGCAACAAAGAGAGCACGACTTCCGATGCCTCTGACCGGCTGAAGGACACGGTTCTGGGTATCAACCCGGTAAACAACCAGCCTGCCGCCGTAGACCGGTCCACTCACAACGAACAACAACTCCCCGTCGGACTCGACAAGGTAAAAACAATTCTTTGGGAACTAGTAGCCCGGAACAGGGCCTGCAATGGTGGGATGCATCTCCAGGGTTCGTGCGGAGCGCTGCAGCTGGACATCTCCATTTGCAGCATCACACATAGTCGAGAGGATAGACACGTATCTGTTTATGACAAAAACATCACCAGCGTAAGAAGTCATGCTCTAGAAGTCCACGAAGTCATACGGCGAGTACCACCCTTCACCAAAGATCGGGCGACTCCCTTCCTCCGTGCTCTCATCCGCCCACCGAATGGTGGTTTTCTGATGGTTTGATGTAAACACCATCAACAATGGGTACATCATCACAGCAACAGAAGCCACCTGCTCGGTCAGTATCTCCGCCCTCAGGCGCTTGATAGCACCTGAGAAGGGGTTGTACAACCGGGTCTTGTATGGCTGCACCCTTTATCCAAGCACAAGGGGGCCGCCGGTTGTGCCTCTGACATAAAAGTACCTTCTAGAGATAGAGGGAGGAGAAACAAAGATTTAGTCAAGGTAAACAGACTAAAATTCAATCAAGGTAAACCATGGAGCAAAACCTTGGGCAACAAGTGGACGAAGAGACAGAACTTGAAAAACAGATAGTATAGGATGTGAATAAAAAAAGGATCGCATATATACATATGAATATAAAGAAAGCACCTGCAAATAACCCGGCTAATCTTCTTCTCAAGGTGGCGGCTAGTTCTCACGTTCAGCAATGTGATGGCGGCGTCTTCTACCCAATACTCCTCCGACAACTGGTGCTCTAGAACAATCCAGTTGGCTGGTATAAAGTGCTCCTCCATGAAGCTGCGCCAGGCACTACAGACTGTCCGAAAGGCGGCGTAGTAGTCGAAGTCGTCCATCGAAAGGAAGATGTCACCTATCTTCTGGACGAGTCCCTTAGGGAGACCAGCCCATGGCAAGTCCTCCTGCTTCTTGTCGGCCATGGATGATGGCGTTCGTGTGGTCTCGGTCCCACCGACTGGCACAGGAAGTGGTTCCAAAGACACACATTTAAACAAAGGCCTGGGAAAGCCAAGCGAATCGGGTGGAAACGAGACGACGGCATTCACACAGCAACCGCAAGCGCGTTTCATCAAACTGGCATAGGCACGCGCATGCGCACACGCACTAATTACGATATAACGGTCGTGCACACCAGCTTATGACTCCTGGGAGCACGCGAGTGTGTAGGTGTAGGATGATACTAGTAGTAGCATCATAACCTCATTGTATTTAATTATCCCAAAATCTAAGAAGAAAACCTGCGCTCCCCGGTCCCTCAAAGCACACGTAAACGCAGGGCATTTTCAATTTTTTGCGTGGCATTTTCCATTCTTCAATTTCGCTTTTTGGCTGTGCC
This sequence comes from Avena eriantha, assembly GCA_910589775.1. NCBI lineage: Eukaryota > Viridiplantae > Streptophyta > Magnoliopsida > Poales > Poaceae > Avena > Avena eriantha. The sequence continues at coordinate 303,271,162 of OU342744.1, forward strand.
CTTGGAGGCTCACCATGTGGCGTGATGGGGTGTATGCTCCGTGGAGCTAAAAACCTCATGTTCTCTCAATAGAACGGTCGTTAATTATTGAGGTATATACGTTTTTAGTCCCACGGCCTGCACCACGGGAGCATTTTAGTCCCACATCTTGCAAAGTGAGCAACACTAGCCCCACAACTTGTAACCAGGAACATTTTAGTCCAATCCAATCAAATTTCTATGATGTTGTCTGAATTCGTCATAACTAATTCTGGAAGTGACATGTGGCATCATAATTTTTGCAAAATGACACTTATGTATTTTTTGCCTGACAGTTGTGACCTTGGTACGACTTGAAAGGAGGATCTGAATAAGAAAACAAATAAGAAAAACTACCAATGCATTGTAGAGTATTTGAACTGATTACCTGTGCTACTGAACAAATCAACCTTGCCACTACAACATGCACAAAGAAGTGATTAACTGAAGAGAGCTCTGGCTGATGTGTTCTTTATTTTGGATATTCAAAAATATGTGTCCTAGGCTATAATAACAACTCAACTTTATTCCTTTTCATTTTTGCAAATAAGAAAAACCTCAAGTTTATTCTAGACACTTCAGCTAGCTACTAGGTTAACGACAAAGCTATACAATTGATATTATGGACCATGTCAACATAGACGTGAGCATTTTTTGCGTTCATATGTGCCTTTTTATTGTATAAATAATTACTTCCCCCCAAGTACTCCTCGTCTGGCATAATTACGCCCTCTCAAGTACTCCTCGTCTCACATTAGTAGTCGTGGGCATCTACCAGCATAGTGGCTTGTGGGTGTGGGTGTTGTTGTACAAAAGTGTTAAGTTCGAATCTATTCTCCTCTTAGAGATTTAACTATTTTATTTGTACGTCTACTAACAGGTGGCCCACTTATTAGTCCGCATAGGGACACAAATGACATACAAAAAATATAGAGGGGCCATTTTAAAATAATCAACGTCATTTGTGGACAAATTAAGTTAAATTCACGGAAAATCCATTAAATTGGACTAAAATGCTCTCGAGATATAAGTTGAGGGACTAGTATTGCTCATTTTTCAATATGTGGGACTAAAACGCTCTCGCGGTGCAAAATGTGGGACTAAAGGTGTATATACTTCTTAATTATTTTACAGCCTCAATTGTTAGACCGGAGGACCAATTAATGCTCCTAGTTTTGCTCAATTACTCCTCTAGTTGATCGTAAAATATGAACCACCACGTCATGTAATGCTCCTGGCCGATCATGTTGTTAAAATGGGAGTGCGTCCATTGACTTGCATGTTTTCACTTAGATGTGGTGGCCACGTGCATTGGTTGGATTTTAGGATTACTACTGCATGCAATAACTAGCTATAAAGCGAGTAGGTGAAGTTAATTCTCAGAACTAGTACTACTCCGGCCTAGTAATACCAAACACAGAATTCCTGACCATATAACCGTACGTTCTACCACCTTTTTTACTACTTCTACTAGTAGTATATGGACGCTAGCAAAATTCAAAATCTCAATCGAGCGGAAAAATCACACACACCGACTTCGAAGCATTTCCCGCCTAACTGTTTCAAAAACTTTGAGCAAAAATCTCCCACCTAGGGAGTACCATTTTATATTATTATTATTATCAGATGGGAGCTTGTCAAATTCAAAATCTCAATCGAGCGGCAAAACCGCACACCCACTTTGAAGCATTTTCTGCCCCTCCATTTCAAAAACTTTGAGGCACAATCTCCCACCAGGGGAGTACCATTTTTATATTATTATCACAAGATGGGCGCTAGTAAAATTCAAAATCTCAATAGAGCGGCAAAACCGCTCATCGACTTTGAAGCATTTCCCGCCCCTCCGTTTCAAAAACTTTGAGGCAAAATCTCCCACTAGGGCAGTACCATTTTTGTATTATTATCAGATGGGTGCTTGTCAAATTCAAAATCTCAATCGAGCGGCTAAACCATACACTAACTTTGAAGAATTTCCCGCCCCTCAGTTTCAAAAACTTTGAGGCAAAATATCCCACCGGGGCAGTACCATTTTTATATTATCATTAGATGGACAGTCGCCAAATTCATTATCTCAATCAAGCGGCAAAATCACACACCAATCTTGAAGCATTTCCCACCCATCAGTTTCAAAAACTTTTGACTTCAAAATTCTAATTCTACCCGTTGTTCTGACACCTTATGGGCAAGCTAAAGTCGGTAGGTTGGGGGCATGATCATTAATTATGTTTTTGTTCACCTCCTTAGTCCGGATTCACCTAGATTTTCTGTTGGTCCTTCCAAAAACCCCAATCCCCTCTCTCCTACGCCCTCACCTCCTCGACTATGATGTGCACCGGCCGGCGGCAATTCCACGGCGGCTGGACCCGCTTGAGCGGCGGTCTCGTGCACCGCCGTGGAGCCGCTTCACCGATGCTCACCCATCGGATCTGGTTCACCAAGTCTCTCTGCCACTGCACCAGAGCTGCTGTGTCATTCACCACGCTTATGGCGTCATCAACCGCCCAAGCTCTGCTTCCCGGCTGCCGAAAGCTACCCAACCATACCGGATCCGCTTCACCGGTGTACACCAGACGTGATCTAGTTCAGGGGGTTTCATGTCCATCGCTCTAGACCAGCTACTCAGCCGTCGCCGTTCATTGTAGTGGATCTGCCTCAATAATGCTCTAGCCCACCGTGCTTAAGCCGGCATCGACCGCCCAATATCTGCTTCCCCGACGCCAACATCCACCACAACCGCAGCACCCTCGGTGACCTGGACGTCACCCGCATGGTACTGACGATGCTTAGACGCCTCTCCGACCAAGGTTAACCAAATCTGTAACCCGTTTTTGTTTTGTCAGCAGCATAGCAGGTTCAAGCCTGTCGCAGTGAACTGCATTTTTGTCATCGTGCTCGTACATACAAGTCAGTGGGCATGCCTGTTCTTCCTGCTAGTACATACAAGGTCATTAGACATGTTGGTTCGCATTTGCCGCTCTACAAATTTCAAGTCATGTACATGCCTATTATTTTGTCATACACATGTTCTTAGCTACCCCATACAACAGTAATTACCTGCTACTGTGTAATTCTTGCAAAATCTAAAGTCAACAAAAAACATTAGTGTGGATTCCCTTCTCTACAGTTACTGAATCTATCTGGTTCATCCTGAGATCGGTTCCTGCTATTATTTCCTCCTTGGCATCGTTCTGCTATCATGTAGTAGCCGTTTAAACTCTCCGTACTAATTCGATTCTAATTTTGTTGTTTCCAACTGCTTCTTCAAAAGCTGCATCACTAACTATTTCCTTTTTCTTGCATATAGATCAAAATGGAACAATGAACATGTTGGTATCCATAGCCTATTCTATAGGTTCACAAGGGATGCCATTAATTCCTTATCTGGTGTTGGTTTGTCCTGACAACAGCATAACTATCCTCTACTATGTTGTTCACTCATGGTTTGCATTCCTGCTCTAGAAGTTCTCTTATGATGCCATTATAATTTCTATCTGGTTGATTCTTAGCTATGACAGTAACTACATGCCATTGTGTAGCTCACCGCAAATTCTGAGTCACCCAACGTTTATGCATTCCAGGAGATTCCACTACTTCCATATATATTTGCTGAAATGACCTTGCTTGTTTATATCTGCTGAAATTCTAAGAAACACTTTGTTTGATTGCTCATTTCATTCTAGGAACACTTGTCTAATGCTTGTTTGTCCTGCTCTACAGGTTCACGAGCGATGCCATTATATCTTGCATCTGGTTCTGGGTCTGGTTCATCCTAAGTCACGACATAACTATCCACTACAATATATAGTTCATTCGTGGTTTGCATTCCTGCTCTATAAGTTCTTGTATGATGCGGTTATAATTTCTATCTGGTTCATTCTTCGCTATGATAGTAACTGCATGCCATTTTGTGTCTCAGCGCAAATTTTGAGTCACCCGACATCTCTTGCATTTTAGGGTATAGAACTGCTTCCATATATATTTGTTGAAATGACCTGGCTAGTTTATTTTTGTTGAAACTGTAAGCCACACATAGACATTTTTTGATTGCTCGTTTCACGGTAGGCACACTTGTTTAATGCATGCTTGCTTGTCCTGTTTGTTTGACGTGTTGGTCAATAATTGAACCATAGACCAGTTGTAAACTCTAGATCATAGCTCCTGTCATATCGGTCAAATGAGTAGTTTGTCTTGTTTGATGTATTAACTTGTTATTACTTAGTTTCAGGGTGCAATTATTGCTATCGCCACCAAAGAGGGGGCTGCAAGATCATGTCTCCTCCAATGTAGTTGTCACACTCAAAGGAAGATGCATGTGATCAATTAAGGACTCTGCTATCAACTTGATTGTCAACTGAAATGCCGATTTTTCTTTCCCTTGATTTGATAATATGTAATAATTTTAAGAAGTTTGCAGCTGATGTAATATCTAAATAACTCGCGTAGGCCATGTATGCATTTAGTTGACGCCATCCACACATTGTGGTAGTTGTTACGGTAACTACGCTAGGCAGGTCGATTAGGGAACAATACCGTGCTTTGTTATTGGCTCATCATGTATTCGGCGGATGATGAATAGTAAAAAATGTTGGATTACATAGATGTTTTATGATATTGGCATGGGCTTCAGAAAAGGCCGAAACTGTAAAAGGCCGTAAACATAATGAGCCGACCTACAAGTTGTAACTGGACGTAACAGTAATAGGCCGTAATGGTAACAAGCCGTAAGAGTAACAGGTCATAATAGTAACATGCCATATCAGTAACTGGCCTTAACAGTAGTAGGCCGTAATAGAAACAACCCATCGCAGTAACATGGAAGAAACCATGAAATCCTAGAACAGTAACAGGCCAAAACAGTAATCCGCCTCAATAGTAAAGGGCCGCAATAGTGAAAGGCCAGAATAGTGACAAGACAGAACAGTAATGGCCCGAGAAATTTCCAGGCAAGGGCAGTAACAGGCCGACACATTTACCAGACTAGAACAGTAAAGGGTCGCTTGTGGGCCTGAATAGGTAAAGCCCGGAACAGTGAAATGCCAGGACAGTAACAAGCATGAACAGTAACGGGCCATCTCAGACAAGGGTCGTCAGTAGGCGGCCCACGATGGGCTACGATAAACAGTGATAGGCCGCCTACAGGCCTTAAATGTACAAGAGTGACTTGGCGTAGGCTGCTAATGGGCCGCAGAGTGTTGTACCATCATGAGCCTTCTTTAGGCTGAAACAGAATTGGGCCTGAAAGTTCGCGGGCCGCTGCTGGCTGCAACTTTGGGCCCATTTCAAACAGTACAGGACAAAATAGTAACGGGCCTTCTTCTTATTGGGCTCCCCTAATGGGCGGGCCCAGTTAGTATTTAGTAGGCATTGGCTAGGCCTGGCTTCTGTCACGGTTTCTATGCCCGTTAACAGCGGTAACAGGCCGCTAACGGTGGCTACCACATGGCAGTTTGCATGATGTCAGCAGTCAATGCGGCTGGCAAACAGATCTACGACGGAACAAGTTTTCATGGCTGAAGGTTGCGATCTGCCACGGTCAGGAAAAAACCGTGGTAGATTCTTTTCTGACGGGGATTTTACCACGAAGGGCATCCGTGGTAGAAGACTTTTTAGCCACGAAAAATGGGCCTTCAACCATGAAAATCTTCCGTTGTAAAAGCCAACTTTTGCTGTAGTGACTCCTGCCGCCAAGCCTTCTGCTGGCCCTGCTGGGCCATCATCCCGTGTCATCCCTGAGATCTCCGCCATGGAGACAGATGTCAATCCAAATCTTGATATCTTAGGCTCTGTCGAGGCAGAGGTTACTCCTAGTGGCCAGGTGACACAGGAGAGCACTTCCTCTAAAGTGGCTGAAGCTCCAGCTAAGGATGCCACTGAGAAAGGGAAACAAGTGGTGTAAGAGGCGGAGGTGGAAGAAACGGCTAAGGCGGGAGCCTCTGTGCCATCAACTGTCTTGAAGACACAACAGGTGGCTAGGGCATCCTCCACACCTCCAGCTTCAACAACTCCTTTGGCCGCGACTCCTCTAACGTTGTGCTAGATGATCGCATAGCACATGTTGATGCTATTTATAACAATGCCCAGACCTTCCATGATTCCTATGCTCATCAATCCAACAATATAAAACTTATTGCCATCGTAAGTCTTTTGATCTTCACTTCATTTACTATTTGTAGTATATCCCTCTGTAGGCCCCGAGCTCTTAGGCGGATAAACATAGGTTATTGTCCTGAGTGATCCAAAGAAATTTTTGAGAGTAGAACTTGATAGTGTAGCCCCCGAGCGTCTAGGTGGAAGCTTAGTAAAATTCCGACTAGATGCTCTAAGAGTAGCATACTTTTTAATTGAAAACTTGTAATGTAGCCCCCCAGCGTGTAGTTGAAACCATATAGTTCCGACTAGATGCTCTAGATAAACTAAACATGCTTGCTTGTTTGCAGAATGAGAATAGGCAGAGGATCACGTCCAATGAGAGGTTTGCTGCACTGCGGAAGGAGTTGGACCTTGAATAGGGTAAAACAGCCTTCCTGAAGAAATAGATCAAAAAATAGCCAGAGTCTGTTTCTTGTAACAGCTCCTTGCTTTTCTTCATGGACATGACTCTGTCATCTTTCTTATAATACTTTCTAATTTCCGTCTTACAAAAGCCATTGCCAAGGCCAAGAGCATCATCGAGCAATCCAAGCTTATCCAGGAGCTCGATGATGAGAATAAAATTCTGAAGAAGGACCTGGCCAAGGTTGTCAAGGGCCATGAGGCAGCGATGAAGGTGCTACAAGAATCTACCGACTCTGAGATGCAATGCCTGAAAGACGAGATTGCACAGCTCAAGGAACAGAACCAAGCTGCCAAAGAGCAGAACGCTAGGAACCTTGAGGTGTACAAGACAATCCAGAAGGAGCGGGATGCATTGGCGGAATCATGCTCCCAAGAAGAGACGAGCATCTTAGGTAACCTTTCTCCGTCTTGGTCATTTCTGTATTTTCGACGATTCTTTGATTGTTTTGAACTCATGGTCCTTGTGTTCTATTGCAAACCATAGCCCTATTGGCTTAGCCAATTTGGGTGAAGGTGCTCCAACCCTCAAGGAACGCATGATTCTTGCTGGCAACTTCGTCAGCATCGCCATTGCTCAAGCCAAGGAGATAGCCCTGCCCCTGGGGATTAACATCAAGGCGGCAGACTCAGCGGCCAAGTACGCGGAGATCTTGCGCCGAGCTCCTGAGAAAGTCAAGGACTTGAAGGTCTCTTGCGTCTGGGATGGTGCTAGGATGTCGCTATCTTTGGTAAAGGCGCACTACGATAACACCGACATTGATCTGGTGACATCCGGCTTTCCAAAGATGGATGAGGAAGGGAGGGAAATCGATAGTGATGGTATTTGGAATTCCCTTGTCGGCTTTGACACTAGGGTTGCCAGGATGGTCAATGCCGATGTCTTTGTGCCTACTAAAATTCTTGACGAAGACATGGCGTTGTCTAAGTCTAGCCCATCTCCCTCTAAGTTTTACGAGCTCTCTCGGCATGGCTCTCCTGATGATGCCACCATGAATCCCCTGTAGGAGAGCCATGAAAAACAATGTATGTATTAAATGTATCTCTGCAATGTGTATGCGGAAAAACTTATGTTTTGCTAAGGAGGAAAATCTTGTACTCAATTTTTCCTGCTACTTATCTGTTTTCTAGCATGTGTATATTTTTTAAGCAAGTGTTGGTTGATCCATTATTCTGGTTTGTATGCTTGACCTTTCGTGAGATGCAAGACTCGCAGCACAAGAGTATGTCCTTAGGTGATGATGCTTAATAGCACTATCAAGAACCTAAGAACAAAATCGCCGGCTTTGAGTGCCGAGAAGTCACTACTCCGGAATTCACATAAAAAGTTCAGAAAACATGTAGACCAGAAAACTTAAGCTAACGCTCGTAGGCGGAATTTTCACAATGCAAATGTAAACTTGTGCATAAAGGGTTTATATGATCCAAAAATGAACGACTAAAGGAGGTAAAAGAATCAAAGAATTATGAGTGAACCAAATGCTTTATTTCATTGATCATATAAGAAACTTACTACATAATATAAATGTGCTAAGTGTAAAAGGGACGTAGCTGTGCTATGTTCCATGGTCGATCTGTCTCCGGGTAATCATCATCGGAGTCACGTTGCTTGTGCTAGCGATTTTTTGGCCTATATTTCAACTCGCGGATATCAACGAGGTAATAGGAACCATTGGGCAATGCTTTTCTTATGATGAATGGTCCTTCCCAAGGTGGGGATAGTTTGTGTGATTTCTCCTGCTTGAGTCTAAGCACCAGATCTCCCTCTTTAAACGAGCGATGCTTTACACGGAGACTATGGTAGCCACACAGCTTCTGCTGGTAAACGGCGGATCTCTGGCATGTCAGCACGTGCTCTTCTTCAAGTAGGTCCACAGATAGTCGTCTAGATTCTTCAGCGTCATCTTCATTGTAGGCGGAAACTCTTCGTGCATTGTGGAGGATGTCGGATGGGAGGATTGCTTCTGCTCCATAAACCATGAAGAAAGGAGTCAAGCTGGTGGATCTGTTGGGTGTTGTTCTTAAACTCCACAAGACAGATGGTAGTTCCTCCGCCCAGGCTCCAGCTGCTCTATGTAGCAGTGCCTCTAAGTCGGGCTTGATTCTGTGCAGAATTAATCCATTGGCCCTTTCAACTTGCCCATTTGACTGTGGGTGTGCCACAAATGCTAGGTCAAGGCGGATGCCTTTCTCATGACAGTATTCCTCAACTTCTCCGAGAGATAAACTTTTGCCATTGTCAGTGATGCTGCTATGTGGGAGACAGAATCTCACCACCAGATCCCGGACAAATTTTAGGGTTGTTGCCCATCAAGCTTTCTAATGGGTTTAGCTTCAATCCATTTTGTGAACTTGTCCACTGCTACTAGCAAGTGTGTGAATCCACAGGGTGCTATCTGCAAAGGTCCCACCATGTCCAGCGCCCAGACTGCAAACGGCCAAGTTATTGGTATTGTTCGCAATTCTTTGGCTAGAACACTTGGTTGTATTGCATAGAACTGACACCCAAGACATGTTTGTACCAACTTGTTAGTGTCCGCCTTGGCAGTTATCCAGTAGAATCCTTGTCGAAGGCTTTAGCCACCAACGACCAGGGAGTGGCATGATGTCCGCAATCTCCGAGATGTATTTCTCTAAGTATTTCGATACCTTGCTGCTGGGAGACGCATCGAAGGAAAACTCCCGTGGTACTTCTCTTGTATAACTGGTCGTAAATGATGATGTAGCCTTTTGCTCTGTGTACTATTTGCCGGCTTTCGACTTCGTCGGCGGGGAATGTTCCGTCTTGTAGATACTCCATGAATGGTTTCTTCCAAGCCGAAGAGGTCACTGTTAGTGTGTTAACAAATGAATCCACTCTATCCGGGTTGTCAGGGTCTGCTCCCTTCACGGATGGAGTCCGTAAATGTTTCGGGAAAATTCCTGGTGGAATTGGTCAATGAGCTGATCCAAGCTTTGACAGCAGATCTGCTGCCTCATTCTCCTCCCTTTTGACGTACTTGACTTCGTAGCCAGCGAAGCACTTGGCTATTTCGTCTACTTCGTCTCGATATGCCGCCATCATAGGGTTCTGCGCGTTCCAGGTGCCAGCTAGTTGCTAGGCAACCAAGTCAGAATCTCCACATCAAACTATGTGCTTGATGCCAATATCCTTGGCTACACGAAGTCCATGAATGAGGGCCTCATACTCCGCCATGTTATTGGTAGCGTTGAAGTTTATCTACAAGATGTATTGCAACTTCTCTCATGTTGGTGATTGTAATAGTACACCAGCCCCCAAGCCATTGAGTAGCTTTGATCCATCAAAGTGCATGACCCAATATCCTGGCTCTGGTAAAGGAGTGTCTTCAGGCAGTTCCATCCAATCTGCAAGAAAATTCGCCAATGCTTGTGATTTGATAGCGTCGCGTCTCTTGTAGGATATTTCAAAGGAGGCAAGTTCAATGCCCCACTTTGCCACTCTCCCTGTAGCGTCGCTGTTGTTGATGATGTCGGACAGTGGAGCCTTGCTCACTACTGTGATAGGCTGCTCCTAGAAATAATGCCTTAGCTTACGTGAAGTAAGGAAAACTACATAAGCTATCTTTTGGTAGTGCTGGTAATGCTGCTTGGATTCCGTAAAGACCTCGCTCACATAGTAAACGGGTCACTAAACTCCGTATTCGTGTGTTGGTTCCTTGCACTCCACCACGATGACGATGCTGATTACTCGGTAGGTTGCCGCCATGTAAACTAACATAGGCTCCCTTGACACCAGTGCTGCCAATATAGATGGGGAGGAGAGTATTCTCTTCAACTCCTGGAGTGTTGCATCAGCTTCGTCCGTCCATGTGAATTTTTCTGCCTTCTTAAGAAACTTGTAGAGCGACATAGCCTTCTCACCAACTCGGCTGATGAACCGGCTTACTACTGCAACACAGCCAGTGAGCCTTTGTATGTCCTCTAGGCATGTCGGGCATTTGATGTCGAGGATGGCCTTGATTTTCCCTGGGTTCACCTCGATTCCGCGATGCAAAACAATGAAACCCAACAGTTTACCGGAGGGTACCCCGAATATGCATTTCTTAGGGTTCAGCATCATGTTGTATTTCCCGAGTTTATCAAAGGTTTCATGCAGGTCAGCGATAAGATCATTTGATTTCTTTGACATTACCGCGATGTCGTCCATGTAAGCGTGTACGTTGCGACCTATTTGGTCGTGTAGGCAATGTTGCATCGTCCGCTGGTAAGTAGCACCAGCGTTTTTCAACCCAAAGGGCATCGTGATGTAGCAATACGTGCCATAGGGTGTGGTGAACAAAGTGGCCCATTGGTCCGGCTTTCGCATCCGGATCTGGTGGTATCCTGAGTAGGCATCAAGAAAACATAGAGGTTTCAAGCCAGCCGTCGAGTCAATGACTTGGTCAATGCAAGGCAAAGCAAACGGATCCTTCGACATGCTTTGTTCAAGACGGTGTAATCAATGCACATTCTTAATTCATTGGTTCCCTTTTTGGGGACAAGTACATGATTTGCCACCCATCGGGTGTGAATAACTTCTTGGATAAAGCCAGCCTTAAGTAACCTAGCTATTTCTTTTCCTATAGCCCTTCGTCTTTCATCACGAAAGCGTCCTAGAGGTTGCTTCACCGGTTTGACATTAGGATCAATATTCAAGTTGTGCTCGGCAAGTTCCCTAGGTACACCTTTCATGTCGGTAAGTTGCCAGGCAAAGATGTCCCTATTCTCACGGAGGAACTCGACGAGCGCACTTTCCTATTTGGGATCCAGGTCCATGCCAATGGCGGTGGTCTTGGAGGAGTCACCTTCAACAAGCTCCACCTGCTTGGTCTTGATGGCGGCCTTGAAGGCAGGTTTGGCAGCAGTAATCTGCTTCTTTGAAGCCAGCATCTCTGAGGCATCGACCTGGGTCTGGATCTCCTTGAACTCTTCACCGTAGAGGACTGCTTCGGCGAAGGCAGCCTCACTAAGCTCGCACTCTCGTGCCTTGGTGAAGCTTCCGTCAACGGTGATGACGCCATTTGGTCGGGGAATCTTAAGCTTGTTGTAGACAAAGCATGACCTTATAAGGAAGGAGTGGAAGATGTCGCGTCTGAAGATGACATGGTACACGCTCTTGAAAGGCACCACTTCAAAGGTCATGCCTTCTTGGCGGTAATTGTTAACATCGCCAAAAGCGACCGAAAGGGTGATGCAGCCCAGGGAATTTCTTTATCGGCCAGGGACAACCCCGTGGAACACGGTGTTGCTCTTCCTTAGCTGGGTCTCTATCAAGTTCATCTTGTGAAGTGTATCCAAGTACATGATGTTGATGCAGCTTCCACTGTCCACGAGGCACTTGATGAACTCTGTGCTATCAATCAAAGGGTTGATGACCATCGCATAGTGGTTCTCTATTGGGATAACTTCTGGGTGATCCTTCCTATCCCAAGTAATTGGAACTTCCGACCACTTGACGTACTGGCGAACAGGAGGGAGGGTAGCCATCAGTATCCTCAGAGAGGTTTTCTAGGTCCGGATGGTGGGGCTGCCAAGGAAGGTGTGGTAACATGGAGCCTTCTTTTCGAAGGGATTTTTCCCTTTATCGCCTCCCTTGTCGGAATATTTGGGGTCCACGTCTTCGTCCATATCACTTGATTCATTGGGATCTTCCTCCTTCTTCTTCCCTTTGCCCTTTCCGCGGGGTCTGTTCTTCCGACTCCGCTTGTAGCCGGACTCAGGGTCTTCCTTGAGATCATTGACGAATTTGCATTGGTGGTTGGTGTGGGTGGCCTTGCCGTTTGCATCAAGGTAGACGAAACACGGCATATCGTGGTACTCTTTGTATGTTTGGGGAACGCGGGGTGCTGAGGGTGTAGTGTCACTCCTCTGATAGCCACTGCTAGCCCCCTGACCATGTCCACGCGATCCGCCATTGCCTCTGCCAGTGAATGTTGCGGCGACCATATCGGATACTTGCTTTTCTTCAGGCAGATTCTTACGCTTGTTATTGTTGTTCTTCCTGGCCTGCGTAGGGATTGCTATTGCCGGCAACGATCCACGCGCGTCGTCGTCAGCAGCGGCGAACTCGCTAGCCATGGCGATCATTGCGTTCAGGTTGAGCTCATTGTTGTCTTGCTTGCGCTTCAACGTATGCCGGAGCAAAGTTCCCTTTTCCAGACCATCGATGAAGGTAGCCATAGCGGTCTATTCGTGCACCCCTACGCAGGAATTTTTCATATCCAGCCGCTCGAGAGAGGTAGGCACGAGAGGTTTCATCCTTTTCTTGCACACACTGATGTAGGTCTCCGACAGTGCAGGGACTCTTGTACATACCCTCAAAATTCTTGGTGAACGCTTCATGCATGTCCAACCAATTGCATATTGATTTCTCCGGCAAGTCATTGATCCATTGTCGGGTGGTGCCGGTCAACATGAGTGGGAGGTACTTGACGGCGAAATTGGGGTTCCCCCTATGATGCTGGCCTGGCAGTGCCATTGCATGGTTTGATGGTCTTGTCTATCCGGAGGCCCTTGGGGTAAGTTGTGGCCCGTATGACTGGTCCAAAACAATGTGGCCCAAGGTATGGGAGCTCTCGAGCTTCTTGGATCTTGTCCAGCCGTGTACGCACATCATACGGCTCTGGTTGCTTCCCTTTTCCGTCATGGGGAGGGGAGTTGTGGCATGATCTATGAGATCCACCGTGCCCTCCGCCCTGATGGCTGCTAGGCGGCGATGGTGGTGATGGAGGCGGTGGGTTAGCTCTCTTGCTATGCCCCTCTGCGATTCCTCACGCTTGTCGCGGTTACTGAAGGAGATATGCCCTAGAGGCAAATAATAAATAGGTTTTTATTATCATATCTCAATTAGTTTATAATAGTTTCATATTATGCTATAACTGTGCCAAGTAGAAACATTGGTACAGGTGTGGTATGAAACAACCAAGTCCCTAGTAGCCTCTATTTATACTAGTTTATTGGTCATGAGGATGATCTAGGTTTAAAGATCATGGGCATTTATGCCAATTGACAACAAGATCATATCATTGGAGAATGATGTGATGGACATTCCTCGAAGGATTGCAACACTATCAAGTCATATAGTTCATTGTTGCAACAGCTAAATCTAGACTCATAATTCCTTAGACCGTGAGGCTATATCAATCACAGTCTCCCGAGAGTGCTTTGATAGCATCAACCGCCACTTGGTAATACAGTGGTTATAAAGGTGTTGAAAGAACATGTGTGCCCCATGTATGGTTTTGGTAATTAATGACAATCTTTATGGACTTATGTTTGTATTGTGTTTTACTTGTAGTATTTGTCCATAGGCAATGCTTGAACCACATCTTGGCTTCAAGGTTGGAATAAGAAGAAAGTGAAGAAGATCAAGTGGTGATCAAGGTTTCAAGGAATGATCCGGAGATTGGTCAAGTAGAAGTTGAGCCTATGGCAAGTGTGTCTTGAATAATAAGATGATCTCAAGTGTAGCTTGCCATCCTTATGGTGATCATGGATATGTGAACATATGCTTAAAGAGAGGCTCTTCCATAGTGGAGTATGGGGGAGCAAATTCCAAGTCTTCACCAAGCTAGCGCAATCAAGAAAGGTGTTCCATCTTGAGGTGTAGAAGATCATCATCATCAACATCAAGTGGAATATACACAAGGCAATTGTTTGATCTTGATAGGGTTTCTTTCTTACCGGTCTTGGGGTGTTAGTTGGGGAGACCGGTTTATAGGATAGATAACCGTACTATCAAGAGGGGCTCTCGAGTGAGTAACTTGATCATATTCCTCGGTGAGAGCTCAAACCTTTGCATACTTGGCATCATGTTTCTTGGTTCTTATTTGGGTCTTACTCATGTGAGTATTTAGAGCTTGTGTTAATCTCCATGGCAAGATCAAGTTCATCGAAAACGTATTTAGAGCTTTTATATGTTGTGCATAACCACTTACTTATCTTGAGTTATCAAGTTTATTTGTGTATGTTGGCTTGCACACCATGTACTTGTTTTTTTGTGTTGAGCCTTTATTGAATCTACATGTTATCTCATTTTTGGATATTTCTTTGACTTGAAATCGTTTAGTGCTCTATTTGATGTAGGTAGAGATGATGATCCCATGTGGGTGCATTTTGTATTCAAATAAAAAATCTTAAATAATGCACTAATCATGGGGGAGTTTTCCTATATTGTGTAGAACACTCCTTTTATGCTTCTTCACAACATGTTTTGCTCCATATAGTTTTTATGTCTTTGGAAGATAAATATTCCTTTGGTACTTTGTGTCATCTTAAAAGTGTTGAGAGTTTGGTGTGGTTTTTTTTTAACTTTCTCTTTTTGGGAGTTGGCTTTATCTCATTCCTTGCTAACTTTTTTGACACTTTAGAATGAGATAAATCCTTGAGCATTTGTGTTTTTTTCTATCTCTTTCTCTTTGTTTTTTGCCTAGTTCATTTGTTGAACATGTGGTCTTTCATGAGTTGATTTGGTTATTTGATATAATTTGAACAACCTTTTATCATGTCACACTTTGGTGTTTCTTCTTGGTTTACTTGGTATTTTGTTCAAATTGTATCTCCTTTGGTTCTTGAAAGTAGTGTGCATGCATATTTAATAAATGTATATATTATGGCGTGCTTGCTTTACTTGATCCAATATATAGGGGAAACTCCACAAATTCCTAATTGGCTAAGATGTGCATGAAATTCAATTCATATCAATATGCACATATTTATGTGGAGTCTCTCCTATGTATTGTAGTTGCTCTAACTACTTTGGACCCAATAAGTTTGGGGACCATATTGTACTTGAAGTTTGTTTTAGGTACCTTCGAGGTGCATTGGATGCTTGTCTCTTTCATAAGGAATAAGTGATGACTCAATGATAATTAGAGACAAGCAAGGATGATCAAGAAACTCCTATCTACTTCATCACACCAATGATATCTCGGTAACAAGTATCTCTTACTCATGCATACATATCGTCTTCCAACCTATGGTAGGTTGCATATTGGCATGATTTTTTTTATTTGTAGTTGTTGTGGTTCTTTCTTTGGCCTTAAAGAATGCTCTCTATTGCATATGTGAGTAAGTTGAGATGAGTGCATATAATTGGGACTATACAAAATCATGCTCATGATTCACCAATCCCAAATATGTCAATCTAGCAATTATATTGCCTATTGTTTCCTCAAAGTACTCTCATGTGCAATATTGATGAATTTGCGAAGTTGATTCTTTCTTTGTGATACTTGATTCCTCTCGCAATACATTCCAACTATCTCTACTTCCCTTAGTGGTAGTTGTGATCTATTTGATATGTTTGTGGTTGAAGTTCATGAAAATACAATAAGATAGAATTGAGCCTTTTGGCCATGCTATCAAGCAAAGATCTTAGTGGTGTATTGTCCTGACTTCATTTTGGATATCTTTCTCTATTTATTTTAGTATCTATTTTGTGTGTACATGTTTCTTTGTGGATCAATATCTTTGTGAGATTGCCTACTTAGAAACTTATACACATGAGAGATGTTACTTCTCCATTTTTGACATCTTCTTTGTTTCGTGTGTGTTGTATGGTCATACTAAGCAATATCATTCATTGAAGACTATGCTGATGCTCAATGATCATCCTTGCATTAGTCTTATACTATGCTTTGTCATTCCTCTCACACATCCTTGTGGTTGAGCCTGCTATTATGTTGTCTCTTACTCATTGCTCAACCATTTGTTTATTGCAAGTTTTATGCCTTGGTATATGCTCTTTTGTACATAGTTGGGTTTTAAATAATATCGAGGGAGTGCGGATGCCATGTTTGTCCATATTGTATTCAAATGCAATTTTTTTTGCACAAACCTTGGGGAGCCTCCTCATATTATATAGAACACTCTCTTTTCAATCTTATCATAATATCTATCTTTCATTTGGTATGTTCTTTTTGTCAGGTGGTTCTTTGGATCTTTTGATTGCTTGCTTCTTCACCTTGTTAATTTTTTTTGCAATCTTTTGATCCTCAATATTGTTTAACCTCCTCCTAAGTATTTTTCATTGGATACGTGCATTTTATTCCACTCACACTATGAGAAATGTACACATTTTGGAGGAATTATCACTCTATTGTCCGTGTAGAGCTTTTCACCCATTTTGGCAATTGATGCAAATGGGGGAGAAGTTTTGGAGGGTTTAAGGGAAGTTGGTTTCATGCTTTGAGTTTGTTCTTAAGCATTTGCATTTCATGCTCTTGCATCTTTGTTGTTGCTTTGCATGTTGAATATATATATATAAACCCTCTCAAAGGGATTGTCATCAATTACCAAAATGGGGGAGATTGAAAGAACATGTGTGCCCCATGTATGGTTTTGGTAATTAATGACAATCTTTATGGACTTATGTTTGCATTGAGTTTTACTTGTAGTATTTGTCCATAGGCAATGCTTGAACCATATGTTTGCTTCAAGGTTGGAATAAGAAGAAAGTGAAGAAGATCAAGTGGTGATCAAGGTTTCCAGGAATGATCCGGAGATTGGTCAAGTAGAAGTTGAGCCTATGGCAAGTGTGTCTTGAATAATAAGATGATCTCAAGTGTAGCTTGCCATCCTTATGGTGATCATGGATATGTGAACATATGCTTAAAGAGAGGCTCTTCCATAGTGGAGTATGGGGGAGCAAATTCCAAGTCTTCACCAAGCTAGCGCAATCAAGAAAGGTGTTCCATCTTGAGGTGTAGAAGATCATCATCATCAACATCAAGTGAAATATACACAAGGCAATTGTTGATCTTGATATGGTTTCTTTCTTACCGGTCTTGTGGTGTTAGTTGGGGAGACCGGTTTATAGGATAGATAACCGTACTATCAAGAGGGGCTCTCGAGTGAGTAACTCGATCATATCCCTTGGTGAGAGCTCAAACCTTTGCATACTTGGCATCATGTTTCTTGGTTCTTATTTGGGTCTTACTCATGTGAGTATTTAGAGCTTGTGTTAATCTCCATGACAAGATCAAATTCATCGAAAACGAATTTCATATGCATTCTCTATTGCATTTTCGATGTTGGAGGTTTTATCGGTTCGTCTTTTTGGGAGAGGTCAAACCTTTCGTCATTTGGTTCTATACTACATTGCTGGACTATGATTTTTCTCTGGATGATCTTTTAGATCTCATTGTCCTCTTTAAAACGATCCCAAGATCATCAAAAACGGAGTCCGGATGCAAAAGTTATGATTGTTTCAGTTTTGTTGTTTCTGCCAGTTTTCAGGGGGCGGATTATCCGGCCATGGGGGCGGATTATCCGGCCCAATTTTCGGAAAACGGCTAAGGACTTTGAGGCGTGGCTCCCTGTAACAGGGGCGGATTATCCGGGCTTCCGGGGGCGGATTATCCGGCCCAATTATCCGCCCCCTATATAGAGGGTCGCGCCACGAAGTCCTTAGCCATATTTTGGCCCGGAGAACCCGGAATATCCGGGGGAGGGGCGGATTATCCGGCCTAGGAGGTCCCAAACGGTCATATTTCGTTGGGGAGGGCTATAAATAGACCCCTTCTTCCTCCTTAGGCTGGTTGCTTGCATTCTCTCTCTCCTCCATTGTTTTGACCTTCAAGAGCTTGCAAATACTCTCAATCCCTCCCATATTTCTTGAATCCTTTTGGGGGATTTGAAAGGGGGATCTATATCTACAACTCCACCAATCCATCTCTCCTCTATGTGAGGGGAACATATTGGGATCTAGATCTTAGGGTTTCTTTTGTGGATTTCCTCTTGTGTTCTTCCTCTCTTATTCTCCCAATAGCTTTTGTAGCTTTGGTGGAATTTGGGAAAGAAGGACTTGAGAACTTCTTGTGTTCTTGCCATTGCATTTGGTCCATCGGTTTGAGTTTTCGGTGAGGATTCGATTGGGTGAAAGGTGAGAAGCTTTTTACTCTTGGGTTCTTGGAACCCTAGATGGTTTAGTTGTTTTGCAGGTTTGTGGATTACTTGGGGCCTCCAATTAAGTTGTGGAGCTTTCCTGAGCTTGTTTGTTGGGAGCCTCCAATTGAGTTGTGGAGAAGTGCCCCAATCTTTGTGAGAGGTTACGGATTGCCACCGACAAGTGCACCGATAGTGAAGAAGTGAACCAGGCCTCTTGTGGCGAGGTTCACGGGAGAATAGGGTGAGGCCTTTTGTGGCGTGGTGGTCTTAGTACCGCCCACCCCTCCAACGAGACGTACTCTCTTTATGGGAGGAACTCGGTAATAAATCATCGTCTCCGCGTGCCTCGGTTATCTCTATACCCGAGCTATTTACTAATGCACTTTACTTTGTGATAACCTTCGTGCTTGAAGTCTTATATCTAGCTATCACATAGTTGCTTGTTTTGCTTAGCATAAGTTGTTGGCGCACATAGGTGAACCATAGTTTATATAGGTTTTGTGCTTAACAAAGTAAACGCTAGTTTTATTCCGCCTTTGTTAAGCCCTTCTCATAAAAGTTTTAAACCGCCAATTCACCCCCCCCTCTAGGTGGCATATGTATCCTTTTCAGGTGTGTTCAGGTACTCGGAGGAACCGTTGAGGCAATATATGTCAAAAGCAGGATTTGTTCACCCACATGACGGGTAAAGATACATACGGCCATCTTGGTGAGATTACATTCATAAATGTTGCAACATGTGACTCAGTCACGGGGATGTAATATCACGGTAACAAGAAAACAGAACTTGTTGTGAACGATATTGGACAAGGTATGTGATACCAATGATCAGATCTCGGCAACTCGTATCAAGAGAAACAAAAGGAATATGGATGCTACATTTACCGGTTCAAACGACATTGTCATCAGGAATGCATAGGGGTCACATGGATATCCCTGGTCCCTCTGTTGATCATTGATACAAATCATCTCTAGAGCATTCCCAATCCGTGAGAGGATACACTTAAGGGTAAGATGAGAGCGATCATTCATAAGAAGGAATCACAGTAGAGAAAGAGAAACTCGGAATCATTCCGCGGAGAGATCTGAAGTTTTTTGGAGAAAGAATAAAGGAAAAGACCGGAAAAGTGTTCTCAGATAAATGGGAATTTAAATATACATTTATTATATGTTAATTATGAATTAATATATACTAAATAATTTTAGATTAAGATTTATAAAAGAAACTTTTGCATTAGGCCAAATCCTAGAGGGAAAAGGCCTAGAAGAAAAGCTGCAGGAAAAGAAAAAGAAAAAGGCAAAAACAGCCAGCCCCGTGGGCGGCGGATAACTGCCACTGCACAGGGCGGAATGCAGCCGCCGGCTGCCGCCACGGGCGAGCAGACCGGGCAGGCGAGCTGGGCCGCGGTCGCATGAGCCGACCCACCCGGGCGCTAGCCGCCAGCTACCACATGGCTTAGCCTTTGAGAAAGGCACACCCCCTTAGCCTATATAAAGGGGTGCCCATGGGTGGGATTAAAGACACAATTTTGGAGAAGTCCTTTGGTTGACTTCCTCCTTCCCTCTATCTCTAGACCTTGTGACCATGGCCCCAAGTCCGGGTTGTGTGATCGAGGCACACCTGCAGTACGATGTTGCGCTGCAGGGATTCCTAGCTGGATATCAACTTCCGCACTCCCGGCGAGATCGGGGAGCCGGAGGTCTCATCGTGCACCGGATGTGTACGAAGACACGAGGTGGAACACTTGGGGTGCTTAAATGTCGTGAGCCAGAGCTGCTGCACGATGAAGATTAAGAAGGAGCAAGGGGTGACCTGCGAGGAGCTTCGCGACCTTGAGGTCGGCTATGAGTACGACTGCTTCAACCACGTTCCCTGCGGAACATTAACCGCGTACGGTATACAAGGGTATGTATTCTCTACACATTGGACGTTACCGCATTACTACATAGATAGATCCTAGGCAGTTTTGGGGTTCAATTGTAGGAAAAAATTTATTTTCTGCTGCGGATCCCCTTCAGTGGTATCAGAGCCGATCTATGCGTAGGAGTGTTGTACGACAAGTACGCACAAGTTTTGTGTGGGCATTTATCCCTTAGTTGTTACCCTCTAACGTGTACTTGTTTATATCGTGGTATTGTTTGATGAAGCGGCCCAAACCGACCTTACGCATATTTGTACACGAGACTGGTTCCACGCTCAACATACGGCTTATACCGTATAAGTGGGTAGCGGGTGTATGTCTCTCATTCAATAGTTGATATAGCATTTACAACGGAGGGCCCCGAAAGGGGTGTAATAGAGACAATTGTTGGATCCATGGTGTGGTTGGAAAGTTCGTAGTTTAGAAACGGTTCTATTGCGAAAGCCCTAACAACCACGTAAAACTTGCAATAGATAAAGTAGAGGCGTCTAACTTTATTTTGCAGGAGGGCATGTGATTATGATATGGCATTGGTCGTTGCAAAGGTAAATTAGTTTACTTTTCTGTTACTAAGTAGTATAGTAATAGTCATCGTTCCGATGGACGACCTGGTGGAGGCGTCGTGGACTTGGCGTCAAACCAAGGGCAAGATGGATATCATGCTGGAGTGCTCGATGGAGATCAAGTCGCAAGAAAGACCATATCATATCACATTATACATATGATGTTGATACCTATTTTTACATCTTATTGTGTGATAGTATTAAGATACTCAATGGTAGCAAATAAGATTATCCCTATTTAATTCCAATGTTCCGTGTTCCCCTTGTGTGTGCACCACCAAGAAAGTTCTTCATTATGAGGCTGGCCATGATGATCAGGGGTCAGACATATCTATGTTCACATACAACGGGTGTAGGCCATGTTGCACAACGAATACACACAAGTTATATTTGGCGATTCTAGCATGTACAGACATGGCCTCGAAACACAAGAGATTGAAAGATCGAGCATGAGTCACATGGATGATGTGATTGGCATTATTGAATGTCTACCTTTGATAATGCACTGATGGCCATGATGATCGGGGGAGGTGCAGAGGATAGGGATCATGTGATCACTAAATTCGTCTAGGGGATGACAATTTTAGTGGAGACCAATTATAAATTGATCTCTTATTATAAACTTAGTCTAGATGTCTGTTTGCAAATATCTTAGTAGACCTTGGCCTATCCCATTGAGGTCCTTTGCAACCTTGGGAATATATTGCTTAATATGGAACTTAGCAAATGGTCCAACTTCATAGATTAATACCCACGCCTGAGGGACATCCTCATAAAAGGTGATCTTCTCTTCTTGATACAATAACCATTAGGAGATAATTCGATGACTCCAGAATGTATGTGTTTTCTCCATAATCATCCAATAAGCCATTCTCCATTTGATAGAGAGTTGGGCTACATTTTGTATTCTACAGAATAAGACACATAGAGTATGAGCCGTTGGATGGGTTTTCCTCCATCATGGATGAAAATATATTGTTTGGAAAAATCACTTGGCGATCTTGCATTAGATTTTGAGAACTCTTAGAAGGGCTTTATTGCAAATGGAGGTCATGGATGAAAAGGTATATGTAAGATATACAAATTATAAATGTGGTTCTTGCAAAACTCGTTGCAGTTTGCAAAGTATTTGATACTTGTCCCTTTTTGTGAAAACAGGAGGATCTGCTTGAGAATTGTTGGTTTTTGAGGCAACGTGACTTGATGGCGGCAAGCAAAACAGTTGATTGCCGACATCACCTCTTTCCTCAAATTTTCTCATTTGGATTAGTGGACTTGAATATAATTTTATAATCCTAGTTTGTGTATCTTGCTTTTGGCGAGACGATTATTCATATGAACAAGTTACAAGCCAGTTTGTACTATTCTTATGAAAAATACCGTTATGGTCGCATTATGATTATAAATAAGTTATTCTCATCACTATGTTAATGATAATGGTTTAAACATTTATAAAGGATTAGAATGCTAAAAGATATCCAAAATTTAGTAATGAGATGACACTATAGTTTAAGTCATTTTGGTTATTGCATGTTCTTCATTGTAAATGAAGATCGGGGTCCTAGATGCTTGATCTAGAGACTTTGCAAAACATGCCTCGTTGGGCAAAATGACTAAAACTCCGCATTTTGGTAAAACGGTGATATGCGAAGAAATGTCGAATCTTATACATAGTGATGTATCGTATTTTCAACAAGTAGTGGAAATCATTTGTTAATTGTGGACTTAAGTGAATAAGCGTATTTACTTAATAAACATTAGTTTGAAACGATTTGAATTGTTTAAATGAGTTCACAACAAAGAGGATATTGAATTAACTGAATTAACAAGTCTCTTCGATTTGATCGACATGACTGAAGTATTCAAGTTAAGTTTAGCATAAAAGGGAGTTGTGAAAGATGTGTCACAAATTATGATAATAGGACGAATTCAAACTGTGTTGAAATGTCTAAACATCATAGTCATTTTGTATTAGATACATATTATCTCTCATCGGGGTTATAGTTGTCGTTTAGAGTTAAAGATCAAAATAAGCAAACACTCATTTGAAATACAAAGTAACATCTAAAAGATTCGTGGAAACAACACCATAAGTGTTATGGCAAGTTCGAGTTTCTGGAGATTTCGATAAGTCGAAGTCGTGGCGAATAAACAAGTCTTTGTAGAGCATTCTTAGGAAGCTATGAATGCATCCTCCACAAGGGGCAAACCTCTTGTTGTCCTAAGTTGACGTGTCTTGATGAAGATACAGGTGGAAGAAAGTAAAAGATCAAAACAAGGTATTTGACCTTGCCTCCGAATAGTTGAGTGGCGTAGCGGAATTTGTTTCATGAATCCAAACTCTACAAATAGAGGAGAAACTAAGGATGATGATCATAAAGTTTAGGGAATACTTTTACTAAAAAAAGTAGGATTCAACTATCTATTCTACAAGTTTGTGGAATTATTTTTTTGATTCACTTGTCATGTTTTGAACAAGACATACCTACGAATACAAAGAAGCGTGATGGACCTAAATACGAGAAATGAATGTTCATTGAAATCTCATTAGTGGAATTCTCGATTTGATGGTGATCAAAGAATTTTGGAATGTCCAAGATTGTCGAGAGGACGTAGTTGTGAATGGGAGCAAATCATCTTGGCTAAATTCATAATGTGTAGTTGACATATTTTGAGTGGGAGCTATGTGAAATCCCTAGATCTCAAACATGAATGTCATATTTGAGTGGGAGCGTGAAATCATTCTAGGATATGTGGATGACATATGTGAATGAAGTGATTGGTGTTAATAATATTTAAGTTAGATAAATAAGGATGAAGTTGAAGTTATTAAACAAGAAAATCTATCAAGATAGATTGGTGAGTTTAATAAACACTGAATGTGCAATGCTTCTTGGACTTGATTCTGAAAGATGTTCAGAATGTCCTAAGACAAGATTCTGAAGTAGCTCAGAATAGAACAAGGTAAGAAAGAAGTTCTTGTTATATGAAGCATTGAGTTAGTATTGCAACTATGGTTGAAAGAAAGAGATGTGTTGCATCTCCTATGCCTCAGTCATAGGTTCTTCGATACAACCATGTTGTATACTCGACGTAATGTGACCCGAGGTTCTGGTTGATAGGACAAAGTCTTAACTGTAAGAGCATGTCTTTAAGTGATTCCTGAGTTGATCATGGAACCAGAATTAAGTTTGTACTTAAATGGCAAGAAGCAAAGTAAATGGCATAGTTGCATTTCATGCACTAGGATCTACATAGATACAGAAGTATAAAGGCTCCATCTAATGTGATGTATAATGTTATGGCGGGGCTAGTTCTCTTTTAACGTAGAATGATGTGTCCCAGGGCCCAGTGCCCATGAGAAAGCCCTCGAGGTTGATCTAAAGTCACTGTAAGCTCCTGGAATCCTGCATCATTATGCTGCCATGACTACAGTATATACACAAAGGATAGCAAAGTGTGTTTCGAAGTTTATATGACAACGGTGAAAACGACCATCATCATAAACACTAGAAACAAAAGTCTCACTTTGTCACCAAACAAATACTTCGACCCATTATAAGATAATGGAGTGAATGTCAAAATTAGGAAGACATTAATGATTTGCAAAAGACATAATGATCTGGCAAAACAGAACATGGACATGACGTTTCCCTTGAGCATGCATGATCTGTAAACGCATATGGTATATGGTTTATATGAGTAAAATGCGAGCTGGATTATTTGTACTCTAGTGCAAGTGGGAGACTGAAGGAGATATGCCCTAGAGGCAAATAATAAATAGGTTTTTATTGTCATATCTCAATTAGTTTATAATAGTTTCATATTGTGCTATAACTATGCCAAGTAGAAACATTGGTACATGTGTGGTATGAAACAACCAAGTCCCTAGTAGCCTCTATTTATACTAGTTCGTTGGTCATGAGGATGATCTGGGTTTCAAGATCATAGGCATTTATGCCAATTTACAACGGGATCATATCATTGGAGAATGATGTGATGGACATTCCTCGAAGGATTGCAACACGATCAGGTCATATAGTTCATTGTTGCAACAACTAAATCTAGACTCCTAATTCCTTAGACCATGAGGCTATATCAATCACAGTCTCCCGAGAGTGCTTTGATAGCATCAAGTGCCACTTGGTAATACAGTGGTTATAAAGGTGTGTTCAGGTACTCAGAGGAACCGTTGAGGTAATATATGTCAAGAGATGGATTTGTTCACCCACGTGACGGGTAAAGATACATACGACTGGCTTGGTGAGATTACATCCATGAATGTTGCAACATGTGACTCAGTCACGGGGATGTAATATCACGGTAACAAGAAAACAGAACTTGTTTTGAACGAGATTGAACAAGGTATGTGATACCAATGATCGGATCTCGGACAAGTCGTATCAAGAGAAACAAAAGGAATATGGATGCTACATTTACCGGTTCAAACGACATTGTCATCAGGAATGCATAGGGGTCACATGGATATCCCTGGTCCCTTTGTTGATCATTGATACAGATCATGTCTATAGCATTCCCGAGCCGTGAGAGGATACACTTAAGGGTACGATGAGAGCGACCATTCATAATACGGAATCACAGTAGAGAAAGAGAAAGTCAGGATCGTTCCGCGGAGAGATCCGAAGTTGTTCGGAGAAAGAATAAAGGTAAAGACCGGAAAAGTGTTTTCGGACAAATGGGAATTTAAATATACATTTATTATATGTTAATTATGAATTAATATATACTAAATAATATAAAGATTAAGATTTATAAAAGAAACTTTTGCATTAGGCCAAATCCTAGAGGGAAAAGGCCTAGAAGAAAAGCTACAGAAAAAGAAAAAGGCAAAAACAGCCAGCCCCGTGGGCGGCGGATAACCACCACCGTACAGGGCAGAATGCAGCCGCCAGCCGCCGCCATGGGCCTGCTCAACCCCGGCCCATGCGAAGCTTGCGGGGGAGCAGACCGGGCAGGCGAGCTGGGCCGCAGTCGCATGAGGCACTGGGCGTGCTGGGTCGTAGGGGCCGGTACCGGCCCACCCGGGCGCAGCAGCCTCTGCCACCGCTGGCTGGCCGCGCTGGGCCGCGGGCAGGGCTTCGACCCACCCGGGTCTTCTGCGTGCTAGCTGGTGGGTTGCGGCGAATTGGCCCAGCCGGCTGCCCCTTTGCCTATTGTTTTTCCTGGTTATTCCCTTTATCAACTAGTCCCACATGGCTTAGCCTTTGAGAAAGGCACACCCCTTAGCCTATAGAAAGGGGTGCCCATGTGTGGGATTAAAGACACAATTTTTGAGAAGTCCTTTGGTTGACTTCCTCCTTCCCTCTCTCTCTAGCCCTTGTGACCATGGCCCCAAGTCTGGGTTGTGTGATCGAGGCACACCTGCAGTACGCCGTTGTGCTGCAGGGATTCCTAGCGGATATCAACTTCCACACTCCCGGCTAGATTGGGGAGCTGGAGGTCTCATCGTGCACCGGATGTGTACGAAGACACGAGGCACAACACTTGGGGCGCTTAAATGTCGTGAGCCGGAGCTGTTGCACGATGAAGATGAAGAAGGAGCAAGGGGTGACCTGCGAGGAGCTTCGCGACCTTGAGGTCGGCTACGAGTACGACTACTTCAACCACGTTCCCCGCGGAATGTTAACTGCGTACGGTCTACAAGGGTATGTATTCTCTACACATTGGCCGTTACCGCATTACTACATAGATAGATCCTAGGCAGTTTTGGGGTTCCATCGTAGGAAAATTTTTGTTTTCTGTTGCGGATCCCCTACAGTTACTTGTCGGACATGGCGGCTCCTTGTGGGACCTTCTCCTATGTCCTTCAATGCCACTACGCTCTCCGACATGCCGAGGTTGCTCTCCTTGATTGTGTATAACAACGCCGCGCTAGGGCCGCCTTGGTGGTGGCATGCTTGTACGGTGGCGCGGCTCTGGTTCCTCATGATGCTGAGATGGTGGTGGAGGTGGCGACCAGTGGGGACGAGCCTTTTCTCCATGATCAGAGGATATGGGGATGGCGTCAGTCTTGTTGTGTGCCTCTCTCCGTCTTCGCTCTATGGAGAGTGTGTGGGATCCCTCGTCACGGGGGGATTTTGGCCTTCTATTGCTATTTAGGGTTGATTGGGAAAGCTCTGGCTTGGACTCAAGCCTTTGCGAGGTATCCTTTTCCTATTGCTTGCATGCCTTAGCGACAAGATCGTACACCTGAGCAACTGCTTCTGGCGACCTGTCCTGCTCCAGTAGGATCTTGGTGACGGCAGTGTTGAGGGCGGGAGTTGGCATGACCTACCTCCCCTCTGAATCAATGTAAGGGGTGGCTTTTGTCGGCTTAGACCCGTCATACCCCAACCTTCGCCGAATGTTGGGATCTTCGACAACGTGAGCTAGCACTTTCTTTGCCTTTTGCTTTAAAAGCAATTGCTTGTACTCAGCCTCCATAGCTCTTGCCTCCTTGATGGATTGCTGCACCTTAGCCATGTCTTCGTCCATCTTAGCACCTTGCTCCGCGATGCACTTGGCCTCCGCCAAGATTTCCACGCATTTCTCATCAAGCTCCGTGACGCTCCGGATATGGGCGACGGTGATTGGCTCTACAAGAAGTGCGCCGTAGATTGCTTTGTCGGCAGGAGTGGCTAGTGGGTTGCCAGCTGATGACGTTGACGGTGGCATTGGTGGCTGATTTTATTGTTGGGTCGTACTAGGGGCCATGGTGAGTTCCTGTGCCGGTGGCGGGCTGAAACCCGAGGGGCCATGGTGAGTTTCTTGGCTGTCGCTGCTCTGGTAACCGCTAGCGTGGGTGGTGCTCTCTCATGTTTTGGTTCATGTCTATCTTCTTCCATCACGCTCCCAATGGCGACTAGCACCTGGTGGGAAGTGTTGGTATTTTTGGCGCGCTCCTCATTCTCAATCTCCTGCTCGATCACCCTCATAGCAACATCATATTTTTCCGAGTTAGCATCTTAGCCACTAGCATCCATACTGATGTCAGCGTAAACCGCGTCAAGGATAGAGTTGGAGTTGGCTTCGGTACTGATGATGGCGGATGTGGAGGGTGATCGAGGCGGGTTGTTGTTGTTGTTGTTTCCTCCTCCGGCTACAACAGCAATTGCCATCATGGCCTCTTCATCGGCATCCGCGTATTCATTGACGATGGCAACCATCTCACCAAGGGTGAGAGGGCCTGCGGCCTGCCGCCTTCGGATGGTATGCCGGAGGAGTGTTCTGGGTGTGAGCACTTCCACGAAGTGGTATACGAGCTCGTCAGCACGGTCGCCCTCTAGGGTTTCCCTTACCCTCATCCATCTAGCGAGGTATTCGCGGGGAGGTTCTCCATCCCTTTGAACGCATCTAGCCAAATCGAAGATGGTGATGACACCGACAGAGTGTGACCTGCGCATCTCTAATGCTCGGGGAAGCCAAGCGGATTTGCGGGGTCCTTCCACCTTTGTATCTTGCATAGGGGCGGTTTGGGTGGGCCTTGAAATTTCCTGATCCGAGCCACCATACTCCAAGGATAGGTATGGCCTAGATCCTTCCGCGAACGTGTCCTTCTCATAGGCGGTCCATGCGTGTCTTGACGAGTTTCCGACTTTCTGGGAGCTAGGACCCGAGTCAGTTTCGCCGATGAAGATGTGGATGTCTCCGAAGGGGATGACGGAGAAGCGCGTGGGGTTCGTCTTCGCCGGAACCCAGAACTCATCCGGAGGGACGATCGGGACGTTGCCGGAGAAGAGAACATGACCGATGGCTATGGTATCGCCGATTCCCGTGAAGATATTGGACCTTGCCCGGTGTAGAGCTCGGAGCGCCTCTTACCCCACGGTGGGCACCAACTGTCGTGGTATTGCCGACAAGTACGCCATGGAGGGATCCTCACAGTGCGTGTTTAGATACGTGGGGTAAGGCGGAGAGTTGGCCGGTACGAGGTAACACAGCTTACCTAGGTTCAAGTCCCAAAACGGTGGCGGAACTCTACTCCTGCTATAAATCACTATAATGGCAATACGTCGAGTTACAGAGATAGGTTCGTTGTGCGAGGTGTTGCGCGTTGTATGCGGAAATCTATGGTGTTCTACCCTAAAGGCTTCCGTAGGCCGGCTTATAAAGGCGCCAAGACCTAGGGTTTACAGGGAAAGGTCCTTGCCGGACAAGGTAAAGAGTCCTACACTAATACGAACTAGTCTTCCATGTCTTGTACTCCAAGGCTCCGAGTATGTAGGTGACTCCTATGTAGCCTTCTTTTATCCGGCATGGGCCTCCCTTCTGGATCCGTCTAACTGGGTCGCCCAGCAGGTCATAGGCCTTGCTACGAACTATGGGCCACCCGGGTTAGGCGGATTGGTGACATGCTATGAGGATACCCATATAGCATATCCCCAACAGGTCATAAGTAAAGACAAAGAATAAGACATACATTAAAGGCATATCAAACGACATACTTCGAAGGCATAGAAAATGTCATACCCTATATAAAGTGAATGCTTACTTAAGCAACAGTTATACGCATGGGGATGCTAGCTAAGTACTGTTCGAGCCCCCAATATACTTTTCCTGCCTATGTGAGGTTCTATACTAGATTAGCTAACAAGCCCCAGGTTGAGACATCTATTTCTCAAGGTAAACAATTAAACAGGTGATAAAGGGTGATAGCCCCTGATAACCCACAAGTATAGGGGATCGTGTGTAGCCTTTTCAATAAGTAAGAGTGTCGAACCCAACGAGGAGCTAAAGGTAGGATAAATGTTCTCTCAAGTTCTATCAATCACTGATACAACTCTAAGCATACTAAACGTTTGCATTATCTAGGAAATAAAACTAGAGCAACAATACGAGTACTAGAGATAGCTTTGCATGATAATATATGACAAGAAAGTAAAGCTGGTTGCTGTAGCAATAAAATACACTAAACTAACAGAACCATGAGTGTGGAATAGTGGTGGTAATTGTGGTGGCTTTGTCCAAGTTTAAATAGCGAATAGATCGGGTTCATTGTCTTCGATGCAGTTTTCTATGTGGGAGGGGCTAAATATACATGCGCTTCACTACATAGAATTACATGTACTATATGATTGGATTGTTACCAAACATCCGTAACTACTAACAATGCATTAAGGTTTCCCCAACCATAGCCTTAAGTTTAATGGTCCTCTTACTCCCATACGTGCAACGTTCCGGCTCGCGTGCTCAGGTTTCTGTCACTCCGGCAGAACTCCCCCCTTGATTTTACACATACTAAAAACCGTATGATGTTTAATCCATGCGCGCACAAATATAATGGACACCAAAGGACTGTACCATATCAACATACAACTTTAATGAACCAAAGACGTTCAACCATTCAATCTAAGAACAAAGAAACTACACAAACATGACATAGATCATAGGATTATAACTTATAGCATCAAATACCATGTTTACATAGGACGGTATAGAGGTGTATGGGAGGATGAACAACTGCATACTAGGAGGATTAGGTGATGGAGATGGCGGTGAAGATGGTGAAGAGGTCGGCGATGGCATGGGGGACTCCATCCCCGCCGCCGGTATCATGGGGGAGGACCGCCCCTTTGCCCCTTCCTTCATGGCTTATTGGGAGCCCTCCCCATGGAGATGGGATCCATGGGGGAGGCAAAAACATGGCTTTGGCGGCTGCGAATTCGTGGGTGAAGGTGTCTTGGGAGAATTAGGTTTCCTCCCTTTATATAGCTTCTCGGATTCCCGTCACCCCATCTTGGGCTGCAGTAAATCGGGCCTAGTGGCCCTGTCCAGACTCAGAATCAGCAAAATTTTATGTCTAGAACATTTGTCACGAAATTTCCAACAACTG
Source organism: Avena eriantha (assembly GCA_910589775.1). NCBI lineage: Eukaryota > Viridiplantae > Streptophyta > Magnoliopsida > Poales > Poaceae > Avena > Avena eriantha. The sequence continues at coordinate 303,301,938 of OU342744.1, forward strand.
TGTAGTTGAAGATTTTTCCATTTGACGCCATCGTCGGCCCGAAATGTGACCATCTTCAAAAAGAGTTCTGAGACAGATTTCTAGAAAATCCCAATTTGACTCCAACAAGGTTTCCACTTGTATTCTTGGTAATTCCTACACATCAAAGTGTAAAACAAGAACATTGTGCACTTTTGCAACTATTAGTAGGTTAGTCCAAATAAATCATAAACTTTATACAAAAAGGAGTGTCAAAAGCATATTATTAGCATAAAACCATGAAAAATTATAGATACATTATGGACGTATCAACATCCCCAAGCTTATTTCTTGCTCGTCCTTTAGTAGGTAAACGATAGAAACAATATAATTTTTGAGGTGACATGCAAACACAAAATCTTGATCATCATTATTGTAAAAGCGTTGATAGTTGAGATCAAAGATACTCTAAACATGAACATGAAAGATAGAGTTCTAACAATATAACAACTATGTCGTAACATGAAAAGGTATAAACAAAAGATCATGAATAACAATGCATTGAAAGACGTTTGTTTGTTTCACATATAGAAAACATAATAAGAGTGGTATTCAGCTTGTCCCTCATTGTAGAGCAAAACATAAATGCATAAGACACCTTCAAAGTTTATAAGGATGACTAGATACAAATAGTTTAAGAACAAGCAATATCAAAGTTATCAATCAATCAACAAGTCTTGGGACAATGCACACTAAACTAAGAATGGCCACTATGCTCTCTCAATAGGTGCATAAAGATAGAAGATGGAGACTCAACATAAAGTAAAAGAAAGGCCTTCATAGAAGGAAGCAGGGATTCAAGTCTCATAAAGAGCTTCCAAAGATTATGGTACTTATTAGCTTTCAGCTCTCATTTACCCTATGATAAGCATCTTGAAGTGATTAAGGTTAAAGTGAACAAACTATGGAGTATATGCTTGACAAAGTATAAGTTGGCAATCTCATGTCCCTTGAATACGAGGGTCGCTCCTTATGCTACTCAAGTTTAGTTATCGGTAAGTTCTTGTCATAGTAAGTACATGTGTATCATAAAGAACCGCTAACAGGGTACCCCTTGCACATGATACAGGAGCTATCCCATAATAAAAATGACAAGGCAAGCAGACAATGAGCATCTCAGCAATCTTCTTATTTACCATGGGAAAATAGTGCTTTTTCTATCTTTCCTCTTTTCTGGTCTTTTTTTTTTCTTTTTCTCAATCTATATCTCTTTTTTATAACAAGAATGCATCATAGATTGCTCACTATGGTGAGGCTGCAAGTTTCCACCATGATTAGGCATGGCTAAGGCTAGCGGCCCATGCGTTTCTCTAACACACATACATAACTCCATGGACTTACAAGCTCCCCTTTCATTTCACACTGATGACATCCCTAAACAAAAGAGCATGATATCAACTAGGTACTATGTACAAGTGCAATGTTGAAAGCGTTCCCCATGACAACATGGTTCTGCTAATCCCAACGTATAAGTGCAAGCATATACAACATAGATGACACAATGGTTCAAGTTTATTAGGGGCAAGAAAAGTAAAATGTGCCATCAAGTTCGTGAGAGCTTTAATTACTAATTTTCACATAACAAGTTTAATTAGGAAGGTAGATAAAAACATGAATATACTTGGAATAGAAAATGCTAATAGGTAGGTATGGTGTACTCTTTGAATAACTTGGTTTTATTTGGAGTTGGATGCATTAGTGGAACTCATACTTGTTATGAAGGCTAGCAAAAGACTGGGAGCGACCAACTAAGAGAGCAATAATGGCCATAATCATGCAAAGTGACAAAACATTATTAATTAAAGCATAAATTGATATTACAAGACGAAAACTAAATGATCATTGAGTCTATGGTGACTTGGTATAGTCTTAACATGGTGTGAGCATGCTCCAAGTCAACACAAATAAAGCATCAAAGGAGAATACCACAATATGTTTATTTTGAATGATAAAACAACGCATGATCCTTTCAAGGCACATTAAGCAATCTCAATTGTTTGGAACAAGTCATGCTACAGTAATAATCACTAAGCATATAGTCAAAACAATATCAAACATGACATGATAAAGTCTAGGCCACAGTCTAAACAAGCTCCTTTTGTACCACTTATAGGCATGAAGCTTCCTACTCTTTTCCAATCACCAATCAACTTATTTCAAACCACATATGAATGCAGGGGTCCAACCAATTTTTTAAAGAAAACCAAACAAAATAAAACTAAAAACAAAAACAAAGACGTTCCAAGAACGACGCAATTGTGCATGAAACAATAAAAATGAAGTGTTTGGAAGAAAACCTGAGATTTTTATTGATGAAGAAGGGGGTGCCTTGGGCATCCCCAAGCTTTGACGCTTGTACTTCTTGAATATTTCTTGGGTTGACACGGGTGGCATCCCCAAGCTTGAGCTTTTGTCTATACGTCATCTCATCGCATTGTTCTTCCCTACACTTTAAAATTTCCTTCATACAAAACTTCACACAATCTTCATTAGCAAAATTAGTGTATTCAAGATAATAAGTCTTTAGGTTCAGTTTCAACACAAGTAAAATTTCCATCAAAACACAAGCTACTGTAGCAATTCCTCATAAAATCTCAAGTGCAAAGATAACTCAAAGAGAAAGAGATTAAGAGGCAAATGCAAATAATGGTAGAAATCTGTCAAAACATAACAGCAGGTAAAAACCAATTTTTTTCGAAAACCTTATGTTGCTCAATTCAAAAAGTGTTAAACTTAAGAAAGTTAGATAAAAACCTGGGTCATAAGAAAAGAAAATTATAGCTCAATCGGACGCGCAGAGTTTTTCACGATTTTTTACAGTCAAGCACAAAATTCTGTTTCGGGACAGCAACTTTCCCAAGTCTTACTTCTCTCTCATTAGAGGTTATACCTGGCACAAAAATGAAAATAAAAGGATAAGGAGCGGTTGCTACAGAGGTAACAACTTCCAAGACTCAAAGAAAACAAATGTAACTGGTGTTTGATGCTAAGAAAAATAAATAAAAAGATACAAATGCTCCAAATTGATTCAAGTTTCTATGCTGCTCAAAAAACAAAGTTTAAAGGTTTGCAAACTGAGGGGTCGTTGAAGAAACTTTTGGCCATTCTTCAATTTATCTGTTTGGTGTTCCTTATTCTCTGTGAAAAACTTCAACACAAAAACTTTCCCATTCTTTCTGTAGTTTTTAACTGAAAAACTTCCATGGGGGATTTGTTTTGGTTTCATAGGCATGAACACAACATAATTTCTTGTTATTGGAAACATTTAAAATCACTTAACCATTACTCATCTTTCCATTATTTCCTTTTTGAAAACAATTTTAGGTAACAAGTACAACTAATTTTTGTAATTCGCATTCCCTATCCATACTAAGATAGAGGACAACTTAAAGCTAAAAGTAAAATCTACTTAGAGATAACACAAACAAGTGCACACAAGAATATTTACCCACACGCTATTGCTCCCTGGCAACGACGCCAGAAAAGGTCTTGATAACCTATAAATATAGGGGATCGTGTGTAGCCTTTTCGATAAATAAGAGTGTCGAACCCAACAAGGGGCTAAAGGTAGGATAAATGTTCTCTCAAGTGCTATCAACCACTGATACGACTCTACGCACACTAAACGTTTGCATTATCTAGGAAATAAAACTAGAGCAACAATACGAGTACTAGAGATAGCTTTGCATGATAATAAATAACAAGAAAGTAAAACTAGTTGCTGCAGCAATAAAATACACTAAACTAACACAACCATGAGTGTGGAATAGTGGTGGTAATTGTGGTGACTTTGTCCAAGTTTAAATAGCGAATAGATCGGGTTCATTGTCTTTGATGCAGTTTTCTATGTGGGAGAGGCTCAATATACATGTGCTTCACTACTTAGAATTACATGTACTATATGATTGGATTGTTAGCAAACATCCATAACTACTAATAATGCATTAAGGTTTCCCCAACCATATCCATAAGTTTAATGGTCCTCTTACTCCCATACGTGCAATGTTCCAGTTCGCGTCCTCAGGTTTCTGTCACTCCGGCAGAACTCCTCCTTCCTTTTACACATACTACAAACCTTATAATGTTTAATCCATCCACGCACAAATATAATGGACACCAAAGGACTGTACCATATCAACATACAAATCTAATGAACCAAAGACGTTCAACCATTCAATCTAAGAACAAAGAAATTACACAAACATGACATAGATCATAAGATTATAACTTATAGAATCAAATACCGTGTTTACATAGGACGGTACAGAGGTGGGTGGGAGGATGAACCACTGAATACTAGGAGGATTAGGTGATGGAGATGGCGGTGAAGATGGTGAAGAGGGCGGCGGCAACGCCGGAGCCGGCACGGGGGACTGCTTCCCTGCTACCGGTACCATGGGGGAGCACCGCCCCTTAGCCCCATTCCTTCATGACTTATTGGGAGCCCTCCCCCATGGAGATGGGATCCATGGGGGAGGCAAAAACGTGGTTTTGGCGGCTGAAAATTCGTGGGTGGAGGTGTCTTGGGCGAATTAGGTTTCCTCCCTTTATATAGCTTCTCGGATTCCCGTCACCCCATCTTGGGCTGCAGTAAATCGGGCCTAGTGGGCCTGTCCGGACTTGGAATCAGCTAAGTTTTATATCCAAAATGTTTGTCGCAAAAGTTCCAACAACTTTGTAGTTGAAGAGTTGTCCGTTTGATGTCGTGTTCTACCCGAAACTTGACCATCTTCAAAAAGAGTTCTGAGACAGATTTCTGTAAAAATCCCAATTGGACTCCAACAAGGTTTCCACTTGTATTCTTGGTAATTCCTACACATCAAAGTGTAAAACAAGAACATTGTGCACTTTTGCAACTATTAGTAGGTTAGTCCAAATAAATCATAAACTTTCTAAAAAGGAGTGTCAAAAGCATATTATTAGCATAAAACCGTCAAAAATTATAGATACGTTATGGACGTATCAGCCCCTAGTGACATTCGAGGTTATCCTCATGTGCGAGTAGACGGTATATCCTTACATGAGTATTGTCGGTGATGACATTGAGACCGTCATATGTTGAGCGCAGACTTGCATGCCAACCCTAGGGATTTGTTGAATGCCTGACAGTGGTCAAGAAGAAGATAAAGCTACAGCAATGATGATGATGCAGAGGTTGATGAAGACAGTCATGTTTAGATGAAAACTCTAGCCAGCGCCACTGCTGGCCCCATGGTGGGTGCCAACTATCGTGGTGTTAACATAGGAGATGCCTGGGGTAGGCTTAAGTTGGGGCCGAATGGACACTAGAGGATCCAAGGAGGGATGATACGGTGAAGACCGCACATGGAAGAACACTGCAAACACAATGATCTACCTAGGTTCATGGCCCTCATGAGGAGGTTAAACCCATACTCCTACTTGTTTGACTGCATATGAGCTATATGTGTAGCTACAATGGTGCTGCTTGAGTTGTGTGGCCTATGCCTGTGAGAGGCCTTTTCTGTATGATAAAGAGCTATAGGATGAATAGAGAGATCGTATGTGAGATGAGGAAAAAATAAGCCCTAGAGAGGTGCTAGGGTGATCGATCCCCCTGGTTCTCCTCATAAAGGGAGCCCAGGGGATAGGGGATGCCCTGCATATCTATACACATTGTTCATCAATTAACTACTGGGGTCTTGTCAACTATTGCTGATATGACTATTAGGGTATTGTCCTACTATAGCCATGCTGCTAAGCATGGTCTTGGCAGGTCTTGTTTGTTCTTGGTCTTGTCCTTGTCGTCAACATCTCCTAGTCATCTCTCTTATCCTCTCCTTCGGATAAGCATCATCTGGTAGCCTCAGTTGACGTAGCGTGTGCCGGTCTGAGCCAGGAGCATCCCAAGACTGACACAGGAGTAAGAACTTAGTGGTGGATTGGCGTTGAACGAGGTAGCGAGGATGGGTGCCGAGGTGTTGTTGTAGTGTAGCAGCATCGAGGTAGCTTGGTCTTGGTCGCTTGGTCCTGATGAAAGGGCACCGACATAAGCCGGCTACGACAGGTGATCGAGGTGGTGACAGCGAGCTAGGGGCGACGTGGGTGGCGTAGAGGTGGCTTAGGAGGAAGCGGGGCAAGGTGGCGAACATGCCCAGCCGAGATGGGACAAAGAAGGCCGATAAAGGTTGGCGAGGTCGTCCCAGCAGGGAAGGGCGAAGTAGGCCTAGGCGTGGAAATAGCGACGAGGAAGTGATCAAGGTAGAGGTGGGCCAACTAGGAGTGTGCGGCCCAGCCGAGATGGAAGCAATGTCGGCGCGAGGTGGATGTACTGAGGTGGAGCAAGGTGGGCCGGCTGGGAACATGGTTACCCAGCCGGGAAACTAAGTCAGCCCGTGATAAGGAATGTCGACCTATCTTGACAGGATATATATGTCGGCCCACTTGACCCATGCGGAGCAGTTTGCTCTATTCTCGGGCCGACTTTGGCCAATGTCGGCCCAGATCCTTCCAAGATCTCCTTTTTATTTGCCTACGGACTGTTATCTATATCAAATGACTTTCTTCATATACCCAGGGTCATCCACCCTACACAAAGGTATGATGAGTCAAATTCTTGTTGATCTTTTTCTTTCTTTGATGCTTTTCTGAGTTTCAATTTTCCTTCACAAATTATACCTTCTCCTTTCTCTCATTTTTCTGGTTGGGATGGGCTGTTTCCTGACCCGATACAGGCAGACCATACGGTCGGACGTGTCCGTACCATAGGTCATTAAACTCACAGTACCTCAGCCTCACTTTTGTTATTTTTTGCATATCAATATGACTAGACGGTACGGGCGGCTCCCCCATACGCTAGGTCGTTAAACTCTCTGTAAACTTTTGTTTCGTTTCTCTCATTTGGATTTTTGTTAAAAAAATTACCGCCTCTAAAAGGTCGGTAACCGCTGCTACGGGTGCGTAGTACAGGGGAATCCTTCCCGTACCGACGCTCGGCACCAAAGGCGGCTGCCCCTTTTTGAAGAGGATTTTATTTTATTTCTCTTCTCTTCCATCCTTTTTCCATTTTGCCTCTAAGATTTAGTGTTTTTTCCTGAATCTTGCCTCTTCTCTCTCAATTGTCTTCACGCATCAAATCTCACTTGATCATCCAAGAGCTATGCATCCTTTTCATATCAAATAGATCTGTACAAAGAAGGAGGGGGCTCCTGTGGCAAGAACCAAAAAGGAGTCCAAAGAAGGCTCTTCATCCTCGTCAACTCAAGAACTATCTCAAGTGGTGCCACTTCCCAACAAGGAGGACATGTTCCCACGCAAGCAGGAGATGATGAGGCATGTGGAACAACAGAGGAACAAAGAGGAATATCCATCAAATCCTTACAAGTATAACCTTCATGGATCATGTCTCAAATCTTCTCATGTTTCCCCAAGATGATATTAGGGAGAAGATCGCAAGTCTCGGAAAGTCTACAAAGCTTGTGTTGAAACCATTGGTGAGGCGTTGGACTCCTACTAGATGATGGTTAAAGACCATGAGAAAAACGTCGATGACATCGATGGTAGAATGCAATTTTTAACTAAGATTGTTGTTGAGATGGCTGAAGACAGGAAGATACTTTGAAAAATAGTAAAAGAGCAACATGCTAGCATCATCGAACTATCCACTCGCTTTGCGCATATTGCACATGCATGCAGCCTAAAAAAGGAGGAGATGAAGAGGGTGATGACACCCTGAAAAAGGAATATGTACTCACAAGGAGTTATGTGATCCCTCTTGGCTTGATTCCAAGCTTGGGGTGATCTATTGGAACCTTGTAATCTACCTTTCAGTTTTTAGCATGTTTACCTTCTTGAGCGCATGTTAGGTTTTTAATTTCATAGTTTGCATTAGTTGCATGATCAACTTCCTTAGTCAAAGGAAAGAGTTATATCCATTGATTTTGAGACTTTATGATATTCAAAGTGATTTTGGTTTATGATTATTGTATTATATGTATGAATTAGGTTGAATTTTGTGATACTTGTACCACTTTTATGATTTTAGGTACTTCCACACCAATAAAGTATTGATAAGTTATGAGAAGAAACTCTGATAGCATGTTATAGTCATTGGTCTAAGATCGATAAAAGCCATAAAGTGGTATTAACATGATACAAATTTGTTAATGAAACAAAAGAAAAATTATGCCATCAAAGAATCAAAAGAAAGAAAAGTGCAAGTTAGCAAAAAAAGTGCTCAAACAATGATCATAGACTATTCCCTTCTTAATCGAGCGCTCATCTAGATACACTTGATGATTTTATAATCTGCTAAAATCTATAAACTTCACATAAGTTATTGATACAAAAGGTGTGGAACCCTCTAAGTCATGAGTTGTGTGAAAGTTCTATATCTGATATTGTAATTATGCTTCAATTGCCTCATGTATTGTAATGACTCGTGCCTTGTGAACATGATGACTTTGTCCACAAGTCACTACCTTGCTCAAGGACGAGCAAGAGTCTAGCTTGGGAAAGTTGATGAGTCCATTTTTTAGGCATATTTACCTTATGTTTTTTCATAAGTAGAGTTAGGATTTTGGTATTTTATGTCTCTTGCGCGCACCTTTTTCCCTCGGTTCAACAGGATCCTGAATTGTTAAGTCTTTTGTGAATATATCAATTGGGATTATCTTGTTATGTAATAATATGATATATCTAAGTGATAAATGTCATTTAAATGATTTTCCATGCACCTGGGAGAAGAGAGGATGCGAGGAGAACCTACTGCAAGCTTAACGACATGTGGTACGGGAGGAGTTTGCACGTACCGTCCACACATACGTCTTGCTAGGACGTCCTCCTCATCAAATACTCTCACCCTTGAAGACAGATCTGAGATCTGACATTCACAGACACATCCAGCCATGAAACACCATGCCAGGAAGGGATCTAGAGGATGAACTTAGAGAAGGGCAAATCCTTGCTCCTGCACGGATCTTCAGGAGACAACGCATCAGCCCCCTCACCATCAACCAATCCATCTCCATCATCGCCATTATCCCCTCTCTCATCCATTTTGGCTCTGTTGTAATTCCAAAATATGATTGTGGTTTTGCACTTGATTTCACCTTTGCACTTTTGATCCATCCTATGAATATGATGATGTTGTTGATTGCTTCCATGTGTGAGTAGTTCCCTTTGTTCTTGGGGAGATGGAAAACCCTAGCATTATTATAAAATGAAATAAAGATGATCTATAGCATTGTCCTTGATGTAATGATTTATGATATTGTGTTAGATCTCTCTCTTTAGATGGTATGTGAAGTCGACCACATGGCATTTGCCTTTCGGACTAAAGAGAGGGAGCTACCATTGGGACATGTATGGAAGTATGTCTAGTGCTATTTTGTGACTATAAGAATTGGCTTATGACCTATAGGGTCAAATGGGGATAAAGAGAGGTTCAGTAAGATCATTACGATATCCATGGGGAAACCCTTAGTTGTGGTGGTCTGTAGAAGTGATTTGTTCGCGGGCATCGCAGTGGTTATTTGGAGATGACCTCAATACTTAAATCATAGAAGCAGCTACTCGCGGGACTTGTAGTGAACATATTATTATGGAGCTCTATCAACACATGTCATGAAAAAAAATATTATCCTAATCATAAGTAATTTACATATGCTAGTGGTGTATCTTACATCCCCGAGAACATCTTAGCCTTATTGAGTTCCAACACCAATCTGAACGCACTAATCACTTGTTTACTTTATTGCATTCTTTACTTTCTTGCACTCAAACACAACACCTTTTTTTAAAGCATTTACTTGAGATCAAAGGCAACTTACAAGTATCCTTTGGTAGAAAGTGACAAGGGCATAAATACCAAAAAAATAGCTCTTTGTGGGTTCGGTACTCTTATTTCGATACTAGCTACAATCAATATGTGCACTTGCAGTTATTCGGCTCAAACTTAATCTACCATGTTGTTATTACCTAACCTAATCTAAACAAGGATAAAAGTCCATTGGTCAATCATTATACCAAGAAATCTAGGGGGTAATTCTACTAGGCCCACTGTCTAGGGTTTGGCTGGAAATCGAGCACCAAAGCATCAGGATGCCACCAAATCTTGCATTTGTCCCTAGGATATGTGCAAAAGTGTGGTGGGATGTTGAGAATTACAATATCTCACTACCAGAAAAGTTGGCTTTTACAACGGACGGTTTTCGTGGTTAAAGGCCTGTTTTTCATGGTGGAGAAGTCTTCCGTGATGGATGGCCTTCGTGGAAAATCCCCATCACTAAAGAATCTACCATGGTTTTTTCCTGACCATGGCAGATCGCACCTTTTAGCAACCGAAATTCATGCCATCATAGATCGGTTTCCCAGCCCCGTTGACTACTGATGTCATGGAACCTGCCAATTGGCAAGCATCGTTAATGCCCAGTTACTGCCGTTAATGGTCACAAAAACCATGGTGGAAGCCAAGGCCTGGTAACCATTTAGTGGGCCGGCCAATGAGAGAATCCCAATAAGAATATGGCCCATTACTCTTTTGACCTGCTGGAGGCCTACCATGCTTTAATGGGGCCCACACCTTTGCTGCCTAGCTACGACCTGTTAACTTTTAGGTTCGTTACAGTTTCGGCTTGCTTAAGGCCAAGCTTAGTTCAACACTGCGTAGCCCATTAGCGGCATGTGCCACATTGGTCAGTACTGTTAAGGCCTGTCCTAGGCCCATCACTATGCATAAATCTCGTCGCTTTCTGTTCGTTGCGGGCCTTTTTGTAGGAAGGCCTATTACTATTCAGGACTTCTTCTAACCTAACATTTCGCTGTTCTAGCATGTTACTATTTTGGCCTATTACTATTCTAGCTTGCTATTATTCCATCATGTTACTATTTTGGTCTGCTACTACTTTCTAGCCAATTACAGTTTGGCATGTCATGAATCAGAACTTTTATTGCTTAGGCTCGTTACTGCTTTCTGGCCTTTTACTGTTTAGGACATTCATTGTTTAGGTCATTTACTATTCAGGCATCTTACTATTCAGGCCTTTTACTATTCATAGAACTCCATCCATGTTTGACCAATCATGGCATTTCCTTCTTCAGTCTATTACTGTTCAGCCTTTCACTGTATGGCGTGTTAGTGTTTCGGCATTTTTAGCAGCATCCACATTTTGCAGAACAACACAGGAAGGCCAACAAGTTGATTAATAAACATGTGAAATTGAAACTTCTCTCTCAAGAAATGAGAAATCCAAACTACTTATTACACAACAATAAAAGTTGGTCTCTCTAGATTGAAAATTACAACAGATCATTAGACAATATATGCATTTTAAAAGATCACAAAGAAGAGTTTGCATCATCAATACGAGTTTAGTACATGGTGATGCACTTCATCGTATCATCTATCCTCTTCTTCAACATTTCAACTACAAATCTAAGAGTTGTTACACTCTTTCTTTTTGCATGCAATATAGTCATTATATATATATATCACCTGCAAGACTTGTTCTAGATAGACTATTAACAATGTTGTTTCCTTAAAAATGCAATGGGGCGATGATGGGAAGAGGGATGAAAACTTTTAGCCCTGCCTTCCAAGGACTCCTTCTTGGTTTTAACTGTAGTCTGATAAAATATGGTGAAAGAGGTTAAAACAAAGAACAAGGAAAACATGTATTATATAAAGTATAAATCATTTAAGTAAGTATGAACTTACAGTAGCTCGTTCAGGCTCACAGTAGTTCCTTCTCAAGCGGGTGCGACTCCTGGTCAATCTACCAGTAGAATCTAAGTTGAGAAACTTGAAATCTAGTCCTTACACTCCTTTGTCCTTTCTATGCATTAAGACATGACATTTAAAAACGAGTTAGCTAGTTCGGAAGGATAAAATAAGTTGAAAACACCAAAAAATGTAGCTTTAAAATTGACTAGATGTATGATTCAAACTAATTAGCTGGTTTGGAAGGATGAAAGCACTTGAAAACACCAAAAATATAGCATTAAAATTGACTAGATGTATGATTTAAACTTGCTAGCTAGTTTGGTAGGATGAAAGTAGTTGAAAACACCAAAAAGATACCACAAAAATGACCGGATGTATGATTCAAAATAGATGGACATTCTCTAAATTAATCAAAGCATTTGTAGACATAAAGACAATAAAATATGAATGGAAATGTTAGGGAAGGGTTTTAGATAGAATGACTTATTAACTTATTAAGCATACATGTTATATGAGTTATTAACATGACAAGGAATTGGCCTAACTAACACATGAAAACCTCACACTTCAACCTTGCTTGGTGTCAGATTATCAGTGTTGGATACTCTACAAGCAATTTGCATGACCCAAGCGAGCGCTCGGAAATAATAGCATCTACAAGTTAGTGTTGCAGGATTATATAGTGCGACAATGTAATAAAAGAAATAACAACGAGAAGATAATAATGTGGATAGGACCAACCAGATGTGGGTGCAAAAGAAATGGCAATAGTAGGCAGGATATTGAGCAACATTATAACGCTTTTGTAGCTTAAGAGTACCAAAAAATCAAACAGCCAAGAGAAATTACCACTCTGCGGCGGGGCGGTCGGGACGGGAAAAGAGGGCCGCGAGGCGGGGACTTGGCATTTCGGGGTTAGTGAACGAGTGATTCGGTGAAACGCCCCCCATGCGATAGAAGATGATGTTGGTGAAGCATATCCGGTGTGGCAGGGAGTCGATAGTTCTGGTGTCCACGACGCGGGAGTCGGTGACGTAGAACGGTTGTGGTGGACGAGGATGGTGAGAGGTGTATGGACAACAAAGGCGATTAAGAAGCTCCCGTATGGAAGAGTGTGTCGGCGGTGAAGGAGCTCCAGTGTGGATGAGAGGGTCGGCGGTGAAGTAGGTGGAGGGCAGAGGGTGTGGGTGGGTAAATTTTGGGGAAGGGCGGCAAAGAGGCGATGGGGGATATAGGTTGGATGATGCCCATTTACCACCTATACCCCTCTATTATTATAGTGCTCCTCTGGTTCTTGTTTCGCACCAAGGGTAGAAGCGTAATTTTGCATACGCAAAAAATGGGGTGGGATATTTGAATAGATGCACGAGATATTTGAATGTATGCGCGGGATGTTTCGACACTCTATGGAAATTTTAAGGTTGAAGCTTCCAAGGTACGCTACTCTGATGCGTGGTCGCTTCTCAGGTGCTGGCCACGTCTAGACCGACACGCTAGCAATAGTGTGCTTGCCGGCATTTAAATGAGTTTCTAGACATTCTTCGAAATTGATAAACATTATTGAAGGCTTTCAAACAAGATGACCAAGGTCACGACATATATCTATCATAGTTTTTGATAATGTGTCCATATTTGGTAGATCGGTGCATCTTAGCATTTCAAGCAATGTTTCTAAAATGTGAATCCATATTTGCTCGACAACGCCCTACTTCCATGAATTTTGAAACTTCCATGAGTTTAGCTAAATTTATGCAATAAAATGACTTTTTGACGAGTTAAAGTAAGTGTGTCTAATTTTGAACTACAAAGTGTGTGATATAGCTTGCTCTAGATTTTTCTAAAATAATTTAAAGGTATCCAAGTAGTCGAATACCAATGAATCACCGAGAGTTTTGCAAGATTCAACTTCTTGATATGAATGGTAATGACGCCAAATTTGGTCCATTTTTTAAATATACAAAGAAACAAAATATGAAACGAAATACTACCATTTAAACTTAACATTTGATAATTTTGGTGTCTCACTTTGTGCACTAGCTACTTTCCATGAAAACATTTAAACTTAAAATTTGACAAATTTGAAAAAACTTCTCAAACGATATGGTATACCATGTATGAATATATATGCATGGTTTTCAGACCATATGACCAAGTTCATGGCAATATCTTTGTCATAATTTATAATAGCCTGTCCATATTTGATAGATTCGTGCATATTTGCATTTCAAATATTGTTTACGAACAAATCTTGCAAATTTGAAGTTATTTTCAATTTTCAAAGTGATAACAATACAATGGCTTTTATCGTGAAGCGACTACAAAAATATGGCTCAAAATCCCACAGCCCTAATTTTCACACAAAGTATATCCTATTTATAATTGATAATGCCCAAGTTTCAATTTTTTTGAAGCTTTATGCCTATATTTCTATAATAGAATCACGATACAGAAATTTAACAAAAGTATCTCAAATCTGGATCTACAAGTGCATGATACTTGCTTGCTCATAATTTTGTTAAATTCATTTGAAGGTATACAAGTAGTAAAACAAGGGAGAACCACCAAGAGTTCCGCAGGATTCAACTTCTTGATATGTGAATGCTATAGCTACTAAAAAATTTGGGGCTTATGAATGAAATAATCAATAAAATTAAATATAATTTGAAGTAAATCCTTTCTTTCACACGGTGTCTTAGCATTGCACTAGCTAGTTTGCATGAAAACATTTGAACTTAAAATTTTACAATTTTGAAAAAAAACTTGTCAGATGATATGGTGTACTGATGACTAGGTTCCTGCAACAATAACAGGTTATTGCAGTACTTGTAGTAGCAAATATTTAAAGAGTTTGTCCCGATGGGAGCTCGGCGAGCACGACCCTGCAGCCACATTGTCAATGCGACGATGTTCGCACCCAAATCGTGGTTTGGAAATAGCCTATTCTTTAAGTTTCTAGGATAAATGAATTTAAGATGTTTTGTAATAACTACTACTAGGACTGGAAGAAAACTAGAACAAAAGTAAAATTGAAAAGACGTGAATGCAATGAGATGAAATATTAATGCTATGATTCCTCAAGTAATGTTGTGTATACCGGTGTACATGATAAGTGCTTATGGAATCGATGTTAACTATAATTGTGGCGGTCCCTCATATACCGTGTCTCCCACCATTGGTAAGTGGCAACTAGAATCCTCAATTATCCACACCCTCTTTGGACATGGGTCATCTCCTAAGAGAATAGTGTATTAAGGTAACAAGACCAATCAAGGTAAACCAGAGCAAAGGCATTAAGTTCTATGGATAACCGTACTCCTAAGCAAGTGTGCTAGTCGCAAGATATCCCATTTGTCACTTTGGGGTCAAGCAATTTGCAACACTATACCTATCTATATCATGAGTGATCTTGAGGGAACTCTGAGCGGTGCATCCTAAGCTGCTACTACCTCTGTAAATCACTTATAGCAAATAGCCTATTAGTTCTACCCATGGAAGAGAAGAGACTAATGATAAGTTTTGTGATACTCTATGAATCCCTATTAAATTCCTCAACAATGGATTGGACATCTCCAATCACTAGAATAATATCATGAATAGAACAATGTAAAGAGAAAGCACAAACATATTATTTAACAAGAACACACAACACTTCAATTACTCAAATCATCATAAAATTAATAAAAGGGGGTTCAAGCCATGTTACAACCCATCACAGAGATCATGATGGGGAAGGATGAAGGAGTATCGGTGATGGAGATGGTGATGACGACGCGGTGATGGTGGCGTCCGCATGGTGATGGCGGCGCCCTCCTTCTCCTCCTCTTCTTGCTTGGATGGCTTGATGGTGTTGATGGAGATCTGGATCTTGGTGGAGTTGTAGAAGCTATGGAGGCGGCACGGCTGCAAGGTGCCACCGTGGAGGTGGTACATGGGATCTAGATCTTGTATGGTGGCTTCCTCCTCTCTTCTTTGACTCCTCCCTCCTTTATATAAGCCTTGGGAGTGCCCTAGGGTTCCCCCAATACCGTCATATGACTTAGGGAAGGTTCTGGAGCTTCCGAAGGGCAAAATCCCTTCGTTTCCGACCTTTTTGGCAACTATACGGCAGGAGCTATACGGCTGGAATTTTTACCCCCGCCGTATAGTTGGTCGTTAAACCTTCGGTATTCTTTAGTATTTTGGTCGCTATTTCTTCATACGGACACCATTTTGGGTGTTCTTGGGCTCGTTGAATTCGTCTTGTCGAGGGCTTTAACTCCGTTGTCTTGGATATCTATTTTAAGAAGTTGCCTGAAATGGCTAAGTCTGGTCCCTGTAGCTCCTCCATACTATGCTCTCTTTGTTTCTTTTTCCTTTGTTTTATCCATAATCATCATCAACACCTACACACATGTCAAAGACAAGGAAGAGGGATAAAATTATACCTAAACTAATAAATGTGGAAAGCTCATATTGAATTTAATAAAAAACAAGTAATCATGCATATCAGGCATACCAATAGTTAGATGGAGCATGATATGATAGGAAAATGAAATAATTTATATTGCTGAAAAATGTTGTACTTTCACAGCCATCAACTTCCCTAAGCTAGATCTTGCTCGTCCTCGAGCAAAAGGGATCGATAACTTAATGGATGTGATCTTGCTTATCATTGGAAATCAATGCACTATATCCTTGTTTTTCCTGCAAGCTCAAAGCAAGAGAGCGCATAATGATATAAGGTAATATAAGCTCAGTTATATTATTCCAAACCACTAGAGATTAGTCAAAAACTTCTATTCCCCATGTCAAATTTTAATCTAGCTTCCAAGTAAACTTGTGATCCTTCTATATGCACTTTATTGTATTTTTGTATTTTTATTTGTATAAGGCAAAGCTGAACACGGTTAGTTGTCAATCATAAATAGAAATAGAGTTTTCCAATGCTGCCTAGTCATGCCATCTATTAAAGTCTCTCAAGTGCAATCTTCGATTGTTGAGCTCATAGAAAATGTATTTCTTAGTAACGAGACCATGCCAAAGAGTGGTATTATGTTCAATCAATACTGTGTAGGCTAGGAAGGACACTCATGACCATTCCCAAGGTTTCCCTTTTCGATATAATGCTATATCATAACTGTCAGAGGAGTATTCCAACTTTTGCTTTTAAGGCGGGCCCATGAGAACACCAATGCATACCCAAATATAGCATTTTTGCTACATATGTTGGGCAACTCATAGCCAAACTCCAAGAGTTTCCTATTTTTGGATTATCCAAAGGCCAGCGGAGTTTTTAGCATCCCATGTTGTGCGACAGTGGCGCAAGACACACGCGTTGGATCACATAGGATCAACGGTTCGTGCGCACGATCCACGTGACAACTATGTCAATCAATCGGGGCATAGCAGCTAGAGTGAGAAGCAATTGGGATTTTATGTGAGTTGTGACCGAGAGATTGAAAACTGAGTAGTATCAAAAAACCAAGGACAAAACAGACTAAGGGATTCAAATAGAAAATAGAAAGAGATTTTAAAAATGGAAAGTGAGTGTCTTATACAATGAAATACATCACCATACTCCAACATGTGTCCAACCATGTTCAGGAACCCTAGCAGCATGCTGGGATTCAACTTCAACATGCATTCTACCACCAGTTTGAAAGATGCTGCATCACTACACCCACTTGGATGTGTGTGCATCATTGTGGTTTTGGAAAAGAACACATGCAATGATGCCACTCCAGCATGTGTCCAACCATGTCTAGGAACCCTAGCAGCATGATGGGATTCAACTACAACATGCATTCTACCACAGTTTGAAAGATGCATCACCACACCCACTTGGATGCGTGTGTGTGTATTAGTGTGCATAATTGTGGTTTTGGAAAAGAACACATGCAATGATGCCAATTCAGCATGTGGTGTACAACCATGTCCAAGAACCCTAGCAGCATGCTAGGATTCCACTGCAACAGGCATTGTACCACCAGTTTGAAAGATGCTGCTTCACCACACCCACTTGGATGTGTGTGTATCAGTGTACATCATTGTGTCTTTCGAAAACAACACATGCAATAATGCCACTCCAGCATGTGGTGTCCAACCAATGTCCAGGGACCCTAGTAGCATGCTGGGATTCAACTACAACATGCATTCTACCACCAGTTTGAAAGATGATGCATCACGACACCCACTTAGATGTGTGTGTGTGTCTGTCAGTGTGCATCATTGCGGTTTTGGAAAACAACACATGCAATGATGCCACTCTAGCTTGTGTCCAACCATGTCCAGGAACCCTAGCAGCATGCTAGGATTCAATCGATGTCATTGCATGTGTGTGTATCAGTGTACATCATTGGGGTTTTGGAAAAGAACACATGCAATGATTCAGCTCCAGCATGTGGTGTTCAACCAATGTCTAGAAACCCTAGCAGCATGTTGGGATTCAACTGCAACATGCATTGTATCACCAGTTTGAAAGATGTTGCATCACCACACCAAATTGGATGTGTGTGTATTAGTGTGCATCATTGTGGTTTTGGAAAAGAACACATACAATGATGCCACTCTAGCATGTGTCCAATCATGTCCAGGAACCCTAGCAGCATGCTAGGATTCAACTTCAACATGCATTTTACCACCAGTTTGAAATATGCTGCATCACCACACCCACTTGGATGTGTGCGTATGTGTATAAGTGTGCATCATTGTGGTTTTGGAAAATAATACATGCAATGATGCCACTCTATCATGTGTCCAACCATGTCCAAGAACCCTAGTAGCTTGCTGGGATTTAACTGATGGCATTGCATGTGTGTTATTTTCATAAACCACATGGATCCACTAGATGTCACTGCATGTGTGTTGTTTTAATAAACCACATGGATCTAGTAGATGTCATTGCATGTGTGTTATTTTCCTAAACCACATGGATCTACTAGAGTCATTGCATGTGTGTTCTTTTCATAAACCACATGGATCCATTAGATGTCATTGCATGTTATTTTCTAAAAACCACATGGCTCCACTATCTGTCATTGCATGTGTGTTCTTCATAAACCACATGTATCCACTAGAGTCATTTGGTGTGTGTGTATCAGTGTGCATCATTGTAGTTTTGGAAAAGAACACATGCAATGATGCCACTCCAACATGTGTCCAACCATCTCCAGGAACCCTAGCAGCATGCTAGGATTCAACTACAACATACATTCTATCACTAATTGGAAAGATGCTGCATCCCCACACCCACTTGGATGTGTGCGTGTATTAGTGTTGGAGAAATGCCCAAGAGGCAATAATAAAGTGGTTATTATTATATCTTTATGTTTATGATAAATGTTTACATCCCATGCTATAATTGTATTAACCGGAAACATTAATACTTGTGTGTTTTGTAAACATAAAAGAGTCCCTAGTAAGCCTCTTGTTAAACTAGCTTGTTGATTAATGGATGATCATGGTTTCCTGATCATGGACATTGGATGTCATTAATAACAAGATCATATCATTAGGAGAATGATGTGATGGACACACACCCGTAGTAAGCATAGCATAAGATCAAGTCATTAAGTTCGTTTGCTATAAGCTTTAAAATACATAGTAACCTAATCCTTCGACCATGAGGTTATGTTAATCACCATCATCGGATGGGTACTTTGATGACATCAAACACCGCTTCGTAACTGGGTGGTCATAAAGGTGTCATTGGGTATTCGGAAAGTATGTGTTGAAGCGCATGGACCAAGATTGGGATTTGTCCATCCATATGACGGATAGATATGCTCTGGGCCCTCTTGGTGGAATGTCATCTAATTAGCTTGCAAGCATGTGACTGGGTCACAAGGGATGACATAACATGGAAAGAGTAAAGAGTACTTATCAGTAACGAGGTAGAACTAGGTATGGAGATACCGACGATCAAACCTCGGATAAGTATAGTATCGCGAGACAAAGGGAATTGGTTTCGAATGTAAATGGTTCTATCGATCACGAAGTCATCGTTGAGTATGTAGGAGCCATTATGGATATCCAAGTCCCGCTGATGGTTATTGATAGGAGATGTGTCTCTGTCATGTCTACATATTCACGAACCGTAGGGTGACACACTTAAGGTTCGAAGTTGTTTTAAGTAGATATGGAATGTGCGTTGGAGACCGAATGTTGTTCGGAGTCTCGGATTGGATCCGGGACATCATGAGGAGATCCAGAATTGTCCGGAGAATAAGATTCATATATTGGGGATCATTTTCTGAGTTAGGAAATGTTCCAGAGTATTTGTTTGAGGATTCTAGAAGGTTTTGGAATGTTCTGGAAGGTTCTGGAAGATTTCTTGGAGTTTTCTTGAAAACCAAGAAAGGGTCAAGGGGTCCTTGTGGGGCAAGACAAGGAGTCGTGGGGGAGAAGGACTCCTCCCCCCCTCCCAATCCGCCGGCCAAGGAAGGGAGGGGAGTCCTACTAGGACTCCCCCTCCCATGGCGCCTCCCTCCTTTAAATAGAGGGGTGGAGGCGCCAACCCCCGGCCCCCTCCACTACTCCAATCCTAGCCGCCTCTCTCCTCCTCCTTTCTTCTGCTCAGGCTTAGGCGAAGCCCTGCAGAATTCTCTACTCCACCACCACCACCACGTCGTCGTGTTGCTGAGATTCCGTGGAGAAGATCTACTACCTCCGCTGCTTGCTGGAACGAGGAGAGGAAGGTCTGCTTCGACTCCGTACGTGTGACCGACTGCGGAAGCACTGCCGGAACTCGGCGCCGGAAGGATCGTCCACTCGATCTTGAGATCGACAAGTGATCGACTACATCAACCACGAGATCCAATCTCGTAACGCTTTCGGATCTACAAGGGTTAGTACAGATCTATCTCGTTGCACATGTTCGTAGGTAAGATCCGTTCTTATTCGAAAGCCCCAAGCCACGTAAAACATGCAAAGAAAATTAGAGGTGTCTAACTTGTTTTTGCAGGGGTTTTGTGATGTGATATGGCCATCATGTGATTATGATTATATTTGATGTATGCAATGATCCTTGTTGTAATATGGCAACCGGCAGGAGCCTAATGGTTGTCTTTAATTCTATTAAGACCTGCGTGTCTATTCATCTTGTAATAGCTTTATTCCAAGTAGTTGTAATAGTTGCTAGTGATGATGGACAACCATGAAGCGGTGCCACTGACCTCGACGCAATGCTGGTGATGATGGAGATCATGTTCGTGCTTTGGAGATGGAGATCAAAGGTGCAGGAAGAAAGGGCCATATCATATCACACTAATTATGAATTGCCTGTGATGTTAATCCTTTATGCATCTTGTATTGCTTAGATCACGACGGTAGCATTATAAGATGATCCCTCTCACTAAATATCAAGTAATAAAGTGCTCGTCCTTAGTTGGCACTGTTGCTAAGACTCGTCGTTTCGAAGCATCTCGTGATGATCGGGTGTGATAGACTCTACGTGTGCATACAACGGGTGCAAGCTAGATTTGCACATGCGGAAACTAAGGTTAACCTTGACGAGCCTAGCATGTACAGACATGGTCTCGGAACACGGAATACCGAAAGGTAAAGCATGAGTCATATGGATGATATGATGAACATGTTGATTGTTCGCCTTTAAAGCTACATCATCTCACGTGATGATCGGACTTGGTGTAGTGGATTTGGTTCGTGTAATCACTAAAACAACTCGAGGGATGTTGTTTTGAGTGGGAGTTCATTTGTAATTTCGATTAGTCGAACTCAATTTATCATAAACACAATCAAAGTGAATTTGCATAGTTTGTTGTAGTCATTGGCATCCGTTCACCACCTTACGCTTAGTTATAGTTGAGATAGTGGAACTATAGAAATTCTGGATATTTACTTTACGAACTGGTATCGTATTATTTTCAATGTTAATTTAAAGTTTATAAGTCCTATTGCAAACTTTCAGCAAACTCTATTTACTCCATGAAGTTTAATAAGTAGTATTAAATCAAGAGTAAGAATTCCAATATTAGTATCTAAAGTATCATGTTTGCCTCCATGATTCTTGATACTCAAAAGATTGTTTTTAATATCAAGTTTATCTAAGAGCTGAAAGCAATGTTTCAGAAACCATCATATGTGAAAGGTCTTGCGATATCTAAAACAATGTGTTGGTTACAACATGATAGAGTATACATCCTCATATTTGATGAGAATTTGTGAAGGTTGGAGACGCTAGTCGTCCTAATCCTCCAAAAGGTTTTTAAAAAGAAACATTATACTCGCAATTCACCTTTATAAGCTATAGCAGCTTGATCATGAAAGTTGTCATGATAAGGATGAATAGAAGATGTAAGTAAAATGTTTATTACACTAAAAGATTACTAAAGAATGGAATTTTGAAAGAATGCCAAACATTTGATGATGGTGATCCACCTCAAAGTGCAAGTCCAAAGGTATTAGTGGTTGACTATATACGCTTGGTACCATGTGTCATGTTGATGACACCACTATTGATGTTTATAGATTCTTTTAAAAGAAAAGAAATTGCTGAAAGAGAATCTATAAAATATTTGGCAGAAAATAAAAGGTTGGAGATGTCCAACTTAGGCATATAGAAGATATACATGTTATGGTTGTATTCCTTGCTTGTTAAACAGTGTGGTTCTCCGGTATTGGATACCGAATTGGTTGGTATGAAGTGTCATACAGGACAACACAATTCATGAACTGCAATGACCTAAGTAACTAGCAAGAGAAAATGTGATGATGTTCATCGAAAACAAACAAAGGGTTGTTGTGTTGCTCGTTAACATCAAAGCTTGCCTTCAAGATTTGTTTCAATAATTGTTATTTTGATTAGGTATGGAGATACCGACGATCAAATCTCGGATAAGTATAGTATCGCGAGACAAAGGGAATTAGTTTCGTATGTAAGTGGTTCAATCGATCGCGAAGTCATCGTTGAGTATGTGGGAGCCATTATGGATCTCCAGGTCTCGCTGATGGTTATTGATAGGAGATGTGTCTCTGTCATGTCTGCATATTCACGAACCGTAGGGTGACACACTTAAGGTTCGAAGTTGTTTTAAGTAGATATGGAATATGCGTTGGAGACCGAATGTTGTTCGGAGTCTCGGATTGGATTCAGGACATCACGAGGAGATCTGAAATGGTCCGGAGAATAAGATTCATATATTGGGGATCATTTTCTAAGTTAGGAAATGTTCCAGAGTGTTTGTATGGAGATTCTAGAAGGTTTCGGAATGTTCTGGAAGGTTCTAGAGGATTTCTTGGAGTTTGCTTGAAAACCAAGAAAGGGTCAAAGGAAACCTAGTGGGGCAAGACACGGATTCGTGGGGGAGGAGGACTCCTCCCCCTTCCCACCGCCGGCCATAGGAGGGGAGTCCTACAAGGACTCCCCCTCCCCAGGCGCGCCCTCCCCCCCTTAAATAGAAGGGCAGGGGCGCCCCCTCCTAGCTCTCTCTGATAACTCCCAATCTCTGCCGCCTCTCTCCTCCACCTTTCTTCTGCACAGGCATATGCGAAGCCCTGCAGAATTCTCTACTCCACCACCACCACGCCGTCGTGCTGCTGGGATTCCGTGGAGAAGATCTACTACCTCCGCTGCTCGCTGGAACGGGGAGAGGAAGGTCTGCTTCGACTCCACACGTGTGACCGACTGCGGAAGCGTTGCCGAAACGCGGCGCCGGAAGGATCATCCACTTGACCAACTGTGGAAGAGCTGCCGGAACGCGACGCCGGAAGGATCGTCCACGCGATCTTGAGATCGGCAAGTGATCGACTACATCAACCACGAGATCTAATCTCATTAACGCTTTCGGATCTACGAGGGTTAGTTCCTATCTATCTCGTTGCTCATGTCTAATAGATTAGATCTTGGCTTTTATCTAGATTAGATCTGGGTTTTGTTCGTTCTTGCGGTAGGAAATTTTTGTTTTCCATGCTACGAACCCATCAGTGGTATCAGAGCCGTATCTATGCGTAGATCTGTTGCACGAGTAGAACACAATGTTTTTGTGGGCGTTGATGCTTTTGTTGTCGGTGTCTTAGCGTGTACTTTGCATCTTGCGGCATGGTGGGATGAAGCGGCTCGGGCTAACGTTACATGTCATCGCACATGAGACTTGCTCCACGCTTGACGTGCAACTTGCTTTGCACAAGTGGCTTTGCGGGTGTCTGTCTCTCCCACCATAGTTAAGATTCAATTTACAATGAGCATCTGACAACACTTGTATCAACGTTGTGGTCCTTGTTCGTAGGTAAGATCAGTCTTATGCGAAAGCCCCAAACCACGTAAAAACATGCAAAGAAAATTAGAGGCGTCTAACTTGTTTTTGCAGGGGTTTTGTGATGTGATATGGCCATTATGTGATTGTGATTATATTTGATGTATGCAATGATCCTTATTGTAATATGGCAACCGGCAGGAGCCTAATGGTTGTCTTTAAATTTTGTTTAAGACCTGCGTGTCTATTCATCATGTAATAGCTTTATTCCAAGTAGTTGTAATAGTTGCTGTTGGTGAGGGACAACCATGAGGCGGCGCCACGGACCTTGACGCCACGCTGGTGATGATGGAGTTCATGTCCATGCTTTGAAGATGGAGATCAAAGGCACAAGAAAAAAGGCCATATCATATCACATATTATGAATTGCCTGTGATGTTAATCCTTTATGCATCTTGTATTGCTTAGATCGCGACGGTAGCATTATAAGATGATCCCTCTCACTAAATATCAAGTAATAAAGTGTTCGTCCTTAGTTGGCACCGTTGCTAAGACTCGTCGTTTCGAAGCATCTCGTGATGATCGGGTGTGATAGACTCTACGTGTGCATACAACGGGTGCAAGCCAGATTTGCACATGCGGAAACCAAGGTTAACCTTGACGAGCCTAGCATGTACAGACATGGTCTCGGAACACGGAATACCGAAAGGTAAAGCATGAGTCATATGGATGATATGATGAACATGTTGATTGTTCGCCTTTAAAGCTACATCATCTCACGTGATGATCGGACTTGGTGTAGTGGATTTGGTTTGTGTAATCACCAAAACAACTCGAGGGATGTTGTTTTTGAGTGGGAGTTCGTTTGTAATTTGGATTAGTCGAACTCAATTTATCATAAACACAATCAAAGTGAATTTGCATAGTTTGTTGTAGTCATTGGCATCCGTTTACCACCTTACGCTTAGTTATAGTTGAGATAGTGGAACTATAGAAATTCTGGATATTTACTTTACGAACTGGTATCGTATTGTTTTGAATGTCAATTTAAAGTTTATAAGTCCTATTGCAAACTTTCAGCAAACTCTATTTACTCCATGAAGTTTAATAAGTAGTATTAAATCAAGAGTAAGAATTCCAATGTTAGTATCTAAAAGTATCATGTTTGCCTCCATGATTCTTGATACTCAAAAGATTGTTTTTTATATCAAGTTTATCTAAGAGCTGAAAGCAATGTTTCAGAAACCATCATATGTGAAAGGTATTGCGATATCCAAAACAATGTGTTGGTTACAACATGATAGAGTATACGTCCTCATATTTGATGAGAATTTGTGAAGGTTGGAGACGCTAGTCGTCCTAATCCTCCAAAAGGTTTTGAAAAAGAAACATTATACTCGCAGTTCACCTTTATAAGCTATAGCAGCTTGATCATGAAAGTTGTCATGATAAGGATGAATAGAAGATGTAAGTAAAATGTTTACTACACTTAAAGATTACTAAAGAATGGAATTTTGAAAGAATGCCAAACATTTGATGATGGTGATCCACCTCAAAGTGCAAGTCCAAAGGTATTAGTAGTTGACTGTATATGCTTTGTACCATTTGTCATGTTGATGACACCACTATTGATGTTGATAGATTCTTTTAAAATAAAAAAAAGGGAATTGCTGAAAGAGAATCTATAAAATATTTGGCAGAAATTATAAGGTTGGAGATGTCCAACTTAGGCATATATAAGATACATGTTATGGCTATATTCCTTGCTTGTTAGACAATGTGGTTCTCCAGTATTGGATACCGAATTGGTTGGTATGAAGTGTCATACAGGACAACACAATTCATGAACTACAATGGCCTAAGTAACTAGCAAGAGAATGAGTGATGATGTTCATCGAAAACAAATAAAGTGTTATTGTGTTTTTTGTTGACATCAAACCTAGCCTTCAAGATTTGTTTTAATAATTGTTATTTTGTTCCGGTATTACGAGAACAATGGTTGTTCAAATAATTACCGTATTCCATAATAGATGGATGATATACAAGTCTGGTTGGAGAAATAACGACCATAAAACTAATGCTAAAATGTCGCAAGACAAATGATTGAAAGATCACTTGCGAAGTGACATCGCCGTTTAAATTATATTGAAAGGATATATGAAGAAACTCCATGTTGATGGATTTTTGGAGTCTTTGATTTGGATCAAATGACGCTTGTGATACTTTCCTGGAGATAATTAAAACTCCGTTCGTAGGCCAAAAGAGGAACGGATGACTGACTGATTGGAATTTGTACATATTGATGTATATAGTCTATTATGTAGTCGTGGGCGATGAATCAACTTCATATGCTTTCTCCGAAGATTTGAGTGAGTATATGTATATACTTACTCAATAAGGAAGAAGTATGAAACATTTGAAAAATGTTCAAAGACTTTCAAGATGAAGTGGAAAATCATTGTAACAAGAAAATAAAAGAGTTTATGATTGGATCATAAAGAAAGATGTTTGAGTTACAAGTTTATAAAAACACCTAAGATTTGAGGAATCGTTCCATGGATTTGCATTTCCCAAAACACCATAGGAGTATGGAGTGTTCGAGATATGTAATGAAACCTTGTTTTACATGGTAAGATCAAAGGTGTCATTTATAAAACTGCCATTATATTTTAAAGATTAAAGCTTTAGTGACTACTGCTTTTACACTGAAAAGAGCTCCATCGTGATCCGTTGAAATGACACCATATGAGTTGTGGTTTGGGATAAAACCCGAATTGTCTTTTCTTAAATTTTGGTATGCTATGCATAAGTAAAATGTTTACAACCAAAGTCGGATAAGCACGTCTTTGTAGGTTATTCCAAAGAATGTGTTGGGAATCTCTCCATAACACCGAGGACAAAAGAGTTTGTCGCTTGGAACGTCAAGTTTCTTGAGAAGGAATATTTCGTGAAAAATTAAGTGGGAGGACAATAGAACTTTGATAAGGTTGTTGAACCTTAGCTATATGTGCTAAGTAGCGCAGCGCCGGAAAGTGTCCCGGTGGCGGCCACAATGCTCATGGCTCTCGTGATTACAAAAGGTGTGATCTCGAAGATTAGAGTTCCTATAGAACCGTGTGGGTCGGTAAGAATCAAATAGTAAGATTTGATAAGCAAGTCGTTATTGTTTTGACAATGATGAACCGACTACATGCAAAGAAGCGATGATGGGCCCTGACTCCATAAAATGACTAGAAGTCATGGAATCTGTGATAGTATCCATACACGAGAAATCAAGTTTCTGGACTTAGAAGACCCTCCGGAAAGGCGTGAAGCCTGTCGGTCGTGTTTGGATCTATAAAGAAATAAACATGGATGTTTCAAATCTATGAAATAGTCGACATGTCGGAAAGAGTTTACGACAATGTTCAAGGAATTTACTATGATAAGATTTGATCTTTCATAGCAATATTTAGTCTAGACGGATTAATGTAGCAACCACTACATATATTTTGGTATATGGTAGTTGAACAAATAAAACAACTTCTTCTAATAGAATGGTTACCTAGGACGTGTACATGACACGATCCAAAGGATTTTGTTAAGTCAAAGGATGCTAAAAGAGTATGCAAAACTTCAATGGTTGAAGTGAGCATCGCGGAGTTGGAATCTTCACCGTGATGAAACCGTTAAAAGGTTTAATTTCATCAGAGACGATGAAGATGTTTGCATTTTGCGAGAAATTAAGTGGGAGCGCTAAGACATATTTTTAATACATTATGTGAAAGACATATTGTTGATTAGAAATAATGTATCTTTTATTGACACAGGTTAAGAATTTCATTTCGATGAAAGACTTAGGCATAACTCGAGAATTAGGCATCAATGTCTATATGAATAGATTGAGGCGCTAATATGGTTTTGCCAAATGTACATAGATAAGATGTTGAATGAGTTCAATATGGAAACAACAAGAAAGGTTATTGACGCACGGAAAGGACTAAATCAAGATTCAAGTGTGTTGACACGAGATTCAAGTGTTTTGACACTTGGTGAAATCACAAGAATATTTTGATCAATCATTCTTTGAGATGTACACATCCAGATATGTCCTATGCTCTAAATGTTATAAGCATATACCAGAATGATTCATAAGATGATCATTGGACAATAGTAAAGATACTCTTATGAGCGTTGGAAGAACTAAGAATATATCATGTATAAGTGACAAATAGTTAAAGGTAGTTCATTGTAAAGTGTTACATTGATACTAGTTTTGTCACAAGATACAAATTAAATTTATCTCAATTTAGACTATGGGTGGCACAATATAATGGAAAGGATGTTCCATGATGGATTTGGATGAGTTCCAAAATTGAGATATTGTGACGGATACTACAACAAAAGGCTAAGTATATAACTGCTATAGTAGCAGCAAAGGAGGGCATTTGTGTTAAGTAGTTTGTTATCAAACTAGTTGTGGTTCATAGCGGGATAATACTATGAAGATACATTGTATGACAATTGTATCAACATGATTTAATCCCAAGGAACTAAAGGTCTCACCAAAGGACCAAATTTATATAATGCCATCTCATTGGAGAATGAGTAATGCGTAGAGACGCAAGGAGATGCAAATACACACGGACCTGGAAGTGTCAGATCCGAAGATTATGTTTACCACTAGCAATAGTGTCTATACAACACCAGAAAGCCATAGGTGTTGAATGCACAAGTTTTTTAACTAGATTATTGACTCTAGTGCAAGTGGGAGACTGTTGGAGATATGCCCAAGAGGCAATAATAAAGTGGTTATTATTATATGTTTATGTTTATGATAAATGTTTACATCCCATGCTATAATTGTATTAACCGGAAACATTAATACTTGTGTGTTTTGTAAACATAAAAGAGTCCCTAGTAAGCCTCTTGTTAAACTAGCTTATTGATTAATGGATGATCATGGTTTCCTGATCATGGACATTGGATGTCGTTAATAACAAGATCATATCATTAGGAGAATGATGTGATGGACACACACCCGTAGTAAGCATAGCATAAGATCAAGTCATTAAGTTCGTTTGATATAAGCTTTAAAATACATAGTAACCTAATCCTTCGACCATGAGGTTATGTTAATCACCATCATCGGATGGGTACTTTGATGACATCAAACACCGCTTCGTAACTGGGTGGTAATAAAGGTGTCATTGGGTATTCTGAAAGTATGTGTTGAAGCGCATGGACCAAGATTGGGATTTGTCCATCCATATGACGGATAGATATGCTCTGGGCCCTCTCGGTGGAATGTCATCTAATTAGCTTACAAGCATGTGACTGGGTCACAAGGGATGACATAACATGGAACGAGTAAAGAGTACTTATCAGTAACGAGGTAGAACTAGGTATGGAGATACCGACGATCAAACCTCGGATAAGTATAGTATCGCGTGACAAAGGGAATTGGTTTCGAATGTAAATGGTTCTATCGATCACGAAGTCATCGTTGAGTATGTGGGAGCCATTATAGATCTCTAGGTCCCGCTGATGGTTATTAATAGGAGATGTGTCTCTGTCATGTCTACATATTCAGGAACCGTAGGGTGACACACTTAAGGTTCGAAGTTGTTTTAAGTAGATATGGAATGTGCGTTGGAGACCAAATGTTGTTCGGAGTCTCAGATTGGATCCGGGACATCACGAGGAGATCCGGAATTGTCCGGAGAATAAGATTCATGTATTGGGGATCATTTTCTGAGTTAGGAAATGTTTCGGAGTATTTGTATGAGGATTCTAGAAGGTTTTGGAATGTTCCGGTAGGTTCTGGAAGATTTCTTGGAGTTTGCTTGAAAACCAAGAAAGGATCAAGGAGTCCTTGTGGGGCAAGACAAGGAGTCGTGGGGGAGGAGGACTCCTCCCCCACTCCCAATCCGCCGGCCAAGGAAGGGAGGGGAGTCCTACTAGGACTCCCCCTCCCATGGCGCCTCCCTCCTTTAAATAGAGGGGTGGAGGCGCCAACCCCCAGCCCCCTCCACTACTCCAATCCTAGCCGCCTCTCTCCTCCTCCTTTCTTCTTCTCAGGCTTAGGCGAAGCCCTGCAGAATTCTCTACTCCACCACCACCACCACGCCGTCGTGCTGCTGAGATTCCGTGGAGAAGATCTACTACCTCCGCTGCTCGCTTGAACGAGGAGAGGAAGGTCTGCTTCGACTCCATACGTGTGACCGACTGCGGAAGCGCTGCTGGAACGCAGCGCCGGAAGGATCGTCCACTCGATCTTGAGATCGGCAAGTGATCGACTACATCAACCACGAGATCCAATCTGGTAACGCTTTCGGATCTACAAGGGTTAGTACAGATCTATCTCGTTGCACATGTCCAATAGATTAGATCTTGGCTTTTATCTAGATTAGATCTGGGTTTTGTTCGTTCTTGCGGTAAATTTTTTTTGTTTTCCATGCTACGAACCCATCAATTAGTGTGCATCATTGTGGTTCTAGAAAAGAACACATGCAATTATGGCCCTCGAGCATGTGGTGTCCAACCAATGTCTAGGAACCCTAGCAGCATGCTGGGATTCAACTACAACATGCATTCTACCACCAGTTTGAAAGATGCTGCATCACCACACCCACTTGGATGTGTGTGTGTGTATCAGTGTCATCATTATGGTTTTGGAAAATAACACATGCAATGATGCCACTCCAGCATGTGTCCAAAAATGTCTAGGAACCCTAGCAGCATGCTGGCATTCAACTTCAACATGCATTTTACCACCAGTTTGAAAGATGATGCATCACCACAACCACTTGGATGTGTGTGTTTGTGTATTAGTATGCATCATTGTTCTTTTGGAAAATAACACATGTAATGATGCCACTCTGGCATGTGTCTAACCATGTCCAGGAACCCTAGCAGCATGCTGGGAATCAACCAATGTCAATGCATGTATGTTCTTTTCATAAACCACAAGGATCCACTAGATGTCATTGCATGTGTGTTCTTTTCATAAACCACATGGATCCAGTAGATGTCATTGCATGTGTGTTATTTTCCTAAACCACATGGATCCACTAGAGTCAGCGCATGTGTGTTCTTTTCATAAACCACATGGATCCATTAGATGTTATTGCATGTGTGTTATTTTCTTAAACCACATGGATCCACTAGAATCATTGGGTGTGTGTGTGTATCAGTGTGCATCATTGTGGTTTTGGAAAAGAACACATGCAATGATGCCACTCCAGCATGTGTCCAACCATCTCCAGGAACCCTAGCAGCATGCTAGGATTCAACTACAACATGCATTCTATCACTAGTTCGAAAGATGCTACATCCCCACAACCACTTGGATGTGTGTGTATTAGTGTGCATCATTGTGGTTTTAGAAAAAAACACATGCAATGATGGCCCTCTAGCATGTGTCCAACCATTTCCAGGAACTTTAGCGGCGTGCTGGGATTCAACTAGAACATGCATTGCATCACCAGTTTGAAAGATGTTGCATCACCACACCCACTTGGATGTGTGTATTAGTGTACATCACTGTGGTTTTGGAAAATAACACATGCAATGATGCCACTACAGCATGTGTCTAAACATATCTAGGAACCCTAGTAGCATGCTAGGATTCAACATCAACATGCATTCTTCCACCAGTTTGAAAGATGTTGCATCACCACACCCACTTAGATGTGTGTGTATCAGTGTGGATCATTGTGGTTTTTGAAAAGAACACATGCAATGATGCCACTCTATCTTGTGTCCAACCATGTCCAGGAACCCTAGCAGCATGCTAGGATTCAATCGATCTCATTGCATGTGTGTGTATCAGTGTACATCATTGTGGTTTTGGAAAAGAACACATGGAATGATTCAACTCCAGCATGTGGTGTCCAACCAATATCTAGGAACCCTAGCAGCATGTTGGGATTTAACTACAACATGCATTGTATCACCAGTTTGAAAGATGCTACATCACCACACCCACTTGGATGTGTGTGTGTGTCAGTGTGCATCATTGTGGTTTTGGAAAAGAACACATGCAATGATTTCACTCTAGCATGTGTGCAAACATGCCCAGGAACCCTAGCAGCATGGTAGGATTCAATGTCAACATGCATTTTACCACCAGTTTGAAAGATGCTGCATCACCACACCCACTTGGATGTGTGTGTATGTGTATCAGTGTGCATCATTGTGGTTTTGTAAAAGAATACATGTAATGATGCCACTCTAGCATGTGTCCAACCATGTCTAGGAACCCTAGCAGCATGCTGGAATTCAACCGATGTCATTGCATGTGTGTTATTTTCATAAACCACATGGATCCACTAGATGTCATTGCATGCGTGTTGTTTTCATAAACCACATGAATCCAGTAGATGTCATTGCATGTGTGTTATTTTCCTAAACCACATGGATCCACTAGAGTCATTGCATGTGTGTTCTTTTCATAAACCATATGGATCCATTAGATGTCATTGCATGTGTGTTATTTCCTTAAACCACATGGATCCACTATATGTCATTGGATGTGTGCTATTTTCATAAATCACGGGGATCCACTAGAGTCATTTGGTGTGTGTGTATCTGTGTGCATCATTGTGGTTTTGGAAAAGAACACATGCAATGATGCCACTCCAGTATGTGTCCAACCATCTCTAGGAACCCTAGCAGCATGCTAGGATTCAACAACAACATGCATTTTATCACTAGTTTGAAAGATGCTGGATCCCCACACCCACTTGGAGGTGTGTGTATTAGTGTGCATCATTTTGGTTTTAGAAAAGAACACATGCAATGATGGCCCTCTAGCATGTTGTGTCCAACCGTGTCCAGGAACCCTAGAAGCATGCTGGGATTCAACTACAACATGTATTGCATCACTAGTTTGAAAGATGCTGCATCACCACACCCACTTGGATGTGTGTGTTTGTATTAGTGTGCATCATTGTGGTTTTGGAAAATAACACATGCAATGATGCCACTCCAGCATGTGTCCAAACATGTCTAGGAACCTTAGCAGCATGCTAGGATTCAACATCAACATGCATTATACCATCAGTTTGAAAGATGATGCATCATCACACCCACTTGGATGTGTGTGTGTATCAGTGTGCATCATTTTGGTTTTGGAAAAGAACACATGCAATGATGGCAATCCAGCTTGTGTCCAACCATGTCCAGGAACCCTAGAAGCATGCTAGGATGCAATCGATGTCATTGCATGTGTGTGTATTAGTGTACATCATTGTGGTTTTGGAAAAGAACCCATGCAATGATTCAGATCCAGCATGTGGTGTCCAACCAATGTCTAGGAACCCTAGCAGCATGCTGGGATTCAACTACAACATGCATTATATCACCAGTTTGAAAGATGCTGCATCACCACACCCACTTGGATGTGTGTGTGTCAGTGTGCATCATTGTGGTTTTGGAAAAGAACACATGCAATGATGTCACTCTAGCATGTGTGCAAACATGTCCAGGAACCCTAGCAGCATGCTAGGATTCAACTTCAACATGCATTTTACCACCAGTTTGAAAGATGCTGCATCACCACACCCACTTGGATGTGTGTGTATGTGTATCAGTGTGCATCATTGTGGTTTTGTAAAAGAATACATGTAATGATGCCACTCTGGCATGTGTCCAACCATGTCCAGGAACCCTAGCAGCATGCTGGAATTCAACCGATGTCATTGCATGCGTGTTATTTTCATAAACCACATGGATCCACTAGATGTCATTGCATGCGTGTTGTTTTCATAAACCACATGGATCCAGTAGTTGTCATTGCATGTGTGTTATTTTCCTAAACCACATGGATCCACTCGAGTCATTGCATGTGTGTTCTTTTCATAAACCACATGGGATCCATTAGATGTCATTGCATGTGTGTTATTTTCTTAAACCACATGGATCCACTATATGTCATTGCATGTGTGCTCTTTTCATAAACCATGTGGATCCACTAGAGTCATTTGGTGTGTGTGTGTATTAGTGTGCATCATTGTGGTTTTGGAAAAGAACACATGCAATGATGCCACTCCAGTATGTGTCCAACCATCTCTAGGAACCCTAGCAGCATGCTAGGATTCAACAACAACATGCATTCTATCACTAGTTTGAAAGATGCGGGATCCCCACACCCACTTAGATGTGTGTGTATTAGTGTGCATCATTGTGGTTTTATAAAAGAACACATGCAATGATGGCCCTCTAGCATGTGGTGTCCAACCATGTCCAGGAACCCTAGCAGCATGCTGGGATTCAACTATAACATGCATTGCATCACCAGTTTGAAAGATGCTGCATCACCACACCCACTTGGATGTGTGTGTGTGTGCGTGTATTTGTGTGCATCATTGTGGTTTTGGAAAATAACACATGCAATGATGCCACTCCAGCATGTGTCCAAACATGTCTAGCAACCCTAGCAGCATGCAAGGATTCAACATGAACATGCATTCTACCATCAGTTTGAAAGATGATGCATCACCACACCCACTTGGATGTGTGTGTATCCGTGTGGATCATTTTGGTTTTGGAAAAGAACACATGCAATGATGGCACTCCAGCTTGTGTCCAACCATGTCTAGGAACCCTAGAAGCATGCTAGGATTCAATCGATGTCATTGCATGTCTGTGTATTAGTGTACATCAATGTGGTTTTGGAAAAGAACACATGCAATGATTCAGCTCCAGCATGTGGTGTCCAACCAATGTCTAGGAACCCTAGTAGCATGTTGGGATTCAACTTCAACATGCATTGTATCACCAGTTTGAAAGATGCTGCACCACCACAGCCACTTGGATGTGTGTGTGTATATGTGTGCATCATTGTGGTTTTGGAAAAGAGCACATGCAATGATGCCACTCTATCATGTGTCCAAACATGACCATGAACCCTAGCAGCATGCTAGGATTCAACTTCAACATGCATTTTACCACCGGTTGGAAAGATGCTGCATCACCACACCCACTTGGATGTGTGTGTATGTGTATCAGTGTGCATCATTGTGGTTTTGGAAAATAATACATGCAATGATGCCACTCTGGCATGTGTCTAACCATGTCCAGGAACCCTAGCAGCATGCTGGGATTCAACCGATGTCATTGCATGTGTGTTATTTTCATAAACCACATGGATCCACTAGATGCCATTACATGTGTGTTGTTTTTATAAACCACATGGATCCAGTAGATGTCGTTGCATGTGTGTTATTTCCCTAAACCACATGGATACACTAGAGTCATTGCATGTGTGTTATTTTCATAAACCACATGGATCCATTAGATGTCATTGCATGTGTGTTATTTTCTTAAACCACATGGATCCACTCTATGTCATTGCATGTGTGTTCTTTTCATAAACCACAGGGATCCACTAGATTCATTTGGTGTGTGTGTGTGTATCAGTGTACATCATTGTGGTTTTGGAAAAGAACATATGCAATGATACCACTCACGTATGTGTCCAACCATCTCCAGGAATCCTAGTAGCAAGCTGGGATACATATACAACATGCATTTTATCACTAGTTTTAAAGATGCTGCATCACCACACCCACTTGGATGTGTGTGTGTAGTACTATGCATCATGGTGGTTTTAGAAAAGAACACATGCAATGATGCCAATCTGGCATGTTGTGTCCAACCATGTCCAAGAACCCTAGCAGCATGCTGGGATTCAACAACAACATGCATTGAATCACCAGTTTGAAACATGCTTCATTGATACGTCCATTTTGCATCACTATTCTATGTCTTAATTCACTATTATTCATTGATATATTTCGTATTGAGAGGTGATACTTATGTTATTTCATCTATTTTCTCATGGTTGATCACTTTTGGAGCATGGACCGCTGCAGTCAGGATTCTGATGGAAAAGGTGCTGTTTGGAGGCAAAATTCGCGAAGATCAGAAAATCCGGGAAAATATACGGAAAATCCTATTTTTCCAGAAGACTCAGGATGCTAGAAGATGGAGTGGAGGTGGGCCACAGGGGGCCCACACCACCCCATGGCGCGGGCAGGCCCAGGCCGCGCCTGGAGGTGGTGTGGTCGCCCTGGCCCACTCCAGCCTCTCCCCTCTGGCGTATATCATCCCCACGAAACCCTAAGACTCGTTTTGTTCTTGAGGACATGGGAGAAGTCTTGTTGTTAGTAGTGGAGTTGCGTTGAGAAAGATTCAATAGATTGTTATTTAAGTTGTGGTGTACTTCTTCTAGTGGTGTCATGTGAACGTCGACTACATGACCTATAAGGGCCTAGGGGAATGCATTGTGTATTTTGCTACTAATCGTAGGGGTTGCCGGAGTGACAGAAACCTGAACCCCCGTTAGGAAACCATTGCACAAGGGACGTAAGGGTCTTAGAGTTTATAGCTGTGGTTAGGTTTCTACCTTAATTACTTTCTTGTACTTACGGATGTTTGCAAGGGGTATAATCACAAGTATGTCTTAGTCTTGGATGGGGCGGTACATTAGCACAGGTTCACCCACGCAACACTTAGCAAGCTAAAGAAGATTAATTGACTATATGAAGCGAAAGCACTTGATAGTCTTCCCATGTGTCCTCGAGAACGTTTGGTCATCTATAGAAATACAACCGGCTTGTCCTTTGCTACATAAAGGATTGGGCCACTTGCTGCATTTACTTCCACTATCTTTTATTTACTCGTACTTGGTTTACTTGCTTTATCGGAAACTCCTAAAAATCCGTTTGTTAAGTATTTGTAGAGAATTCCTGATCCATACCACTAGCCAGCACCTTCTACTCCTCGTTGGGTTCTACACTCTTACTTATCGAAAATACTGCGATACACCCCCTATACTTGTGGGTCATCAAGACTATTTTCTGGCACCGTTGTCAGGGAGTGAAGTGCTATTGGAGAGTGGAACTGGTAAAGGAAACTTCTACTATGAGTATTGTTTACTCCTGCTAGTTGCTTTATTTTTGTTATGGATAATTCGCTAAGTTTCTTATTTGGTAATGCTACTACCACTGCTAAGGTAGTAGATAAGCCACCACCTGCTGAGAAAGATGTTTTCAAAATACCTACAAGAATTATTGATCATGTTATGGATAACTACTATGTTGGGGGATGGAATTGTCCATCCTGGTGATCATTTACTCTTTATACACGAATTATGCGGGTTGTTCAAGTGTGCAGGTATTACTACAGATCAAGTTAAGAAGAAGTTATTCTCATTATCACTAAAAGGAAGAGCGGATGAATGGTATAAGCTGCTGGAGAATGGTCGAGCTCTGGAATGGGAGGAAATAGTGCCTCTCTTTTATTCAAAGTTTTATCCTCCTAGTGAGATTCATAAAGATCGAATCAAATATACAACTTTTGGCCTCTTGATGGAGAGAGTACAGCTCATGCTTAGGGGAGATTGAAGTTACTAATGCTCAAATGTCCCATTCATGAGCTCCCCAACAATATTATTATCAACAACTTTTATGCAAGGCTCCCTCTACATGACAAGGATTTATTGGATGCTTCTTGTGCTGGATCATTCACTCGCATGGAAGAAGAAGCTAAATGGGATCTTTTGGACCGTATTCAAGACAATGCTGAAGCTTGGGAGAATGACAAAGGTAGAAAGTCAGGTATAAATTATGATTATGAATGCATTGAATCTTTTATGGGAACTGATGACTTTCAAAATATTAGTAATATTTATGGTCTTGATTTGCAAGTTATTACGAATTGCTTTAGAGCTTTTGCTTCCTATATTGAAATTCCAAAAAGGGGATGGAACAAGTACCATGCACCTTACAAAGATATTGTTGACTATGCTCTTATTGGAAGTGTTGAGTATTGCATTATTGACCCCATCTTACCTGAACCTTATATCGAGAAGATTCCCTTCCCTGAAAAGGTAAAGGACCATCCTATGGTAACTAATGTAATCACCAAAATTGAAAAAAGAACTGTAAAACCTGATGAACAAATAAACATTGAATCTGTGGTAGCAATTGTGAAAGACCTTGTCACTAAAAGCGTAGAAGATGGGCACATAGTATTTTGTGAGGATGCTTCTAATATTTTTTCACATCCCAATAGAACTAAAAAGTCTAGTGTTCCTGTGCTTTCTGTTAGAATTGGTGATCATTGCTATTATCGTTTATGTGATATTGGTGCAAGTTCCAGTGTTATGCCTTATGAGCTTTACAGAGAAATTATGCATGAGATTAGTCCTTGCAAGTTGGAAGAGATTGATGTGGTTATTCACCTTGCTAATAGAGAGACCATCTCTCCAATTGGTATTGTACGAGACGTGGAAGTTCTTTGTGGTAAGATTAAGTACCCCGCTAATTTTCTAGTACTTGGTTCGGCTGCTAGTAAAACCTACCCTATCATTTTTGGTAGACCTTTCTTGAGTACTTGTGGAGCTATTATTGATTGCAAGAGGGAGAAAATCTTGACTAAATTTGATGGGGAATCTTATGAGTTTAATTTTTTGAAATTTACTAAAGAACCTTGCAAAGAGGAAACCCATAATGAGGATTTTAGGGTTGAACAACTTGCTTCTATTTCTCTTGCCCCTAACAATGCTTTGCAGCAATTTATGGAAGATCATGAAAGTGAAATCTTCATGGAAGAAAGGAATGAGATTGACAGGATCCTCCGTGATCAACCTAAGATGCTTAAGCATGACTTGCCTGTGGAAGACTTGGGTACCACGATGCCACCTAAAAAGGATCCGGTTTTCGATCTAAAACCTCTCCCTGATGATCTTAAATATGCTTTTATTGATGATAAAAAGATATATCCTATTATTATTAGCGCTAAACTTTTAGGGGAGAAAGAAGAAAGATTATTGGAAGTTTTGAGGAAACACCGAGGAGCTATGGGCTATACTCTGGATGATTTGAAAGGGATTTCACCTACTATATGTCAGCATTCTATCAACATAGAACCAGATGCGAAGCCAGTAGTGGAGCACCAACGATGTTTAAATCCTAAGATGAAGGAAGTGGTAAGGAATGAGGTATTGAAACTCCTTGATGCTGGTATTATTTACCCTATTGCTGATAGTGAATGGGTTAGTCCTGTTCATTGTGTTCCTAAAAAGGGAGGTATTACCATTGTCCCTAATGATAATGATGAGCTTATTCCTCAAAGAATAGTGGTAGGCTATAGGATGTGCATCGATTTTACGAAAGTCAATAAAGTTACTAAGAAACACCACTACCCGCTTCCTTTTATTGATCAAATGTTGGAAAAGTTGTCTAAAAATACCCATTTTTTGTTTTCTTGATGGTTATTCTGGTTTCTCTCAAATTGCTGTTAAACAACAAGATCAAGAAAAAACTACTTTTACTTACCCTTATGGAACTTATGCTTATAGACATATGCCTTTTGGTTTATGTAATGCTCCTGCTACTTTCCAAAGGTGCATGTCTGCTATCTTTCATGGCTTTTGTGAGGAAATTGTAGAAGTGTTCATGGATGACTTTTCTATCTATGGAACTTCTTTTGATAATTGTCTACACAACCTTGATAAAGTTTTGTAGAGATGTGAAGAAACTAATCTTGTTCTTAATTGGGAGAAATGCCACTTCCTGGTTAATGAAGGGATTGTTCTTGGGCATAAAGTTTCTGAAAGAGGCATAGAAGTTGATAGAGCTAAGGTTGAGGCAATTGAGAAGATGCCATGCCCAAGAGACATCAAAGGTATTCGTAGTATCCTTGGTCATGCTGGTTTCTATAGAAGGTTTATTAAAGACTTTTCTAGGATATCAAAACCCCTTACTAATCTTCTTCAAAAAGATGTACCCTTCATTTTTGATGATGATTGTAAGGAAGCTTTTGAGACTCTTAAGAAGGCTTTAACTACAGCCCCTATTGTTCAACCACCTGATTAGAGTTTACCCTTTGAAATAATGTGTGATGCTAGTGATTTTGCTGTAGGTGCTGTCCTTGGGCAACGTATTGATAAAAATCTAAACGTTATCCATTATGCTATTAAGACTCTAGACGCTGCTCAAAGGAATTATGCTACTACTGAAAAGGAATTTCTAGCTGTTGTTTTTGCTTATGATAAGTTTAGGCCCTATATTGTGGACTCAAAAGTAACCATTCATACTGATCATGCTGCTATTAAATATCTTATGACGAAGAAGGACGTTAAGCCTAGGCTTATTAGATGGGTAATGCTTTTACAAGAGTTTGATCTACATATAGTAGATAGAAAGGGTGCTGAAAATCCTGTAGCTAATAATTTATCTCGTTTGGAAAACATCTCTTTTGACCCTATGCCTGTTAATGATAGTTTCTCGAATGAACAGTTAGCTGTAGTGGGAGTGAGCTCGCGAGGATGCCCTTGGTATGCTGATTATGCTAACTTTATTGTCTCCAAGTATTTGCCTCCAACTTTTACAGCTCAGCAAAGAAGAAAGTTCTTCTATGATCTGAGACATTATTTTTGGGATGACCCACACTTATACAAAGAAGGAGTTGATGGTATTATGCAAAGATGTGTTCCAGAATATGAACAAAAAGAGATATTGCATAAATGCCATGGTAGTGCCTATGGAGGACATCATGCAGGAGATAGAACTGCACAAAAGGTACTAGAATCAGGTTTCTACTGGCCTACCCTTTTTAAAGATGCAAGAAATTTTCTTTTATCTTGTGATGAATGTCAGCGAGTTGGTAATATTTCTAGACGCAATGAAATGCCTATGAACTACTCTCTAGTTGTTGAACCTTTTGATTGTTGGGGATTTGACTTTATGGGTCCTTTCCTGTAACACCCTCGAATCGGCCCTATGCAAGTTTTAGCGATTCCCGCCAAACCCGCAAAGAAACGATTCAAGGATGCCCACCAGGCACTTTCGTGCGGGTGGAAAACGAAGTAATACCATTACACATCAGTCCTCGATGGGACCCACAGAACATATATATACATCAGTGACTCCATGAGTCAATAATACAGATATAATATACAAAGATCCAAATCACCTTGAAAACGATAGAGCGTCCGACTACGGACAAGATGCAAATGGGACTAAGAGCCTTGAAAAATAACCAATGGCGTCCATAACCCTGCCCAGGCCAAGCCGAAAGGGTAACCCTGCTAACGACGGCGATCTCAACCTGCTAAAACAAAAGGGGTGCCGACAAAGGGCAAAGGAAAAAGAGGAGCGTCAGTACTGAGGCCAGTACACGGCGAGGCTAGAGTTCGGCGGCTCTCGCCTACATAGGTATGGTGGACTGAAGCGGCAGCGCAGCAGCACTAAACAACCTATAGAGACTCTATAATACTGGCGGCTATTAGAGAGGGATAAGAAAGACCTATTCGGATCCATCCTGATACTAACACCAAAAATACCCATCCTGCTATTCCCCCTCGAGACCAAACGAGGAAGTCCAGCCGAGGAAACTCACACGGTTGGCAATTTTATTTAATCTTTCCAAGGCAGTAATCCCACTTACTAGTCTTCTCACATACAAGTCAAATTATAACAGTAAACTTTAGTTATATTTGTCTATGATCGAGAAACTGTGCTTCAAGTCATCCATAATCGCGGACACGGCTTTTCGAAAAGATTTAATCCTGCAGGGGTGCACCAAAGTATCCACACGCACTTTGACCCTTTTTGCCAGATCAATTAACATACACCCATAGGTATGTCGGCGGGGCCTAAGTCATGACGTTTCCTAGACCCAAAGCAAGTACATGGGGGGCCACCCCACTAAGCTACCCGCAACGAAGTCGGCCGGCTCCAGAATGGACCCAGGGTTTGTGTCAATGGCTGTAAATGACTGGGAACCCGAAAAGTATGACTAGGCTTGTCGATACCGCGAAAACATTCCACATCCTAAACAGTACAGGTGCTCCACGCACAATCTTAAATAAAGAAGTAAAGCATGGCATAAGTACAGAATAGTAATAAAGCCTCAAACTACTTGTGGCCCCCGGTACAATACTTTGAAATCAGGTAGTAAGCCGATGGGGGTCCCCACACACCCCACCTGTGGTTAGCGCGCTCAATCTTGAAACAGGTGTCAAGAACTCGGGTCCTAGGAGACACTAGTGAGTGGTTAAGAACCAAATATTGTCTATTACCCACTGGTGCCTCTGCATTAATCTACTATCAACATTAATTAATAAACTGTAATTAGAATCATGACCAATGCCTCTGTTAAACATTTGCCAACCGCCCAACAACTGTGGAACATCGACGACGCGAGGCAACACCTGAGCAAGCAACTACGACGCGCAGGACCAACTGTCTATCAAGCAACATGCAATAGGAGGTGTCCAAGGCAATATAACGGCTGCAAGGAATATATCTGGAACAGAACACTAAAGCATTGCGACACGGATAGCAATAGATCAACAGGAGGAAATAAAGACTATAAATGCAAAATAGGTAGAAAGGAAAGAGATGCTCGCCTGGGAAAACACTGCCGAAGGTTCATATCCGGAGAACTTGTCGATACTCGCATCAACTCATCGGCCTAATCCGCGAAGAAGCGAAACACTAAACGAAACACCGGATGCAATATTTAATACCACGGCAGAAGATCCGGCATGCTTATGGTATGATGCATGGCATGGCACAGATGCGGTGCAATTAGGCCGTATTAAGCGGAACCAGGGTCTCGACAGTTAATTATTAGGTTCAAGTTATTTAGAACCCCCGCAACTTAAATGTTGTCTTGACAAGGCAAAACATGTCATCGGTTCGCTACGCAGATTTAAATGGAGGTGATAAGAGACAAGAAAAGCCCTCATATAGACTCCATATTTAATTAGAAGGTGAATCGACATAATGCCCTCAACCCACAACATGTATGCAAGCATGATCAATTAATATGCAACAATTCATATAGATGCCAATTTATAAATTGGGGCTCAGATAAAGGGGTCACACATCTGGGTTCGGACGATCTTGGGGTTCGATGTGGTTCGGAATCGAGGATCTCGGGGTTGATGGGATCGGTCTTCGAACTCCGGGATCAGGGTCCTCAGTGTTCCACGGTGGAGCTCTTGACATCGGACCATCCTTGTTGGGGGTGCGTCGGATCACGTCGTCACTTGTCGATCTTGTCGCCTCGTAACAGAGCGAGTCCTTGTCGTAGCACCACACCGTCATCTTCACACCGGTAGCACATCACAGCACAAACTTCCAAAACCATACATCAACACACACATCGCATAAACGTAAGCTGCTGGGCTGCACTAATTCCTCACCAAAGAGACCTTGTGCGATGCTGCATCACGCGAGGCCTCGCTGGACTGACTCCTGGTCCCTAGGCAGCGAAGGTTGAGGACGAGCGCTGGGGAGGAAAGAGGCCAGCATCAAAGATGAACTTGGGGCGGCGCGGCACTAGGGAGAAAGGAGGCGACCTCTCTGGCAGCGGCTATCATGCAGAGTAGAGGGCAGCGGGACGGCAGCGAGCTCGGACTTGTGCAGAGAGGCGGCACCGACGGCGGGGTGAGGTCGAGCCAGGACGGGAACATGGGGCGCAGACCGTCGTGGGGAGGGGCGCGCTAGGCGAGGCAGCAAGGTTGCAGGGAGCTCGGGAGGCGCAGAGGAGGCGCGGCCAGAGCAGAGGAAGACGCGGGGAGGAGGCCGAGAGGGTGGCCGCGACGCGCGGCTTCCGGCGAGGGAGGAGGCGGACGGCCGGAGAGCGGGTGCGGGGAAGGTCGTGGCGAGACGGCCGGCGTGGGGTCGGGGTAGGGCGGAGGCGAGGCGTCGCGCGGCGCTGGCCTGGAAGGAGAGGGGGCGCCGCGGTGGAGGGCGGCAGGGACGATGGGGGCGCTCGGCGGCCGGGGAAGGCGAGAGGGAGACGCCGGCGTGGAGGATGGCGGCGGCGGCTCGCGTGGACGGCCACGGAAGAGGGCGAGGGAGGCGCGACGGCGAGGCAGGGACGGTCGGGGGAGACAGGAGGAGGCCGGAGGGAGGTCGCCGTGGCTCCGGCGGCGCCGTCGCGGGGCTCGCGCGGAGGAGGAGCGGTGAGGTGAGGTGGAGGCGGCCGAGCGCCGGGGAGCGCGAGCCGGAGACGAGGCGCTCAGGGCCGGCGAGGGAGGCGGGGACCTGCGGCGGCACGGCCGGCGAGCAGAGAGAGACAGGCGAGCGGGGAGGGTAGGTGGCGGCGGAGAACACGAGGTGGAGGGCACGGGGCAGGGGAAGGTGGGCCCGCAGGAATGGTATAGAGGGCGGCAGGTGGCTCGGGATGGGAGCGCGTCCACTCGTGCACGTGGGCCAGAAGCGGGAAACGAGGCCGGGAAAAAGGAGCGCATCGGGCGGACGCGGGGTGTGGCGGTGGTTCGGCGGGAAAAGGCTTGGGAAGCACGCCCAGGAGGTGGGTTGTCCGCGCGTGGGAGTGGGGCTGATGGGGCCAGCCGACGTGGACGTGCGGCAGGGAGTGCGGTGGTAGGTGGGAAGTGGGGTTGCGCGGGGTGAGGTGGACAGCGGGGTGACGTGGCGCGCTGCGAGTGGAGGGAGTGAGGTGGAGGGGGCTGGGTAGATTAGGTTTGGGTAGATGTAGGGATTAGACTAGATTTTAGTTTAGGGCTTGGAGGTGGCCGGCCGGGCTTTCGGGCCTGGCTGGCTGCCTCCCAAAAATAATTTAAATATTTTATTTATTAAAAACGAGGCTTTTGCAAACTGTTGGTAGACGAAATATAATAATCCGGAGATCCGGGTTTTGATTTTGAAATAATAACGGGGCGTTTAGAAAACAAAAACAGACTTTTCAAAAATAATTTTATGCAAACAAATGCAAGATGACATGACGATGCTCAAATGCAAGGTGGCATGATGACATGAGCATGCGGTCATGATGATGCAATGCACAAAAACAACGCGATTTTCTAGTAGTGGTTTTTTGCGGGGTGCCACATTTCCCTCCTTCGAAAGGCTACACTCATATTCTTGTTGCCGTAGATTATGTTACTAAGTGGGTAGAAGCCATTCCTACAAAAAGAGCTAACGGGGAAACCTCTCTAAAAATGCTTCAAGATGTTATCTTTCCTAGGTTTGGAGTGCCTAGGTATCTCATGACTGATGGGGGTTCTCATTTCATTCATGGCTGTTTTAGGAAGACCCTCGCTAAATATGATGTTAATTATAGAATTGCTTCA
The DNA here is from genome assembly GCA_910589775.1 of Avena eriantha. Taxonomy (NCBI): domain Eukaryota; kingdom Viridiplantae; phylum Streptophyta; class Magnoliopsida; order Poales; family Poaceae; genus Avena; species Avena eriantha. The sequence continues at coordinate 303,346,927 of OU342744.1, forward strand.
ACTTATCACCCCCAAACTAGCGGGCAAGTAGAGTTATCAAATAGAGAAATTAAATCTATCTTGCAAAAGACTATTAATAGGTCTAGAAAAAACTGGGCTAAGAAGTTGAATGATGCTTTATGGGCTTATAGAACTGCTTATAAAAATCCTATGGGAATGTCTCCTTATAAAATGGTTTATGGGAAAGCTTGCCACTTACCCTTAGAGTTAGAACACAAAGCTTACTGGGCAGTGAAAGAACTAAATAGAGATTGTAAGCTCGCTGGTGAGAAAATATTATTTGACTTAAGTTCTTTAGATGAATGGAGGAGTGAAGCCTATGAGAATGCTAGGCTCTTTAAGGAAAAAGTTAAAAGATGGCATGACAAGCGAATACTTAAGAGAGAATTTCATGTTGGTGAGAAAGTTCTATTGTATAGGTCTCGTCTCAGATTTTTTGCAGGTAAGCTACTATCAAAATGGGAAGGACCTTTCATCATTGAAGAAGTATACCATTCAGGAGCAATAAAAATTTCTTCTCTAAAATATAATACTACACAAGTAGTGAATGGACAGCGACTCAAACACTATATTGCTAGAGATTCTTACAATGAAGATGTTGATGCCTTTCAAGTTATAACTCCAGAGAAATTCACTGAGGACAAAATTCAGAGACCTGCAGAGTCCGTGTACAAATAGGTAATAGTTCTGGTAAGAAAAGTTCCGTGAAAATACAATCCAACTATATTTTTGCAGTTTTCAGTCAATAAGGAAAGCTACGACGCGAAAAAGGGACAGAAACGGAGCTAGGGTGGCCCACACCACCCCATGGCGTGGGCCCACCCCTGGCCGCGCCACCAGGTGGTGAGGCCACCCAGGACTCCGCCTCCGACTCGTTTTCTCCCAGTACCTTCCTTTTGATGTGAAACTCCGTAATATATAACCCCCGGATCTTCCAAGGTTCGTATATCGTGTTTTCGTCGTGTTTTTGTTTCGATCTGTTTCTGCCAGGTAGAATCCCAGATTTGGAGCCACAATGTCTTCCTCTGGATCATCCAAGGGGGATTCCTTAGAAGATATCGTCAACCCATACATGAGAGAATTGAAGATTCGTCCCAAGGAGTTGTTGCTCGAAGGTGGGGAGGTCCGGATTAAAGAGGTTCAAGGCCCTAAAGGTGAAGGGAAGTCTGGAGGACAGGATGGAAGCACTGGAGCAAGAAGTCTTTAGGTATAGGAAGATGGCGGAGCGCGAAGTGGATATCATCCATAAGATTTGCTCCGAACTCATCACCGAGCACCAAAAGGAGACTGCTGAACTCAAAGATGAAGTCCTCTCACTCCGCCAAACAACCAACAAACTGCAAGCACAGTTCTATGACGTTCAAAATCAAAACTGTGAGTATGAGGATAGATTTAAATGCATAAGTGCTGCTGCAAGTTTCAGGATGTTGGAAACCACAATGTCCTTTGTTGATGGGAAGCCTTTACCCTGGAAGACGGACGAAGATGAGAAGACACCACCACCACCAAAGGAGTAATTCGTCATCAGGTTTGGCATCCCCTTGGTTTGTTCCAAGCTTGGGGGAGTGTCGCGGTATCATATCACTATCTTCTATCTTTTTACCTTATTAGTAGAGTCATATCATGAATAGAGGAGTTATTATGTAGTATGGTTTGCATTATGGAAGTGCCCCCTCTCTCGTTAGATTTGTACCCCTTGGTGTGAGTTTCCGTTATGGAATATTAATGAGAAGTTCTATCATTCACTCTTTTGCATAGTTTATGTTAGTCTTCAATTCGTGGTTATATTATTGATCTTGTTGTTAGTATTGGTAGCACTTTGGGATCATTGAGTTAATTTAGTTGGTTTTGGCAAACCTGGCTCGGTCAGTAGCAACACCTTTTTGAGAGTTGAAAAGAAAAAATAGAAGTACTCTAGAGAAAAATAATTTCATCATCTTTCTTTCTTGATTTGCTCATAAGTCTAGTATTCTCTAGTTAAGATCTTTTGTGCTTCCAAGGAAGATTGCATGTTTGTCTTTATCACTTGTATGTTTGTTTGTTTCCTTCAACTCTTATACTTGCTACCCAGCCTTGCTAGCCAAAAACCTGTACTGAGAGGGTATTCTTCTCGTGCATCTACTCATTTAAACCAAAACCCTTGCCATTTGCGTCCACCATACCTACATAGTAGCATTATTGCTATTCCAAGTAAATTCTTGTTTTGTCTACCTCCCAAATTAAACTTGTTATGCGAAAATTAGTGATTAAAGCTCTCACGAACTTGATGGCACACTTTACTTTCTTGCATTTAATAAACCTGAACCATTGTGAACTCTCCATGAAAGTTATATGCTTGCAAACTATAGGCTGGGGATTAGCAGAACCGTGCTGTCACGGGGAATGCTTTCAACACTTGTAAATATATACCCAGTTGATACCTTGCTCTTTTGTTTGCGGATGTCGTCGGTGTGAAATAAAAGGGGAGCTTGTAAGTCCATGGAGTTATGTATGTGTGTTAGAGAAATGCCTCGGCCGCTGGTCTAATCCATGCTGATATGGTGGAAACCTGCAGCGTAACCATAATGATATCTATGAAGCATTCTTCTTATAAAAAAAGAGAGAGATAGCTATTGAGAAAAAGAAAAAAAAAGAGATACTATGAAAAGAGGAAAGAGAGAAAAAAGCACCATTTTCCCATGGTAAATAAGAAGATTGTTGAGATACTCATTGTCTGCTTGCCTTGTCATTTTGATATGGGGATTCTTCCGTATCATCGGGAAGGGGTACCCCGTTGGCGGTTCTCAATGATACACACATACTTACGATGACAAGAACTTACCGGTAATGAAAGTTGAGTAGCATCAGGAGAGGCCCTCGTACTCAAGGGACTTGGGATTTTCAGTTTATAGTCTGTCAAGCATATAACTCAGATTGGACCTCACTTTCACCTTAATCACCTAAAGATGCCTATGATAGGGGCAATGAGAGCTGAAAGCTAGTAAGTATCATAATTTTTGGGAGCTCTTTATGAGACTTGCAATCCATGCTTCCCTTTGCGAAGGGTCTTTCTTTTACTTTGTAGTTGAGTCAGTAAACCTATTCCCTTCTATCTCAGCAAGTATTTGAGTTGATGTGTTTCATTCATTCATATGATGATTTATGCATTAATGTTTCTTATGTTCCTTGCTTTGCACGTTGCTCTTATCTTGAAGTTTACTACTTTGAAAGCTATCATTGAAAAACCAGTTATTTGTGAACTCCAGCAAATTATCAACTATTCTTCGACCAAGAGCTAAGTTTGCCATTACCAATTATGATTCACTTTATGTGTCTTTATTGTGTTTCCTTTACTTATTGCAAGTTGAGTTATATAATAGTGAGTTGTCTTCTATTATGATCTATGTGTTTGATGAATGTGATGCTTCTTGTCTGTATTCTTTTATCGACTCTTCACACCATAAACCTGAGGTCATGTTTATTGAGCTCAGTTTCGCTTGGGGACAAGCGAAGTCTAAGCTTGGGGGGAGTTGATACATCCATTTTGCATCACTATTCTATGTCTTAATTCACTATTATTCATTGATATATTTCGTATTAAGAGGTGATACTTATGTTATTTCATCTATTTTTGCATGGTTGATGACTTTTGGAGCATGGACCGCTGCAGTCAGGATTCTGATGGAAAAGGTGTTGTTTAGAGGCAAAATTCGTGAAGATCAGAAATCTGGGAAAATATACGGAAAATCCTATTTTTCCAGAAGACTCGGGATGCCAGAAGATGGAGTGGAGGTGGGCCACAGGGGGGCCCACACCACCCCATGGCGCGGGCAGGCCCAGGCCGTGCCTAGAGGTGGTGTGGCCGCCCTGGCCCACTCCAGCCTCTCCCCTCTAGTGTATATCATCCCCATGAAACCCTAAGACTCGGAGAGCGACCACGGAAATATTATGCCGCCTCTGCGGGGCGGAAAACACCGAGAGAGAAAGATCTCTCCGGCAGATAGATTTTTGCCGAGGGAATTCCTTCCCGGAGAGGGGAGATCGTCACCATCAACACCACCATGAAGCTGGACTTCATCGGGATCATCATCATCACCACCATCATCACCATCAGCACCCTCATCACCATCTCCATATTGTTGTAATAATTGAGTTGAATCTTGCATAGTTCATAGGGGAAACTTTCCCGGTGTTGATTACTCTTTGTAGTTGATGCTATTGAGTGAAGCATTGAATTATTGTTTATGTTCATATTGTTATACATCATTATTCCATCTCTGATCATGATCCATATGATGTGTTGTGAGTAGTTCGTTTTGTTCTTGAGGACATGGGAGAAGTCTTGTTGTTAGTAGTGGAGTTGCGTTGAGAAAGATTCAATAGATTGTTATTTAAGTTGTGGTGTACTTCTTCTAGTGGTGTCATCTGAACGTCGACTACATGACACTTCACCTATAAGGGCCTAGGGGAATGCATTGTGTATTTGGCTACTAATCGTAGGGGTTGCCCGAGTGACAGAAACATGAACCCCCGTTAGGAAACCATTGCACAAGGGACGTAAGGGTCTTAGAGTTTAAAGTTGTGGTTAGGTTTCTACCTTAATTATGTTCTTGTACTTACGGATGTTTGCAAGGGGTATAATCATAAGTATGTATTAGTCTTGGATGGGCGGTACATTAGCACAGGTTCACCCACACAACACTTAGCAAGCTAAAGAAGATTAATCGACTATATGAAGCGAAAGCACTTGACAGTCTTCCCATGGTCCTCGAGAACGTTTGGTCATCTATAGAAATACAACCGGCTTGTCCTTTGCTGCATAAAGGATTGGGACACTTGCTGCATTTATTTCCACTTTATTTTATATACTCGTACTTTGTTTACTTGCTTTATCGAAAACTCCTAAAAATCCGTTTGCTAAGTATTTGCAGAGAATTCCTAATCCATACCACTAGCCAGCACCTTCTGCTCCTCGTTGGGTTTGACACTCTTACTTATCGAAAATACTGCGATACACCCCCTATACTTGTGGGTCATCATGCATCACCACACCCACTTGGGTGTGTGTGTATGTGTGTATCAGTGTGCATCATTGTGGTTTTCGAAAATAACACATGCAATGATTCCACTCCAAAATGTGTCCAAACATGTCCAGGAACCCTAGCAGCATGCTAGGATTCAACTTCAACTTGCATTCTACCACTAGTTTGAAAGATGCTGCATCATCACACCCACTTGGATGTGTGTGTATCAGTGTGCATCATTGTGGTTTGGAAAATAACACATGCAATGATGCCACTCCAGCTTGTGTCCAACCATGTCCAGGAACCCTAGAAAGCATGCTAGGATTCAACTACAACATGCATTGTATCACTAGTTTGATAGATGATGCATCACTACACCCACTTGGATGTGTGTGTATTAGTGAGCATCATTGTGGTTTTGGAAAGAACATATGCAATGATGCCACTCCAGCATGTGGTGTCCAACCATGTCTAGGAACCCTAGCAGCATTTTGGGATTCAACTTCAACATGCATTGTATCACCAGTTTTAAATATGCTACATCACCACACCCACTTGGATGTGTGTGTGTGTCTATCAGTGTGCATCATTATGGTTTTGCAAAGAACACATGCAATGATGCCACTCCACCATGTGGTGTCCAACCATGTCCAAGAATCCTAGCAGCCTGCTAGGATTCAACTACAACATGCATTGTATCACCAGTTTGAAAGATGCTGCATCACCACACCCACTTGGATGTGTGTGTGTATCAGTGTGTATCATTGTGGCTTTGTAAAAGAACACATGCAATGATTCCACTCCGGCATGTGTCCAAACATGTCCAGGAACCCTAGCAGCATGCTAGGATTCAATTGCAACATGCATTGTATCACTGGTTTGAAAGATGCTACATCACCACACCCACTTGGATGCATGTGTGTGTATGAGTGTGCATCATTGTGGTTTTGGAAAATAACACATGCGATGATTCCACTCCAGCATGTGTCCAAACATGTCCAGGAACCCTAGCAGCATGCTAGGATTCAACTACAACATGCATTCTACCACTAGTTTGAAAGATGTTGCATCACCACACCCACTTGGATGTGTGTGTATCAGCGTGCAGCATCGTGGTTTTAGAAAAGAACACATGCAATGATGCCACTCCAGCATATGTCCAAACATGTCTAGGAACCCTAGGAGTATGTTGGGATTCAACTACAACATGCATTCTACCACCAGTTTGAAATATGCTACATCCCCACACCCACTTGGATTTGTGTGTTTATATCAGTGTGCATCATTGTGGTTTTGAAAACGAACACACGCAATGATACCACTCCAGCATGTGTCCAACCATGTCGAGGAACCCTAGCAGCATGCTGGGATTCAACTTCAACATGCATTGTATCATAAGTTTGAAATATGCTGCATCACCACACCCACTTGGATGTGTGTGTGTATATATCAGTGTGCATCATTGTGGTTTTGGAAAAGAACACATGCAATGATGCCACTCCAGCATGTGGTGTCAAACCATGTCTAGGAACCCTAACAACATGCTGGGATTCACCTACAACATGCATTGTATCACAAGTTTGAAAGATGCTACATCACCACACCCACTTGGATGTGTGTGTGTGTATCAGTGTGCATCATTGTGGTTTTGGAAAGAACACATGCAATGATGCCACTCTAGCATGTGGTGTCCAAGCATGTCCAAGAACCCTAGCAGCATGCTGGGATTCAACTACAACATGCATTGTATCACTAGTTTGAATGATGCTGCATCACCACACCCACTTGGATGTGTGTGTGTCAATGTGCATCATTGTGGCTTTGGAAAAGAACACATGCAATGATTCCACTCTAGCATGTGGTGTCAAACCATGTCTAGGAACCCTAGCAGCATGCTGGGATTCAATTGCAACATGCATTGAATCACCAGTTTAAAAGATGTTCCAGCACCATACCCACTTGGATGTGTGTGTATCAGTGTGCATCATTGTGGTTTTGGAAAAGAACACATGCAATGATGCCACTCCAGGATGTGTCCAAACATGTCCAAGACCCTAGCAGACTGCTGGGATTCAACTACAACATGCATTCTACCAGCAGTTTGAAAGATGTTGCATCATCACACCCACTTGGATGTGTTTGTATCAGTGTGCATCATCGTGGTTTTAGAAAAGAACACATGCAATGATGCCACTCTAGCATGTGGCCAAACATGTCCAGGAACCCTAGCAGCATGCTGGGATTCACCTACAACATGCATTGTATCACCAGTTTGAAAGATGTTTCATCACAACACCCACTTGGATGTGTGTGTTATTAGTGTGCATCATTGTGGTTTTGGAAAAGAACACATGCAATGACATCTAGTGTGTGCGTGCGTGGTGGTTGTTAGATCGTAACCTTAGCCCCCAATGTTGGCCGTTAGATCGAGTCTTCTAGAAGGCATGCCCCAAGACACTTGTTCTTCATGACGATTTTTACAAATTGTTTAATCGGGGCGCTTAGACGATTGGGATGGTTCTCGTAAGAGCGATCCACGTGTAGGTTGTTCTATGACATGATTGGCCGCATTTACTGTCTGCTTGCTTTGGACAAACTGGCGACACCACGCGCTCCCGCTTTCCCGTGTCACGTGTTCCATGGGCCCACCTGCTAGTGCCATGTCCCCTTTACTTCTCTTTCTCCCCCATACTTCTCTTCCTTCCCCTCTAAGCCACTTTCCCCACTTCTCTTCCATCCTACCGTAGCCGCACACCAACGGTGCCTCTAGCGATTGTCGTTGTATTGGAAATGGCAGTGCCTAAACAAGCTAGATAGAGGTGTGGGTAAACGGCAGGGAACATATCGACGGCGTCCACAGGCAGGATTGGATATAAGAAAGTGTTGCATGACACAGGAAGTACCTAGGTTCGGGGCCCTTGTGTGGACGTAACACCCCTACTCCTACCGATCTGACTAAGTATGATATGTGGGATACAACTTGCTCCTCGAGTTGTGTGAACTGTCTAGCTACTCAAATGCCAACCCTTGCTACGAGAGCCTTACCCCCCCCCCCCTTATATAGGCTAGGGATAGTGATCTTACTGGCCAGTCTAGTTGGCGGGTCCCATAGGCGGGCCCTAGCCGGCTGGTCATCTACAGTACCGAGTAGTGGCAGGTCTTGTCGATGATACATGCCATGCGGGGCATCGTGGGAATAGTGAACGTTGTGCGAGCCTAGCGTCAGCAACCGGCCACTATGCCCCCGTCAGCCACAAAGTCTTTGGCATGGTCCTCGTCCTCCTGTGGTCTTGTCGTTGTACCAGGGCGTACCGTGCACTTTGCAGCATGTCACATTGCCTTCGTCTTGATTGGGTCCGGCTACGGTCATATAGCCGGATCCGGGTCTTGCCTTCCTTCCTTAATCCGGCTACCTTCTGTGTCATCTAGTTCTTGCGTCCGGCTAGGATCTGCTAGCCGGCCGTTACCTACTCGCCTTTATTCTTGTCCGGCTAGGCTATCCGGGGTTCATCCCCCCGATAGCGATCTCTCCCGCAGCCACCCTAGTCCCCCTTTCGCCATGGGTTCAAGGGGAGACGGTGTGGAAACGTGTCGTGATGACAGCGACGTTGATTTCTATGTGAGTTATCTCATCTCTAACATTTGTGGCCATTTATCTATTTTGAGCTAGATCTACTCTGATTACTCATGCATGTGTGATGTGTTAGGCCAACCAAACGTTGTATGACTCCGACTATCATGGTTTAGCGGAGGAAGATAGTCCTCCGCTATGTGAACATGGATATGTGCCCCCTAAATTTGTAGCGTTCGAAGGACGAAATGTAGGCAGGAGGTTTTTAGGGTGTCAAGGACATGGTGCAATGTTGCCACACAAAAGTTGCGGTGTTGTCAAATGGGTAGATCCAGAGTGGCCCAAATGGATGCAGGCTAGACAAACTATGGGATGTGACTATTGAGTTGAAAGAATCCATAGTCAGCTCAATTCTTGAGAGTGCTGAGATGAACTTATTTGACCATGTTGACACGACCAAGCTTTACCGAGATATCAGGAAGGTGCAAGACAAGGTTAGCAAAGTCGAGGAGAGGGACGTGGTGTTGGCCCTAAAGGCTAAAGTAGAGCAAGAACTGACTCGAGCAAGGAATGAAGTTCACCAGGCCAAAGTCCTGCAGTTCATAACTACGAGTATTGACAAGTGCATGAGGATAAATGCAGAGAAACAACTGAAGATGTACAAGGGAGATGCTAAAATTACGGAGCAGACGATTCGATCCTTGCTCTCGCAGGAAGATGTGCATCGGGCTAAGATTAGGAAGGTCAAGGAGATGTGTGATAACTAGTTCTATTTAGCTTGAGCTCCATACTCTTTTAATTGTAATAGTAGTACTTGTTGACCTAGCAGTCTAAAGTAGTAGTCTTGGATCCTGGGAAATAAAAATTGGTCACCCGTTAATCTGTCTTAGCCCTCCATTAATTCCTTTTGTCTAATGATGGTGGTATTTTGACTTTGGTGGTTTGTTTAAACGTAATCTAAATGGATTCTGCCACATGCAAATGGCACAGCCATAATTTTTAAAGTGGAAGCATGTACACCCTGTTACTGGAGATCCGGGAGCTTCGCCAGATGCAGGGGATGCAAGAGTGGGTAGGTGGTGAGATAGATGGGCTCAAGATTAGGGCAGAAAGTGGTACCGATTTCCTCATTATCTAGGCATTATCGGTTGTCATTGCTGTTTATGTTGCCATGTCGTTGTCCAGCAGCTGAAATAACTTGCTGCTTTGCGGAGTGTAACAGCTTAAATAATTTATTTCTGTGTCACTAACATTCCATCGAATTCGGAGACCTCCTGCCCCTCAGCAATCGTGAAACTAGTGCTACGTGTTTTTAGATAGTAGTGGCACAATTAGAATTTCGGATTAAGCTAGTGAGTCGGCCATTTCCAAGCCTCAAGTCACGATACATTTTATTGTGAGAATGTGGGTAGATTGTTTTGCTCGACAAGTTCCACACACAAAGCTCCAGAATTTAACGGAATTACATATCTAGGTTCAAGTTCAACACATTATAATGCATCTTCATTGCCAGCAGCCTTCTTCCCTTGCCTAGGTGCCAAGCCTTCACGTCCACTGGCTTCTTCATTTCCTGCCTTCTTCCTCTTCCGGGGTGCCAATTTTCTTAACTTCACGTACTCTGCATCGCCAGGACAATCAGCACCAGAATCGTGTACAGCATCTTCACTCCACTCATTTTTATTTTCTTATGGCAGCAAAATGACTGACCAGGCAGTCATGTTTCTAACCTGACACCGCTTCCTGCCAAAGAAACAGGATTGTTGCATAACTGCCTAATATCTACAGAGTAAACAAAACAAAAATTACAATTCAACACAAACATGCGAACCCCAATAAACTTTTGCTTACTAGGAGCAAGGGTTCTAGTGACCACCCTGTCCAAGAATAGCAGGGCGACTCCCAGTTGCAGTAGCTTCCACATCTAGTACATCACAATTCACCGTAAACATGCAAGCCGAAGCATACCTTTTCACCAACCCAATTAGCTGACTGTCACATGTTAGAGGAACTGTGATCCCTCGTTCATCCATGAAGCTGAACTTTGTAGTCTGCTTTGGCCTATTTCAGCATGTTTACGCAGAGCATCAACCATATCAGGGATAGTGCAGAGCTGTGCAGGCGCTTATTCCATCGTGAGATAATGGTGTCCATACCACTTGCCCTTCACCCCTGCAGATTTAGAGTCGTAGCTGAATAGGGCTACCGTGACCAGGTAAGGGTGGTCCACGGAGATCCCACTTGATAGAAAACTATGGACAAAAATTGTTTTTTAGCATTGGGCTAGAAAACAATTCTAGGTTCAATAGCCAGCTAGCAGTTATAATTAGTGTGAATAGCAAAGAGGAGAGTAGCTCACCCGCATGTAGCCAGAACTTCTTCTTCCTTGGTAGTAGGATCTATCATCCTCCGTGCTGCTCAGCTCGTCGGCGGTGGAGGCGAGCTAGAACCTTGCAACGGCGGCTACAGCATGCGGCATTGGAGCTTGGGATCAGTGAATGGGCGCAGAAACTTGGCGTCGGAAGTCAAATGTCCGAAGGGGTCGTTCTTCTTAGAGGGCGGATTTCGACGCTGCCAATGCTAGGGGAAAGGAGGGAGTGGATTTGTGAATTTGGTCAGCGCACCAAGCCCCTTAGTTCCTTAACTTGCCTAAGAGGTTGCCGCATTGGCGCTCACGTCACGGACAGATTACTGACATGTGGGTCCCGACCATCTACTTCACGGGGCAGTTTAACGGAATGTTTAAATTTTGTAGAGGTGAGATGAATTTGCCTCAAAATTGCCCCTCTCGGTAGTTGGCAGTCCAACCTTGCGAAACGTGGCAATTACACTAGTCGGGCCTCGCGATGCACTCGCCCAGGAACTTTGGGGCCACAAATGAACAAGCCCGGTTTTATGGCCATATTCGTGCAGTAGAATGACTTTATGGATATTTAATGAAAGTGTCTAAAATTTTGGTCTGGAAGTGCATGATACCTGCTTGCTCATGATTTTTTAAAAATTCATTTTAAGGTACCCAAGTAGTAAAACAAGAAAGAACCACCAAGAGTTCTGCAAGATTCAACTTCTTGATATGAATGCTAATGCCACCAAATTTGGGCCTTATGAATGAAAACAATCAAGAAAACTAAATATAATTTAAAGTAATGCCTTTCGTTCACATGGTGTCTTACTATTGCACTAGCTAGTTCCCGTGAAAATTAAATATCAATTGAAGCAATATCTTTATTTCGCATGGTGTCTTGATGTATGCACTACCTAGTTTCCATGAAAAAGTATACTTAAAATTGGAGCATATGTTTGTGATAGTCTATGATAGCCTGTTTATATCTGGTAGATTAGTGCATGTTGGCATTTCAAACATTTTTTACAGAGGAAGCTTCTAGAATTGAAGTTATTTTCTATTTTCTAAGTGACAACAATGGTTTTTTTGAAGCAACCACAAAAAATATGGCTCAAAATCCCATCGCCCCAATTTGCACACAAAGTATAAGATATTTTATAGATAATGCCCAAAGTTTCATGAACTTTCAAGCTTCTGAGCCAGTTTGGATGATTTTAACGAGTTTATCTCGATATAGTGAAAATCGTGTGAATTTCAAACTAGAAACGATGGGAATCTCTACCTACCATAACTCTAAGTCACTGACATGCGGGTCATGCGGATGGTGGGTCCTGTAAAGTCAGTGTATGTCAGAGTGGGTAGGTGGGTAATTATTGAGGAAGGATAGGGAAGCGGCGATGGGGTGATGTAGGTGGGAGATCACAAATTTACCACATATTACGGTGCTCCTCAAGTTCTTGTTTCTGGACTAGGGATAGAATAGGAATTTTGCATTCTAAAAAAATGTGAAGTATATTTGAATGGATGCACAAGATATTTTAATGGATGCACGTGATGTAGGTGATGTACTAAAATTTTGAGGTTGAAGCTTACACTACTCCGACGAGGGACCGCTCAGATGATATTCCTGTCTAGACCCACACGCTAGTGACAGTATGCTTTCCAGCATTCAAATGAGTTTCTAGGAATTTTCTAAAATTGTCGAACAATTCAAGGCTTCAAAAGATGACCAAGGTCATGAACATAGTTAATGATAACGTGTATATATTTGGCAGTAGATCGGTGCGTCTTGGCAAATCAATCAATGTTTCTGGTTCCAAATTTGAAGTCTTTTGTAGAATTTCCAAGTTACAACAATGTGTTTGGTTGTGAAGCAACTACATAGATGATGGCTCAAAATGCCACCACCCCAATTTTCACACAAAGTATATCCGATTTATTTTATAACACCCTTTCAAGCTTCCTAGCTAAATTTGTGCAATAGATTGATTTTAGGGCTTGATGTTTGAATGGATGCGTGGGATATTTTGGCGCTCTTCCAAAATTTTGAAGTTGAACCTTCTAAGGTACGCTACTCCCACTTGGGACCTCTAAGATGTTTCCCTATTAGATAGACTCGCACCCATCGATAGTATGCTTTTTAGCAATTAATGAGACATCTGCCGAAATTGATGAACATTTATTCGCGAAAAAAATTGATGAACATTCTAGGCTTTCAAACAAGATGACTAAGGTCACAACCATAGTTTCTGGTAACGTGTATATGTTTTGTACTCCGTACATTGGTGCATATTTGGTAAATCAAGCAATGTTTATAAATATAATCCAAGTTTGAATTTTTTTAATTTCCAAGTGTCAATAATGCTTTTCTTGTGAAGCAAATACAAATACTAGTAAGTTGCACGTGAGACTTGGATTAAAGAAGTATAACATATCATCACTATATACAATTATAATAGATAAAGCTCAAAACACAATTATAATATTGAGCAACATGATACCTATAAAATATCGGGTGTATATTTGCTTCTTGTACTTTATATCATGTAGAAATTCACTTTTACTTTTAGCACCCTAGTACTCGAAAATTTTGGTAACATGCTCTAGAGAAAATGACAGAGAAGATTTTAGAATGATGGATAAGTGTGTTTTGAGGTTTGTGTATGTGTAGCGTTCATTGTGCTTAAGACTATCAATAGAATATTCTAGATGTTGCAATCATAAAGAAGATCCAATGGTTAGCAATGTTGGGATTTTCCAGTCTTGATCCAACGGTCAACGTCTAAAGTTATCCGTACATAATAGAGTGGTAATATTATGGCTCAATATTCCAACATGGCAATTTTCACAAAAATTAATCTATTCAATGGATAACGCACATTCAAGCTTAGTGGCGAAATTCTTGCAGTACATTGACTTTATGGCAATTTACAGAAAGTATGTCAATTTTTTGTTCTGCATGTGTGAGATAGGTTGCTCTTGATTTTTTCAAAAATAATCAATTGAAGGTACCCAATTAGTCAAATTTGGGAGAACCATCAACAGTTTTTCAACATTCAACTTACTGATATGAATGTTAATGCCTCCAAATCTAGGTTCTTTTTGGAAGAAACACAAAAAACTAAATATAAATTGAAAGCACCTATTCTATTATCCTGGTATCTTCCAATGTGCACTAGTTTCCATAAAAATGATAAAACGTACAATTTGACAACCTTTGAAAAATCTTGCTTTGCAATATTTGGTCTGGCATGTATGAACACAATCATGTCTTTCAAACCAGAAAACCAACATCACAGCCATATATTTGCCATACATTATGATAGTGTGTCCATATTGGGTAGATTAGTGCATCTTGGTATTTTAAGCAATGTTTACAAAGGGAGATTCTAAGTTTGAAGATATTTGAAGGTATCCAAGTACTACCTCAGTCCCAAAGCTTAAGGCTTATATTATTATAAAAAAAGTCAAGCTACGGAAAAAAAATTACCAAAATTTTAGAAAAAAAACTATCAAGAACTATGATATTATATAGATACCATGTGAAAATATGTTTCATCATGTATCAAGTGTATGGATATCATATTGTAATTGTTTATTTATTTTTCTAAAAACTTGTTCAAACTTAACACAACTTGACTTTTGAAGAAAAAAATTAAGCCTTAAGCTTTGAATGGAGGGAGTACTAAAATATGGAGAACCACCAAGAGTTTTGCAAGATATTTTGGCCTAGCTAGCATGTGTGGACACATTCATGGCTTTCAAACCAGATGAGCTAGGTCACGGACATAAATTTGACATAGTTTATGACAACCTGTCAATACTTTTGGTGTGGTAGTGCATATTGGCATTTCAAGCATTATTTACAAAGGTAATTCCAAATTTGAAGTTATTTTCAGTTTTCAAATTAAGTGACAACAATGTTTTTTGTGTGAAGCAACTACAAGAAGGTACATGGCTAAAATGCAACCACCTAAACCTATTTCATGGATATTACCTTGGTTTCATAAATTTTCAAGTTTTCAAGCTATATATATAGGGATTTCTATTTTCGTGCCCCTGCTTCGTTAGTTGTACTCAGTTTCCCCAGCCGCTTAGTTTTTCCTCACTTTTCCCTCCCTCCATTCTGAAACCCTCATAGGCGCTCGGACGGGGGGATGCCATTAGGTCAAAGGCTTGACCGTTAGATGCTGACAGGTGGGACCTTGTTAGGGAAGGTCCTAGGTTGAGCATTACATTACTTCGCCTCGACCGTTACGTGTTGACGGGTGGGGCTGTGTTGGGACTGGTCCTGCATACGTGGTGAAGGGTGGGGTCGCATGGAGATATGTCAGACCGGCCATTCTTGCTCCGAGCCTAGAACAGCTCCCACACCGCCCCTCTGCTCCCCCGTCACCGTGCCCTCCTACCTGAGAGCCCCTCCTACCTTATGTCATCCTCGGCCCTCGAGCCGCCCCTCCCCCTAGTCGTGGAGCCCACTCCGGCTCCGCTTCCTCCCCGCTAGATCTACCCCTTTCACGGAACAGTATGCGATGCCGGCGGGTGTACCGGTCATCCTCGTCGATCATGGAGAATATTGGGTGGAATCAGAGGGATCTAACGCATGGATTCCATCTGGGTAATTATCGTTTCCCTTTGTGGATTGATTATAGGCAGTAATTGAGCGTGAATCGTCGGTGCTCAGCTAACTACCATGCTTTTTGAATAGGATTGATCCAGCGATGGCATTTTGGCTAGCGGTTAAACTGGATACTAGCGTAATTCATGATTGTGAACGGTATCTCTCTAGATTTTACTTCCCAGCGGTGGTTGCAACCTCCATAACTCTCAGAGATTTGAAAGATAAAATATATTCTAAATTCCCCTAGAGTAATGGCGATTCAGTTGATTTGCAATATTTCAACATTAGCGAGCAAAGACTGCTCCCACTAACTAGCGAAGCTGATCTGGCAATGCTTTTCTCTTTGAATGTTGCCGAACGTTTTGGTCGAATTTTTCTCCATGCGCAACCTAAAGTTGAACACACAGGAAAGAGGGCTAAAGCATCATATGGTGGTCAGGAATCATCAGGTGGTCGGGTATCATGTGTCTCTGTTGTCTCTGCTAATAGTGTGCTCCTCATCCTCCTTGTAGGTCCATAGCAGTACCATTCGTTTGCAGTGCGAGTGTAAGCCAAATCGCTCATGCGGCCGATGTGGAGGACGAAGCAGAGCCTACCGAGGGAACGCCTCCACTAGATGATGAGGATGAGTTGATGCTTCCTGAATTGGTATATAGATTTAGTAAATAGGCACTAGAGGATCAATACATGGAGGAATTGGCCCATAGTGTCAGATTTGATGACACTGATGATAGTCTTGTTTTAGCCGAGTACGATGGGGAGGACTTGCTAGTAATTGAGTGGGATAGGAACGATCCTACGATTTCAGAAGGCACCATATTTTGAAACGATGTGGGACTATCATAATGCCCTTACTACATATTGCATTTGCACCAATAATGATTATGTTGTTATTAAGAGTGAGCCAGCAAGGTTCACAGTGAAGTGCCCATACAAGAGGTGTAGGTGGAGGATTCATGCATCCACTATGCTCAGTAGAAGTTTGGTTCAGGTATTACAACCAGTTGTGTATTTTAGATCATTCTGTAGAATTTGTTAACTGTACTTGACATTTTGATTGTGTTTCAGATAAAAGGTAACCAGTTTGAACATTCTTGTCCACCTCAAGGGGGACAGCCAAAGGACAAAACAAAACTAGCAAAGACTAGGTCGTTGGCAGATGCAATCATGGATTGGATGAGAGCGAACCGATCACTTGGTGCAACAGCTCTAATAAAAAAGTTTCTAAAAAGTTTAATATTATAGTACATTACATGAGGATGTTCTATGCAAAGGAAATGTCTCTTGATAGGATCAATGGTCCATGGAATGAAAGTTTTCAGTTGCTTTACAGCTTCAAAGCTGAAGTGGAGATGGCTAGTCTAGGTAGTGTTGTACAGATAGAGAGGCATAAAGTTCAGTACAAAACAAGAGGGAAGAAAATGGAGGAGTGCTTTAGAAGGGCTTTTGTTTGTTTCAAAGCTTGCTGGCAAGGGTTTCTAGATGGTTGCAGGCCTTATTTGGTCGTGGATGCAACAGCTCTTCATGACAGATTTAAAGGACAGCTAGTAGCTGGTACTGTAGTTGACGGCCACAATTGGATGTTCCCTGTTGCTTTTGGGGATTTGGAGATTGAGTCAGAGGAAAGTTGGACTTGGTTTCTGGAGAATTTGCACGACCTTATAGGTCATCCACCAGGACTTACTATCCACACGGACGCTTGCAAAGGTTTGGAGAAAGTTGTAGAAGCAATATTCCCCAGAGTGGAGCATAGGGAATGTATGCGACACTTAGTGCAGAATTTTATAAAGAAATTCAAGGATAAATTTTATACTGACAACCTATGGACAGCTTCATACACATGCAAATTGAGGAAGCAGCTGTATCATTTGGAAGTGTTGTATAAACAAAAACCTGTGGTGAAGGAGTACTTGGATGCACATCATGGAATGGTGTGGTCAAGAAGCCAATTTAATGAAATTTGCAAGGTAGACTATGTGACAAATAACCTTGCAGAGAGTTTTAATGCAAAGGTCAAATCATTGAAAGGTCTTATGTTGTGTGATACATCGTAAATGTATCTATAATTTTTGATGATCCATGCTTGTTTTGTATCAACTATCTTATGTTTTGTCTACACTTTAAGGCATTTTTACACATTTTCTGGAACTAACCTATTGACAAGATGCCACAGTGCTAGTTGCCTGTTTTTGCTATTTTTGGTTTCAGAAAAGCTAGTAAGGAAATATTCTCGGAATTGGACGAAACAAAAGCCGAAGTTCCTATGTTTCCTAACACAAGACAGAGTCCAAAGCAGAGACGGGGGAGGGCACCGAGGCGGCCACACCCTATGGTGGCGCGGGTACCCCCCTCCCCCAGGCGCGCCACCAGATGGTGTGGGCCCCTCGGTCCTCCACCGACCTTGCCCCTTCGCCTATATATTGCCCCTGAGATGAAAACCCTAGAGACCATATCAGAATTCCACGAAAAGTTCCGCAGCACCGCCGCCACTTAAGACGAGTTCGGGGGATAGAAGTCTCTGTTCCGGCACCCTGCCGGGACGGGTAAGTGCCCCCAGAGCCATCTCCATCGACTCCACCGCCATCCCCATCGCCGTTGCTAACTCCCATGATGAGGAGGTAGTAGTTCTCTCTCGATGATAAGGGCTCTACCAGTAGCTATGTGTTCATATCTCTCTATGCATGATCTTATTGAGATCATGAGCTTTGTAATCTATAGATCTATTCTGATACTCAAGTGCTTTAATTAATCTCTGCTTATCCCCATGTGTGTGAAGTTTACAGTGTGCACACCGTGTGGCTCTTAGGCTAAGGTTACAGAAATACTTATCATGAGTATAATTTGAGTTGGATGTCTCTATGAGATTGTGGTGTTTGTTGGAACCATCTAGCGCTCAAGGTGACAGTGAGGGGTTATCTAGATGGGGAATGCAAACTTTAAGGTGTGCTATTATAGCCCTACATTGTCCAACCGAAGACTAGTTTAGGGTAGCATAATGAAGAGAAGATAATTATATGAGAGTATCCACTAGTGAAAGTATGATCCCTAGGCCTTGTTTCTAAGCATTGAAACACCATTTTCAATCAGTCTTGTTACATGTTTGCTTGCTGCTACACTTATTTCAGATTGCAATTACCACTTATAATCATCCATATTACTCGTATTTCAATATCTGTTCGCCGAACTAGTGCACCTATACACCTGACAAGTGTATTGGGTGTGTTGGGGACACAAGAGACTTCTTGTACCTTTATTGCAGGATTGCTTGAGAGGGATACCTTTGACCACTTCCTCCCTGAGTTCGATAAACCTTGGGTGATCCACTTAAGGGAAACTTGCTGCTCTTCTACAAACCTCTACACTTGGAGGCCCAACACTGTCTACAAGAATAGAAGTGTGCGTAGACATCAAGATATTTTCTGGCGCTGGTGCCGAGGAGGTAAGGTAAAAGGTACTTACATCCTTTGGCTACTAAGCTATCTTCTAGTAATGTTGCTAGTGTGTGAGTGATCGAAGTTATTTCTTTTATATTCTGCAATTATATATTTTTTATTGTTTTTTATTTTCATTAGTTAGTCTTAATGGAAAACAACAACAAAATTAGAGAGCTTTATAGTATTTATCTTGAGTTAGGACATGAAGTGTTTGAAGAGAAAATTAAAAAACCTACGGAACTTTTTTGCATCCTAATAGCAATGTTATTAGTATGAATTCTTTGAACACCATTATTGCTAATGCTATGGAAAATTCTAAGCTTGGGGAAGCTGGTTTTGATGAGTATGATATTTTTAGTCGCCCAAGCATGGAGGAGAAAAATTACTTTGATGATACTATACCTCCAATATATGATGATTACAATGATGAATATGATATTTTCAGTCCACCTACTATTGAGGAGAAAATTAATTATGATTACAATATGCCTCCTATATTTGATGACTATGGTGATGAGCATAATGATAGCTATTTTGTTGAATTTGCTCCCACTACGACTAATAAGAATGACTATGCTTATAGGGAGAATAATAATTATTTTATACATGTGGCTCATGATAAGAATGTTTAATGTGATAGTTATATTGTTAATTTTATTCATGATACTACTGAAAGTTATTATGAGCGAGGGAAACATGGTTTTATGTATCTCAACAACATTAAGTTTCCCCTCTTTATGTTGAAATTTTTGAAATTGCACTTGTTTTGCTTTCCTATGCTTGTTGCTTTGTGCTTTCATGACTTGTTTCTTTACAAGATTATTTTTCATAGGAAGTGGGTTAGACTTAAATGTGTTCCATATTTACTTATTGATGCTCTCTTTTACTTCAATTCATATTCCTTATGTGAGCATCATCGAAATTATCATGCCTATCTTAATGGCTATAAAGAAAGAGCTTTTGGGAGACAACCCATTATATTTTTACTTCTAGTTTATTTTTGTTTTATCGAGTCTTGGAAGTTATTGTCTATGTAATAACCTCTCCTTATCCTTTTTGTTTGGTTTTTGTGCCAACAATAACCTCTAATGAGAGGGAACTATGATATGGGGAAGTTGCTGTCCTGAAACAGATTTCTGTGCATCACTGTAAAAAAATCATGAAAACTATCAGTCATCGGATTGATCTGTAATTTTTTGTTCTTATTCCCTAGGTTATTATCCAACTTTCGTTAGTTTTGCACTTTTCGATTTGAGAAACAGAAGATTTCCAAAAAAAATCGGTCTTTACCTGCTAGTCTGTTTTGACAGATTTCTGCCATTATTTGCATTTGTCTCTTAATCGGTTTCTTTTTGAGTTCTCTTTGATCACTTGAGCTTTTAGAAGGAATTTCTACCGTTGCTTGTGTTTTAATGGAAGTTTTACTTGTGTTTAAACTAAACCCAAAACTTATTATCTTGAATACACTAATGTTGTTAATGAAGATTGTGTGAAGTTTTGTATGAAGGAAGTTTTCAAGTGTAGGAAGAGAATGATGTGATGAGATGAAGTATGGACAAAAGCTCAAGATTGGGGATGCCACCCGTTTCACCCCAAGAAATATTCAAGAAGTACAAGAATCAAAGATTGGGGATGCCCAATGCATCCCCTTCTTCATCAATAATTTCAGGTCTTCTTTCAAGACACTTTATTTTTATTACCTTATGCACTATGTGTTGTTCTTGGAGCATCTTTGTTTTTAGTTTTATTTTGCTTTATTTTCTGCAAAAAGTTGGTTGGATCCCAACACACTTATTTTGGAGAGAGACACACCCCGTTATTCATTGCCTAGAACACTCTAGTTTTCACTCTTATTATTCTTTGAGTGTTCTCCTTTGCTAGCACTGCGTTTAGCTTTAGTTTTCTTATTCTTTTGGCTTAGAACTTTTTAGTTCTCCTTTGTAGATGGGTGATACATGCTCTCTGGTATTTATTGATTATTATCTTTGAGAGTTGTTTCAAATAAGTCGATTGGTGTTGGAAAAGAGTAGGAAGTTTCATGCTTATAGTGGTACAAAAGGAAGCTTGTTTTGACTGTGACTTAGACTTTATCATGTCATGCTAGATGTTTCTTTGACCATATGCTTAGTGATTATTGTTCTATCATGACTTGTTTCAAACAATTGAGATTGCTTAATGTGCCTTGAAAGAATCATGCGTAGTTTTAGCATACAAAAGCATAATATTGTGGTATTCTCCTTTGATGCTTTATTTGGGTTGACTTGGCACATGCTTACACCATGTTAAGACTATGAACCAGACACCTTAGCCTCTATGATCATTTAGTTTTTGACTTGTAATATCACTTTATGCTTTAATTAATAATGTTTTGTCGCTTTGCATGATTATGGCCATTATTGCTCTCTTAGTTGGTCGCTCCTAGTCTTTTGCTAGCCTCCACCTATACCAAGTATGAGTTCTACTCATGCATCCAACCCCCAAGAAAACCAAGTTATTCCAAAGAGTCCATTATAAATTCCTATGCATGGTGTGTTACACCATTCCAAGTATATTCATGTTTTTATCTACCTTCCAAATTAAACTTTTGTTATGTGAAAATTAGTGATTAAAGCTCTCACAAACTTGACGGCACACTTTATTTTCTTGCACTTAATAAACTTGAACCATTGTGTCCATCTGTGTTGCTTATATGCTTGCACTTTATAAGTTGTGAATTAGTAGAACCATGCTACCATGGGGAACGCTTTTAACAGTGCACTTATTATTCAGTTGATATCATGTTCTTTTGTTTATGGATCCCAGCGGTGTGAAATCAAAGGGGAGCTTGTAAGCTCATGGAGTTTGTATGTGTGTTAGATAAACGCCTGGGCAGCTATCCTAAGCCATGCCTAATCATGTTGGAAACTTGCAGTGTAACCATAGTGAGCATTTTCTGAAGCATCCTCAATAAAAACATATGCAAATAGCAAATAAAAATATCGTTGAGATGCTCATTGTATGTTGCATTGTCATTTTGATATGGGATAGCTCCTTTGTCATGGGGCAAGGGGTACCCCATTGGCGGTTCTCCATGATACACATGTACTTACAATGACAAGAACTTACTTGTGACTAAAGTTGAGTAGCATGAGGTTCGGTACTCGTAAGCAAGGGGCATGAGATTTTGAACTCATAACTTTTCTAGCATATCCTCATATTTGTGTCACTTTAACCTTAATCACCTCAAGATGCTTATGATAGGGGCAATCAGAGTTGAAAGCTAATAAGTACCATAATTTTTGGAAGCTCTTTATGAAACTTCAAATCTGTAACATCCCAAAATGTTAATCCAATATATCAAGATCCAAATCACCCAAATTAGGGTTAACAAAAACTTTTTCTCATTTACATAATTAAGCATACATATGTGTTGCATTAATATGGAAGTGTTTTGAATTGCCATGATTGTTTGTTCTAATGGTTGTAAAATGATTCTAAGGTTAATGCCACATCATCTAGATCATTCCCAAGCAAAATCCAAAGGAAAAGAAATCAAATAGAATTTATAAATGCAAATGGTCACTTTTGCCATTTTAATCAACTAGGCCACTTTGGGTGTTCCTAGAACTCAAATTCAAACAGAAACAATTATGGATCTTTGCACCCCTTGCTAGTACAAGTAAAGATGTACCAAGGCCCACCTTGTGATCTTACAAAAACATTCAAACACTAAATTTAAATGACATTTGAAAATGGAATCAAGTGTATGTACCTAGATCCCACTTTTTCAAAAACCAATCAAATGAGTTCAACTTGACAAATCCCAGCAACCAGAGATTCTCAAGCATAAGACCAACAACTCCACCAAAAATCTTTTTAAAATTCAAATCTTTGTTTCATGCGGCCATTGTGTCGAACAGGTGGCATGCACAAAATTTCTGCCTAACTAACACTATTTGTTGATCAATGCATTGCCAAGTATTTGGGCTCAATTTGGTCCCCTTGTCTCCCCTAGCTCTAACCAGCCCCTAACTAAGCTACCAATTGGCCTAGAGCAGCAGTGTCGCGCCACACCGATGCCATGATCACCGACCGACCATGCCCACATCGCAGGAGCACGCCCCGCCCTCTTCCGCCGCACCAGGGAGGTAGGCGTGGTAGCACCGTCGCGCACGGTCCTTTCCCCAAGTGCAGCCAGCCCTTGGACCACCACAGATCACCCCCGCACTAAGCCTCTGCGCCATGCCAGCTCACGCCAGAGCGCCGTGCCCGACAAGGCCACACACGCCGCCCCTCGACCACAGCCCACGCGCGCCGCTCCGCCTTGACCCCAGCACACCGCCAGACATCCTCTTCTCCTGCCGGGCGACCAGTAGCCACCGCCCGCCGCGTCGAGCACCACCTCTGCTGTGTAGAGTGCCAGCCCTTCCCGACCAAACGCCACCATCCCTAGCGTCACCTTTAAGCCATAGTTGACCGCCAGGGAACCGCCCACCGTTCTTCTACCCATCCCATGCCGATAGAGCCATGTATCATCGTCACCGACGAGTTCGTCGTCGCCCTTTCGGTCCCCCCATCGAGCCTATAGAATGAGCCCTTCCCCAGCCTTATTTGCCACACTCCAACACTCCCCTCTCACCACTGATCCTTCCCCACCTCTCGCCGGAGCCGCTCGAGCAGCCAGTCACCAAAATTGCGCCGGAGTTAGCCGCAGCAGAGGAGGAGAAGCCCCCGTCGATTCTGTCCACCCCAGGAGCTGCCGTGACCTCGCTTGAGTCCGCCGTCGTCGCCTCATTCGATCACCCCCATTGCCGCACTCGCTGGAGCCCTGGTATGCCCCCACTTCACCCCCACTGAGCTGCTAGGGTTCCACCTCGCCGGCGACCTATCCGTCGTCGACGGCGATCCCCAGTCGTAGATCCTAGTTCTAATCGTGCGATCTGCGTTGCCCGTACCGCTTCATGTTATAAGAGCCACTGATAGGCGGGACCGCCTGTCAGCTGTCCTCTGCGCCGTGGAGCGAAACTGGGCCAGCCCATTAGTGTTCTCGCGCTAGCCCTGTAATTCAAATTGAGATTTTTCTATTTAAACTAAACCTAGTTCTGTTCCTTAGTTCAAAAATCAATTCAGAAAGATCTAATGAACCAATTTGAGTGATTCCAATTTTGTTGGAAAGATAATTAAAATATCTATCCAAGCCCGTTGGATTTAAATCAATTGGAATTAGAGATACCGCCTAGCAAAAATAACAAGACAGAGGCTTTTTCACATTCAAACATTTTTCTAAAATCAACCATAATAGGTTTTGAGTTGATTCCAACTCTCAAAAATCACATTTGACCATACCTATCTGAATATGTAATAATATTAAGCTTTTCATGCAGTGACTTTGGACTAGTACCAAAATAATGCTATATAAGGATTTCTAGTCACTTTAAATCATTAAATATTAATCTTAAACTTTATAAAATGTGATCCAACATTTAAACTTTGGACTAGTACCAAAATAATGCTATATAAGGATTTCTAGTAACTTTAAATCATTAAATATTAATCTTAAACTTTATAAAATGTGATCCAACATTTAAATTACATTCCCATACATTATAATATGTGGTGATGACATGTATCCATATGATCCCATATTGTAATTGGAGAATATTAAATCTTAGTTAATTTCAATGAGTAGAAATTACTTTTCTCAAATAAAATAAATGAAACTAGTTCATTAAACCTTGTGATGAATGTGATGATACTAGATCATCAAATTTGTGTCTTAGTGTGCTAAATAGACTAGTTAAATATTGTTTGGTGATTGTGTATTCTATATGTATTTATAGACGATAGTACCGACCAAGTCTACGAGGAGGAGGAGTTCTACCCCGCAGAAGAAGAGGAGAATTTCAACCACTGCACCAATCAAGGCAAGCTATTATTGGCAAGCTATTATTGGCAAACTATTATTGGCCAGCTATTGTTAGCAAGCTAGAATTAAGCGAGATAACCTAAGCAAGATGCATTAGGCATGCTTTGGTTATACCCTTTGACTTATACCTACTCCAAGTTTTATTTACAAGCTTTACTTTCTTTCACTTTACCAAAGTTCTTTACTTGTTTATAGATAGCATAAAGAGTATAAAACTTGGCCTATCTAGTTAGACTTAGATGTCATTCTATGGCATGAGATTGAGTTTAGCATCCCACCTTAGTGAACACTCTTAACTTAGTGATTAGAGCTAAACCAAAAACTTGATCACTCTAGATGGGAATACTTGGTAAAATGACTTGTGAAAACCTTGAATGATGAGTCATTTTATTGACATGTTTTGACATGTGTTGAGAAACACAATTGGTTTATGATGATGATGAAAATGTTGAGGCATGAGCCTTATCCCTTTATAAAAACTGATGGTTGGGTTTGGATGCGATACCATTCCAATTTTACCGTACAACCACAATACATGAATTGGGTAAGGCTTAGCCGGAAGTTTATATGCATTAGTATTAGTTCCCTCGCGGGACAGGTTTGAGCTGAGGCTACCTCTCAATGTTGTCCACCTATGCAGTGCCCAGGATGGCAGATGGCCATGGCTGGGAGGCCAAGCTCATAGGAGAGGTGCTTATACTAGAGTGTGTAAAGGAAAGGTTATGTTTGATTATATGCATACTAAGTATGATGATTCAGGGTTATCCCTGACAGATGTATCGAATTTTGTGGTGAAAGTGTACCACCTCTGTAGAGTGTCAAACTATTCGAATAGCCGCGTCCGTGGTTATGGACAGTTGGAGTGGCCATACTGTTCCATTGTCAGATGTTTTCAAAATGACTTATGAAATGAATTGTGACATGACTTGACCACAACATGGTTGTGACTATGACAACTAAGTTCCCAGTTAGGTGATTTAGAACTTTATTTTATCTTTCTTTGTTTCTGAACTCAGCTTAGCTTTCAAATTTAACTTTACAAATAGACTTAGAGTTAGCCTTCCTACTAAAACTACCTTACTTGTTAGTGATAGTTTGCGAGTACTTAAATAGTACTCATGGCTTTTGTCCCTGGCAATTCCTGTGGCCAGACTATAAGGAGGACTACCAGGAGGAAGGACAGCAAGATGGATATGACAACTAGGATCATCTCCCATTGTCAGCATTGCCTGTGACCCTTAGGATGGAGACCACCGCTACGCTATTTATTCCGCTACTTGTTTGTACTAAGACTGGATCATGAGATCCTTTATTTGTTGTAAGACCTTATTATGGTATGTAATTGATGATGTACTGTGATATCCAATCTGTTATGTCTCGCAAAAATGGTAATCCTGGGATTGCGATGTATGGCATAACAGGCATCTGGGATTAAAAATCCGGGTGTTGAAAAGTTGGTATTAGAGCCATCCTGACCATATGAGACCCTAGTTAGAATAGACGTCCGAACAAAAACTTAGTTTCAAAAATCAAAGTGAGTATTTGTGAAAATCTATTTCCTCTCTTACCCTTGGGATTCTTTCTCTCAAAAAAATACATGTTCCTCAAAAAAATTCTTACATTACTACATAAAATTTTGACACACTTGATCACTTCACTAACTTTCTCATCCTAAATTCTTATAGATGGAAGTTCAGTGCTGCAAGTTCTACCAGTTGGGCAATGGAGGCCAACTGATCTTCGAGAGGGATCTAGATGCACTGTCTAAGTACTTGGAGCGTCCACATCCGGAATTCTTTGGAACTCAACTCAATGGTCCACTAGGAGGAGATTTACAATGGCTAGTAGTTGCTGATCTTTGAGGCAAGTTTGAGGCACCAATGTCCGAGAATATTCAATTCACCGTGAGAGAGAACAACTAGCTATATGGATTAGCCAGGGCAATGCATGAAGCTCTCACTCGTCTTTGCACACAAAATGTCAACCTGATCCAAGGTACCCGATTTGCTCACTATGCAAGGCATGATTCTATGGGAATGCCTCTGGAGATATCAAGTTACCCGGAGTTGAAGCATCAAGTGGAGAACCTCGACTTCCTACTGTACGACAAACAGAAGGAATTGGACAATGCTAGAGAGTTCGCCAACCACAACCTTGCCATTGCCACCCAGAAGGCCCAGATGTTTGCACTGCTCGTCAAGGATCGTCAGTCACTTTGCCGTTAATGCGCAAAGAAGGATCGCACCATCGATCGTCTTCACAAGAAGGTGGCCGACCTCAAGAAGACCATCAAGGAGCAAGAAGCTTAGCTTGCAGCAAAAGAAGAAGAGGAGGAAGGTGAAGACATCCAAGGGGATATTCACTCGTACCTCAGCAATGATGATGACTACCTGGAGGATGATGCCATGGACTTCTACACCGATGATCATGACTCCGACTTCACCGATGATGAGTAGATGCACTAGAGCACTATCGTAGGAGTGAGAAGTATCGGTCCCATTGTATCTTAGCTTATAGAATGGTTCTCAAAACCATATGTTTTCCTTTCATGTTGTGGTGTGTGTGTTTATATCGTGTGCTTTGCTTGAATGAATGAAATGAAGTTAGTTGCAAAACCTGAGTCAAACTCAAAGTTTTAGCTTTGAAACCAAAACCATTAACCTTAGAACTTTCCCTCTTATCCCATTCTCTATCTCAATCTTTAGATGACTCGTGGACACCAAGGAGGGAGCAGCTCATCACAGGACCCAATGCTGCAGATTCTGCATACGCTCATTGCAGACCGTGAAGCTAGTAGGGCAAAGCGCCAAGCAAATCTAGCCACACTGCAGCAGATCGCCCAAATGGATCACAACAATCAGAACCATGGAAATTAGGATCATCGTGGATCCAAACTCAAAAAAATTCAGAATACTGATACATTGCAAATGTATCTATAATTTTTGATGTTCCATGCTTGGTTTTATCCACTTTCTTGTGTTTTGTTCCAACTTTGGAGTACTTTTCATATGATTTCTTGGACTAACCTATTAACAAGAGCCACAGTGCCAGCTGCCTGTTTTCTGCTGTTTTTGGTTCCAGGAAAGTCAGAAAATGAATATTCTCGGAATTGGACGGGACAAAAGCCAAAGTGCCTATTTTTCCGGATGTCATCAAGTGCCAGAATACGAGACGGAGAGGGGCCAGAGGGCGGCCACACCACCTGGCCGCGTGGCCAGGCCTGGCCCACGCCAGGGGGTGGTGTGGCCAGCCCAGGCACCCCCTCGGCCTCCCCTTCCGACTATAAGATGCCCTCGGGACGAAAACCCTAAGTACCCGATCAAAAATATACGAAAGAGTATGTAGCCGCCGTCATCTCCATCCCTAGATCGGGAAGGATCTGAAGCTCTTCCCGGCACCCTGCCGGAGAGGGGAATTCACCCTGGGGGCCTTCTTCATCACCATGCAAGCCTCTGGTGTGATGCGTGATTAGTTCATCCTTGGACTATGGATCCATGTAGTAGCTAGATGGCTGGTTCTCCTCCTTTGTGCTTTCATGTTTAGATCTTGTGAGCTCCGTTCATGATCAAGATCATCTATTTGTAATTCTGCATGTTGTGTTTGCGGGGATCCGATGGATATTGAGATGCTATTTCAGATTGATTATTGATTCTATCATGTCTTTGTTATTTGTGATCTTGCATGCTTTCCGTTGTTAGTAGCTATCTTGGCCAAGTAGATGCTAGCAACTCCAAGAGTTAGTATTTATGCTCGATAGTGGGTTCATGCCTCTGGTAATCTGGGGAAGTGACAGAAATCTCTAAGGTACTAGATGTGTTGTTGCTACTAGGGAGAAAACAACAATCCTTTGTTCATAGAACAATCGTATTGTTTACTTTACACGCAGTTCGTAAAGCAATAATCTGTTGCTTGCAACTTAATACTGGAGGGGGTTCGGATGATAACCTAAAGGTGGATTATTAGTCATAGATGCAGTTGGATGGCGGTTTATGTATAATGTTGTAATGCCCAATCAAGTCTCAAAGGAGTTAAGATGATTAGTATATGCATGTATTGCTTTCTCGGTGTTTTTCAATTGCCCCGCTATAATTTGTTCACCCGGCATGTTATCTATCTTAAGGAGATCCACCTCTAGTGAACTATGGATCCCGGTCCTTATCTTTTACATTCAATCTACAATCTTTTACTGTTTTGTGTTTACTTTCTGCAAACTTTTACTTCTTTCCATTCGATACGTTTAATCCTTTGTTTTCCGCAAAACACGATGAGATTGACAACCTCATCGCAAGTTGGGGACAAAGTTTTGTGGTTGTGTTGTGCAGGTCTCCACGTTGCTACTAGCACCGGTAGTGCGCCCTGCCAAAGCTCAGCTAGTAACACCTTTGGGGTGTTTCCTTGATCCTACTGGTTCGATTAAACCTTGGTTTCATACTGAGGGAAACTTGTTGTTGTGCTCATCATACCTTCCTCTTGGGGTTCCCAACGAGCTCTACATCATCATTGCTCCAGCATTTTTCTGGGCGACATACTCAGAGCCATCAAATACCAATCCCCCTATCTTCAACAAATCTGAAGACCCGCTGGATCCAGATGATTGGTTACAGACCATGGAGAATAACTTAGAAGTCGCTGGAGTGGATGACAATGAGAAAGTTATGTTTTCCACCCACTATCTGGCAGGAGATGCAACAGCTTGGTGGACTAGTATCCATAATATGAACCATGGTCAAGTGATGACATGGGAAGCCTTCAAAGTCAAGTTTATCCGCACCCATGTGCCGCAGGGTCTAGTCACCAGAATGAGAGATGAAGTCAGAGAGCTAAAGCAAGGCAGAATGACTATAGTGGAGTACCGTGACAGATTCTTGTCCCTCGCTAGGTATGCACCTGATGAGATCAACACTGAAGCCAAGAAAAAGGAGAGATTCCTGAATGGACTGCATGATGAGATGTAGACAGTTTTGGTCAATATCCATTTTGATGACCTAGAAGGGTTAGTCGACTCTGCCATCCAGATGGAAGGGAAGATTAATCAAGCGAACGACAACCGCAAACATCGGATGATGCACCAGAGTGGATCCAACCACCCTCAGAAGTATCGCCCCAACCCGTCTAGAGGATATGCCCCGCGGAACAATAGACCCCCAATGTCTCGCCCAAGCTACCCCAACCGTAGCGGAGGAAATGTGAAGTCCGGAGGAAACAACTATCACCCTGGCAACTCCAACAACTTCAACCGTGGACCGCCCAAGTCCAACAACAACAACAACAACACTGCACCCAGAACTGGAAGCAATGTTGTGCCGGTTGCCGCCAAAGACAAGTCTCAGATTACTTGTTTCGAGTGTGGAGTGAAGGGTCACTACTCCAATGAGTGTCCCAAGAACATTGCCGCCACTGCCAATGTGAATTCCCCAGCTCAACAGCAGCGTCGTGTTCAGCCCGGAAGAAGATTCGCCCCAGGGAACCCTCACAACCGCAACGGCAGTCTCTTCTACATGAACGCCGAAGAAGCCCAATAAGCGCCAGATGTCGTGTTGGGTATGTTTTCTGTCAACTCGGTTTTAGCAAGAGTGTTAATTGATTCTGGAGCATCGCACTCATTTGTCACCAAAGAATTTGCATGCACTAGTAAGATTCACCCAACCAACTTGAAGCATGTCATGATAGTTCAAATTCCCGGTTCAACCACAAAAGCTAGAAAACATTTGCAAAGTTGTGCCTATCAGAATACATGGGATATATTTTTATGCCAATCTAATAGTACTTGGAACCAAAGGTTTGGAAGTAGTACTAGGAATGGATTGGATGTCGAAGCATAAGGGATTGATCGACTGTGCGAAGAAAGCCATCACCATGACCAGTAGCTCTGGAGTATCAGTACAGCATATAACTGAAACCTCGCCCCATCAATTCAAGTGCAACAAGAGTCTAGCCCTACCCACCATAGACCAAGTCAGAGTAGTCTGCGAATACCCCGACGTATTCCTAGATGAATTGCCCGGTATGCCCCCGGATCGGGATATTGAGTTCATTATTGAACTAATTCCTGGAACCGGCCCCATAGCTCAGAGACCCTATAGTATGAACCAATCAGAGTTAGTAGAACTGAAGAAGCAATTGGATGCTATGCTGGAGAAAGGCTTGATTTAACCAAGCGCATCGCCATGGAGATCGCCCGTGTTGTTCGTCGACAAGAAGGATGGAGGCAACCGTTTGTGCACAGATTACAGGAAACTGAATGACGTCACAATCAAGAACAAGTACCCATTGCCAAAGATAGAGGATCTGTTTGATCAGTTGACTGGTGCCAGTGTGTTCTCTAAGATTGATCTTAGGACTGGTTATCACCAACTTAAGATTTGTGCAACGGATATTCCAAAGACCGCCTTTACCACCAGATATGGATTATATGAGTATACGGTCATGTATTTTGGATTAAGCAATGCCCCTGCTTATTTCATGAATCTCATGAATAAGATCTTTATGAATTTTCTGGATAAGTTTTTCATTGTGTTTATCGACGATATTCTTATCTATTCCAAGTCAGAAGAAGACCATGAGGAACATCTGAGAGTCATCCTTGAAACCCTGAGAGAGCATCAGTTGTATGCCAAGTTCAGCAAATGTGAGTTTTGGCTGAAAGAAGTAGGATTCCTCAGACATACTGTGTCTGCCGGAGGAGTCGCTGTTGATCCCGCCAAGATCAAAGATGTCGAAGAATGGGAAGCCCCAACCACTCGAACCCAAGTCCGTGCATTTCTCGGATTAGTAGGATATTACCGCAAGTTTGTAGAAGGATTTTTGAGCATCGCAAGACCCATGACCCAATTGTTGAAGAAAGACAAGAAATTTGAATGGACCGACAAATGTGAAGCAAGTTTCCAAGAACTCAAGAAGAGATTGATTTCAGCCCCAATATTGATTATGCCGGATATCAAGAAGCAATTTGATGTGTATTGTGATGCATCCAAGATTGGTCTTGGATGTGTATTGATGCAGGAAGGCAAAGTCATCGCATATCTATCTCGACAACTGAAGCAGCATGAGCAGAACTATCCTACCCATGATCTTGAACTAGCAGCCGTAGTTTTGGCACTGAAGACATGGCGTCATTACCTTATGGGTAATTGTTGTGAGATTTACTCAGATCACAAGAGCTTGAAGTATATTTCCACTCAGAAGGAGCTGAATATGAGGCAAAGGAGATGGATAGAGTTAATCAAGGATTATGACGTTGACATTCACTATCACCCCGGCAAAGCCAATGTGGTAGCGGATGCTCTTAGCAGATTGCCGTGTAGACTAAACACCATGATCAAGGAGAAACAACCAAGTTTGCATGAGGAGTTGGAGCAGTTTAGAATTGAGCTAGTTAGCAAAAGATTCTTAGCTAGCATTGAACTTCAACCCACTTTGATTAGCCAAATCAAGGAAGCCCATAAGGGAAATGCAAGTATTGACATAATCAAGCGTTGTATTGGTACAGGAAAGGTGCCCGGATTCACCGAAGAGAAAGAAGGAGTTCTGTGGTACAAAGGATGTATCTGTGTGCCAGCAGATTTGGAGCTAAAGCAAGTTAACATGCAAGAAGCTCATGATACTCTTTATTCTATCCACCCCAGAGGAACAAAGATGTATCAGGATTTGAAGGAGCAATTTTGGTGGCACAATATGAAGAGAGAAATCGGAAGCTACATCTCCAAGTGTGATATCTATTAGAGAGTCAAAGCGGAACATCAGGGACTACAGGACTGTTGCAACCATTGCAGATTCTGGAATGGAAATGGGATTCCGTCGCAAGACTTTATTATCGGGTTGCCTACTTCTAGTAGGGGAAATGACTCAATCTGGGTCATCATTGATAGACTGTCCAAGGTAGCCCATTTTATACCTGTCAAGACAACCTACCAGAGTTCGA
This sequence comes from Avena eriantha, assembly GCA_910589775.1. NCBI lineage: Eukaryota > Viridiplantae > Streptophyta > Magnoliopsida > Poales > Poaceae > Avena > Avena eriantha. The sequence goes on from OU342744.1 coordinate 303,379,723, forward strand.
AGCTAGCAGAACTGTACATTGCTAGAATTTTTAGTTTGCATGGAACCCCCAAGACCATAGTGTCGGATCGAGGAACCCAATTTACCTCGAGATTTTGGCAGAAAGTCCAAGAAGGATTAGGAACCAAGTTGAATTTCAGCACAGCTTATCACCCACAAACTGATGGACAAACTGAAAGAGTCAACCAAATCTTAGAAGATATGTTGAGAGCTTGTGTGTTAGAGTATGGATCAAAATGGGAAGATTGCCTACCTTTTGCAGAATTCTCATACAACAACAGTTATCAAGCCAGTTTGCAAATGGCCCCATTTGAATTTCTATATGGAAGAAAGTGATGTACCCCTTTGAATTGGTCGCAACTAGGAGAGAGTCAGATTTTTGGACCCGACATCCTATGAGAAGCCAAAGAGAAGGTTCACAAAGTCCGTGAGCACCTCAAGACCACCAAACCCAGATAGAAGAGTTATGCTGACAAGAAAAGGAGAGACCTGACTTTCAATGTCGGAGATTTTTTGTATCTCAAGGTTTCGCCATTGAAGGGAACGCAGTGTTTTAGTCTGAAAAGAAAGTTAGCCCCCAGATATATCGGACCCTTCAAGATTCTGAATCGCCGAGGAGAAGTATCATATCAACTAGAACTTCTAGAGGAGATGTCAGCCATCCATAATGTGTTCCATATCTCGTTACTTCGCAAATGCCTAGAAGTGCCGGAGAATACCGAAGTTTTCAAGAACATCGATCACCGAGTCGTGGATATCAACAAGGATCTGACGTATCGTGAAGTGCCCATCCGTATCTTGGAGGAAGCTTACAGAACCACCAGGACCCAGAGTATCAAGTTTCTCAAGATTCAATGGAGCAACCATACCGAAGAAGAAACCACTCGGGAGCGAGAAGATTACATTAGGACTGAGTTCCCAGATCTCTTTAGTTCCTAGTTTTCTTTCTTAAATCTCGGGATGAGATTTTGTTTAAGGGGGGAAGGTTTGTAACATCCCAAAACTTTAATCCAATATATCAAGATCCAAATCCCCCAAATTAGGGTTAACAAAAACTTTTTCTCATTTAAATAATTAAGCATGCATATGTGTTGCATTAATATGGAAGTGTTTTGAATTGCCATGATTGTTTGTTCTAATGGTTGTAAAATGATTCTAAGGTGAATTCCACATCATCTAGATCATTCCCGAGCAAAATCCAAAGGAAAAGAAATCAAATAGAATTAATAAATGCAAATGGTCACTTTTGCCATTTTAATCAACTAGGCCACTTTGGGTGTTCCTAGAACTCATATTCAAATAGAAACAATTATGGATCTTTGCACCCCTTGCTAGTACAAGTAAAGATGTACCAAGGCCCACCTTGTTGTAGCACCCCAATTGTCTAACAATTGTAATGCTACTTGTCCTAGTAAGATATTGGCTACTTTATATATATTATTGTTGCATCATAATTATATCATGCTCATGTCATCATGCCACCTTGCATTTGAGCATCATATAAAACTCCTTTTTCTTTTGGTTCTTCTCTCACATGCATTATAAATTGTATTTGCCTCTTGATATTGTATTTGGTTGTTGATATATTGTCTAAATGCCCAAGTTGAGTTGGGGGCATATCTTTTATTTCCATTCCACCACCCTTCTCTTCCACCACTTTATAATTCCACCATCCCTTTAACAATGAGCTTGTCTTTCTTTCTCTTTGATATTTTAATTCTAGCTCATGTAGTTTGGGGTGGATCAATCTTCTAAATTCTTGTTCTTGGTTTTATCTCCATTTTTGGAAATGCATAAGAATAATGCCATCATATTATTATTGTTGTCCCAAAATAAATAATGGCATTATTATTTTTGCATGGGCCATGCAAGCTCTACATCACCTTCCACTTCATATGGTTTTCTTTTGTTTTAGTGGATTCTAACTTGGGAAATCATCTACCACTCCACCACCATCTTAGTCTCACCCATTTCTTTTTCCTCTTATTTCTATTCTCCATGCATGAATCATATGAGGCCTAGCCATAATGTTTTTCTTTTCCTTTTTCTTGAAATTCTTTCCACCCCACCTCATGATCATTCTAGCCTCCACCATGCTCCACTTGAGTTGGTTTTATTCACACCATTCACATTCATTTCTATTTATCTACATGTATGATCACATGAGAGCTTTTCCACCTAATTCTATTCTTCTTCTTTCTTTATAGTTTCTTCTCTACTTTAGCCCATGCAAAATCCAACCAAGGTGTCTTCTTGGTTTAGCTTCATAAACAAGATAAAAACCTAAATATCTAATTAAAACCTAACCTAGCTATCTTCTCTCTCTCTCTAAATTATCCTAACCTTATTTCTCCTAAACCCTAACCTACTTCCCTTATCTCTCTCTCACACCTCTCTCTCTCTCTCCACCATGGGCACCACACCGGCCACCCTCTCCCTGGCCCCACCCTAGCTAGCCCCTCCTCTCTCTAACCTAGCTAACCCAAAACCCTAACCCTAGCCGAGCTCACCCGAGCCCCTTCCCTCTTTTTCTCTCTGCCGTGCGGGCCTAGCTGCACTACCCCCGCCGTCCCTGGCCTACTGGCAGCCTCCCCATGCCCTACCTGCCCCAGCCCGGCGAGCACGTGCTCGAGGAGAAGGAGGAAAAGGTGGCACCCGAGCCACCTTTATCCTGCCGTGCCAACCGGCCTCTCCTCTCTCTCCCTCCCACTTTCCCCTCCTCCTCACACCTCTCTGGCCTCGCCCAGATCCGCCCCAGAGCGCCCCCTCCTTCCCCTTCTTCTCCACCGTCGTCCCCACCTGCCGCCAGTCACCGCCGTCTACCGCCGCCATCTCCTCGTTCCGGCCGTCAAGCTTGTCGTGGAAGTGGCCTGGCAGATCGAGGACATCCCCCTGCGTCGCCCAGTACACGCCGTCGCGGAGGAGAAGTGCCAGCATCGCCGGAAACGTCGACGCCCGACGCGAAACCCTAGCCGACGGGACGCCAGCGACCTCGCCGATCCGCCGCTCCTCGCGCCGATCCAAGCCCACCAGCGAGCCCGCGGTGAGCATCCCCTCCTCCCTGACATGGTCCGCTTTGCCGTACCGCCCTAGCGCCGCCGTTGTTTTTGTCGAGCACTCTCAGTGCGCTAGAGCTCGCCAACGTCTGCGAGTTTTCCCCGCGCCGCAGCAAGCCTATCTAGTCCCCCGCCACCCTCCTGACATCTGCCCAAGCCAGCCGCACCGGTCAGCCCCCTCCGCGCGCACTCCCGCGGCCCGGGATCGAATCCCCGCTCCGCGCCGCGCGCCCACCTGCCGCCAGACGCGCGAAGACGATAAACAGTACGGGCGCGTGGTCGTTTTGCAAAAAGCCCCTTCCCTTTTTAATTACTGCAACCCGCGCTCCTTTCGGCCCCACCAGTCAGCCACGCCCGCGCGTTTGCAGAAAACCCCTCGGCTTTTCCCGGCCGCAACCCGCGGTCCAGCCGGCGACCCACCTGTCAGCCCCTGTCTCCCGCTTCGCTGGCACGTGGGCCTTCCGCCGCTGGACCCGCCTGTCAGCGTCAGCGGCTAGCCAGAGCCCGCGTGGCAAAAGTGTGTCTCGCGCGCGTGGCCCCAGTTCGCGCAGGCCCACCCGTCAGTGACTGGGTCTGAGTTTGCCTGGGTGCAAAAAGTATTTCTCCGTATCTGTTTTTATTCAAATCTTTTCCAAATTAATTTAAATTCAAATTCTTTTCAGATTCAAATAATTTTTAAAATACAAATCCAAATAATACAAATAATATATGTTTTGGAATCAGAAAAATGTGAGGAATTCAAATATGCCCTTCAAATTATATTTTGAACACTTTAAATTTCGAGTAGATTAAAATTACAAGAAAATGCCCTTTTTACTTAATTAATTAATAACTTTTGTTTTATAACTCCAAATTTGACAAATAATATGTCTAAATCGATCAGCGCGACGAGCCCGTTCTATTTATGCAATCCTTGTTCTGAATTGAAGCATGCATCATGTTGTCATCTAAAATCTGAACCGTTTAAGACAATAAAACTTGGGCAAATAAATGATAAAATGCTTTACTTCTTGTATCCACACCTCACCTTGGCCATGCTACTTCAATGCCATGTAAATTGTGCATCATTCATCATGGCATGCTTGGTTGCTTGTTGCATTTCAATTTATATGCTTGCGCACTTTATTTATGTTGGCCCTTGTTTGTTTGGTTCTTCTTCGAATAGACGCCCAGCAGGAGAATTATCAGGAATCACAGGAGTATTACCCAGATCCATCTCTCGCTTCAACTGAGCTGCCAGGCAAGCACTACCACATGCTTGCATACATACAGTACCTATTGCCTCTATCTTATTCTTGCATCATTGAGTCGCGGTTGCATAAAATTGAATCCCAAGTACTGCATAGCCTTTACTTTTAAACCACATTAAGCCTGTTCCGGTCCCATGAGCCATTACTACAGGAGTTGTTTGAGCCATGCGAGTCGTAGAAAAGCATGAGTAGGGTATGTGAGTGTCGGATGGATAACGAGGTACCTAAATAACATAACCTGAGTAGTAATGGGATAACTAAAGAAAGAGGCACCGGTGAGCAATATCTGCTATTTGGTTTTTTCCTGCTCACTTGTGTCCCGTAGGACCCCGAGTACTTGATTCCTGTTCCTTGACTATTCGCACTATCCACATCCGGGAGGCCTATGGACCCCCCTGAGCCAGAGCTTGATTCAATCTTATTTCTTGGGGCCACAAGTAGTTTGGGGCTTTATTACTATTCTGTACTTATGCCATGTTACTGCTTTATTTAAGATTGTGCGTGGAGCACCTGTACTGTTTTGGATTGTGGAATGTTTTCGCGGTATCGACAAGCCCAGTCACATTTTCGGGTTCCCAGTCGTTTACAGCCATTGACACAAACCTTGGGTCCGTCTCGGAGCCGGCCAACTTCGTTGCGGGTAGCTTAATGGGGTGGCCCCCTGAAATATTTCTGAATCCTGTGATTGCTTTGTCGTGAATGCCTCGTTGGGTTTTGATTTGGTTTTTCCGAGGTTGATCGAGTGTGTGTTGCTATTCGTGCACCCCTGCAGGGTAAATCTTTCTGAAAGCCGTGTCCGCGGTTATGGACGACTTGGAGCACAGTTTCTCGATCATAGACAAGTATAACTAAAGTACCGCTTTCAAATTGACTCAGTACTTGACTAGTAAATAGTGCAATACTCATGGAATGGTTAATAAAAACTGTCAACGGATGATGGGGGTTGTTTGTCCGCTTCCTTGTTGGTAAGCGAGGAGGAGGATGGATCTGATATTTATACTGTTATAACTGTTGTTCTTAATTCACGGACTTCCGTCTATCTTTGGTTAGGCGGAAGGTTAGCGAGTCTCTATAGAATTGTTAGTTATTATCTTTTGCTGCAATTGCGTCACCCCAGGTTGTGTCCCCTTTAGTGGCATAAAGACTTGCTGAGTACCCCTAGGGTCTCACACGATAAATTGTTTGATTCAGATGAACAGGTGTACCCGCAAGATGGATACTGGGTGGAAGAGTCAGATGATGTGGGCAACGATCATTCGGTGTAGAGATTCCGGGAACGGGGATCCGTGTGATCTGTGGGCGGGATGTGTTTATTTATGGGGCATCTTATGCCAATTTGCTTCTTATCCGTACTCGGATCTTGTTTTCCGCTTCCGCCTGATACTCTGATGTGTGATGTATGAGGAGCTATCCTAAATTATTATATCTATCTAGGACATTTGGATCTTGCCGTATGGCGTTGCAATATTTCTATTTCTTTTAGATGGAATGGCTCTGATGTACTGTTGTATGTGGCTTGCATACATACTCATTTGTGTATGTATTTGATCCCTTCGCCTGCCGATTACGCCGCTCGTTCTTGTCCCGTTGACTGAAAGTGGTTAGGACGGCCGAAAGGTCTACCGTGAGTGGCCCTGGGCCCCACCGTACTATTTTAACCACTTTCGTTCATCCAGGCATTAACTAAGAGCGTAATTCACCGAGGTAGTTACAATTGGTATCAGAGCCATCCCGCCCTTCAGGGTCTCAGCCAAAATGGTCGTTGTCTGTCTAGCAAATATTTTGGTAGTTATGTATACTAGGGAAAAACAAACGTGAGAGTAAGATTGCTTCCATTTTTCTTCTTACCCACCCACCCACCATTTTCTGGTAAGGAAGTGTAACGTTTTCAATCCTCTTCTAAACTTCAAACTAGGATTCACGTGTTCTGGGTTCCGTAGTACCATAGGTTATGTTTGTGTGTGTGTGTGTGTGAATTCCTTGTCTATCTGTTGCATCCAAATGTTAGCACTATCTGCCTTTTGGTTATCAACTGTTGGTACATTCCCTACCGACAGTCCTTTGTAAACCGACGCGATCTATTCTGATTCGTTGTACACCGATGCGATCTATCTTACTCTTTGTTATCCGACGTTATCTTGTTGGGGTGTTCTTTTCCGTAGTTACCAATCTTTAGTTTCACCTTAAGAAGAAGTTGTTGGGATATGTGTTTTACTGATTCATGTGCGAAGTAATGATTTGAGTGCGGGATGGAGTCGCGACCATACCACTACTTTTGTCATTTGCTTTTGTATATTGAACTAGTAGAGTTGCTAATCTTGATTCGTTAAGTGGTTTTGCGCATATAGTGGTATTTTAATGCCAAAATTTGCGGAAATTTTTTCTTTGTTAGTTTGTATACCACACTCCTTGTTCAGTCGTGTGTGTTATGCTTAATACCTTCTAATTTCCTTGAACTTTGTTGATATTTTAATATCACCTCAGTGAATTGCATTCCTTAATCTTGATTAATTCCATTTTGGTACTATTTTGGATTATTATCATTCTCCATTATAGTACTGACTTGTGTTTTATATCAATCACAGGATGGCACCACCACGCCGTTCTGAGGAGGATATACCACCTGAACTTGGGGCCGCTTTGGCAAGTATTGCAAATGCTTTGGGCACTATGCAGCAGAACCAGCAGCGCTTCGAGGAAAGTGTGAGGAGGAATGAGTTTGCTCCGCTACCTCCACCTCCCAAGCGAGGAGACATCAAGAGTTTTCTCAAGTTCAACCCACGCCAATTTGAGGTGTCTGATCAGCCACTTGATGCGGATGATTGGCTTCGTGAAGTGTCAAGGTTGCTCATGACTGCGGATGTTCCCGAGCAAGAATGGGTCAAGTGTGCTACTCACCTTCTGAAGGGAGATGCAGCTCTCTGGTGGGAAAATTACCTCAAGGCAGATCTTTCTGGTTTTCAGCCTACTTGGGAGCGATTCACTGCTGCTTTCAAAGAGCAATATCTGTCAGAAATTGTCATGGAAAGGATGAAGGAAGTGTTTCTCAACCTTAAGCAGGGCACTGACAATGTCAACACCTACATCAGAAACTTCATGAACCTGTCTCGTTATGGTGGCGATGAGATCTCTGATGACAAGAAGAAGCAAAAGAGGTTTCGGCAAGGCCTCAATGCTTCCATCAAATATGCAATCACTCATGCAAGGCCAGCATCTTTCCTGGAACTTCAGCACACAGCTCTGCAGGAAGAAGCAAGTAGGCAAGTGTTTGAGGAGTCAAAGAAACACAGCCGTGATACAGCAAGCTCTTCTGCTATGACAGCTCCTTCTAAGCGTCGTGTCTGGGTTCCTAGCACCCCACCGTCGCTCCCTGCTCCACCAAGACCTTCAAGCTACGCACCAAGGCCACCAAACTCCTTCACTGCGGCTCCCAGGGGCTACAACCACAACTACCCTGGAGCGCCTGGCGGAGTCCCTGGCTACGTTGCTCCACGCCCACCTGGTGCTTGTTATACTTGTGGAAACACAGGGCATCAGCAATGGAATTGTCCAATGAACAACAAAGCTCTTCCACCACCACCTCCAAGACCTGCGGCAAGTGCTCCTATGATTCGTGCACCTCCACCTCGGGCTCTCAACATCAACACTAAGTCGGGATCTACGGTTGCTCGTGCCAACTGTGTCAACGCCGCTCAAGCTGAGCATGCTCCTGGAGTTGTGATGGGTATGCTTCCTGTTAACTCAGTTCCTGCACGAGTTTTGTTTGATTCTGGTGCTTCACATTCTTTCGTCTCTCACAAATTTGCAAATGAGCATGAGCTTGTTATCGACCAGCTGGATAAAAAGTTAATGGTTCTTTCTCCCGGGGCAAGATTGTTATCTACTAAGATCAGCCATGGCAATCAAATTGAGATTGGTGGTTCTTCTTTTCCGGCTTCCTTAATTATTCTGGGCAATTCTTATATTGATGTTATCTTGGGCATGGATTGGTTGACAGCAAATGCAGCTGTGATTGATTGTGCTGAACGTTCGGTTTCTCTGAAAATTCCTGAAGGCCATATAGTCTATTCTCCAAGTCTGACTCCTGCAATTCAGCTTTATTCGTTGGCGGCTCTGAATGATGATGCTATGGAAGGTATTCAGAGTGTTCCTGTAGTTTGTGAGTTTCCAGATGTCTTTCCTGAAGAGTTGCCAGGTATGCCTCCGGATCGTGAGGTTGAGTTTGTCATTGAACTTGAACCTGGTACCGCTCCTATCTCCAAGCGGCCTTATAAAATGGGTCCTGCTGAGTTGGCTGAACTTAAGCGTCAGTTGGATGAACAAGAGAAGTTGGGTTTCATTCAGCACAGTACTTCTTCTTGGGGTAGTCCAACCATCTTTGTGAAGAAGCGAGACAAGACTGATAGACTTTGTGTTGACTATCGGGCACTCAATGCTAAAACAATCAAGAATAAATATCCCCTTCCGCGGATTAATGATCTCTTCGATCAGCTAGCCGGAGCTGTGGTATTCTCTAAACTTGATTTGAGAAGTGGTTATCATCAAATCAAGATCCGCAAGGAAGATGTTCCCAAAACAGCTTTCACCACTCGCTATGGCCTGTATGAGTACACGGTCATGTCTTTCGGTCTCACCAATGCACCTGCCACCTTCTCGAGGCTTATGAACTCGGTTTTCATGGAGTATCTTGATAAGTTCGTTGTGGTCTATCTGGATGACATTCTAGTCTATTCTAAGTCAAAAGAAGAACATGAAGAACACCTTCGTTGTGTCCTAAGCAAGCTTCGTGAGAACCGCCTGTATGCAAAGTTCTCCAAGTGTGAGTTTTGGCTGCCTCAAGTCACCTACCTTGGTCACGTTATCTCTGCCAAGGGCATTGCCGTCAACCCAGAAACTATTAAGACAATTATGGACTGGCTTCCACCCATAAATGTCAAAGAAGTCAGAAGTTTCCTTGGTTTGGCCAGTTACTGTCGTCGCTTCGTTCAAAACTTCTCAAAGATTGCGAAGCCTCTTACCGATCTCCTCAAGAAAGGCAAGAAATATCTTTGGACTCCTGCATGTCAAGCAAGCTTTGAAACACTCAAAGAGAAGCTCACTTCCACACCAGTCTTGGTTCCTCCAGATACATCAAAGCCTTTCCAGATTTTCTGTGATGCTTCATTGCAAGGATTGGGTGCGGTCCTTATGCAAGAAAAGCAAGTTGTTGCTTACGCATCTCGTCAGTTGAAGACGCATGAGATCAACTATCCTACACATGACCTCGAACTCGCAGCAGTTGTCTTTGCTTTGAAAGTATGGAGGCATTACTTGCTGGGCAACCGTTGTGAGATCTTTTCTGATCACAAGAGTCTGAAGTATATCTTCACACAGCCTGACCTCAACCTTCGTCAGAGGAGGTGGATTGAAACAATCAATGATTTCGATTTGACCATCAACTACACCCCGGGCAAAGCTAATGTCATGGCAGATGCTCTCAGCCGAAAAGCTTATGTCAACAACCTCATGGTGGAAGAACAACAACCTCTCTTGTGCGAGGAATTCCGCAAGCTCAACCTTGAAATTGTGGATCAAGGTTATCTTCTGAACCTTCTAGCAACACCTCTATTGGAAGAAAAGGTCCGTTCCATTCAGCTTGGGGATCCTTACACTAAAAAGATCATCTCCAACATTCAGCTTCCAAAGTATGAGTCTTTTCACATAGATGACCAAGGCACTCTTTTCTTTGAACACCGGATGTTTGTTCCGAACTACCCGGGTTTAAGGGAGCAAGTTCTCAAGGAGGCGCATGATTCTGTTCTTTCCATCCACCCTGGCAGCACTAAGATGTACATGGACTTGAAAACACAATATTGGTGGCCTGGTTTGAAACGATATTGTGCCAAGTATGTCTCGGAGTGTGATGTCTGTCGTAGAGTTAAAGCTATCCATCAGAAACCTTCCGGTCTTCTACAGCCATTGAAGCCTCCGGAATGGAAATGGGAGAAAGTAGAGATGGACTTCATTACTGGTTTTCCAAGGTCGCAAAAAGGCAACAATGCAATCTTTGTTGTCATTGACAGGCTTTCCAAAGTAGCTCACTTCTTTCCAGTCAAGGAAACAATTTCTGCAATTCAGTTGGCTGAGCTCTATATCAACAGAATTGTTTCTCTGTATGGAGTTCCTCTTGAGATCAGTTCAGACCGTGGAAGCATCTTCACTTCCAAATTCTGGGGAAGTTTCCAAAATGCTTTGGGAACAAAGTTAAACTTCAGCACAGCTTACCACCCTCAGTCGCAAGGACAAGTTGAAAGGATCAATCGGATTCTGGAAGATATGCTCCGTGCTTGCGTTATCTCTTTCGGCATGAAGTGGGAAGAATGTCTTCCTTATGCTGAATTCTCTTACAACAACAGTTTCCAGAAAAGTCTAAAGATGGCACCATTTGAGGCTCTCTATGGTCGCAAGTGCAGAACTCCGATTGGTTGGTCGGGCGCAGGTGAAAGATTATTGTTTGGCCCCGACATTGTAACTCAAGCGGAGGAGAAAGTTCACATCATTCTTGAAAATCTGAAGATTGCTCAAAGTCGCCAGAAGAGCAATTATGACAGAAAGCACACGGACATGGAGTATGTCCCTGGTGATCTCGTTTACCTTCGTGTCACTCCCATGAGAGGCACACACCGTTTTGGTATCAAAGGAAAGCTGGCTCCTAGATACATCGGTCCTTTCAAAATTCGTGGAAGAAGAGGAGAAGTTGCTTATGCTCTTGAGCTCCCTGAACAACTCAAAGTCCATGATGTTTTTCACATCTCTCAACTCAAGAAGTGCTTCAAGGATCCCGGCAGGACCGTGGACCATGAACTCATCAATCTCCAAGAAGACCTTTCTTATCAAGAGCACCCCACAAAAATTCTTGAAGTCGCAGAAAGAAGGACTCGCAACAAGTCCATCAAGTTCTGCAAGGTGCAGTGGTCGCACCATTCCGTTGATGAAGCAACCTGGGAACGTGAAGATGAGCTCCGTGCCAAGTATCCTACCCTCTTTGAGTCTTCTTCTTCCTAGAATCTCGGGGCGAGATTCCTGTTTAGTGGGGGAGAGTTGTAGCACCCCAATTGTCTAACAATTGTAATGCTACTTGTCCTAGTAAGATATTGGCTACTTTATATATATTATTGTTGCATCATAATTATATCATGCTCATGTCATCATGCCACCTTGCATTTGAGCATCATATAAAACTCCTTTTTCTTTTGGTTCTTCTCTCACATGCATTATAAATTGTATTTGCCTCTTGATATTGTATTTGGTTGTTGATATATTGTCTAAATGCCCAAGTTGAGTTGGGGGCATATCTTTTATTTCCATTCCACCACCCTTCTCTTCCACCACTTTATAATTCCACCATCCCTTTAACAATGAGCTTGTCTTTCTTTCTCTTTGATATTTTAATTCTAGCTCATGTAGTTTGGGGTGGATCAATCTTCTAAATTCTTGTTCTTGGTTTTATCTCCATTTTTGGAAATGCATAAGAATAATGCCATCATATTATTATTGTTGTCCCAAAATAAATAATGGCATTATTATTTTTGCATGGGCCATGCAAGCTCTACATCACCTTCCACTTCATATGGTTTTCTTTTGTTTTAGTGGATTCTAACTTGGGAAATCATCTACCACTCCACCACCATCTTAGTCTCACCCATTTCTTTTTCCTCTTATTTCTATTCTCCATGCATGAATCATATGAGGCCTAGCCATAATGTTTTTCTTTTCCTTTTTCTTGAAATTCTTTCCACCCCACCTCATGATCATTCTAGCCTCCACCATGCTCCACTTGAGTTGGTTTTATTCACACCATTCACATTCATTTCTATTTATCTACATGTATGATCACATGAGAGCTTTTCCACCTAATTCTATTCTTCTTCTTTCTTTATAGTTTCTTCTCTACTTTAGCCCATGCAAAATCCAACCAAGGTGTCTTCTTGGTTTAGCTTCATAAACAAGATAAAAACCTAAATATCTAATTAAAACCTAACCTAGCTATCTTCTCTCTCTCTCTAAATTATCCTAACCTTATTTCTCCTAAACCCTAACCTACTTCCCTTATCTCTCTCTCACACCTCTCTCTCTCTCTCCACCATGGGCACCACACCGGCCACCCTCTCCCTGGCCCCACCCTAGCTAGCCCCTCCTCTCTCTAACCTAGCTAACCCAAAACCCTAACCCTAGCCGAGCTCACCCGAGCCCCTTCCCTCTTTTTCTCTCTGCCGTGCGGGCCTAGCTGCACTACCCCGCCGTCCCTGGCCTACTGGCAGCCTCCCCATGCCCTACCTGCCCCAGCCCGGCGAGCACGTGCTCGAGGAGAAGGAGGAAAAGGTGGCACCCGAGCCACCTTTATCCTGCCGTGCCAACCGGCCTCTCCTCTCTCTCCCTCCCACTTTCCCCTCCTCCTCACACCTCTCTGGCCTCGCCCAGATCCGCCCCAGAGCGCCCCCTCCTTCCCCTTCTTCTCCACCGTCGTCCCCACCTGCCGCCAGTCACCGCCGTCTACCGCCGCCATCTCCTCGTTCCGGCCGTCAAGCTTGTCGTGGAAGTGGCCTGGCAGATCGAGGACATCCCCCTGCGTCGCCCAGTACACGCCGTCGCGGAGGAGAAGCGCCAGCATCGCCGGAAACGTCGACGCCCGACGCGAAACCCTAGCCGACGGGACGCCAGCGACCTCGCCGATCCGCCGCTCCTCGCGCCGATCCAAGCCCACCAGCGAGCCCGCGGTGAGCATCCCCTCCTCCCTGACATGGTCCGCTTTGCCGTACCGCCCTAGCGCCGCCGTTGTTTTTGTCGAGCACTCTCAGTGCGCTAGAGCTCGCCAACGTCTGCGAGTTTTCCCCGCGCCGCAGCAAGCCTATCTAGTCCCCCGCCACCCTCCTGACATCTGCCCAAGCCAGCCGCACCGGTCAGCCCCCTCCGCGCGCACTCCCGCGGCCCGGGATCGAATCCCCGCTCCGCGCCGCGCGCCCACCTGCCGCCAGACGCGCGAAGACGATAAACAGTACGGGCGCGTGGTCGTTTTGCAAAAAGCCCCTTCCCTTTTTAATTACTGCAACCCGCGCTCCTTTCGGCCCCACCAGTCAGCCACGCCCGCGCGTTTGCAGAAAACCCCTCGGCTTTTCCCGGCCGCAACCCGCGGTCCAGCCGGCGACCCACCTGTCAGCCCCTGTCTCCCGCTTCGCTGGCACGTGGGCCTTCCGCCGCTGGACCCGCCTGTCAGCGTCAGCGGCTAGCCAGAGCCCGCGTGGCAAAAGTGTGTCTCGCGCGCGTGGCCCCAGTTCGCGCAGGCCCACCCGTCAGTGACTGGGTCTGAGTTTGCCTGGGTGCAAAAAGTATTTCTCCGTATCTGTTTTTATTCAAATCTTTTCCAAATTAATTTAAATTCAAATTCTTTTCAGATTCAAATAATTTTTAAAATACAAATCCAAATAATACAAATAATATATGTTTTGGAATCAGAAAAATGTGAGGAATTCAAATATGCCCTTCAAATTATATTTTGAACACTTTAAATTTCGAGTAGATTAAAATTACAAGAAAATGCCCTTTTTACTTAATTAATTAATAACTTTTGTTTTATAACTCCAAATTTGACAAATAATATGTCTAAATCGATCAGCGCGACGAGCCCGTTCTATTTATGCAATCCTTGTTCTGAATTGAAGCATGCATCATGTTGTCATCTAAAATCTGAACCGTTTAAGACAATAAAACTTGGGCAAATAAATGATAAAATGCTTTACTTCTTGTATCCACACCTCACCTTGGCCATGCTACTTCAATGCCATGTAAATTGTGCATCATTCATCATGGCATGCTTGGTTGCTTGTTGCATTTCAATTTATATGCTTGCGCACTTTATTTATGTTGGCCCTTGTTTGTTTGGTTCTTCTTCGAATAGACGCCCAGCAGGAGAATTATCAGGAATCACAGGAGTATTACCCAGATCCATCTCTCGCTTCAACTGAGCTGCCAGGCAAGCACTACCACATGCTTGCATACATACAGTACCTATTGCCTCTATCTTATTCTTGCATCATTGAGTCGCGGTTGCATAAAATTGAATCCCAAGTACTGCATAGCCTTTACTTTTAAACCACATTAAGCCTGTTCCGGTCCCATGAGCCATTACTACAGGAGTTGTTTGAGCCATGCGAGTCGTAGAAAAGCATGAGTAGGGTATGTGAGTGTCGGATGGATAACGAGGTACCTAAATAACATAACCTGAGTAGTAATGGGATAACTAAAGAAAGAGGCACCGGTGAGCAATATCTGCTATTTGGTTTTTTCCTGCTCACTTGTGTCCCGTAGGACCCCGAGTACTTGATTCCTGTTCCTTGACTATTCGCACTATCCACATCCGGGAGGCCTATGGACCCCCCTGAGCCAGAGCTTGATTCAATCTTATTTCTTGGGGCCACAAGTAGTTTGGGGCTTTATTACTATTCTGTACTTATGCCATGTTACTGCTTTATTTAAGATTGTGCGTGGAGCACCTGTACTGTTTTGGATTGTGGAATGTTTTCGCGGTATCGACAAGCCCAGTCACATTTTCGGGTTCCCAGTCGTTTACAGCCATTGACACAAACCTTGGGTCCGTCTCGGAGCCGGCCAACTTCGTTGCGGGTAGCTTAATGGGGTGGCCCCCTGAAATATTTCTGAATCCTGTGATTGCTTTGTCGTGAATGCCTCGTTGGGTTTTGATTTGGTTTTTCCGAGGTTGATCGAGTGTGTGTTGCTATTCGTGCACCCCTGCAGGGTAAATCTTTCTGAAAGCCGTGTCCGCGGTTATGGACGACTTGGAGCACAGTTTCTCGATCATAGACAAGTATAACTAAAGTACCGCTTTCAAATTGACTCAGTACTTGACTAGTAAATAGTGCAATACTCATGGAATGGTTAATAAAAACTGTCAACGGATGATGGGGGTTGTTTGTCCGCTTCCTTGTTGGTAAGCGAGGAGGAGGATGGATCTGATATTTATACTGTTATAACTGTTGTTCTTAATTCACGGACTTCCGTCTATCTTTGGTTAGGCGGAAGGTTAGCGAGTCTCTATAGAATTGTTAGTTATTATCTTTTGCTGCAATTGCGTCACCCCAGGTTGTGTCCCCTTTAGTGGCATAAAGACTTGCTGAGTACCCCTAGGGTCTCACACGATAAATTGTTTGATTCAGATGAACAGGTGTACCCGCAAGATGGATACTGGGTGGAAGAGTCAGATGATGTGGGCAACGATCATTCGGTGTAGAGATTCCGGGAACGGGGATCCGTGTGATCTGTGGGCGGGATGTGTTTATTTATGGGGCATCTTATGCCAATTTGCTTCTTATCCGTACTCGGATCTTGTTTTCCGCTTCCGCCTGATACTCTGATGTGTGATGTATGAGGAGCTATCCTAAATTATTATATCTATCTAGGACATTTGGATCTTGCCGTATGGCGTTGCAATATTTCTATTTCTTTTAGATGGAATGGCTCTGATGTACTGTTGTATGTGGCTTGCATACATACTCATTTGTGTATGTATTTGATCCCTTCGCCTGCCGATTACGCCGCTCGTTCTTGTCCCGTTGACTGAAAGTGGTTAGGACGGCCGAAAGGTCTACCGTGAGTGGCCCTGGGCCCCACCGTACTATTTTAACCACTTTCGTTCATTCAGGCATTAACTAAGAGCGTAATTCACCGAGGTAGTTACACTTGTGATCTTACAAAAACATTCACACACTAAATTTAAATGACATTTGAAAATGGAATCAACTGTATGTACCTAGATCCCACTTTTTCAGAAACCAAACATATGAGTTCAACTTGACAAATCCCAGCAACCATAGATGCTCAAGCATAAGACCAACAACTCCACCAAAAATCATTTCAAAATTCAAATCTTTGTTTCATGCGGCCATTGTGTCGAATAGGTGGCATGCACAAAATTTCTGCCTAACTAACACTATTTGTTGATCAATGCATTGTCGAGTATTTGGGCTCAATTTGGTCCCCTTGTCTCCCTAGCTCTAACCAGCCTCTAACTAAGCTAGCAATTGGCCTAGAGTAGCAGTGTCGCGCCACCCCGACGCCATGATCGCCGGCCGACCATGCCCACGTCGCAGGAGCATGCCCCGCCCTCTTCCGCCGCACCAGGGTGATAGGCGTGCTCTCACCGCCACCCACGGTCCTTTCCCCAAGTGCAGCCAGCCCCTGGACCACCACAGATCACCCCTGCACTGAGCCTCTGCAGCGTGCCAGCTCACGCCAGAGCGCCACGCCCGACAAGGCCACACACACTGCCCCTCGACCACAACCCGCGCGCGCCGCTCTGCCTTGACCCTAGCACACCGCCAGACATCCCCTTCTCCCGTCGTGCGACCAGTAGCCACCGCATGCCGCGTCGAGCACCGCCTCTGCCGCGTAGAGCGCCAGCCCTTCCCGACCAAACGTCACTGTCCCTAGCGTCGCCTTTAAGCTATAGCTAACCGCCAGGGAACCGCCCACCGTCCGCCTACCTAGCCCATGCAGACAGAGCCTTGTATCATTGTCACTGACGAGCTCGCCGACGCCCTCTCGGTCCCGTTGTCGAGCCTATATAAGTAGCCCCTCCCCAGCCTCATTTGCCACACTCCAACACTTCCCTCTCACCACTGATCTTTCCCCACCTCTCACCAGAGCCGCTCGAGCAGCCAGTCGCCGGAATTGCGCCGGAGTTAGCCGTAGCAAAGGAGGAGAAGCCCCCGTCGATTCCGTCCACGCCAGGAGCTGCCATGACCTCGCATGAGTCTACCGTCGTCGCCTCATTCGATCGCCCCCATCACCACACTCGCTGGAGCCCTGGTATGCCCCCGCTGCACCCCCACCGAGTTGCTAGGGTTCCACCTTGACGGCGACCTGTCCGTCATCGACGATGAGCCCCAGTCGTAGATCCTAGTTCTAATCGTGCGGTCCGTGTTGCCCCGTACCGGTTCGTGTTATAAGAGCCAATGATAGGTGGGACCCCCTGTCAGTTGTCCTCTGCGCCACGGAGCGAAACTAGGTCGGGCCATTAGTGTTCCCGCGCTAGCCCTGTAATTCAAATTGAGATTTTTCTATATAAACTAAACCTATTTCTGTCCCTTAGTTCAAAAATCAATTCACAAAGATCTACTGAACCAATTTGAGTGATTCCAATTTTTTTGAAAATATAATTAAAATATCTATCCAAGCCCGTTGGATTTAAATCAATTAGAGTTACAGATCTCTCCTAGGAAACATGACAAGACAGAGGCGTTTTCACATTCAAACATTTTTCTAAAATCAACCATAATATCTTTTGAGTTGATTCCAACTCTCAAAAATCACATTTGACCATACCTATCTGAATATGTAATAATATTAAGGTTTTCATGCAGTGACTTTGGACTAGTACCAAAATAATGCTATATAGGCATTTCTAGTCACTTTAAATCATTAAATATTAATCTTAAACTTTATAAAATGTGATCCAACATTTAAATCACATTCCCATACATTAGAATATGTGGTGATGACATGTGTCCTTATGGTACCATATTGTAATTGGAGAATATTAAATCTTAGTTAATTTCAATGAGTAGAAATTACTTTTCTCAAATAAAATAAATGAAACTAGTTCATTAAACCTTGTGATGAATGTGATGATACTAGATCATCAAATGTGTGCCTTAGTGTGCTAAATATACTAGTTAAGTATTGTTTGGTGATTGTGTATTCCGTATGTATTTATAGACGATAGTACCGACCAAGTCTACCAAGAGGAGGAGTTCTACCCCGCAGAAGAAGAGGAGAATTTCAACCACTGCACCAATCAAGGCAAGCTATTATTGGCAAGCTATTGTTAGCAAGCTATAATTTAGCAAGATAACCTAAGCAAGATGCATTAGGCATGCTTTGGTTATACCCTTTGACTTATACCTACTCCAAGTTTTATTTACAAGCTTTACTTTCTTTCACTTTACCAAAGTTCTTTACTTGTTTATAGATAGCATAAAGAGTATAAAACTTGGTCTATCTAGTTAGACTTAGATGTCATTCTATGGCATGAGATTGAGTTTAGTATCCCACCTTAGTGAACACTCTTAACTTAGTGATTAGAGCTAAACCAAAAACTTGATCACTCTAGATGGGAATACTTGGTGAAAATGACTTGTGAAAACCTTGGAATAATGAGGCATTCTATTGAGATGTTTTGACATGTGTTGATAAACACAATTGGTTTATGATGATGATGAAAATGTTGAGGCATGAGCCTTAGCCCTTTATAAAAACTGATGGTTGGGTTCGGATGCGATACCATTCCAATTTTACCGTACAACCACAATACATGAATTGGGTAAGGCTTAGCCGGAAGTTTATATGCATTAGTATTAGTTCCCTCGCGGGACAGGTTTGAGCTGAGGCTACCTCTCAATGTTGTCCACCTATGCAGTGCCCAGGATGGCAGATGGCCATGGCTGGGAGGCCAAGCTCATAGGAGAGGTGCTTATACTAGAGTGTGTAAAGGAAAGGTTATGTTTGATTATATGCATACTAAGTATGATGATTCAGGGTTATCCCTGACAGATGTATCGAATTTTGTGGTGAAAGTGTACCACCTCTGTAGAGTGTCAAACTATTCGAATAGCCGCGCCCGTGGTTATGGACAGTTGGAGTGGCCATACTGTTCCATTGTCAGATGTTTTCAAAATGACTTATGAAATGAATTGTGACATGACTTGACCACAACATGGTTGTGACTATGACAACTAAGTTCCCAGTTAGGTGATTTAGAACTTTATTTTATCTTTCTTTGTTTCTGAACTCAGCTTAGCTTTCAAATTTAACTTTACAAATAGATTTAGAGTTAGCCTTCCTACTAAAACTACCTTACTTGTTAGTGATAGTTTGCGAGTACTTAAAGAGTACTCATGGCTTTTGTCCCTGGCAATTCCTGTGGCCAGACTATAAGGAGGACTACCAGGAGGAAGGACAGCAAGATGGATATGACAACTAGTATCATCTCCCATTGTCAGCATTGCCTGTGACCCTGAAGATGGAGACCACCGCTACGCTATTTATTCCGCTACTTGTTTGTACTAAGACTGGATCATGAGATCCTTTATTTGTTGTAAGACCTTATTATGGTATGTAATGGATGATGTACTGTGATATCCAATCCGTTATGTCTCGCAAAAATGGTAATCCTGGAATTGCGATGTATGGCATAACAGGCATCTGGGATTAAAAATCCCAGTGTTCACAAAATCCTTGCTTCCCTCTGTAAAGGGCCTTTCTTTTTTACTTTTATGTTGACTCTCCATATTCTATCTTTATGCACCAGTTGAGAGAGCATAGTGGTCATTCTTAGTTTAATGTGCATTGTCCCAAAACTTGTTGATTAATTCATAACTTTGATATTGCTTGTTCTTAAATTATTTGTATCTAGTCACCCTTATGAACTTTCAAGGTGTCTTATGCATTTATGTTTTGTTATACCATGAGGGACAAGCTGAATACCACTCTTATTATGTTTACTATATGTGAAACAAACAAACGTATTTCAATGCATTGTTATTCATGATCTTTTGTTTGTACCTTTTCATGTTACAACATAGTTGCTTTGTCTTATTGTTAGAACTCTGTCTTTCATGTTCATGTTTAGAGTACTTTGATCCCAGCTACAATGATTGTCAAGTACCTTGATCATGATTATGATAGTGCATGCTACCTCAAAAATTATTGTTTTTATCACTTACCTACTCGAGGATGAGCAGGAGTTAAGCTTGGGGATGCTTGATACGTCATAAACGTATCTTTAATTTCTGATGCTCCATGCTTGTTTTGTATCAACTATCTTTTGTTTTGTCTACACTTTGAGGCATTTTTACACATTTTCTGGAACTAACCTATTGACAAGATGCCACAGTGCTAGTTGCCTGTTTTCTGCTATTTTTGGTTTTAGAAAAGCAAGTAAGGAAATATTCTTGGAATTGGATGAAACAAAAGCCGAAGTTCCTATTTTTTCCAACACAAGACGGAGTCCAAAGACGAGATGAAGGAGGGCACCAAGGCGGCCACACCCTATGGTAGCACTGGTACCCTCCAGGCACGCCACCAGGTGGTGTAGGCCCCTCGGGCCTCCACCGACCTTGCCCCTTCGCCTATATATTGCCCCTGAGATGAAAACCCTAGAGACCAGATCAGAATTCCACGAAAAGTTCCGCAGCGCCGCCGCCACTAAAGAGGAGATTCGGGGGATAGAAGTCTCTGTTCCCGCATCCTGCCGGCACGAGGAAGTGCCCCCAGAGCCATCTCCATCGACTCCACCGCCATCTCCATCGCCGTTGCTGACTCCCATGATGAGGAGGGAGTAGTTCTCTCTCGAGGCTAAGGGCTCTACCGGTAGCTATGTATTCATCTCTCTCTCTCTATGTGTGATCTTATTGAGATCATGAGCTTTGTAATCTATAGATCTATTCTGCTACTCAAGTGCTTTAATTAATCTCTGCTTATCCCCACATGTGTGAAGTTGACAGTGTGCACACCGTGTGGCACTTAGGCTAAGGTTACAGAAATACTTATCATGAGTATAATTTGAGTTGGATGTCTCTATAATATTGTGTTGTTTGTTGGAACCATCTAGCGCTCAAGGTGATAGTGAGGGGTTATCTAGATGGGGAATGCAAATTTTAAGGTGTGTTGTTATAGCCCTACATCGTCCAACCGAAGAGTAGTTCTGGGTAGCATAATTAAGAGAATATATTTATATGAGAGTGTCCACTAGTGAAAGTATGATCCCTAGGCCTTGTTTCTAAGCATTGAAACACCGTTTACCATCAGTCATATTACATGTTTGCTTGCTGTTGCACTTATTTCAGATTGCAATTACCACTTATAATCATCAATATTACTCGTATTTCACTATCTCTTCACCGAACTAGTGCACATATACACCTGACAAGTGTATTGAGTGTGTTGGGGACACAAGAGACTTCTTGTATCTTGATTGCAGGGTTGCTTGAGAGGCATACCTTTGACCACTTCCTCCCTGTGTTCGATAAACCTTGGGTGACCCACTTAAGGGAAACTTGCTGATGTTCTACAAACCTCTACACTTGGAGGCCTAACACTGTCTACAAGAATAGAAGCATGCGTAGACATCACTTTGGAAAATATTTGATAAGATTAGGCAGATGATCATGATAAAGATCGCTTTGCGTCAAAGAATTGTATCAACAGTATATGCTAGCCATCTCATCCTCCCATCTTTGATTAAGGCTTTGCATGCCAGGTCAAAACAATTGAAGAATAGGATGAGAGCTAGTGCAGAGGGTGGTGCACCACCTCGACGACTTAAGTGCACATGTTTTGGGATCCTAGGGCACATTGCTAGGCTTTGTAAAAATGTAGTGGACCCAACTTATGGAATGGATGATCAGGCGGGAGCAGCAAATGCAGATGAGAATGAAGTATTTAAACGAGAGGAGAATGAAGCAATGGATACATTGCAGATTCAACCAACGGATCGAGAGGAGATTAAACCAAATGCAGGGGAGATTGAACCAATGGATCGAGAGGAGATTGAACCAAATGCAGGGGAGATTGAAACAAATGTAGGGGATATTGAACCAATGGATTGAGAGGAGATTGAACCAAATGCAGGGGAGTTTGAAACAAATGCAGGGGATATTGAACCAATGGATCGAGAGGAGATGGAACCAAATGAAGGGGAGATTGCACCAAATGCATGTGAGATTAAAGAAATTTATTCATTGGAAGCAGAGTTCAAAAGTAAAGGAATTACACAAGAGGATATTAAAGAAATGATGCCAATGCGTTTTGAACCGTATGAACCAATGAATCGAAACGTGGTTGAACCAATTGTACGACAGGCTGAAGCACTTGATTCATTGGATGTAGAGAAAAAGAACAAAGGGAACAAACAGAAGAAGCTGATGGTGGACTCCGAGAATATTCCAGCCAGGATCACCCAGAGCAAGGTGGTGAACTCCGAGAATATTCCAGCAAAAAACACTAGGAGAAAGAAAAAATGAATTTGAATTATTAATTAGAATTTATGTGATGAATTTGAACTACTCTCAATGTTTCTATTGAATTTGAACTAGTGTGATGCTCCCAAGTTTGTATGTTGGATAACCCCATAATGTATGTGTTATTGCAAGTTTCTATTATCATCCACCTAGTTGCTTAGCACTGCTCAGTTTTGCCCTCGACATGTGGTCAACACATGGGGTTTAGCTAGTTCATGGCTTAAACCATAGCAAACGTTGACCAATTGATCCAAAATTTGGCACACTTGTGTATCCTGGATTGATTTACCATATGAAATTGGAAATTTTGGATTTACTTGTAATCAGCCACACTTTTCTTTTTCTAAGTGATTAAATTCAAATAAATGGTTTTAGGGTTATTTTAATTCAAAAAAGAAGTCAAAACATAGTGCAACTTTCGCATGGAGTCTTGTTATGTTACCTACAACCTAGCATGAATAATAAAGGAAAAGGAAATAAAGAGAAATTGACTTCTCCCCTAAACCACTTCTTAAATCATTCTTGGAATGAGCTACTAGCTATGAAGATGCATGGCTTTCTACTCAGTCAACCTCCAAGATAACCCATCCCAAAACATACTTTGCCTAAATGAGGCCAAATTTGGCACACTTGTGTATCTTTGAGTTGCAAACAATATAATGTCGGCCAAGATGGATTATTTTGTTCAAATAACACATTTTCCATTTGTTATGCCAAAAGCTTGAATTTCCTTTAGTCATTTTTTTATCTGAGCACCCTTGTTTTCCTTAGCTCTACTTAGTTTTCCCCTCCCGCTAAAATTTTCCTTAGTTTTCCCCTCCCGCTAAAGTTTTCCTTAGTTTTCCCCTCCCGCTAAAGTTTTCCTTAGTTTTCCCCTCTCTCATGTCTCAGTTTGGATGTGCTCTGATTGGTCGAGATGTATGTCACACGGATCTTGGCCAACCACCGTTGGATACATCATGATCCGACGGGCTGGAGGTCTCTCTCTCCCGATGGGCGCACCTAACCTTGTACGGTGAGGAGAGCCCGATAGGCTGGATGTCTCTCCCTTCCTTTCCCTGACGCACGTATACCAGCCGCATCAACTAGCGCTCAGTTTTGCTGCGCTCTGATTGGTCGAGATGTATGTCACACAGATCTTGGACAACCACCGTTGGATACATCATGATCCGACGGGCCGGAGGTATCTCTCTCCCGTGGATCCGAACGGCATGCGGAGGCACGGACCTAAGCGTGGTGGTCGGAACAGCGTGCGGCAACGCGCACCTATGCATGGGGGTCGGAACGGCTTGCGGCAGCGCGGATATAAGTTCGGCTGCTAGAACAGCGTGCGGTGGTGAGGATCTAACCATCTGAAATTTATGTCTCTATCTGTCTCACTTCCATTAACACCCTCAGATCTGTTGCTGATGAAAGATACCGATGGAAGCCATCATCCGCAACATTAGTGCGACAGCGGTGGTGTCGATAGTGGTCATCGATGAAAGACACCGATGGAAGCCATCATCCGCAACATCTACAGTTGTGGTGCCAATAGTGGTAATTGATGCGAAGACGATTGAAGCCATCATCCGCAACATCACTACGACAGCACAGATCAAGCCCTCGTGAACCAAAGCTGTGTGAGGCAGGGCGCGGCCGCGACTAGCACGTCGAGGTGCACTTCGACGGTGAAGGCCGGATGGGAGCACTTTGTCCGTACTTCTTAGAGTACACATACGGCAGGGAGGGAGGCTAGCTCACCGTCCACTTCAAATTGGGACAAATTTAAGCCCAATTTAAACCAAAATTCTGTGACTTAAAATATATGAATGATTTGAATAAATTTGATATGTATTTGAGCAGTGAGGACGGTGGATATGCTCTAAAGCTGATTCATAAGTAGTACTCCCTCCGACCCAAATTAGTTGATTTAGATTTGTCTATATTCGATTGTATGTTCAGGAATTTGAGTCAACTAACTTGGATTGACAATCTCAGCCAATAATTTGGAACGGGGAATGGATGTTGCCGCCAATGCTCCAAATCTACATGGCAGCCATGATGGCTGCGATAGAACGGTCAAAACTGATAGGCCCCAACTTGACCCTCTAGGCATTTGGCATGCCAACTATGGGCAGCTAGATCCTATGGCAAGCACCTCGGGCCCCGCAATGCATTCTCTCAAAAACTTTGGGACTGCTAGATCAAATAGCAAGCAACTCGGGTACTGCAATGCATTCTCTCGACCACTTTGGGGCCGCTAGATCCAATGGCAAGCAACTCGGGCACCGCAATGCATTCTCTTGACAACTTTGGGACCGCAAAGTGAGTAAATTAGTAGGAACTCACAACCATCTATTGAATAACAATTCTACTCTCTAAATTAGCTATCTATTCAACTAATCATTACACGTGCCACCCTTCACCACAACCGCATATTGTAACTGCTAGGACGTGGATGACAACTACTAAAATTGCCCACATGAATCTACTATTCTCCCCTTCCCTCTTCACTTGAAGTTCATGTTTTAGATTTTCTACGACTTGATCAGATACAGCAAGATCATGCTCATGTGTCAACTTCTCTTTGCGAATAAGCTCTGAAATCTTCCTCGATAGTACGCTTCAGCTTGAATATTAATAGGTTTTTACATGCCCATTCATCACCTAACTTGGCAACCATCTTCTCCAAATCCATCCTATGGCTAGACCACTAGGTTGATTCATCTTGGTATGCAATGGACATGGATCATCGGCCTGCATAACACACTGTAACAATCCCAAAACAGACCAAATTGGAATCAGTCTGATAGGCCATGTCAGCACTTCAAATTCAACGGTAGTACAAAGAGAAGAAGCTACATGCACTTCCAACGTGGTAGGAGAAGGAGAATGTGGCCACGACATGATCAATTCCCCACCCTCGCCGGTGTACCCGCTACGACCAGACATTGAGGATTAATTTGCACCTACAATATCGAGGAAATTACGAGAACCGAATAGATTAGGGTGGGCGGAGCAGGAGCGGAGGTCTTAGCAAGCACTACTAGTGCAACTGTTCTTCGAGCTATGGCGGCAGAACCAAATGACCCTCGTCGTGGGCGGTAGACCTGCCTATGGTCGGTACTACCTCAACGTACAATGTGTGCAGACAAAACAGGTGTCGGAGCCGTGGTTGAGGTGCAGCACCGACGATGGCTGGTCTGTTCATCGGTGGGATAGGAGCTGCTCGGGGCTAGGGGCTGGGAGCGGATGAGAGAGAGAGAGAGAGCCAACATGTCATACACGACCCCACCTATCAATCTTTTCCTATTTGCCAATTTTGCATATCTGCCAAACTTTTTCTTTGAAATTTGCATATTTGCCACATGACCACCACATGTCAGTGACACAAAAAATGGCAAATATGCAAGTTTCAAAGTAAAACATGGCAAATATGCAAATCCCCCCTCCAGCCCCACATGACGGCCCCACCGAACATTGTCTACGACGGCTCCACAGAACGGCTCCACATAGCAGCCCCCGTCGTTCATTGGATTCGACGGCCCCATAGAACGGCCCCATTTTTTATTGACTTCACCAGCCACACAATCAGGAAAAACTGGGCCCACAAGTCAGCGAGAGACAGATGGCTAGTCCGCCATGTATCCTAGCCCCACCTTTCAGCATGTAACGGTCGAGGCGACGTAACGTAACGCTGAACACAGGACCCACCGCAACATGGTCCTACATGTCAGCATTTAACGGTCAAGCCTTTGACCTGACGGCATCCCCCCATCCAAGCGCCTGTGAGGGTTTCAGAATAGAGGGAGGGGCATAGTGAGGAAAAACTAAGTGGCTAGGGAAAACTGAGTACAACTAACGAACCAGGGGCACGAAAATAGAAATCCCATATATATATATTCGTGCAATAAATTTGCTTTTACGGCAATTTGCTAAAAGTATCTGAAAATTGGAACCACAAGTGCATTATAGCTAGCACATGTGCCTTTTAAACCTATTGAAGGTTTCTGAGTATGAAATAAGGGATAACCACCAAGAGTTCTGCAAGATTCGACATCTCGATCTTAAAGCTAATGTAGCCAAATTTGACCCCTTCTCTAAAAAATAGGGACGGAATTAAATATAAGTTGAAATAAAGACATTCATTCGCAAAGTTCCATGCTATGTGCATTAGTTTCCATGATAAAATATAAACTTGTATTCGAAAACTTTTGAAAAAAATCTTCATAGTGTGGCGTACGATATATGAATTCATGGATTTCAAACGAGACCAAAGTCATGGACATATACTTGGCATAGTTTATGATAAGATGCCCATAGTAGGTAGTTTGGTGCATATTGGCATTTCAAAAATTGTTTACAAAGGAGCTTCCAAAATTGAACTTATTTTGAACTTTTAAAGTGACAACGGTTGCTTTTGCTGTGAAGCAACTATAGAGAATATGACTCAAAATTCCACCTTCCCAAATTTCACAAAGAGTAATACATTATATTTACTGGAAAATGCACTAGTTTCATGAATTTCCAAGTTCTCGTGCTGATTTTGCCACTTGAACCAGTTTATCTCGGTTTAACAAAAATGGGTCAATTTTGAACTATGGTCACTCACATGTGGGCCACCTATACGGTGGTGCCCCAAAGCAGGGTATCTTAGAATTTCCAAAGTTAACCCTAGCCACCCCTTGGTGTTGTGTAATACAAACATCCATCCTCCGCCACACAGATGCTCACCCCCTTGCCCGGCAAAACAGACGCACTCACTGCCGCTCCTCATCACCACCGTGCGTGCAAAGAAGCTTTACCTACCCGTTGGTTCTCTTGAGATGCACTGATGGTCAAGTTGATCCCACGGTAGTCCTTCTATCTATAGCTTAATCTGGTTGGCATTTTATTGCCCTTTCACTCAATCTACCTCCTCAAATATGTAGTTCAGTTTGTGCTCAATCTACATGGCATAGTTGATTATGCGCTCAATCTATTTTCTGAGCTCAATTTGGTTGGCATTGTATTGCCCTTTCACCCAATCTACCTCCTGATGACCCACAAGTATAGGGGGTGTATCGCAGTATTTTCGAGGGAAGTGAAACCCAATTTATTGATTCAACACAAGGGGAGCCAAAGAATATTTATAAGCCTTAACAACTGAGTTGTCAATTCAGCTGCACCTGGAAACAATCTTGCTCACAGTAGTTTATCAGTAGCAACAGTTGTGTAGTAGCAATAGCAAAGTAATAGCAGTAGTAAAAGTAAAGACAATAGTAACAATTGCAGAAAACAGTAGGATTAAAGCGTGGTAGGCATAGGGATGGATGGACGAGCGTTGCATGGACAAGATAATTAATGTAGCAATCAAGACATAGGGCATTTGCAGATAAATAAGATAAAGCATCCAAGTACGAAATAATGAGAACTTGCACAATAATGTAGCAATCATAGGCATGTGTTCCATATATAGTCATACGTGCTCGTAATGAGAACTTGCACAACATCTTTTGTCCCGCCAGCCCGTTTGCAGTGGGGCCTCAAGGGAACTACTAGCAATTAAGGTGCTCCTTTTAATAGAGCACCGGAGCAAAGCATTAACACCCTGTGAACACATGTGATCCTCACATCAAAGTCATGTCCTCCGGTTATCCCGATTATTATCACTTCGGGGCCTTCGGTTCCGAACAACAATATGTGTATACAACTTGCAGGTAAGACCATAAACGATACTATCATCATGAATCAATAACATGTTTAGATCTGAAATCATGGCACTCGGGCCCTAGTGACAATCATTAAGCATAACAAGTTGCAACAAAGTCAAAAAGGACTGATAATAGATACTAGGCACCATGCCCTAACAATCTGATGCCATTACATGAACGATCGCATCCAATCCCTACCATCCCCATAGCCTACAGCGTGGGATTACTCCCTCATGGATGGGGGACTCATGGATGGTTGATGGAGAAGCGATGGTGCTGATGATAGCGATGATCTCCTCCAATTCTCCATCCTGGCAGGGTGCCAGAACGGAGTTTCTAGTTCTGATTCATGGAATCTGGTGGTGGCGGCGCAGCAGAACTCTTTCTGGAAAAACGTCCAACCCCCCTTGGTTTTTAGGTCAAGAGGCAACTTATAGGCAAACGGGGAGGCCGAGGGGGTGACCGAGGCGGCCACACCACCCCCAGGCACGGCCTGGCCTGGCTCGCGCGGCCAGGTGGTGTGGGCCCCTCGTGGCCCTCCTCCGTCTCGTCTTCTGGCTCCGTGAGTCTTCTGGTGAAATAGGATTTTTGGCATATTCTTCGGGATTTTTCCTGATGGTTGATTTTCTGTACAAAAACTAGGCACCAAGGTAATTCTGCTGAAAACAGCGTCAGTCTGTGTTAGTTATATCCAAATCACACAAGTTTAGAGGAGAAACAATAGCAAAAGTGTTCGGGAAAGTAGATACGTTTTGGACGTATCACCTCCTCAAATACGTAGTTTAGTTTGTACTCAATCTGCATGGGCATAGTTGATTATGCGCTCGATCTATTTTTTGAAATACCTTTGTTGAGCTTTGTTGTCAGTATGTTTGCTAAAATGCATAGGCATATATAGTTTTGTACTCCATATATATGTTTCCTGCTTTTCTTTCGATAAGATCCAATCATGTATGTCATATTTTTTAAACAGATGGACAGGTTTTATATAGAGGTTGCTCCATTAATCAGCGCTAAACGTATTTGTGGTGTTCTACAATTTATGGATTTTGTTAGAGCTCATTGTGACAACTCAAATGTGCATTGGCCCTGCTGTATGTGTGTGAATCAGATGGTGTTGCCTAAAAGTATAGTGGAAGAACATTTATTTAATTTTGGAATGTTGCGCACATATTTCAGATGGGTATTTCATGGTGAACCATAGGATCCTCCATATGAAACGGGGGAAGCACATATTTATTATCCAGATCAAGTAGGGGAAGCATATGTTGATCATCTAGATCAGCTAACAGAGGAAGCTCCTGAGTATCTAGATCAACTAGGAGAAGGGGAGGAGAGAAAAAGCACAAGCTGCATGAAATAGGTTTCATTTCTGGTACTTCTGATATGCCAGATGGCAAGGTATATCTATAGAATGACGAATGTTCAGGTTATGTGTCTTAGATATTTTTCTAGAAATGTACATTATCTATTAATCTACTAATCGCAGAAGTAGACAACATAAGAGGACTTTGATGGTAATGTCGATGACCGTTCATTGATGAGCCTGCACCTTTTCGATAAAGGGCACTTTATTAATTAAAGATGAGCCTACATGTAACTACCTCGGTGAATTACGCTCTTAGTTACATGCCTGGATGAGCGAAAGTGGTTAAAATAGTACGGTGGGACCCAGGGCCACTCACGGTAGACCTTTCGGCCATCCTAACCACTTTCAGATCATCGGGACAAGAACGAGCGGCGTAATCGGCAGGCGAAGGGATCAACTACATACACAAATGAGTATGTATGCAAGCCACATACAACAGTCCTCAGAACCATTCCATCTAAAAGAAATAGAAATATTGCGACGCCATACAGCAAGATTCAAATATCCTAGATAGAGATAATATTTTAGGATAGCTCCTCATACATCAAACATCAGAGTATCAGGCCGAAGCGGAAAACAAGATCCGAGTACGGATAAGAAGCAAATCGGCATAAGATGCCACATAAATAAACACATCCCGCCCACAGATCTCGCGGATCCTCGTTCTCGGAATCTCTACACCGAGTGATCGTTACCAACGTCATCCGTCTCTTCCACCCAGTATCCATCTTGCGGGTACACCTGTTCATCTGAATCAAACAATTTATCGTGTGAGACCCTAGGGGTACTCAGCAAGTCTTTATGCCTCTAAAGGGGACACAACCTGGGGTGACGCAATTGCAGCAAAAGATAATATCTAACAAGTCTATAGATACTCGCTAACCATCCGCCTAACCAATGATAGACGGATGTCCGTGAATTAAGAACAACAGTTTTAACAGTATAATTAACAGATCCATCCTCCTCCTCGCTTACCAACGAGGAAGCGGACGAACAACCCCCATCCGTTGGCAGTTTTATTAACCATTCCATGAGTATTGCACTATTTACTACTCTGGTGCTTAGTCAATTTAAAAGCGGTACTTTAGTTAGGCTTGTCTATGATCGAGAAACTGTGCTCCAAGTCGTCCATAACCGCGGACACGGCTTTTAGAAAGATTTACCCTGCAGGGGTGCACAAATAGCAACACACACTCGATCAACCTCGGAAAAACCAACTCAAAACCCAACGAGGCAGTCACGACGAAGCAATCACAGGATTCAGTAATATTTCAGGGGGCCACCCCATTAAGCTACCCGCAACGAAGCTAGCTGACTCCGAGATAGACTCAAGGTTTGTGTCAATGGATGTAAACGACTGGGAACCCGAAAGTGTAACTGGGCTTGTCGATACTGCGAAAACACTCCGCATCCAAAACAGTATAGGTGCTCCACGCACAATATTAAATAAAACAGTAAGCATGGCATAAGTACAGAATAGTAACAAAGCCCCAAACTACTTTGTGGCCCCAAGAAATAAGAATGAATCAAGCTCTAGCTCAGGGGGGGTCCATAAGGCCTCCCGGATGTGGATAGTGCGAATAGTCAAGGAACAGGAATCAAGTACTCGGGGTCCTACGGGACACAAGTGAGCATGAAAAACCAAATAGCAGATATTGCTCACCGGTGCCTCTTTCATTAGTTATCCCATTACTACTCAAGTTAAGTTGTTTAGGTACCTCGTTATCCATCAGACTCTCACATACCCTGTACATGCTTTTCTACGACTCGCATGGCTCAAAACAACTCTTGTAGTAATGGCTCATGGGATGGAGGAACAAGCTTCGGTGGGGTTTAAAGGTAAAGGCTATGCAGTACTTGGGATTCAATTTAATGCAATCGCGACTCAATGATGCAAGAATAAGATAGAGGCAATAGGTACTATATGTATGCAAGCATGTGGTAGTGCTTGCCTGGCAGCTGAGTTGAAGCGAGAGATGGATCTGGGTAGAACTCCTGTGATTCCTGATAATTCTCATGTTGGGCGTCTATTCGAAGAAGAACCAAACAGACAAGGGCCAACATAAATAAAGTGCTCAAGCATATGAATTAAAATGCGACAAGCAAACAAGCATGCCATGATGAATGATGCACAATTTACATGGCATTAAAGTAGCATGGCATGGTGAGGTGTGGAGTATAAGAATAAAGCATTTTATTATTTATTTAGTCAAATTTTATTGCCCTAAACAGTTCTGGTTTTTAAATATGGCATGACGCATGCTTCAATCCAGAACAAGGAATGCATAGATAGAACGGTCTCGTCACGCTGATCGATTTAGACATATTATTTGTTGAATTTGGAGTTATAGGTTTAAAGTTATTAATTTATTAAGAAAAGGGCATTTTATTGTAATTTTAATCATCTCGAAATTTTAAAGTGCTCAAATAATATTTTGAATGGCATATTTGAATTCCTCACATTTTTCTGATTCAAAAACATATATCATTTGTACTATTTGGATTTATAATTTAAAAGTTATTTAAAAACATATTTGAATTTGAATTTAAACATTTCCTGGAATTGTTTTATTAAAACAGATAAACGGAAAACTTTTTATACTCAGCCAGTTCTAGCCCAAGTCACTGACGGTGGGCCGCTGCTGATTGGGCGAAAACCGCGCACAAAACTTTCCTCACCGCGAGCTGAGCTAGCCCATGCAGCTGACAGGTGGGACCTGTGGGCTATGGGCCCACGTGCCAGTGGCTGAGCCCGCAGGGGCTCACAGGTGGGTACGGCTGGAGCACGGGTTAAGGTATGAAAAATGCGGGTGCCTTTTTTGTAAAAAGGACAGGGAGGCTGACCGGTGGGGCTCGGTGTACCGCGGGTTAAGGGCGAATTAAAAAGAGGGCTATTTGTAAAGCGACCATAGGCCCCTGTTGATCTTCTCTGATGAAACTGTCGAGCGGACGGTGCTCGACAGGGGGACGCGCGACGCAGGGGAATCGAACCCACGACCTAGCGGGCGGGCGCGGCGGCGGCTGCCGCTGCGGTGGAAGGGAGGCTGTTGACAGGATGGGAGTAGGGCGGCTAGGTAAGCGGTACGCGACGCGGGGTCGAGCAAACGCAAGCGCACGCCGGCACGCAGAGACCGCTCGGTGAAAAGTCCGGCAAGTACGGGCCTCGACGGCGCGAGAGGAAGTGTCAAGGGGGGTCCAGGGCTCACCGCGAGGTGGTCGACGGTGATGGAACGGGCCGGGGGCGACGGAACGGCGACGATACTGACGAACGGCGGCGCTAGGGTTTCGGTGTGCGCGTCGGTGTTTGGCGTGTACTGGCCTTCTCCTCCTCGCTGGGGTGCTCCGGGAGATGTAGAGGAGCAACGCGGTCTTCCTCGACACCCTCCACACCACGCCCGCCTCCTCGATCCGTAGATGGCAGCAGAAGCCGAGGTGGTGGCCGGAGTAAACAGAGGTGGAAGGGGAGGAAGAGGAGGTAGGGCACGGCGCGAGGCCAGGGGAATCTGGGGGCATGGCAGAGACGGTAGGGGCTTGGAGATAAGGACGGGAGAGAGAGGGGGATGTCGTGGGGCTTGGGTTGGGAAAAGTGGCTTCGGCCACCTTTTGCCACCTCGAGCACGTGCTCGCAGGCTCGGGCAGGGGTGTAGGGCTGCAGGTGGGACTCGGCCGGGAGAGAGGGCCAGACAGGGAGAGAGGCTTGGGTGGTGGGGCTGCAGGGCAGGGAGAGAGGGAGAGAGGCCGAGAGAGAGGGTCGGGTAGCTAGGGTAGATTAGAGAGGGGTGGATCGGTTTAGGGTTTTGGTTAGGGGTAGAGAGGGGTAACTAGGGCCAGGTTGGCAGAGAGAGAGAGAAAGAATGAGAGAGGGAGGGAGCTAGGGTTAGCTAGAGGGGGAGGCT
The DNA here is from genome assembly GCA_910589775.1 of Avena eriantha. Classification (NCBI taxonomy): domain Eukaryota; kingdom Viridiplantae; phylum Streptophyta; class Magnoliopsida; order Poales; family Poaceae; genus Avena; species Avena eriantha. The sequence goes on from OU342744.1 coordinate 303,413,039, forward strand.
CAGGTTAGGGTTGGGGTAGATGGGGTAGCTCCTGCGTGGGCCAGCATGGCAGGGAGAGAGATATAGGTGGTGAGGGTGGAATGGTAGGCTCGGCAAGGGAGGGTGGTGGTTAGAGCTATGGTTTTTAGAGAGAGAGAGATTAGAGGGAAGGCTAGGGTTAGGGTTAGATTAGGGTTTTACTAGATCATGCAAGGGTGGTTTAGGGTCTTGTGGTGATCCACCAAGATCAAGCCCAAGGGAAAGGGGATGGTGAGGTGGAGAGGAAAGTGAGGAGAAAAAGTGGTGTAGGGTTTTTAGGAAGGGTTTGATATGATCAACACATGGCATGCATGGATGGGGGATGGTAAGGAAAACAAGATCAAGGTGAAAAGAATTGAGAGAGAAAAGGAGAGCTCACAAGAAGGATCCACTCAAAAATTCCAAGCAAAACCAAGGGAGATCAAATGGTGGTGATTGTTGCATGGCCCATGCAAAGCATTAAATACCATGTTTTAATCTTGTGAAAACAAAATAAATAATCATGGCATTTATACATGTGCATTCCAAAATGATGGGGTAAGGCCAAGCTAAAAGAATTAAAAGAATGTTCCATGTGGAGTAGATGGAGATGCTCATATTTGAATAAAAATGGGACATGCTAGTGTGTATGTGCCACTAGGTATTTAGTAAGCCCAAAAATATCCCAACATGAACATATATTCCAAAACAATCCATATGGAAGCTAGAATAAGGGGTATTACTCACAAAGCATGCCAAGATGGCTCCACATATCAATAATGTGAAAACAACAAGATGTCGGTGTGAGAGCATGTAGAAATAGAAATGGATCCATCCGAACCCACATGAGCTAGAGGTAAAACCAAATAAAGTGCAATGCTCACATATGGTGGAATGGTGGAATGGTGGGGTGGTGACAAGAAAGGTGGTGGAGTTGAATAAAAGATATGCCCCCAACTCAACTTTGGCATCAAGCATTTATCAAGATTCAAATACAATATATCAAAATCCAAATACAATTAATAATGCATATGAGAGAAGAACCAAATGAAAAGGATTTTATGTGATGCTCAAATGCAAGGAGGCATGATGACATGAGCATGATATAATTATGATGCAACAATTATATGTAGGAAGTAGCCATTATATTACTAGACCATGTAGCATTACATATGTTAGACACATGGGATGCTACAACTCTCCCCCACTAAACAGGAATCTCGCTCCGAGATTCTAGGAAGAAGAAGAAGAAGAAGACACGAAGAGGGTAGGATACTTGGCACGGAGCTCATCCTCGCGTTCCCAAGTGGCTTCATCAATGGAATGGTGCGACCACTGCACCTTGCAGAACTTGATGGACTTGTTGCGAGTCCTTCTTTCTGCGACTTCCAGAATTTTTATGGGGTGTTCTTGATAAGACAGATCTTCTTGGATATTGATGAGTTCATGGTCCACGGTCCTGTCGGGATCCTTGAAGCACTTCTTGAGTTGTGAGATATGGAAAACATCATGGACCTTGAGTTTTTCGGGGAGCTCAAGAGCATAAGCAACTTCTCCTCTTCTGCCACAAATTTTGAAAGGACCGATGTATCTAGGAGCCAGCTTTCCTTTGATACCGAAATGGTGCGTGCCTCTCGTGGGAGTGACACGAAGGTAAACGAGATCACCAGGGACATACTCCATGTCCGTGTGCTTTCTGTCATAATTGATCTTCTGGCGACTTTGAGCAATCTTCAGATTTTCAAGAATGATGTGAAACTTCTCCTCCGCTTGAGTTACAATGTCGGGGCCAAACAATATTCTTTCACCCACGCCCGACCAACCAATCGGAGTTCTGCATTTGCGACCATAGAGAGCCTCAAATGGTGCCATCTTTAGACTTTTCTGGAAGCTGTTGTTGTAAGAGAATTTAGCATAAGGAAGACATTCTTCCCACTTCATGCCGAAAGAGATAACACAAGCACGGAGCATATCTTCCAGAATCCGATTAATCCTTTCAACTTGTCCTTGCGACTGAAGGTGGTAAGCTGTGCTGAAGTTCAATTTTTTCCCAAAGCATTTTGGAAACTTCCCAGAACTTGGAAGTGAAGATGCTTCCACGGTCTGAGCTGATCTCAAGAGGAACCCCATACAGAGAGACAATTCTGTTGATATAGAGCTCAGCCAGCTGAATTGCAGAAATTGTTTCCTTGACAGGAAAGAAGTGAGCCACTTTAGACAGCCTGTCGATGACAACAAAGATTGCATTGTTGCCCTTCTATGACCTTGGAAAACCAGTGATGAAGTCCATCTCTACTTTCTCCCATTTCCATTCCGGAGGCTTCAATGGCTGTAGAAGACCGGAAGGTTTCTGATGAACAGCTTTAACTCTACGACAAACATCACACTCCGAGACATACTTGGCACAATATCGTTTCAACCCAGGCCACCAATATTGTGTTTTCAAGTACATGTACATCTTAGTGCTGCCAGGGTAGATAGAAAGAACAGAATCATGCCCCTCCTTAAGAACTTGCTCTCTTAAACCCGGGTAGTTCGGAACAAACATCCGGTGTTCAAAGAAAAGAGTGCCTTAGTCGTCAATGTGGAAAGACTCATATTTCAGAAGCTGAATGTTGGAGATGATCTTTTTAGTGTAAGGATCCCCAAGTTGAATTGAGCGAACTTTTTCTTCCAAGAGTAGGGTTGCCAGAAGGTTTAGAAGATACCCTTGATCCACAATTTCAAGGTTGAGCTTGCGGAATTCCTCGCACAAGAGAGGTTGTTGTTCTTCCACCATGAGGTTGTTGACATAAGCTTTTCGGCTGAGAGCATCGGCCATGACATTAGCTTTGCCCGGAGTGTAGTTGATGGTCAAATCAAAATCATTGAGTGCTTCAATCCACCTCCTCTGACGAAGGTTGAGATCAGGCTGTGTGAAAATATACTTCAGACTCTTGTGATCAGAAAAGATCTCACAACGGTTGCCAAGCAAGTAATGCCTCCATACTTTTAATGCAAAGACAACTGCTGCGAGTTCGAGGTCATGTGTAGGATAGTTGATCTCATGCGTCTTCAGCTGTCGAGAGGCATAAGCAACAACTTGTTTTTCTTGCATAAGGACCGCACCCAATCCTTGCAATGAAGCGTCACAGAATATCTGGAAAGGCTTTGATGTATCTGGAGGAACCAAGACTGGTGTGGAAGTGAGCTTCTCTTTGAGTGTTTCAAAGCTTGCTTGACATGCAGGATTCCAAAGGTATTTCTTGCCTTTCTTGAGGAGATCGGTAAGAGGCTTCGCAATCTTCGAAAAGTTTTGAACGAAGCGACGGCAGTAACTAGCCAAACCAAGGAAACTCCGGACTTCTTTGACATTTATGGGTGGAAGCCAGTCAACAATTGTCTTAATAGTTTCTGGGTTGACGGCAATGCCCTTGGCAGAGATGACGTGACCAAGGTAAGTGACTTGAGGCAGCCAGAACTCACACTTGGAGAACTTTGCATACAGGCGGTTCTCAGGAAGCTTGTTCAGGACACACTGAAGGTGTTCTTCATGTTCTTCCTTTGACATAGAATAGACTAGAATGTCATCCAGATAGACCACAACGAACTTATCAAGATACTCCATGAAAATCGAGTTCATAAGCCTCGAGAAGGTGGCAGGTGCATTGGTGAGACCGAAAGACATGACCGTGTACTCGTACAGGCCATAGCGGGTGGTGAAAGCTGTTTTGGGAACATCTTCCTTGCGAATCTTGATTTGGTGATATCCACTTCTCAAATCAAGCTTAGAGAATACCATAGCTCCAGCTAGTTGATCGAAGAGATCATTAATCCGCGGAAGGGGATATTTATTCTTGATGGTTTTAGCATTGAGAGCATGATAGTCAACACAAAGTCTATCAGTCTTGTCTCGCTTCTTCACAAAGATGGTTGGGCTACCCCAAGAAGAAGTACTGTGTTGAATGAAACCCAACTTCTCTTGTTCATCAAGCTGACGTTTGAGTTCAGCCAACTCAGCAGGACCCATTTTATAAGGCCGCTTGGAGATAGGAGCGGTTCCAGGTTCAAGCTCAATCACAAACTCGACCTCTCGGTCAGGAGGCATACCTGGCAACTCTTCAGGAAAAACATCTGGAAACTCACAAACCACCGGAACACTCTGAATAGCTTCCATAGCATCATCATTCAGAGCCGCCAAAGAGAAAAGCTGAATTGCAGGAGTCGGACTTGGAGAATAGACTATATGGCCTTCAGGAATTTTCAGAGAAACCGAGCGTTCAGCACAATCAATCACAGCTGCATTTGATGTTAACCAATCCATGCCCAAGATAACATCAATATCAGAATTTCCCAGAATAATTAAGGAAGCCAGAAACGAAGAGCCACCAATCTCAATTTGATTGCCATGGCTGATTTTAGAAGATGCCATTGTTGCTCCAGGAGAAAGGACCATTAAACGCTTGGGGAGAGGATCCATTGCTAACTAATTCTCATTTGCAAACTTGTGAGAAACAAAAGAATGCAATGCGCCAGAATCAAACAAAACTCGAGCAGGAATTGAGTTAACGGGAAGCGTACCCATCACAACTCCAGGTGCATGCTCCACTTGAGCGACGTTGACACAGTTGGCACGAGCAACCGTAGACCCAGGCTTGGTGTTGATGTTGAGAGCCCGAGGTGGAGGTGCACGAACCATAGAAGAACTTGCCGCAGGTCTTGGAGGTGGTGGAGGAAGAGCTTTGTTGTTCATTGGACAATTCCAGTGCTGATGCCCAGTGTTTCCACAGGTATAGCAAGCACCAGGTGGACGTGCAGCAACATAGCCAGGGACTCCGCCAGGCGCTCCAGGGTAGTTGTGGTTGTAGCCCCTAGGAGCCGCAGTGAAAGATTTTGGTGGCCTTGTCGCGTAGCTTGACGGTCTTGGTGGAGCCGAGAGCGACGGTGGGGTGTTAGGAACCCAGACACGACGCTTAGAAGGAGTTGTCATAGCTGAAGAGCTTGTTGCATCGCGGCTGTGTTTCTTTGACTCCTCAAACACTTGCCTACTTGCTTCTTCCTGCAGAGCTGTATGTTGGAGTTCCAGAAAAGACCCCGGCCTTGCATGAGTGATTGCATATTTGATGGAAGCATTGAGTCCTTGCCTGAACCTCTTTTGCTTCTTCTTGTCATCAGAGATCTCGTCGCCACCATACCGAGAAAGGTTCATGAAATTTCTGATGTAGGTATTGACATTGGCATTGCCCTGCTTGAGGTTGAGAAACACTTCCTTCATCCTTTCCATGACAATTTCTGACAGATATTGCTCTTTGAAACCCGTAGTGAATTGCTCCCAAGTAGGCTGAAAACCAGAGAGGTCTGCCTTGAGGTAATTTTCCCACCACAGAGCTGCATCTCCCTTCAGAAGCTGAGTGGCACATTTGACCCATTCTTGCTTAGGAACATCCGCAGTCATCAGCAACCTTGATATTTCCCGCAGCCAATCATCCACATCAAGTGGCTGATCAGACACCTCAAATTAGCGTGGGTTGAACTTGAGAAAACTCTTGATGTCTCCTCGCTTGGGAGGTGGAGGTAGCGGAACAAACTCATTCATCCTCACGCTTTCTTCGAAGCGCTGCTGGTTCTGCTGCATTGTTCCCAAGGCATTAGCAATACTTGCCAAAGCAGCCCCCAGTTTAGGTGGTATGTCCTCCTCAGAACGGCGTGGTGGTGCCATCCTGTGATTGATATAAAACACAAGTCAGTACTATAATGGAGAATAATAATAATCCAAAATAGTACCAAAATGGAATTAACCGAGCTTAAAGGATACAATTCACTTAGATGATATTAAAATATCAACAAAGTTCAATGCACCTAGAAGATATTAAGCATATCGCACACGACTGAACAAGGAGTGTGGTACACAAACTAAAAAAAGAAAAAAAATCCGCAAATTTCGGCATTAAAATACCACTATATGCACAAAACCACTTAACGAATCAAGATTAGTAACTCTACTGATTCAATATACAAGAGCGAATGATAAGAGTAGTGGTATGGTCGCGACTCCATCCCGCACTCAAATCATTACTCTGCACATGAATCAGTAAAACACATATCCCAACACCTTCTTCTTAAGATGAACCTAAAGATTAGTAACTACGGAAACGAACACCCCAAACAAGATAACGTCGGATAACAAAGGGTAAGACAGATCGCACCGGTATACAACAAATCATATAGATCGCGTCAGTTTACAAAAGACTATCGGTATGGAATGTACCAACAATTGATAACCAAAAGGCAGATAGAGATAACATTTGGATGCAACAGATAGACAAAGAATTCACATACACACACACACACACAACCTATGGTACTACGGAACCCAGAACACGTGAATCCTAGTTTGAATTTTAGAAGAGAATTGAAAAATGTTACACTTCCTTACCCGAAAAGGGTGGGTGGGTGGGTAAGAAGAAAAATGGAAGCATTCCTACTCTCACGTTTGTTTTTCCCTAGTATACATAACTACCAAAAATATTTGCTAGACTGACAACGACCATTTTGGCTGAGACCCTGAAGGGCGGGATGGCTCTGATACCAATTGTAACTACCTCAGTGAATTACGCTCTTAGTTACATGCCTGGATGAGCGAAAGTGGTTAAAATAGTACGGTGGGGCCCGGGGCCACTCGCGGTAGACCTTTCAGCCATCCTAACCACTTTCAGATCATCGGGACAAGAACGAGCGACGTAATCGGCAGGCGAAGGGATCAACTACATACACAAATGAGTATGTATGCAAGCCACATACAACAGTCCTCAGAGCCATTCCATCTAAAAGAAATAGAAATATTGCAACGCCATACGACAAGATTCAAATATCCTAGATAGAGATAATATTTTAGGATAGCTCCTCATACATCAAACATCAGAGTATCAGGCGGAAGCGGAAAACAAGATCCGAGTACAGATAAGAAGCAAATCGAAATAAGATGCCACATAAATAAACACATCCCGCCCACAGATCTCACGGATCCTTGTTCTCGGAATCTCTACACCGAGTGATCGTTGCCAACATCATCCGTCTCTTCCACCCAGTATCCATCTTGCGGGTACACCTGTTCATCTGAATCAAACAATTTATCGTGTGAGACCCTAGGGGTACTCAGCAAGTCTTTATGCCTCTAAAGGGGACACAACCTGGGGTGACACAATTGCAGCAAAAGATAATATCTAACAAGTCTATACATACTCGCTAACCATCCGCCTAACCAATGATAGACGGGTGTCCGTGAATTAAGAATAATAGTTTTAACAGTATAATTAACAGATCCATCCTCCTCCTCGCTTACCAACGAGGAAGCGGACGAACAACCCCCATCCGTTGGCAGTTTTATTAACCATTCCATGAGTATTGCACTATTTACTAGTCCGGTGCTTAGTCAATTTAAAAGCGGTACTTTAGTTAGGCTTGTCTACGATCGATAAACTGTTCTCCAAGTTGTCCATAACCGCGGACACGGCTTTCAGAAAGATTTACCCTGCAGGGGTGCACAAATAGCAACACACACTCGATCAACCTCGGAAAAACCAACTCAAAACCCAACGAGGCAGTCACGACGAAGCGATCAGAGGATTCAGTAATATTTCAGGGGGCCACCCCATTAAGCTACCCGCAACGAAGCTAGCTGACTCCGAGACAGACTCAAGGTTTGTGTCAATGGATGTAAACGACTGGGAACCCGAAAGTGTAACTGGGCTTGTCGATACCGCGAAAACACTCCGCATCCAAAACAGTATAGGTGCTCCACGCACAATATTAAATAAAACAGTAAGCATGGCATAAGTACAGAATAGTAACAAAGCTCCAAACTACTTTGTGGCCCCAAGAAATAAGAATGAATCAAGCTCTAGCTCAGGGGGGTCCATAAGGCCTCCCGGATGTGGATAGTGCGAATAGTCAAGGAACAGGAATCAAGTACTCGGGGTCCTACGGGACACAAGTGAGCATGAAAAACCAAATAGCAGATATTGCTCACCGGTGCCTCTTTCATTAGTTATCCCATTACTACTCAAGTTAAGTTGTTTAGGTACCTCGTTATCCATCAGACTCTCACATACCCTGTACATGCTTTTCTACGACTCGCATGGCTCAAAACAACTCTTGTAGTAATGGCTCATGGGATGGAGGAACAAGCTTCGGTGGGGTTTAAAGGTAAAGGCTATGCAGTACTTGGGATTCAATTTAATGCAATCGCGACTCAATGATGCAAGAATAAGATAGAGGCAATAGGTACTATATGTATGCAAGCATGTGGTAGTGCTTGCCTGGCAGCTGAGTTGAAGCGAGAGATGGATCTGGGTAGAACTCCTGTGATTCCTGATAATTCTCATGTTGGGCGTCTATTCGAAGAAGAACCAAACAGACAAGGGCCAACATAAATAAAGTGCTCAAGCATATGAATTAAAATGCGACAAGCAAACAAGCATGCCATGATGAATGATGCACAATTTACATGGCATTAAAGTAGCATGGCATGGTGAGGTGTGGAGTATAAGAATAAAGCATTTTATTATTTATTTAGTCAAATTTTATTGCCCTAAACAGTTCTGGTTTTTAAATATGGCATGACGCATGCTTCAATCCAGAACAAGGAATGCATAGATAGAACGGTCTCGTCACGCTGATCGATTTAGACATATTATTTGTTGAATTTGGAGTTATAGGTTTAAAGTTATTAATTTATTAAGAAAAGGGCATTTTATTGTAATTTTAATCATCTCGAAATTTTAAAGTGCTCAAATAATATTTTGAATGGCATATTTGAATTCCTCACATTTTTCTGATTCAAAAACATATATCATTTGTACTATTTGGATTTATAATTTAAAAGTTATTTAAAAACATATTTGAATTTGAATTTAAACATTTCCTGGAATTGTTTTATTAAAACAGATAAACGGAAAACTTTTTATACTCAGCCAGTTCTAGCCCAAGTCACTGACGGTGGGCCGCTGCTGATTGGGCGAAAACCGCGCACAAAACTTTCCTCACCGCGAGCTGAGCTAGCCCATGCAGCTGACAGGTGGGACCTGTGGGCTATGGGCCCACGTGCCAGTGGCTGAGCCCGCAGGGGCTCACAGGTGGGTACGGCTGGAGCACGGGTTAAGGTATGAAAAATGCGGGTGCCTTTTTTGTAAAAAGGACAGGGAGGCTGACCGGTGGGGCTCGGTGTACCGCGGGTTAAGGGCGAATTAAAAAGAGGGCTATTTGTAAAGCGACCATAGGCCCCTGTTGATCTTCTCTGATGAAACTGTCGAGCGGACGGTGCTCGACAGGGGGACGCGCGACGCAGGGGAATCGAACCCACGACCTAGCGGGCGGGCGCGGCGGCGGCTGCCGCTGCGGTGGAAGGGAGGCTGTTGACAGGATGGGAGTAGGGCGGCTAGGTAAGCGGTACGCGACGCGGGGTCGAGCAAACGCAAGCGCACGCCGGCACGCAGAGACCGCTCGGTGAAAAGTCCGGCAAGTACGGGCCTCGACGGCGCGAGAGGAAGTGTCAAGGGGGGTCCAGGGCTCACCGCGAGGTGGTCGACGGTGATGGAACGGGCCGGGGGCGACGGAACGGCGACGATACTGACGAACGGCGGCGCTAGGGTTTCGGTGTGCGCGTCGGTGTTTGGCGTGTACTGGCCTTCTCCTCCTCGCTGGGGTGCTCCGGGAGATGTAGAGGAGCAACGCGGTCTTCCTCGACACCCTCCACACCACGCCCGCCTCCTCGATCCGTAGATGGCAGCAGAAGCCGAGGTGGTGGCCGGAGTAAACAGAGGTGGAAGGGGAGGAAGAGGAGGTAGGGCACGGCGCGAGGCCAGGGGAATCTGGGGGCATGGCAGAGACGGTAGGGGCTTGGAGATAAGGACGGGAGAGAGAGGGGGATGTCGTGGGGCTTGGGTTGGGAAAAGTGGCTTCGGCCACCTTTTGCCACCTCGAGCACGTGCTCGCAGGCTCGGGCAGGGGTGTAGGGCTGCAGGTGGGACTCGGCCGGGAGAGAGGGCCAGACAGGGAGAGAGGCTTGGGTGGTGGGGCTGCAGGGCAGGGAGAGAGGGAGAGAGGCCGAGAGAGAGGGTCGGGTAGCTAGGGTAGATTAGAGAGGGGTGGATCGGTTTAGGGTTTTGGTTAGGGGTAGAGAGGGGTAACTAGGGCCAGGTTGGCAGAGAGAGAGAGAAAGAATGAGAGAGGGAGGGAGCTAGGGTTAGCTAGAGGGGGAGGCTCAGGTTAGGGTTGGGGTAGATGGGGTAGCTCCTGCGTGGGCCAGCATGGCAGGGAGAGAGATATAGGTGGTGAGGGTGGAATGGTAGGCTCGGCAAGGGAGGGTGGTGGTTAGAGCTATGGTTTTTAGAGAGAGAGAGATTAGAGGGAAGGCTAGGGTTAGGGTTAGATTAGGGTTTTACTAGATCATGCAAGGGTGGTTTAGGGTCTTGTGGTGATCCACCAAGATCAAGCCCAAGGGAAAGGGGATGGTGAGGTGGAGAGGAAAGTGAGGAGAAAAAGTGGTGTAGGGTTTTTAGGAAGGGTTTGATATGATCAACACATGGCATGCATGGATGGGGGATGGTAAGGAAAACAAGATCAAGGTGAAAAGAATTGAGAGAGAAAAGGAGAGCTCACAAGAAGGATCCACTCAAAAATTCCAAGCAAAACCAAGGGAGATCAAATGGTGGTGATTGTTGCATGGCCCATGCAAAGCATTAAATACCATGTTTTAATCTTGTGAAAACAAAATAAATAATCATGGCATTTATACATGTGCATTCCAAAATGATGGGGTAAGGCCAAGCTAAAAGAATTAAAAGAATGTTCCATGTGGAGTAGATGGAGATGCTCATATTTGAATAAAAATGGGACATGCTAGTGTGTATGTGCCACTAGGTATTTAGTAAGCCCAAAAATATCCCAACATGAACATATATTCCAAAACAATCCATATGGAAGCTAGAATAAGGGGTATTACTCACAAAGCATGCCAAGATGGCTCCACATATCAATAATGTGAAAACAACAAGATGCCGGTGTGAGAGCATGTAGAAATAGAAATGGATCCATCCCAACCCACATGAGCTAGAGGTAAAACCAAATAAAGTGCAATGCTCACATATGGTGGAATGGTGGAATGGTGGGGTGGTGACAAGAAAGGTGGTGGAGTTGAATAAAAGATATGCCCCCAACTCAACTTGGGCATCAAGCATTTATCAAGATTCAAATACAATATATCAAAAGCTAAATACAATTAATAATGCATATGAGAGAAGAACCAAATGAAAAGGATTTTATGTGATGCTCAAATGCAAGGAGGCATGATGACATGAGCATGATATAATTATGATGCAACAATTATATGTAGGAAGTAGCCATTATATTACTAGACCATGTAGCATTACATATGTTAGACAGATGGGATGATGAACCAATACCCAACCTAAACATCGTGATTCGATCATGTCACGAAGTTCAAGTTACGATGATTAGAAATGGATCCTCGTAGACTATTCCTTAGACCGTGAGGCTATATCAATCACTGTCTCCCGAGAGTGCTTAGATAGCATCAAACGCCATCTGGTAAAACGGTGGTTATAAAGGTGTGTTCAGGTATTCGGAGGAAACCGTGGAGGAAATATATGTCAAGAGCGGGATTTGTCCGTCCATGTGACGGGAAGATACTCAAGGGCCCACTCGGAGAAGTTATATCCAATAGTTGCGCAGCGTGTGATTAGATCACGGGGATATCACTTGTCGGAACGAGTCAAATAGCATTGTTTAGTAACAAGATTGAACTCGACATGAATATGTCATTGATCAGGTCTCATACAATGCAAGTATCGAATGACAAAGGGAATAAGACACGACTGTCCCAGTTCAAACGACGAAAGATCTTTGTGGAACGCAGAGGGGTCACATGGCCATCCAGGTCCCTCTGTTGATCATTGGTGCGGGAGTGTCCTGGCCATGTCTGGAGTGTTTCTGAACCGTAGGGTATCACGCTTAAGGGCTTGATGATGCTTAGAGAGTGTTTATAGGATCGGTAGAATCACTGAAGAAAAGAAGGGAGAAAATCGGAAGGGTTTCGGTAAGTTCGGAGGATGTCCGGAGTGGAGGTGGAAGGTGTTCCATGGCCACAGAGATTAGATAATGTGTGAATGAATGTTAAATATTGATTTAATGATTTAATCATAATTATTTAATAAAGAGAAAATCAATTAAAAAGGTCAAAGGCTTAATGGGCCAATTTCTGGAGGGAGAAGGCCCATTAGGGAAAAGGAGAAAGGGGAGAAGGGGCAAGGGGGAGGCCGGCTGGGCCTAGCGCCCCCCCCCCCCCCCCCCCCGCGGGGCCCACTAGTGGTCGGCGGCCACCTCCTCCCCCCCCCCCCTCCTCTCCTTTAGCCCCACCCCGGGACTTGAGGGGAGGTAGTACCTCCCATCCCCCTATATAAGGTGGGGTATTTGGCCTAGAAAATACAACCCAATAATCAATAAAGGTCTCCCCACTTTTGGGAGGACCTCTAATTGATATTTTCTCTCTCCCCCTCTCTCTCATGACCGTGGTCCTAAGTCTGGACTACGCGAGCGAGAGACATCTTCACCGCGGAGCGCCGTCGCGCTGCGAGATTTGGATCCGGGAGCTCTACTTCCGCAACTGCTGCTGGATTGGGGAAGCGGGAGTCATCGTCAGGCACCGGATGTGTGTAACTCCCACGAGGTTTCACACTTGAGGCACTCAAGTCGTTGGAGCCAGAAGGGCGCAAGGACTTCATCACGACCTTGAGGTCGGCTTCGGCTCGTCTACATCAACCACGCTCTCCTGAGCGTTGACAACGCTTTTTGATCTTCAAGGGTAAGTTCACGAAAAGCCCCTCCCGTTACTGTATTACTAATAGATAGGTCCTGGCAGCTTCAGGGGTTCAGGGGCGTAGAGTAAAATTTTATTGTTTTTATGCGCGGAACCCCTTCATATGTGTGCTCACCAGGTCACATAGGACAATGTTTGTGAGTATATGGCGGCAAATAAACTGCCATGAATGTCTTTTCCTTAAGTTTCACATGATTCAGTTCATTGCTCTTATTAATTATGCGTCTATCTCTTGATTTGACTCAGAAATTACCTAAGAGTGATACAAAGCAACTCTGGGCCAGATGAAAGGGCACAATAGTCTTCAAGATGCAGAGCAAAGTAGTGCAAATTGAGGGATGCTATGCCATTAACTAGATAGATGGGCGCTTAGCAGCTACTTCTAGGTGGATCAAGTTCAAGAAAGCAGCCAAACTTACCATCGGAATAATGGTCAAGGTCGATGTATCTCGCTGCCCTGAATTTCTCACTCTAGTCACGAAGTTCCTAGCTGTCTAGCTCTTTGGTCGCATGCTTTTATAATTAATTATATGGTTGTCTTATCGGTTATCTCCACTGATCATATATGGGTGGTAAAATTGTGACGACCTCTTGCTGGATTGGAGCTATGACTAGTACGTACCGGTATGGTATATGTATCTATATGACGGTTCCGTATATGACCAACTATTATGAAATTAATTGTGTTCAATATTAATTTGGATGTTGCTGCTAGGGAATACGCAGATTGAACTATGAGGGACAAACTGACCGTGCACCAAGTTTTTTAGAGCTGAAACAACAGATTCTCTTTGAACAGTTTTTATACACCCTCCGGTCCATATTAGTATTCTCAACTTTGTCCAGATACAAATGAATCTAGTCTAAATACTTAACTAGATACATACGAATCTAGACAAACTTGAGAACATTAATATAGACCGGAGGGAGTACATGAATATCTGTCAAAAGAACTACTCCCTCGGTCCAGAAATAAGTGACTTGGGATTGTCTAGATTCATATATATCTATACACTAAAACGTGTCTAGATACATTCGGATTTAGATAAATCTGACTCACTTATTTGTGGACAAAGGGAGTATCTCTTTTTTCCTCCCTTGGTGAGGTATTTTTTTTCAAATCCAGCCGAGCCATAGCACAATGCATTTTTTACTAACGAGCAAATGAAATCTAGCCCATTTGGTTCCTCTTTAGCCTAAAATTTTCTATTTCGGCCTTTTCGGGTCAGGGGATTGCTGAGAACATCCCAGTGAAATTTGAGAATGGACCCCATGAAGCATAGCCCATGGAGTATAGCCCATGTAGAATAGCCAAAATCTTTTCAATTCAGCCTTTTGGGCATTGCCCCACGTCTTAAAAAAACTCTATCAACCCATGTTTTTAAGAAACTACTCTATTATGTTGTATTTAATAAATTGATATGCTAGGAATGCTGCCATTTTATTTTAGAAGTGATAAATATGGACACATAAAATCATTTTAAGAAGACTAATACATAAGTTATATGTACTAATAAACCTTTAATGATAAATTTTATAGAGATATTGTTGGCATAGTGGTGACGCACTCAGTTTACATCTATTGAAAGTATTGAGTTCGAATCTTCTATGCGTACATATCTTGGGTTTATATTTTTTGTAGCAATGTTGCTTTACGGTGAGGCTGACATCATGAACCCACTGCAGTGTCCCTCGAATTTAATGGGCGGGTTTGGAAAAAAAGTTAAATACTTTTACAAAGAGGCTGGCATTAGGGACCCACCATCCAAAACATACATGGCTGCATTGAGATATGTTAAGAATATCAAAGTAACAGACGCGACCGAAAAAAAGCCAGCATGCACACGTTTCTTCCAATAAGAGGCTGACATGTGGGATCCAGTAGCCTGAATAAACGGTTGATGTAGCGAACAATGTTATCAAGTTCACATCAGGGAGGCACGAGCCAAAAAAAGTTTCCACCATGTACATGTTTCTTATAATGAGAGGCTGACATGTGGAACCCAGCATCCTGAATAAACGGCTGATGTAGCAATCAACGTTATCAAGTTCAAAACAGGGAGGCGCGAGCGAAGAAAAAAAGTCCAACATGCACATGTTCCTTCTAATGAGATACTGACACGTGGGACCCAGCAGCGTGACCAAAACGGCGGATGCATCGAGCAACACTATAAGTCCAAAACAGGGAAGCGCGAGCAAAGAAAAACATTCCATCATACACGCGATTCTTATAATGAGAGGCTGACATGGGAACACACCAGCCTGATTAAACGGTTGATGCATCGATCAACGTTATCGAGTTCACGTCGGGGAGGAACGAGCCAAGAAAAAATTTTGTCATACACATGATTCTTCTAATTAGAGGCTGACATATGGGACCCATCAGCCTTGCTAAACGGCAGATGCATCGAGCATCGCTATCAAGTTCAGAACAGGGTAGCGCGAGCGAAGGAAAAAATTCCAGCATACACACGATTCTTCTAATGAGAGGCTGATATGCGGGACCCAGCAGCCTGACTAAACGGCAGATGCCTTGAGCAACGTTATCGACTTCAAATCAGGGAGACACGACCGAAAAGTATGGCCCACTAGAGACACTGGCATCCGGGAGCCACATGGCTCAAAAGATTTCATCGATTCAACATCGCACGAGGAACCGAAAATGTTACTTCTGTCATGCGAGTTTCGTCCATATTTTTAGTGGTTTCCTCGTAGTAGAGTGCGGCGAAACCGAGAAAAAAAATCATCGGCCACGGTCGAGCGAAAAAAATCGTCGCGGAAGAGGTGCCTTCTACAACGACTAACAGGCCAAATCTTTGCGGATGGAAATATTTCTTTTAGTGTCTAGCCCCCGGGTGTGAGCCTGTTCCCAGAACTCCCACCACGGTCAACCAGATTGAATCTTGGGCTCAAATTTGTTTTGTTATGTTGCTATGGTCTAACCTAACCTAAACAAATATAAAAGTCCATTGGTCAACCCTTGTATGAAAAAATCTAGGGGGCTAGATTTATGTAGCCCACGGTCTAGGGTTTGGCTGGAAACCGAGTACCGGAGCACTGGGATGCCACCTGTGCCCTAGGATATGTGCACAGAAGCTCCGAGATGCCCACGAGTTACGCCGACGGCTTCCTCTATGTCGACGGCATCGGAGGCTTAGCCAACGTTGTATTACACCGGCGGGGCTATGCTGTCGGCGTAGCGCCTCTTTCCTGTAGTGACACCGCTATCAAAGGAAGGGCTCTTTAATAGAAACTTAGGGCCAAAGTGAGGTTGGCCGTACACCCATTGTTTGAAACATGACTCCGCCACTTCATAGATATCTTGCTCGTTGGACACAGGTTTGGAGGATATTTCATGCCTATAGATTTTCATGGGTAGGCACCGGCCGGCAACCCATGCCCGTTGCCATCTCGAGACTCAGGTCCTGGATTGGCAAATGCCAATATTAAGTGAAGAAAATATCTATGTTATCTCCAAATAACTAAGAACAACCTGGTAAGATGAAGATGATCAATGCATTTACAAAATTTAAACGCTAAATGTATACACATATCACTGTCATTGATATATAACAACGGACTATGAATACATATTGTTATTAACTAGCTTTCTGAAAAACGCACAAATAAAGTCTGAGTTACAACTTACATAAAGCATGCACGTAACTCACTCCTAGCGAGCAAGAAACCTCTGGCATGTTGTCTGCCTCACAAAGAAACCTAGTCAATCTCGGAGCAGGATGAAAAACCCTGCTCGGCATAAACTAGGTCGTTAGGTTATTCTAGGAAATTAGAATGCATAAACTTCACTCTTTGACAAAATTTTATTTTCGAAGTGGCCTCAGAGCTTGGTCTCTAAAACCCTCTTTCCACCCTATAGCCAGAGGGCGCCAGCACACCTCAGCATTGGGACCAGCTCGCCGCTGAGATGCAGAGACATGACCCTATTTGTCCCGCCGACTAGCTTCCCGCCGATGAACACCACCGGAACAGACGGGCCTTTCCCCAGCATTTTGAGGAGTGCTCTCTCCATCTCCTTGCCCCTAGGGTCCTGGTCCAGCTCGTGCACCAGCGCATTCACCCCGAGGTCACAGAAGAGCCGAGCCACGGTGTGGCACATGCAGCAGGAGCTCAGAGTGAAGATCACCACGGCACGCTCCGACGCCAGCTTCATCACACGGTCCATCTCCACCTTCTAATGGTTCGTGTGCCTGAACGTATGGATCTCTAAGCGTTCTTGGCTTGAACAGGATGGTATAGCTTTCTGTTGAGACCTTGTGCTGAAGAGGAAACTTGGATGGTTTTGTAGCACAAGGGGTGGCTCCCTTTTATAGAGGTGCAAAGGTGTGTTTCTATCCACCAGAGTTGGATTCTAAGGTGCAAGTACGATCAGGAATTATTTGGAAATGACCGGTATGCATATATTGTATACTAGAGTACTTTGGATTTTCTAGAAAATCAAAATGAAGAAGCTCCTAGCTATAGGACCATGCATACACTGCATGCCATTGATATGCAGGAGATCAGATTGGATAATGTCTGGAGCCGTCTTTTCATCACGGTTGGAATAATTCCTTTTGTGTTGACCAACAGGGAATCTCACATATATGGCCACATATATATGATCCTTTCGATATCTGGTTGGCCCTTTAAGCATGCATCAACATGCATGCAACTTAATCTTGAGGACAACTTGAAGAACTTCCAAGGAGGAGTGGTCTATCTTGACTGCTGCAACTTCCTCAGAGTCAGCTATGCATATAACTAGTGAATTTTGTGCACACTTATAAGTTTCCCATGTAGATTCTTTTTATATATGATGATTGAGTTTGAGCGTCCAAAATGTCTGATTTTGATATTGTCATTTTGTTTAGAGTTAACTACTCCCTCCATCTCAAAATAGATGTCGCAGGTTTATCAAAATTTTGATGAATGTATATACTAAATAGTGTCTAGATTTATCCAAATTTTGACAAATCTGCGACATCTATTTTGAGACGGAGGGAGTGCATCTCAAAATAGTTTACTTTGTCCCCTTTATCAAACCCAATTGTTTAGATGTGGAGCCTAAGTATCAATTTTGTAGTGACTTTAATGTTCATGGAAGGAAGAAAGTTGAATTAGCTTAACCCAGATTGTGTGGAAAAGTTACATATACAAAGTAGATGAAGAAAACGTGATTAATTAGGAAAATTTTGGGGAAAGGGAAACAACAATGGGTAATCGAGTTTGAAGAATGCAAATTCATGAAGATAGTAAAATAGTCATAAATTTGGTAAAAAAATATATACTAGCAACATTTCAAAACTATTATAAAATCATGTTATATGGTCGATGGCATAATCCAAGATTCAGTAAATGATATAACGTACTTATATTCAAGCTATTCAATGGTTGGTAGTTTATTTAAAACTTTCAATAGTTTCTTTGACTATTTAGCTGCATTTAAGATTTTATTTAAAAAAACTCTTTTTTTAGGTTTTTTGTAAAATTGGTAGTTATTTTTGCTACCATTTGAACTATCATGACATAAAGTGTCAGTTGCTATTTATTAGGTTCACACTTTTCTACTTAACTGAAAGGCAGTGCTCCTGTCAGTTTCACTGAAGTATATAGATGATCAGGATTGCATATGCTAGAAAACTGAAGATTGCATTCGGTGGCTGTGCAGCTATGAATCGATAGTTAAGATTTGCTCCGGTGAAGTCCCAGGACTTTCCACCAGCCTGAAAAATACCACTGAAACTCTAAGAACCATGTCGACAACGATGCGGAATGCCCATATGGTACGGCCAGTGCGCTTCGGTTTGATAAGGAACCTATTCCGGTCGACCAGCTAGCGCAGCTTGTTTCTGGGTAACCGGCGATGAGTCGCCACAGGTTCAGAGAATAGCATCGGCAGAGCTCTCGATCTCTCATCACTCACACACACACACAGTAACACACACACACACACTGCATTATCTGTAGGTACAGAATCTGTCCAACTTGGCTGCTTTTCCTCTGAAGATTTAGCTGCTCCTGCTTTGTGGAACCCTCCACCATCAGCAGCAGCCTGGTAGTATCAGATATGAGGCGTGGCGATACCGAGGACGGCGCAATCCTTGCTTTTCCTTTGACATCATCACCGAATTGATCCTACAAAGCTCTGCTGAACCAAGGAAAGTTGAGAGAACGAGAGAGGGATTCTGCATGTGGCACCACACAGTTGCTACATGTTGCAAGCATCTACCGAAAGTCAGATATATTTTTTTCATTATTTTTCTCCGGTTTTAATGCATGACGCAAACGGTCCGGCACGTACGAATGGATATATGTCCTGGTAGAGATTTTCTTATCCTCTAGACCTGCCATGAAAGAAAAGGCCAAGTGTTCTGTTACTAGAGCAATCTCCATAGCTCCTGAAGAATCTTATTATGGTTCTTCACTAAATCTTGGCTCCTCGCCTTCTCAAGGGCTATCCTTCCTGCGAGAAGAACGTGTAGTGCAGCTCTTCAGATCAAATCTAAGATGTAACCACACATTGCAAAAAGAAAAGAATATTCTGAATTTCACATGTGTGGCATGCTGACAGCAAGAGTACCACTGCATTTTGTGTACTCCCTCCGTTCGGAAATATAAGACGTTTTAGCTTTGTGAATCGAATGTATCTAGATGTTTTTAGTGTATAGGTTCGTAGAGGTCCGCAGTGAACCTATACACTAAAAGGTGTTTAAATACATTCGTTTTCACAAAGCTAGAATGTCTTATATTTCCGAACGGAGGGAGTACAACTTAGTTCATAATTTTAAAATGCAACTAGAGAGGTTTTCTCTAAAACAATACAGCTAGAGAGTTAAACAGTACTGTCTGTAGCCTGTGCACGATTAATTTGCTGACATTATGTCCTGGCATGTTCATCACAAGACCTAACCTAGCTACATTGCTGCTGTACATATGTCAGCCTTGATGTGCCGACACCTAAGAGGATCTTATGCCTTGGCTCTTTATTGTTCGATATGCATGAGCACGATGGGCCTGCCTAAATTACCTAAAACCATGACAACAACCAATACCATCCATTTCAAATCAGTGTGCAGCCTCATCTGATCCGAACATATCATGTTCTGTCCTCTATTCCCCAGTTTTAAGGATTTAGATTCCAGTTCTGGATATGGACAGCAACACGGTAATAACTCTATCTATATCTATCATCATCCTTTCACCTTAACGTTGAGGACATCCAGTTTGCATGCTTCTATCTTGCTTACAAAATGTTGTCATGGTTTCTACGCTATTTAGATTTTTGTGTCTCAAGACCTTCTTTGAATGCATACAAATGATTTGGATTGATTCTGAAACAATGTACAAGATCACATACTCCTCTCAAGTTTCCAAGAAGATAACAGTAGCATCAGAATCCAACTCCTGAAGAATATAACATGATGGGCTTCACCCACATTGGTAGTACATAAAGTCGTGATGGTGTTATACATATATATGTAAGATTGTAAGACAGACATCCGGGTGATCATGATAACCGACTGTTCGTCTTGCGGCAGTAATACACTAGTAGCTGAGATTCAAGAGATGAATTGAATCTTAGTACAATTGGTAAAGCGGCAAAGAGCTCAAGGGTGAAGCTGACACTAGACATGCAATGCCGCGAAACAATGCTTCTTCTTCTTCTTCTTCTATGTGTATGGTTCTGGCTTTGGTTGCACAGACCAGGTGAGACACCAGGGCAACGTATCTACAAGTTGTTTTCAGACGAGTCTGTTGTCGACGGAGAACTGCCTCCTGATAAATCTGCAGGCCGCGAGGTCGATCGAGTGTTGTATGAGCTGCAGTGGCTGCATTTGTGGCCAATCACGTGGAAGTCCACTTCCGAGACTTTGTTGCAGTCGTTGCAAAGAACCCAAACCTGGATGTTTTAGCACAAGGACAGACCACTGTTAACTATGTGTCCCACAAAAAGTCTGACTAATGCATGAGAGTTGGCATGACAAGGGCTTCTCATGTCTTCAAACATTGAGATTTAGATCAGAAACATGGTATGACTTCTGTGGAATAGCTAATTTTTCAATATGGTAGGTGGCAGAAAAAAGTTCCCAGCTGGGTTCTGCAAGTGTGGCCAGTGAAGATGGTTTGAATGTATATATGTATATCAATGAGCAACATAACATTTGCTCATGCACTAGCATAAACAACTTTGGTAATGCAAAGCCATGCCTGTTAGACTATATAGTTCAGTTGCAAGAAAATACCTTGTAACGGTACACAGGAGGCATAATTGTTGCTTCGATCTACATAGAAAAAACCATTCATTATTGAAGCAAGCTCCAAAATATATCTAAATATTAAGCTGTTAAGAACATGAATGGATCACAAAGTCAGAATATGGTGAGTACTTGTGGAGTGATTGTTGCAAGCTTTATTCTATCCGTTTCCTGATAGAACAAGTTTTGTTTTACTCCGATAAAGTTTACAGCTTATTTATTGCATAGCATTGCATTAGGAACAGATAGCGTTGATTCTAACTCACACGTTGCAATATATTATATTTAGAAATAAATGATATACCTCTTGATCCAACATGCCCCAGTGATGTGTCATGTCAAGAGCTGTCTTTGAGCATATTGGACAAGAATATCTGTAGCATCATAAGCCAATAAATAGTTACTACAAATGCCACCGCATCAGAGGATTAAAAAAAAGGAATAACTAACCACACAGGTATCTCCAGGTTAAAACGAGGGAAGAGATTTACTTATTATGTTCCACCATCTCAGAAAAACAGTCCATGTGCATGGTGTGTCCACAGGAAAGAACTCTTGTCCCTTTTAATGAATCAAATAGATACTACACAGAAAATTCCACTTTAACATCTCAATAGTTCCAATTAGTGAAACGGTAAAAGCTCTTGATGATACCTCATAACAGATTGGGCAGTTCTGTCTCATCGAGTCCTCGACACACTGATGGTTATCACGCAACGCAATAGCATAGCAAGACCCTGTTTATTGCACAACAAATAAGTAAGAAATTTAACATATTGATATGAGTATTACAGGCAAGACTTCGTTCTATACATCATTCGTATTGTCCGCAGGTTTATAATTGAACCAAGATAACTTTGCAACTTATGCAGGGATCACTGTTCATCGCTAAACTTTCTATAACCTGACATTACATGATTAAGACTAGATAGTGGACTCATTAATTGTATACTAATAGGCTTAGATTATCCCACTTGCTTCACATAATTATTAAGGCCTGATGAACCATTTAGTTGCCATAAAAGGGTTAATTTCCAGTTCCAGCAGGAGAAAGAACAGCTTCAGGAAGAAGTAATTAGGCATGCTACTGCATCATGTGTCTGGAAGACAGGAACAACAGTTAACACAAAGCCAAAATAATCAAAGCATACCACACTTTGCACAGTGGAAGTAGTTTTCCTTGCCACCAACCCTGGTTGAATTTGAATGCATTAAGGTTTAGTACTTTGCTTAATAATAATTAATAATGTACACGTGAAACATAGTGTTTAATTCTCACCTGCATATGCCACAATCATGGCAATGGTACTGCCCTTTCTCTGTCTGTAGCAGAAGACAATGCATCAGCTGATAGGAAACACACTGAGTACATAACCATAGAAAACAAAAATGAAACCTACGTCGTCATCATAAAACTTGCATGCATCACAGAAGTATTCTCCCATATTGACTCCACAGCTTGTGCACACTTGTGACACCTGAACAACAAAAAGAGTTTTAGTTTGAGCACAATGATAACCTATGTGACATGATTACCAATGTTAAAAGTTTGCAGTGTATAAGTCATACCGGTTGTTCAGTATCACAGAGCAGACATACTACCTGTAGCAAAGAAGGAAACCAATCATTCAGAATTTCTGAAGCCTACTGATTGAATAGAAAAGGAAAGGGAGCGAGAGGTGTACCTTTTCGACATCCTGGCGACATATACTATGCCGATCACCCAAAGCCTACAATGAAGACGATGCCATCAAAACTAGTTAAACTCGGTAAATGCAGTTTGTTGCTCATTAGCTGCTCTATGCAAACTATTGACATGTAACAGATTTATTTTTTCCAAGGGAATGTTGAAACTCCAATACGAGTAACTATTATCAAATGAGTCAGAAGTATCAAGTCCTCATGCTGTTAATTTGCAGTTTGATCTATTAAGAATAACTTGTGTTCCAGATTTATTTTGCCAGCACCCTGAATATTACATTCTACCAGTCATTGAAATTTCACAAGGACACTTATCGTGCACAAGTTTCAACCAAACTAGTTGTTCGAAAGGATTAAAAGAACAAAATCTATATCTAAAACAGACACAATTTTACAGAGCCATGCTATACTAGAAATTCGATATTGATGAACCAACTCAACTTGTGAGGTTCCCATGGAAGAGGTTGATGTTTAGAGTTTGGATGATGGCGTCTTTTGTTACCTCTCGGGCACAAACTGGCCATACATCTTCTTTCCCTCGCTACAAACAGAAGTAGGTGATACCGCACTACTCCTAGCTAAATAGTTTAACATCCCAAGGAAACACTATATGGAGCGAGTGGGTGATAATCACAATATCACACGACAAGGCGAGTTGCCTTCTACATGGATGGACAAGCTAATAATTGCACTACGGTCGTGAGCAAACAAAAAAAAACGCTACCGTACCGTGGCCTCGTTGTGGCAATGGCGGCATGGGAACACCTCCTTGCAGCACGGTGCCACGATTTTGCATCTCCGCCGGTAATGCTCGCACCTGCGCAGTAGAAGGGACGAGTTAGAATCGGCTCCGACAGATGAAACTTCGAGGGGAGACCAGCGATGGATCACGAAGTCCAACGAGACAATGAAGGAACCTATCCTTTATTTAATTTTAATTTTTTTGCAGGGAAAGGAAGGAACCTATCCGACAAAGCAAAGGAGCGAAATCGCAACAAGAAGCGCGCGCAGAGCAAGGGGAAGACGGGGCAATCGCACGGAATCGAGCAAATTCGATCCCCGAGAAGAACAAATCCCAACAAAATGGGGGGAGAGAGCTAGAGAGGGGATGCTGCCTAACCCGTGCTCCATCTTGCCCACGTCACGACGGTCCCCCTCTCCGTCTACGGTAACGTCGTCGACGGGGAAGTGCGTTCCTCCCATCCCCGGCGGGCGGCGGCGGCGGCTGTGGGGAAGGGGGAGGAGTCGGTGGCAGGGTTGTAGAAAGGAAGGAAACCGAGGGGCCTATGGGTAAAAATGGATCGATTGGATGGAGAAGGCGGCCAAAGGTAGCCTCCGGTTTTTCTCTTCTTTTATTGGTCCGGAAGAGGAAAGGGCCGTCAGCAAGCCGGGGGCTGCGCCTGCTGCCTTAATTGCTAACTGTCCCCCTATGATCTCATAAATTGTGGATAGGAATTTTGGTACTTTCTTGGATCCATAATAAAGGTTGATGGTTTGGTACTAAATCAGCTACACTTATTATATCTATTATACTATCTTTTATAAAACTGATGTATTTAGACTTTTTTTTAGTGTGTAATTTCACTCAGAACCTACCCACTAAAAATGTCGGGGTACGCTGGTTTCACAAAAGTTAAAACATCTTATATTTTGTAATGAAGGGGGTATATTTTTAATAAAATTGTTGTAACTAGAAAATCATTTAAAATTTCTAGATGAGTAAAAGTCAAATTTGACTCTAAAATTTTGAATGGTACTCAAAAACTATGTACCTGTGAATTGAAAAAGTAAACACTTGTTACTTTCCTTGGTGAGTAAAAGTAGGAAAAGTTGTAAGTTTATTAATGAAATGATTATTAGGATCACCATGATGCAAAAAGAAGAAGCATATTGACTACATGAAACATAATATTAATGGATAATGTTCAATAGAAATGCATGAAGATTTCATGTAACCTCCTTTATGAATTTAAACATGACAAGTATGTCCAAAACATAAACAATAGCCTACCACTGTGGAGTTTATCACACATCGTACACTTAAAATTGAGGAAGTTTAGATCCAAAAGATAGAGCTATAGATGATGACTCTGAATAACTTTCATGTAAATGTTGGCTCTATCAGATACTAGCTTGGTTATTAATTCTCTTCCGTCAAGTTAATTTGTTTAATTATTGAACAAAAATACACCTCTTCCATGCCTTCAATGGTGCTAGCAAAAATCAAAGATGAAGGAAGAGCATGGATCCTCGCATGGAAAAACACCTAGCGCGACAGGTGTCATAGTTTTGGCATAACTTTGTGAGGAGATGGGATATGATGTGATGTAGTTTTTTTTTAGAAATGGGGCATGTGATGTAGTAATATGTTTTATTTTTTATTTGGCCTAGGCTGCCCTAATTTTCTCCTCTCATTCAATGAAACGTAGAGATCTTTCCCGTTAAAATGGAAATGATCACTTTCACCTCCAAACAATCATTCAATGAACTACATCCATGCCCCTCAACTTTTTTTTTGCAAGTCTCTGACCCTCAACTTCGTCGGTATCATCTCTCCTCCATCCGCATCCATGCATGAGATTATCATTTGGTTGATTGCACAACTATGACCGGAAACGAGTATTAAGTTATAATGCTTTAAAAATGTATGAATATTTCATCGTAAACTTTGTATGAATTTATATAAGCAGAACAAGTAGGTGCAACACACAAGCAATACACCCTAGCTACCCCATCACATTTATCGTATATTCATACCTCAAACCGATTGTTCGGGAGCTGGACCTCTTGTGAACCTTATCCTCTCCTCCTCCCCTCTACTACAGTAGCCGCCCGCCCGCCTCCTTGCGTCGCGCCACCCCAAGGCCTTGCTCGTCGGCACCGCTGGTTGAGATGGGCTGAGGTGGGGCGGCCCCTGTATAGTAGGATGTAGGCTTCGTTTTGGGGCTTTGTCCCTAGTTTTGGTGGTTGTGTGCCGTCGGGGTGTCCGCCCCTCTGTGGCCGAGATGTGGCGGCGATCGTTGTGGCTTGAGCTCCGCTTGTGGTGCTCCAATGGCCGGAGACGAGAGTGGATGGAACCTTTAGCCCCCATGAATAAGGCCTTGGCCTAGTCCTGGTGTTGTGCTCCCTTCTTTCTTCCCTCCATGTCGGTCGGCCATGGTGACGAAAGGCGGGGGTGTGAAGTGGAGATGGGTGCTGGCCGGGTTAGCTTCCCTACGGTGCTTGGCATGGCGGCAGGGATTGCTTCCGAGCTTGGGTGTTGTGCCTCCTTGGTGGAGGACGGCTGCGTATTTCTCGGCAGCAAGCCTCCCGAATAAGCACCTCCATCGCCTTCACTATTGTCGGTTTGTCGACTCTACTCTCTTGGCCGGCCTGGGTGGCGAGGGAGAGAGTGAAGCCGTCAATGGTGCAACTGGCTTTTGGCGGTGGCTGATGCCGAGCTACTCTTGGTGTGCTGGAGCAGCGCCTGGAGGTTTCTTCGTTTTGCAACTCGGTTGATCTGCTCGCAATTCTCTGGTGGAACTTCGGGTCCAGCTCTTCTTCTGGCTTGCGGCCAGCCGTGGCGGCGAGGGCAAGTTGGGATGAGATGCTGCATTGGAGGTTCTGCTCGGTTCTGCGCCGATGTCGGTTGATGCGGGTGTGAGCTAAGCTGCAGTTGTCTCTGGCCTGCCGAGGTGGCGAGGAGGGTGGCTGTCGTGGTTCTGCTTCGGGCTGCGTCCATCATCATTGGCTTCTGCCTAAGAGGTGCTATGGTGTTGTGTTGTTTTGGAGCTTCCCTCCGACGTGTTTTGGTGGCTTTGCTCCATCACCGTGTCGGACTTTATGGCAGTAGGGCTGCCGCTCTACCGCTGCTCTTCCTCTGCGCCGGTGCTCGTCAGCTCTTCTTCTCCAAGTGGTTTGTCCCCGAAGTTTTGGAGGTGGTTGGTTGCGGAGGCTCTTCTAGCCGGTTCGAGTTTGGTCGAGCCCTCTACTCAGACCTTGATGTTGGCTTGCCTCCGAGGTCGCGGGCGTTGGTGGCAGAGGCACCGTGGGCCTGATTGCATTTTACTTTTCAGCTTGGGTGTTTTCTAATTAGGTGGAGGCCTTGTCTTCGAATTTAGGTCCTTTTGCGAGTGTTGCTGGGGTCCTCCATGTATTTTTCTCCTGCCACAATTGTATCTTGCGGCTTATAAAATTTGGGTGCTTTGCACCCTTAATCGTTCAAAATAAAACCGATTGGTTCGACATGAAAAAAAATACACAATTTTAATACGGATCATTTTCAAGCACTCTCGTCGGTGTATGCATTTCCTGGATTCGGGACAGAAAGAATGGAATAGTGGAATTCAGGTGGAGAACAGTGTTGCGTTAGGCCAGTCCTACGCACCCACCCACTGCATTATTATCATTTTATGGTTTGTCAAGGAGCGCCATTACGACGTTGATCAGTCCATGTCAACTTGCCAATGAAGATAATAAAGGGGGTGATGAGTTGTGCGTGCACATGGCATGGGCCGCACGCACGCCTTGGTACCGGCACGCCAGCAGATGAGGAGGTCCATCTTCTTTTCTATGTTTCTTGCAGCTTCCTCCTTCCTGCTCTGCCGGCTTCCGTTCTTTATTCGTTCAATTCATTCAACGAGATGAGATCCATTTGCTTGCACTCTCGCACCTCTTCACGCCTCATGCTGATCTTAAACATTTACAAAATTGTCTGAGATTTTTTTGACAGCATACTTAGTTCTCTGTTTACTCCTGGACCGTTAGATTGTGTCGCGAGATTTACCCAGACTATTGAATTGTTTTGTGATTTGTGCTAGTCATGAGTTGCAGTATGGGTTGCAATTGAGATTCAATGTAGAATTAAGTTAATTCTCAGTTGACTGAAAATTAGTCACTCCCAATGAATGTCCCTCACGAAATTTCTGTATTCCAAACAGGTTGGCAAAGAAGTCGGCAGAGCCGGCGTAGAGATTCCGAAGGACATTCAGTACCAAATGGTGCAGTCAACAACGTAGGGCACCCGCTTCATATCATCAACTTATTGTCGTCAGTTGGAAACAATCTTTCCATCTACAACATCTAGGTATATGGGCTAGAGATGAACTAAAACTCCAATGGTGTATTGTACAGATCAACACCAAACGCCCTGAAATGAGATTCTTGTGTGTACATTGTAAGACCACGAGCAAAGATAAGAACCAAACAGTCGATGAACATAGTCTTGCAGAAACGGCTCCTTGCTCCCCGATGATAACCAGAACTTTGACAGATTTCATGAACAAGGTCCAAGCTATGTGTTTGTGGCTGGTGCGGGAGTGGTTCCGGCATCACTAGTCACCTCTGGCTCTGGGCCATCAGTTAGATGTCCATTCTCGGAGGCCGTAGTTCCAGCAGCCTCGATCGACTGCCTTCTCTCGATGCCTCCCGACTGCCTTCTCTCAATGCCTCCAGACTGTTTTCTCTCGATACCTCCAGACAGTTTTCTCTCGATGCCTCCAGACTGCCTTCTTTCGATGACGCCTGACTGCCTTCGATCAATGCTGCTGATCCCTGAACTTGACCTTGAAGGTACAGTCAAAAGCTGGCTGACAGAATCAAATGTGCTCCGGCACTCTGTGATCAGCGCTCCTCCATTGGGATAGCATCGTCCAAAACATGCAGCGCAGTAAGGATATGCGACCTGAGATGAGATGGGCATTTTATATTTGAGACTTCTCTGAGTTGAAAGAAAAATATTACCGAATGCAATTTAGATCTGATGGGTTTGGGGCGCTGAACACATTCTGTTTTCTATCCTTGCCGAGGCACACTTTTTTCTCTTTTGCTATTTCCGTAAGAAGTGCTTTATCATATATGAAACTAAAGTTACCTCAATAAATGCCTGGCAAAGTGAGATGAAAAGGGAGGACTCATTTCCACGCAGCATCCGCATGGCATTGTATCTGACTAGGGAGTCAGAAACCGCTTGCAATCCTTTCACCACCTCCTGAGCAAGGACATGCTTCAAGCTCAATGGTGCACATGGTTTTAGCTCGTTCATTGCTGCCGAAACACCTGCATCCAAGAGTTTGAAACATGGACAATGTCAGCTTGTATACTCGCTAGCACCATTTAGAGTCAACACATGATGAAATAGAAGTTATTCCTAAAACTTACCATTAACAAACACTGCAAGAGGTGGATGTTCCATTAAAACAGAAGGTGGTGTCACATCATCAGAAGTATCATCCACAACTCCATTCGTGACAAAGCCAATAGATGGCATCGGAACCCAACGATGTGAATCCAAGACAACCTAGCATGATTAGAAAATATTATAGTGGTATCAATTACGGTGCTACAGTAATATTTGAGCCTAGAGGATTGCAGAGTAGGATTCAAAAGAGCAAACCAGTTGGTTAAGTACCAAGGACCTTATAATATGAATTCATGCTATGGTTATCTACAGAAGAACGAAATAGCATAGCCACAATAGTTAACACACGTAGTGTGCAAATGCTTACCTGAAAATTCTCAACCGCCATACTCATATTCTTTGAGAACAAATTTAAAACCGCACTGCAAGAAGTAGATAACATCAGCAAACACAGCCCCTTTCCAGCAAAGACAATAAATTATAATAATTAAATACTAATTACTTTTCAAAAATTGGTGGAAGAAGACCACGGAAATCCAGTCCAACCAAGCCAAGACCCATTGCACAATACTGCAAAATATCAAGTGATAGAAAATTACAAATTATTCGAACTTTTGGTACCAAAATTTTGTATCTATGAACTGTTACTCAGCAACAAAAACAAGCAAAGGTAACTACTCACCATGCACTGTTCAAGAATGTTTGACAGGGAGCCACCTTCCGTTATATTTGGCAGCATAACTTGAAGAGTGGTGAGGTGATTACTAACTTGGTGCATTGCCCAGCTGAAAAGCAGCCCACCATCACTATTCTCTTCACTTCCGGATTTATCATTGTTGAATATCGCTCGATACTGATTGACTACATCAAATAGATGTGTCCTGTGGCAACTCACCATGCCTTTTAGATAATCATATACATTCCTTTGGTCCAGATCATCGAGAATGCCAGAAAGCCATGCTTCCCTACATCTCAGGAACTAAAACTTACATCAGAATTAGGAGGTAAAGACAACCAAATTATTCTAATTACTGCTATGAGTATGACCTATGAAAAAGAGAGAACTGCAAGGTCATAAATAAAATAGAAATCTAACTTGGATACTTGGAGACATGTTAACCAACAAAACTAGTCATACATTTGATTGTATGGAAAAGCAGTATCTAAAGTTGAAACAGAATTTTATTAACATCACATGAAAAATTCAGAATACCTGTAAGCGCAATTCGGATTCACTGAACACACCAATACGGCGCAAATGTGCAACAATACGAAGGCATTCTGGTAACTGCAGGCAATAAATGAAAAAGACTTAGATACATATGTGCTGAAGAGAGTAGACAGATCAAACAATTTGGGGCAATAAATGACACAAGACAAGGAAATACATTTCACCAATACATCAGAATATAAAATTTACATAAGTCGACTACACATTAGGCAATATAGCACAATATGGGCCAGTGTAAAATATGAAAACTGTGCCAGACATTAATAAGTTTAGTCAACCAACATCATCACCTGAATATTTGATCGAAGTTTCTGGAGAAGCTGTGAAATTAGTGATTGTATCGTCTTCTTGACTTCGACAGCCAATCCTTGGATGACAGGTAAACTTCAATTGAAATAGCAAATGGTTAATGATATTCAATGATGGACCACGACATGTATTATGTTACATGACTTACTCTGGGTGTAACTTTGAAATTTTACTAACAAAAGCTTCTAGATCAAGTGCCTCATCGTAGTTTCCATTCCGTATGCATCTGTAAGCAGTAACATTTTAGTTGTTAGTCTTGTTACACATGATTCATCATTGATACGGCACTTGAAACTATACAGTACGGGACAATAATATGGTAAACAGTCTATGCAAGATAAACAAAAACCAAATGAAACATCAACAACATTAGTCAACTCAAATATGAACAAAATATCCCAAGGAAACACTAAGAAACATGTCACATACGTGTCCATAAGTTGTGGGATTTCAAGTAGGTCAAGCAAGGTACTGTGATTGGCTAGTAATGTCTGATTGAGCTTCCTCTCTTCCAAAATTTGATGTGCGGACTCGACAAACTCGGTGCAACCAGATGTTAAATTTGGTATCTCCTCTACCTACAATAAGTAAAAAACAATACTGTCAAATATTTCATTTTCCTACTTCCAACATGCCTAAATCTTGTATGAATATAATATTGCACTGGAATGAAGTAAAAGCTGCATAACAATGAACATGTGATTAATTTCACCTACTACTGTTGGTAGTTTGAAATGAACACCACTTCCATAGTTTCAATTTTGTAGTATTAATGAGAAACATTGATACAACAGACAGACATATGGTGGTTATTTTCAGAGCAAGGTGATGCAATGACATCAATAAGTCTGTATGTGAACTAGATGATTTCGACTACAGCTAAAATCAATCACATGAGAAGCAGATGCATAGCAGAGATCCATTCCATTCATTATAGACAGGCAACAAACAGCATGAATGATTTAACTGATGTTCGACGGAAATAAGGAAAAAATCCCTCATGTGAATAGTTGTATTCACAACCTGACAGGACAAGCCGATGAATCAACAGTGGGCGGACTTGGATTATCTTATCATGCCTCTCAGCTCACTAGCACTCACAAATGACAGCATAATCACATTTCTAGATGAACACGCAGAAAAAATTACACCTCAAATTTCTCGTTGAATATCAAAATGAGGTCTACTAGCTATGCCTAGATCACTCCACCTCAAATTGCAGCATTCAGCGGACCACTCCACCTAGCATTGTTCGATTTTTGCACAATAGAGAAAGTCAAGTTGAGATCTACTTATTCATCGCATAAAGCAACAGACGTTTCTGACGCTAAGGGGCATACAGAATTGTACAGGGCAGACTGCTACGAGCTGAGATCAGCTGACATTACCAGTGCCTCGAGGTGCTTGTCGAACCCCTCGAGCTGCGCCCGCACGAAGGAGAGCGCCTCGGAGGCGGCTATGAAGGCGGCGTAGTTCTCCACCGCCACCTCCTGCATCTGCCGCCGCACCCGCTCCCCGTCCACCCGCAGCAGCTCCGGCTCCTGCGCCGACACGAACACCAGCATCAACACATCACTAGATCACTACCACCGTCGATCATAGTAAGGATTATGGGGCGCCGGAAGAGGAAGTGGTCTCGTGGGCGTACCTTGTGGAGGCGCTCGATTGAGAAGGAGAGGAGCTCGGAGACGTAGGGCTGGTAGGCGGCTCCGGAGAGCGGGAGCACGGAGGCGCCGTCCATGTCGGCGCCGGCGGCGGAAAGTTCTGACGAGTGGCGGTGGCCCGCGTCGAGGAGGTCCATGGCGAGAGAGATCTGGAGAGAGAGGAAGACAGAGTGGAGATGGAGGTTGTTGATTTTAGCGGTTGAGACCCTTCGCTCGGGGTTTAGTTTAGTTTTTCAGTTTAGTACTCCTAAAATTCAAGAATTTTATATACAGTGCATCGCTTTGTACAAAAATGGTGAAAAATATGAAAGTCAGATGTTATGTTCGGTGAATTTGTATGTACTAAATCAGTCACTTAGGCCATCTCCACTCGGGGTCCTCAAAGGCCTTCCAAAGGCTTACGAGGCCGTCGGTGCCAAAAAATACGTCCAGTCGCGGCTCTTATTTTAGAATTTCCGTCGGCGTGGTCCAATTATTAACCCGGCGGTTCCAGGAGAAACCCTATCTACAGGGAGGCAAGCGGGGGCGCCGGAGGGGAATAAAATATTGCCCTGTCAAGCCACGCGCCCTTCGGCGGCCACGCGTCGGCCGGAAGTGGCTGCCACCGTGTTCCCGTCAGTTCCTTCCCGCAAGTTCCATCGATTTCCGCCAATTCCTTCCCGCCAGATCCACCGCTTCCCGCCTCAACTTCCGGTCATTTCCGGCTACATAGGCCACGACCGCCATTGCCATAGCTCAGATCTACACGCAATGTCATCCTCCAACCCCCCTCCCCACACTAACATACGCCGAGGCGAAGGCGTTGTGCGCCTCCCACTACCCCTGTCCATCGGGGTAGGGTGCCCTCCGGGTTGGAGGTTGAGCGTCGGTGGCATGCCGGTCCCGCCCGTCCCTCAAGGTACTGCCCGCCGGATGGCCATCACCAACCACTACTATGACAAGCTCACGCCGGAGCAACGGATGGACACCAACTATGACCCCGACAACGCCGCCACCTGGAACGCCTTCTTCGCGAACCGTCACGAGCGGCAACTCGCCATGTACGATGGGGATGGTCCGCCGCCCGTCAACAACAACGAGGAGGGTCACAGGCTGTGTTGGGGCACCCGGACTCTTGCCGGCGTGATGGACCACATAATGGCGGGCGACTATCCCCGCCTCCGGTACCCGCACTTCCAACGGAAAAAGGGCAGAGGTCACGTGGTGTTCTGGGACCCTCTTGCTCCGCACGCGATGCCACGCCTCGACCGGATGTTGGAGGCTCGGTCGGAGCCTCAACCGGAGCCTCAGCCGGAGCCGCAACCGAAGTGGGTGGTCCCTCTGGAATACGCCGTGGCGGCGCGCCAGCAGAGGCGTCCCGGTGACCCGGAAGAATTTCCGGGCCAGCGTGCGGCCATTCGCGCGTCGCTTGAACCGATGCCGCCGGGGGACACCTCGTGGCGGAAGGAGGAGGAAGCCTATCGTGCGTGCGGCGGAGGCGACGACGAAGGCTGCAACCATTGTGGGTGCCGGTCCCCAAAGCGGCAATCGCTCTTCGGCGATCGTTCGATGTGGTGCGATCGTGGCCGGCCAACGCCACCAAGGCCGGAGTGCGCGCCGACCGACGACGAAGACAACGGCTCCTACGACGACCACAAGGACGAGTACTACAAGGCTAGGCACGATTATGACTAGTTTTCTATTTTTTTATATGTAATAATATTAGGTTTTCCCTATTTAAATATTATTTTACTAAAATATGTGTTTACTTTGGGGGCACGGCTAGGAAAGCGGCGCCCCTATTTCCGATTTTGCGCCGGCGGCCCCAATACGGGCCAAAGACGCCGGAACCCGTATGGGGGTTACGAGTGGAGATGCTCTTATTATAGATCCGAGCAAGTACATAATTTCAAAACACGATTCTTTTCACAGAAAAAATATTAGGCACTCCCACTAATCCGACGCTTATTATGGATCAAAGAGAGCGTAAGTTGTTTCATCTCATTATTAAATTTCTCATGGAAGCATATGAATGGAGCATTCCCGTATAAATTTTTTCCACCGATTTATCGATAAGACCACCTAGCGACAACTACAAACACTAGTGCGAGCTTAAAAGGAATAAAAATTTCTCATGGAAGCATATGGATGGAGCATTCTCGTACAAAGAGGCCTAAAAATAATAAAAATTATAAATAAGTCATCAAACCACCTAGCGACTACTACAGATACTAGCGCGAGTCGAAGGCGCGACGCTGTCCCTGCCTCTCTGATACATTGCAAATGTATCTATAATTTTTGATGTTTCATGCCTGGTTTATCTACTTTCTTGTGTTTTGTTCCAACTTTGGAGTACTTTTCTTATGATTTCTTGGACTAACCTATTAACAAGAGCCACAGTGTCAGTTGCCTGTTTTCTGCTGTTTTTGCTTCTAGGAAAGTCAGAAAATCAATATTCTCGGAATTGTACGGAACAAAAGCCAAAGTTCCTATTTTACCGGAAGACTCACGGAGCCAGAATACGAGACGGAGGAGGGTCAGGGCCTGGCCACACCCCCTAGGCGTGGGCTAGCCCTACCCGTGCCACCAGGTGGTGTGGGCCCCCTGGCACTCCACCGATCTTGCCTCTTCGCCTATAAGAAGCCCCCCGAGGCATAAACCCTAAAAAATCAAGCCTCTAGCCACGAAAAGTTCCGCAGCGCGGCCGCCACCGAAGGGGAGATTCGGGGGACAGAAAGTCTCTGTTCCGGCACCCTGCCGAGACGGGGAAGTGCCTCCGGAGCCATCTCCATCGATCTCCACCACCATATCCATCACCATTGCTGATTCCCATGATGAGGAGGGAGTAGTTCTCTCTCGAGGCTAAAGGTTCTACCGTAGCTATGTGTTCATCTCTCTATCTATGCATGATCTTATTGAGATCATGAGCTTGTAATCTATAGATCTACCTTGCTACTCAAGTGCTTAATGAATCTCTGCTCTCCCCATGTGTGTGAAAGTGACAACGTGCTCACCATGATGGCACTTAGGCTAGAGATTACAAATACTTGTTATGAGTTATATTTGGAGTTGAGTGTCTTTATAAAATTGTGGTGTTTGTTGGACTCATCTAGTACTCAAGGTGATAGTGTGGGGTTTTCTAGATGGGAAAGGCTTACTTTGAGGTGTTCTGTTATAGCCCTACCATCGATTAGAGTGTCCAACCGGAGAGTAGTTAAGAGTAGTATCATAAAAATAAGATATTTATATGAGAGTGTTCACTAGTGAAAGTATGATCCCTAGGCCTTATTTTTAAGCATTGATACACTGTTTGCTATTAGATATGTTACATGTTTGCTTGCTTCCATCTTTATTTCAGTTTTACTTTAGTCTTTTCCACGCCATCAAGCTATTTGCTGGCACCGTTGTCTTATATCCATACCACTTGTATTTCACTATCTCTTCACCGAACTAGTGCACCTATACACCTGACAAGTGTATTGGGTGTGTTGGGGACACAAGAGACTTCTTATATCTTGATTGCATGGTTGCTTGAGAGGGAATACCTTTGACCACTTCCTCCCTGAGTTCGATAAACCTTGGGTGATCCACTTAAGGGAAAACTTGCTGCTGTTCTACAAACCTCTGCACTTGGAGGCCCAACAACTGTCTACAAGAATAGAAGTGCGTAGACATCAAGCTATTTTCTAGCGCCGTTGCCGGGGAGGAAAGGTAAAAGGTATTCACACCGGAGGATTAAAGAAGAAGAACCTCCCACGGAAACGCCTATTTTCTGGTGTGAGTACTCGAAGTTATTTCCTTTAGATTCTACAATTTTGTCTTTTTGTTTCTTGTTTTCACTAGTTAGGCTTAATGGAAAACAACAAAAAAATTAGAGAGCTTTATAGTATTTATCTTGAGTTAGGACATGAAGTGTTTGAAGAGAAAATTAAAAAACCTATAAAACTTTATTTGCATGATAATAGCAATGTTGTTAGTATGAATTCTTTGGACACCATTATTGCTAATGCTATGGAAAAGTCTAAGCTTGGGGAAGCTAGTTCTTATAAAAATGATCTTTTTAGTTCCCCAGCTTTGGAAGATAGCTATTCTATTGCTTATGATGATACAAAACCTCCAATATATGATGATTACAATGATGAGTATGATATTTTCAGTCCACCTACTATTGAGGAGAAAATTAATTATGATTACAATATGCCTCCTATATTTGATGACTATGGTGATCAGAATAATAATGATAGCTATTTTGTTGAATTTGCTCTCACCACAGTTAATAAGAATGACTATGCTTATGTGGAGAGTAATAATTATTATATGCATGTGGCTCATGATAAGAATGTTTTATGTGATAGTTATATTGTTAAATTTATTTATGATGTTACTGAAAGTTATTATGAGAAAGGGAACCATGGTTTTATGCATCTCAATAATATTAAGTTTCCCTTCTTTATGTTGAAAGTCTTGAATTTGCACTTGTTTTGCTTTCCTGTGCTTGTTGCTTTGTGCTTCCATGACTTATTTCTTTACAAGATTCCTATGCATAGGAAGTGGGTTAGACTTAAATATGTTTTGAATTTGCTTCTTGATGCTCTCTTTTACTTCAATTCATATTTCCTATGTGAGTATCTTCTCAAACTATCATGCCTAACTTAAAGGCGTTAAAAAAAGTACTTATTAGGAGATAACCCAAAAGTTCTAGATAAGTCTTGGAAGTTATTACCTCTGTAATAACCTCTTCTTATCCTTTTTATTTTCTTTTTGTGCCAATAGTAACCTCTAATGAGAGTGAAGTAATGATTGGGAAAGTTGTTGTCCCGAAACAGATTTTTGTGCTTCACCGTAAAAATTCGTGAGAGAGATCTGTATGTAGGATGGATCTGTAATTTATTGTGATTCTGCCCCAGGTTGTTATATAACTTTCATTAGTTCAACAGTTTTTGATTTGAGCAACAGAAGGTATTTGAAAAAAATCGTCTTTACCTGCTGGTCTGTTTTGACAGATTTCTGCCATTTTCTGCATTTGCTTCTTGTTGGTTCCTTCTTGAGTTCTTTTAGGGAATTGAGCTTTTTGAGGGAAGTGCTACAGTAGCTAGTGTTCTAATGGAAGTTTATTTGGTGTTAGAACTGAACCTTAAGACTTATTTATCTTGAGTGCACTAATGTTGCTAATAAAGATTGTGTGAAGTTTTGTATGAAGGAAAAATTTCAGGTGTATGGAAGGAATGAGTAATGAGATGAAGGATGGACTAAAGCTCAAGCTTGGGGATGCCACGCGTGTCACCCCAAGAAATATCCAAGAAGTACAAGCGTCAAAGCTTGGGGATGCCCAAGGCATCCCCTTCTTCATCAATAAAAATCCCAGGTTTCTTCAAAACGCTTCATTTTTATTGTTTCATGCACAGTTGTGTTGTTCTTGGAGCGTCTTCTTTTTCGTTTTCGTTTTGGTTTTCGTTTGCTTTTGTTTTCTTAGTTTTCTGAATAAATTGGTTGGACCCCCTCTTTCATACATTGGTTTGCAAATAGTTTTTTTTTGTTTGGAAAAGAGTAGGAAAGTTCACTCTTATGTGGTAAAGAGAGCTCGTTTTTTACTGTGGCCTATGCTTTGGCATGTCATGCTTGATATTGTTTTAGCTTTATGCTTAGTATTCTTTGTTGTAGCATGACTTGTTATAGGTTGCTTAATGTGCCTTGGATGAATCATGCGTTGTTTTAGCATATTAAAGCATAGTATTGTGGTATTCTCCTTTGATGCTTTATTTAGGTTGACTTGGCGCATGATCACACCATGTTATGACTATCTCAAGTCACCATAGCCTTTATGATGCTTTAGTTTTCAACTTGTAGTATCACTTTATGCTTTGATCAATGATGTTTTGTCGCTCTGCATGATTATGGCCATTATTGCTCTCTTAGTTTGTCGCTCCCAATTTTTTGCTAGCCTCCGCAACAAAGTATGAGTTTCACTCATGCATCCAACTCCCTAAACCAAGTTATTCTAAAGAGTCCACCATACCTACCTACTAGCTTATGCTATTCCAAGTATATTCATGCTTTTGTTTACCTTCTAAATTAAACTTGTTATGAGAAAACTAGTGATTAAAGCTCTCACAAACTTGATGACACACTTTAATTTACTTGCCCTTAATAAACTTGAACCATTGTGTCTTCTATGTTGTATATGCTTGCACTTATTTGTCGGGAATTAGCAAAACCATGCTTTCATGGGGAACGCTTTCAACATTGCACTTGGTACTTTTACCTAGTTGATATCATGCTCTTTTGTATATGGATGTCGTCGGTGTGAAATGAAAGGGGAGCTTGTAAGTCCATGGAGTTATGTATATGTGTTAGAGAAACGCCTGGGCTGCTGGTCTAATCCATGCTGACATGGTGGAAACCTGCAGCGTAACCATAATGAGCTGTCTATGAAGCATTCTTCTTATAAAAAAAGAGTCCTATATTGAGAAAAAAAAGAAAAAAAATACTATGAAAAGAGGAAAGAGAGAAAAAAGCACCATATTCCCATGGTAAATAAGAAGAATGCTGAGATGCTCGTTGTCTACTTGCCTTATCATTTTGATATGGGGATTCTTCCGTATCATCGGGCAAGGGGTACCCCGTTGACGGTTCTCTATGATACACATGTACTTATGATGATAAGAACTTAGCGGTGACTAAACTTGAGTAGCATGAGGAGCGGCCCTCTGAGGACCCACAAGTATAGGGGGTGTATCGCAGTATTTTCGAGGGAAGTGAAACCCAATTTATTGATTCGACACAAGGGGAGCCAAAGAATATTTATCGGCCTTAACAATTGAGTTGTCAATTCAGATACACCTGAAAACAATCTTGCTCATAGCAGTTTATCAGTAGCAACAGTTTTGTAGTATGAATAGTAAAGTAATAGCAATAGCAAAGCAAAGACAGTAGTAACAAAAGCAGTAAACAATGGGATTCGAGTGCGGTAGGCATAGGGATGGATGGACGGGCGTTGCATGGACAAGACAATTCGCATAGCAATCAAAACATAGGGCAATTGCAGATAAATAAGATAAAGCACACAAGTACTAGACAATCCTAGGCATGTGTTATATAGTCATACGTGCGCGCAATGAGAACTTGCACAACATCTTTTGTCCTGCCAGCCCGTTTGCAGCGGGGCCTCTAGGGAACTACTGGCAATTAAGGTGCTCCTTTTAATAGAGCACCGGAGCAAAGCATTAACACTCCGTGAACACATGTGATCCTCACATCAAAGCCATTCCCTTCCGGTTATCCCGATTTTTGTCACTTCGGAGCCATAGGTTCCGGACAACAACGTGTGTATATAACTTGTAGATAAGACCAGAAACAATACCATCATAATGAATCAATAATAAGTTCAGATTTGAAATCATGGCACTCGGGCCCTAATGACAAGCATTAAGCACAACAAGTTGCAACAAAGTCATAAAGCACTAATAAAAGATACTAGGCACTATGCCCTAACAATCTGATGCCATTACATGAACGATCTCATCCAATCCCTTACATCCCCATAGCCTACAGCGGGGGATTACTCACTCATAGATGGGGGAAACATGGATGGTCGATGGAGAAGCGATGGTGATGACGATGGCGATGATCTCCTCCAATTCCCCATCCCGGCAGGGTGCCAGAACGGAGTTTCTGGTGCTGTTTCGTGGAATCTGGTGGTGGCGGCGGAGCGGAACTCCTTCTGGAAAAACGTCGCCCCCCCCCCCCCGAAGTTTTTAGGTCGGAAGGCTTTTTATAGGCGAAAAGGGAGACCGAGGGGGTGCCTAGGGCCACCACACCATGCCCTGGCGCGGCCAGGCCCAGCCCGCGCCTG
The DNA here is from genome assembly GCA_910589775.1 of Avena eriantha. Lineage (NCBI taxonomy): Eukaryota > Viridiplantae > Streptophyta > Magnoliopsida > Poales > Poaceae > Avena > Avena eriantha. The sequence goes on from OU342744.1 coordinate 303,453,022, forward strand.
GGGGGTGGGGTGGCCAGCCCTTGGCCCTCCTCCGTCTCGTATTCTGGCTCCTGGAGTCTTCTAGAAAAATAGGCACTTTGGCTTTTGTCCCGTCCAATTCCGATAATATTCATTTTCTGACTTTCCTGGAACCAAAAACAGCAGAAAACAGGCAGCTGTCACTGTGGCTCTTGTTAATAAGTTAGTCCAAGAAATCATATGAAAAGTACTCCAAAGTGTGGACAAAACACAAGAAAGTGGATAAAACCAAGCATGGAGCATCAAAAATTATAGATACATTTGCAATGTATCACCCTCGTATACAAGGGACATGAGATTTCTGACTTATACTTCATCAAGCATGTACACCATAGTTTGTTCAATTTAACCTTAATCACTTCAATATGCTTATGATAGGGGCAATGAGAGCTGAAAGCTATAAGTACCATAATTTTTGGAAGCTCTTTATGAGACTTAAATCCCTACTTCCTTTTGCAAAAGGCTTTTCTTACACCATTATATTGAGTCTCCACCTTCTATCTTTATGCACCTACTTTGAGAGCATAGTGGCCATTCTTAGTTCTATGTGAATTGTCCCAAGACTAGTTGATTGATGCATACTTTGATATTGCTTGTTTTAAACTATTGTATCTAGTCACTCTTATGAACTTTGAAGGTGTCCTATGCATTTATATTTGCTACTCTATTGAGGGACAAGCTGAATACTATTATGTTATGTTTTCTTTATGTGAAACAAACAAACGTCTTGCAAAGCATTGTTATTCATAAATCTTTTGTTTGTGCCATTTCATGTTGCATCATAGTTTCTTTGCTTATTTCTAGAACTTTGTCTTTCATGCTATGATTGAAGTACTATGATCCCAGCTTTGAATGTCTTACAAATACTTTGATCAAGTCTTTGATGGTGCATGTCACCTCAAAAATTATTCTTACTTTTTATCACTTACCTACTCGAGGACGAGCAGGAGTTAAGCTTGGGGATGTTGATACATTGCAAATGTATCTATAATTTTTGATGTTCCATGCTTGGTTTTATCTACTTTCTTATGTTTTGTTCCAACTTTGGAGTACTTTTCTTATGATTTCTTGGACTAACCTATTAACAAGAGCCACAGTGCCAGTTGCTTGTTTTCTGCTGTTTTTGGTTCCAAGAAAGTCAGAAAATCAATATTCTCGGAATTGGACGGGACAAAAGCCAAAGTTCCTATTTTACGGAAGACTCACGGAGCCAGAATACGAGACGGAGGAGGGCCAAGTCCTGGCCACACCCCTCCCCCCCCAGGCGTGGGCTAGCCCTACTCGCGCCACCAGGTGGTGTGAGCCCCCTGGCACTCCACCGACCTTGCCTCTTCGCCTATAAGAAGCACCCCCGAGGCATAAACCCTAAAAAATCAAGCCTCCAGCCATGAAAAGTTCCGCAGCGCCGCCGCCACTGAAGGGGAGATTCAGGAGACATAAAGTCTCTGTTCCGGCACCCTGCCGGGACGGGGAAGTTCCCCCGGAGCCATCTCCATCGATCTCCACCACCATCTCCATCACCATTGTTGATTCCCATGATGAGGAGGGAGTAGTTATTTCTCGAGGCTAAAGGTTCTACCGTAGCTATGTGTTCATCTCTCTATCTATGCATGATCTTATTGAGATCATGAGCTTGTAATCTATAGATCTACCTTGCTACTCAAGTGCTTAATGAATCTCTGCTCTCCCCATGTGTGTGAAAGTGACAGCGTGCTCACCATGGTGGCACTTAGGCTAGAGATTACAAATACTTGTTATGAGTTATATTTGGAGTTGGATGTCTTTATGAAATTGTGGTGTTTGTTGGACTCATCTAGTACTCAAGGTGACAGTGTGGGTTTTTTTAGATGGAAAAGGCTTACTTTGAGGTGTATTGTTATAGCCCTACCATCGATTAGAGTGTTCAACCGGAGAGTAGTTAAGAGTAGTATCATAAAGAGAAGATATTTATATGAGAGTGTTCACTAGTGAAAGTATGATCCCTAGGCCTTGTTTCTAAGCATTGATACACTGTTTCCTATTAGATTTGTTACATGTTTGCTTGCTTCTATCTTTATTTCAGTTTTACTTTAGTCTTTTCCACGCCATCAAGCTATTTGCTGGCACCGTTGTCTTATATCCATACCACTTGTATTTCACTATCTCTTCGCTGAACTAGTGCACCTATACACCTGACAAGTGTATTGGGTGTGTTGGGGACACACGAGACTTCTTGTATCTTGATTGCAGGGTTGCTTGAGAGGGAATACCTTTGACCACTTCCTCCCTGAGTTCGATAAACCTTGGGTGATCTACTTAAGGGAAAACTTGCTGCTGTTCTACAAACCTCTGCACTTAGAGGCCCAACAACTGTTTACAAGAATAGAAGTGCGTAGACATCACTCTCCATCATCGGAGTCAGGTAAAACTTGTCGTAGTAGAGCTTGTGTAGTAGATAGACGGGAAACCGTCGTGCTAAGAACAACTCCTGCAGTCGATGTATATTTCGGCGCGCTAAAACATGTATGCAGCGCGCGCACGATCTGGGTATAGCGCGCCGCGCGCGATTCTCTGGCAGAGGCACTAAACGTGCGCGCTAAATTTGCAGCACACCCCCCTCCAACAGACGCGCTAAATTGGAGCATGCGCAAACACGATTTTGCAACAAATATGAAAGAAAATAGATCTACAAATTGAAGTGAGAATATATTACATAGTGCAAGAAAAATACTAGAAATTACTAGAAACTAGTACTAGAATCTAGTCCGACAAGGAGACCAAGATGTAGTTGTCGCCAAACGAGACCGGTATCGTCCCGGACACCGGCGTCGACGATCAATAATCCTCCCAACGGGGATCGTCTTCGGAGATGGTCGTCGGCCCGACCATCTGCGCTTCGATGAAGGCGCTCCTCTGCTCCTTGTCCACCCGACGCTTGAGGCGATGAAGTGCTTCACCACCCTCACCGCCGCCTTGGCCAAGGTCTACTCGGCGCCGTGCTTGCGCTGCGCTGCGATGTCTTTGGGAAAACGCCGGCGCCACTCTTGCCGCAGGCGCTCATCGCACTCGACGATGAGCAGGCGGCGCTCCGTGTCGCGCCGGCGGCGACGCTCCTCCTCTGTCACGAGGCGAGGTGGCGGCGTGAGCACCTCCGCCTGCTTGCGCGTCCAGACGTCATGGAAATTCATTGACGCACCCGGACGGCCGAGCCGCCACGCCACGGCGTCGTAGGCGCGCGCGGCCTCGTGCGCGGTGTCGAAGGTGCCGAGGGCGATGCGGTCGTCGCCGGTCCGGATCTCGGCGTAGTAGCTGTAGGTCGGACACGCGCGTACACCGCGGTACCCGGAGCTTCCCCGGTACGGCGGCATGGCGTCGGTGGCGATGGTGGTGTGGGCGCGTCGGAAGAGAAGCGGTGGGAAGGGAAGAGGATTCTATGCGCGCGATGAAGTGCCGATGGTTGCTTTTCACATGCGGCGTGCCATTTAACGAGCGCACGCTGAGTGCTGCGTCAAAAGAAGCGCGCGTAACCCGGCGCGGGGCAAAGTTTTTCCCGCTCGCACGAAGATATAACGACAGTTTGAGGGCGCAACGCGGGCTCTCGCACTGGAAAATTTCGGCTTTTAGCGCGCATACGCGGTTTTACGGCGACTGCTGGAGTTGCTCTAAGGCCACAAAGGACCAGCGCACTAGAGCAGCAATCATCGCCAATGATGACAACCGTAGATCGAAAGAGACAAACAAACTAACGAAGACGAAAATGGACAAAATCCTAGGAGATCCGCTGGACAAACGACTACACGCGCTCTCCATCGAAGCTAGATGCACCACCGAAGCGAGGATAGAGCGAGAAGGACATTATTTTGACTTCAAAATGTAGCCATCGCCTCAATGTTCCGAAGAAGACACTAAAAACAGACTAAACAGATGACGAAAACCTCTCGCCAGCGAGAGACCATGGTCCGTCACACCTCCAATGCCCTAAGGCCACCGAAGATGGAACAGACAGACAATGTCACCGGCGAGGGTGCGGCGAGGGGGTGTGGAATCCTGGACGGGTTTTGTTTCCTGATCGTCTCTCCCTGGGTTATGTGGATACACGATGTATGATGCATCGTAGCATTCCTGTCGAAATCTTTTTTTTTTGAGTGGTTTTCCTGTAGAAATCTGGCGGGAGCTTATGACTAACAAGACTCAAAAGGCAGAACTACTAAATATCAGAATAATCGAAAGTTCGTATGAAAACCTCTATGCAAAAGGGCCCTTAGCTGCCCGAAAATACACAGAAGAACATGGGTCTAGGTGGGTCTGATTTTCAAATAATCTCAAAATTATACTGTACTTCAAAGTTTCAAAAATATGTGAAATAAATCCTGCACGTACATATTATCTTGATACTTTGTCGTGCAATTTTTTTTAAAAAAAATCGTATATATCATACATAAAAATAAGAAAATAGAATTTACACTTTTATCATAGTAAAAATCCCTTCTGTTAGTTGGACAATTTCCTTTTTCACACAAGTTACATACTTTTGTATTTTATAGTCTATTTTCTTCAGAAAGGGTTTAATACTTGACATGTACATACATGCATATATCTTTTATATACATGATTTATATCATATTTTATTAACTTCCTTCGGTCCAAAATAAGTGTGAGATATGTAGTGCAAACTTTATACTAAAGCAATACTAAATCACAGACACCTATTATAAGTCAGACGGATACTTTTTTTTTAAATTTTGCTGCTCATAAATGGTCCACATGCACTGATGCACCCATGTCCACCAAATTTGTGTCGCTTAGATTCTACACTCGGAAACTTGGAAAACACAAGTAAATATTTTTTTTTCTACTCCCTTTGCCCGGTGTATCAGAGCATCTCCACTTATCCCCATATCAGGTCCGGCGCGAACGATTTTTTGGTCCGTATAAGGGCGTTGGATAGATCATAGATTGGGGGTGGCTACCAGTCATGCACCTTATGCAAACTTTTTAAACATTCCAAATCAGTTAAAAATCCGAAATTATACAATATGGGTGTGCTCGGCGGGCAAATTTACATAAAAATGGCGAAAACTAAAACAAAGGTCCTCGGCGGAGGGAGGCGCCGCTCTCACCAAGAGGGCGCGGCGGCGGCAACCCTCTGTCAGACATCCCACATGTCAAATAGGGAGTTGTACCTCGCCAGCTGCATGTCGGCCTCCTCCTTAGCTTGGTCACGGTGTCACTGTGGTATCTGCGTGACGCAAGGACGAGACACATGTGGACATCTTCGAGATGTTGCAGCCCGAGGTGCTCCGGTAAGAAAACGTGGCTGAGGATGTCCCATCCGTAGGGCTCGTCGGTGGTCCGATTAACAGGCTCTTGGGGTGGTGGCGGCCGCGGAACCGCTCGCCGACGCTCATCTCGAACAAGGCGGTTGATCACGCTATGTTCGAGTGGCACCCGTGACGGTTCCTCGAAATCGGTGTCGGAGCTGCCCCCGCCCAACTCCTCGGAGTTGGCTGCGTCTGGGTCATCGGAGGAGATCCCCTCCTCTTCTCGGAGTCATTGTGGTTGGGACAATGGATAGGCGCCTCCGGCTCTCTTGCGGGTAGTACGCAAGTTGGAGGAAGGCGACGGCCAGGCATGGTTGTGCGCCACTCCTACTGGCGGAAGCAACACCTACAGCTGTCGTCCTAGGTATAGAGGGAGAGGGTGTGAGGCGTGGACATGGTGTGAGATTGTGGATGTGCAATGGCGATGGCCGTCGTGTGTACATATCGCGAGTAAAGGGCAGGAAGGCTGGGCAGGAAGCGGTGGAAAAGGCGGGAACGACATGGCGGGAGAACTTAGTGGCAAGCAATTTCGCCTCCACGTGGCAAGTCGACGAGACGTGTCGGCTCTGGAAATGAAGCGCCTATCTCACCGCCAGGGATGGCCCGCAGCGTTTTCAGCTCCATCTGGCACCCCCGCTAGCCCCCCGTGGTTTGGGTTCGGCCTGGGGGCGCCGGATAGCAAATGTACCGCGTCGGCGCAAAAAAAAATTAGGGGACAGGCAGGGCGTGATTTTGAGCACCGGCACCCTAGATAACCCTTTAGGGGCTTTAGGGCCCCCTGAGTGGAGATGCTCTAAGACTCTCTTGTTTTCCGAGTCAAACTTTGACCTTAATTTTAGCCAACCATATAAAGGTTATATGCTACAAAAATATACTAATAGAAACTTTTTTTAATAAAAATCCCAACTAGTTCATATATTTTTAGTTAAATTTAGGGTCAAAATTTGAGTAGAAATACGAGGAGGACTTATACACCCGGATGGAGGGAACATATTATTTTTTTGCGACACTTTGCATCCTAATAGAAAATGAATAAAACTGTTTTTCCTGAAAATGTAGAAATTAGTATTACCAATAAATTTATCCATTTTGGAAATTAATTGATTTGTTTTTGAGCATCACTTCCTCCTTTTATTCAAACTTCTAAGATTACATGGATGTCCACACCATCTAGTGGGTTAACTAGCCAGATAGATCGTCCGTAGTCACTAAACAGAGAATATCTAGCCAAATTATGCGGCTCCTGGTTAGATGTCCTCCGTTCAAAACAAAAGCAGTACATTGAAATTCTAAGCTCCAGCTTCTGATTTCCTGAACAATATGAGCGTATGAACCCATAGTTCCTTCTTTGATACTTCGAACAGCTGATTGGCAATCATTGGCCACTTGAATCCTCGTTGACAGGGTGTCAGCAGCCAAAGCTAAACCTTCTCTGCAGGCTAGCACCTCCAGAGTTTCAGGATCGCTGCCCTTCAAAAACGACTACCGAGGCACCAACCAAATGACCCTCTACATCCCTTGCGACCGCAGCAACATCACCCTTATTCTGGTTTTTTCCGACAGCAGCATCTACGTTTATTTTGATCACACCAGCTGGTGGAGCAATCCATCGGGGTAAAACTTCCGTAGTAGGCTGCTCTACGGTTAGCTTCTTTCTCCACTCAACCGTTCCTTCCAGGTCTACTAAGAAACCCTGAACAAAGGCATAAGTGGACAACGGGCTTTGGTAAATATTCTCATGATTTTCCTTTCTCTTTGCGTGCCTGATGACTCCGATTTTTGCCATCTTTCACTGCGTTTAAACGTTATTTTTGTCAAGCAATTACCAAATAAAATCTCAACCCTTAATGACTAATAATTGCAAAGATATGCAAATCGCTTCTTTGATTTATATTGTGCAGGAAATCACTGTTTTTAGAGCGAAATAAGGAGTCATAATAAAGAATTTTGAGTAAGTACACATGGCCAAGTAATTTGATAAGCCTTCCAGAGCGTCAACACGCTTAACGACCACTGGTACGGGCGCGGTCCGCCCGTAGCGCCTGCCCGTACCAGGTGGCGGCGGCTTTGTCTCGTTAAACCCTATAACTTTTGTAAAGACGCCTATACCGTCATTCTCAGATTGTATCACACCACCACCAAAGGAGATCCACACCATTGTTCATCACTTCCACCATCCATCCCTCCACTAGCCATTGCCATTGCTTCATACTTTTAGATCTCCTTTTGATTTGGCGACAATTGTAAAAATATTTGATTTTAATCTAAGTATTTGCATAATGTTTTCTATCTCCGATCTATTTGTTATGAGTGAGTAGTCCTCACGGGTTGCGAGTTGAGGAGAAACCTCGTAGCAATTATGCGCATCTAGATCATAGGAGAATTGTATTTTGTTTGGATTCATGATTTGTATCTTTTGTTTCTTCGTCTCTCGGTTCGATCAATGGACTTGTAGGTACCCAAGATCTCATAGATTGATAAAGGCTTGTGGTGAGATACTTGGCTAGTGGCGATCGCATCGGAACCTCAGTGACAAAAAGGGTATTACGGTCTTCGCTTAGTGCCCCATTCAGGATCAACAACAACATCACCACTTAAAGCTTTGATCTGTGTTTACACTTAATAATCGTTTGTAACCCGTGGCTTCGGTGTACTCTCGGTTGGCTTAAAAGTCTATTGATATGCCCGCTGCATCACGGGGGCTCTAGAATATTAGGATGTGTTTCCCACAAGAGATTATCTCAGTACAAACATTATACATGACTATGCTTATTATTATCTTTTATCCCATTTGATGTGCAACTGCAGGTGGATCTTCAACCCTGGCCTATCTTCATCCATTGATTCAAACCCGTTATAAAGTAAAGTAGATTGGTTCGGTCAATTAAGGTAAAACAAACAAACAAAGTCTTATAGATGTGTCCTTTTTTATTGCCTTTTAGCAGTGCTTTCCGAGGTTCGATTATACCTAGGTCTTCTAGGAAAAAAGCTATTATACTACATCCATAAATTCGGATCAAAGGTATCAGCCCTTTTTCTGGCACCATTATCAGGGAAGCAATTTCACTATCCTGGTGAGGTCATTAGAGATCTTGTTTTTAGTTTTATTATTAGTTGTAGTTTAATTCTTGTTATTAGTTTATTTTCTTGTTACCTATTTGAAAACCCAAAAAAATAGTTACTTGTTATTCGTTTTCATTACTTAAAAATTACTAAAAAGATAATAGCCATGGCTCAAAAGAGATTAGGGGAGTATGCTACTCCCACTGATGATTTTATTCGTGCACCCATCACTTAACCCGCAGTTGATGCAGAAACATATGATATAAAACCTAACCTTTTAAGTTTGGTTCAACAAAACCAATTTGGGGGTTCATCTTCTGAGGATTCGGGATTGCACTTAAATACTTTATTGAAATTTGACATGATGCGTATTAAGGATGTAGATCCAAATGCTGTTAAGCTAAGATTATTCCCTTTCTCTCTTAGGGGAAAGGCTAAGGATTGGTTGCTAGCTCTACCAAATGGCACTATTAAATCTTGGAGGAATGCATTAATTTGTTTATGACTAATTTTCCCCCCCAACTAAAACTATGTGGCTAAGATCCAATATTACAAGTTTTAGACAAGAAGACCATGAGCCACTAGTTGCGTGAGAACGAATGAAAGAAGCCGTAATGAACTGTCCTAATCATGGGATGGAAGAGTGACTTATATTACATTTATTTTATAATGGTCTTAACCCAATGTCTAAATCTATGCTAGATACTGCAGCAGGAGGAATGATCATGGGAAAGCATGTGAGTGTTGTAAAGAAGTTGATGATATGAAAAATAACCATGCCCAATGGCATGTGGAAAAAACCTTGAAGAGAGTAAGTTCAATTACCGAGATAAACAATGAGAAGTTTACATCTAAGGTAGATGAGTTGCTTAGCTTAGTAAAGGGTGAGGAAGATACCCAAGTTAATGCTATCACTACCGATGTTAATGATGTTAATCTTATAGTTCGCACTCCTTTTAATCCTGCATGGAAAAAAATTATGCTTCTAATATTAAAAAATATCATACTAATCTTGCAGGAGCTCCTTATAATAATTACGATAATACTAATGGAGCAAATTATGGCAATCTCCCATTTGAGCAAACTGATAGAACATTTATGCAAGCTCAAACCGAACAAAACAATATGCTTATTAAGATTACAGAGAACCATGAAAGTATCATAGGAAGATTATCTAATCAGGTCGTTGCAATTAGAAATGATGTGCAGGCTCTACAGGAAAGAACAAACACCGTGGAGGCTCAGCTGGGTAAGGTAGCCGAGATCCAAGCTCTCATACCAGCAAAGTTCGTTGGTAAACCCAAGACAAATCCTGTAGAAGACCTCAAGATAATGAGGGTGGTAACGAATGATGAAAAACCTGAAGAGCTGGATTATAGCAGTGCAAACACCGAAATATACCGTGGAAAATATATTGAAGATGATTACCGTTAATAATCCAGGTATAGAATAAGGTAATGATGCTATGTACCAACAATTTATACAACAAGTAGCATCTAAGGTTCGTGATTTAGAGATGGAGTACAAAAGACTAGATGATAAGCTTTCGGCTAAGCTAGATGATATATTTGAGCCCACTATTAAAATTAAGTTGGGAGTTAATGAGATATCCGCACTTTGTGATCTTGGTGCAAGCGTCTCAACAATTTCCAAAAGCCTATTCAATAAGTTAGCTTGGAGCCATTTGTTACAACTGAATTAAGACTCCATCTAGCTGATTTGACTTATAAACAAGCTGTTGGGATCAAAGAAAATATAGTTGTTAAAATTAAAGGTAGTCCCGCTCTTATTGATCTTGTTATTGTGGACATGCCTGAAGATCCCATAGCAACTATAATTCTTGGTAGGCCATTTCTAAGAACTATTAAAGTTTTGATAATTTACATGAAGGGAATGTAATAATAGGGCTACCATCTAGATATCCTTTTGTAGTCCACTTCCCTAGGAAAAAGAAGGTCAAGCCTAATGATGATGATGGTGTAGTTACTTTAAAAGCAAACTACTTTGGAGTGGGTGTTCCGCTCCCCAAATCTAAGTGATTTCCATTGATACATCCATTTTGCATCACCATTCTGTATCATAATTCACTGTTATCCATTGATATATTTCATATTAAAAGATGGTACTTATGTTGTTTCATCTATTTTTGCATGATTGATGATTTTGGGAGGATGAACCACCGGAGCCAGGATTCTGATGGAAAAAGCACCGTTTGGAGGGAAAATTGGCGAAGATCATAAAATCTCAGAAAATATACGGAAATTCCTATTTTCCCAGAAGACGAAGGAAGCTAGAAGGGGAAGTGGAGATGGGCCACAGGGGGCCCACAACACCCCCTGGCGCGGGCCAGCCCTGGCCACGCCACCAGGTGGTGTGGCCACCCTAGAGTAACACTCCAAAAATATTAATCAAGATTATCGAGTTCAAATCACCTAAGTTTAGGGTTAACAAAAACTTTTATTATTAAATTTAATATGAGTGTATGTGTGAATTGCATTAGTGTATGAATGAGTGCAATTGCCATGTTTGATTGCTACAAATGATAAGGAATGGTTTAAAGATGAATACTACATCATCTAGGCCAATTACAAACAAAATCAAAAGAAAGGAAAATCAAATATGAATCATATAATCAAATGGTCATTTTGGGCAAAATTATCCACTAGACCACTTTGAGTGTTCCTAGTAAAAGATTTCTAATAGAAACTTTCCCAATTCTTTTCACCCCATGCTAGACCAAGTAAAAGTGAACCCAGGCCCACTTTACAAACAAATAGAAACAAATTCCAAATCTATTTATAGGACATTGCAAAATTGAATCAAGTTCATATGCATAGATCACCATTTTGCAAAAACCACTCAAATCAACTCACCTTAACCTTTCCAAGCAACCATAGGCTATCAAGCAAGTACTCAGAACACTCACCAAAATTCATCCAAAAATTCAAAACTTGGTTTCATGCGGCCATTTGGTCGAGCACCTGGCAGACACAAATAAACACTGCCTAACTTCTACTGTTCTGAGCAGTGATCAATCGCCACTAGTGCCTTAAATCTCTCCCCTAGTCTCCCCCAGCACCTAGCAGCGCAGTGGGCACACTCCCCCTTTGCCGTTTGTGCCAGTGCCGCGCCGCCCGAGCTTGCCACGCTAGTCGACCACGCCCCACTCGCCACAGCCAGCGCCGCCCTCTCCCACAATGTCCAGGAGACAGGCGCCACACCACCGCCACCCTCTGTCCACCCCTCGACCAGAGCCAAGCCGTGGACCAGCCGTGATCGCCGCGCCCACCTCTCTGTCTGCCATGCTGAGAGCGCGCCAGAGCGCTACAGCCGACACGCGTACACATGCCGCGCCTCGCCCTCTTCGCGCGTGGCCGCACTCACCGTGACCCTAGCTACTCCCAGACACGCATGTTTGCCTCCGCGTGGACCGTAGACACTGTGCGCCGTCTCGAACGCCGTCGTTCCCGTACAGAGAACGAACCGCTCCCGACTATTCTCGACCGCCCCTTGCCACTCCATCACTCGCATGACGATCGCCCTAAAGCACCACGTCGACCCCTACCCTCAGCCATGCCGATAGCCCTCTGTAACAACGTCACCGACGAGCCCGAGCCATGCCGCTTTTTCCCTCTCGCCGGTGTATAAATAGAGGCCACCACAGCCCTCATTCACCACACCATCTCACTCCCCTCTCTCTCAGACACCTCTCACACCTCTCCCTAGAGCAAGGCGAGCACCAGCCCGCCAGAATTTCATCGGAGGCCGCCGCTGTAGAGGAGAAGAGGAAATAGAGCTAGGAGCCGTTGCGACCACCATTCGACTCGACGTCCTCAACAACCTCATTCGCCCCCATCGCCGACCTTAGATGGAGCCTAGGTGAGCCCCCACGTACCCCTACCGTCGCGATTAGGGTTCAGCCTCGTCGGAGCTATTCGCCGGAGACGATGAACCACAGCCGTAGATCCTAGTCTAATCGCACGGCCCAGATTGAAACTTACCGTTTCGGTTTAGATGAGCCACTGACCAGTAGGACCCGCTTGTCAGCAGCCCGATGCGCGCGCGCCACGTAGCTGGGCCGACCCAGTTAGTTTCCCGCGCAGAGCCCATCAATTCAAATAGATTTTTCCCATTTAGTTAAAACTAGATTCTGTCAGTAGATTCAAAAATTAATTCAAAGAGATTCACTGAACCAAATTGCATGATTCCAATTTTGTTAGAAAGGTCTTCAAAATATCTATCCAAGCCCATTGGATTCAAACCATTTGAAATTATAGATCACCTATACCAAAAAAACAAGACAGAGACTTTTCCAACTTCAAACATTTTTCAAAAATCAACCATAAATGCTTTGAGTTAATTCCAGCTCTCAAAAATCATTTAACAAGATCTATCTGAATATGTAAAAATATTTAGGTTTACATGTAGTGATCTTGGACTAGTACCAAAAGAATGATATATATAGGCATTGCTAGTCACTTTAATTGTATTAAATAGTAATCTTAAACTTTATAAAATGTGACCACCACTTTAAATCACATTTCCAAGTATTAGAATATGTGGTGATGACATGTGTCAACATGATCCCATATTTTAATTGGAGAATATTAAATTTTAAGTATTTTCAATGAGTAGAAATTACATTTCTAAAATAAGAAAAATAAGATTAGGTCTTTATTTCATGTGATGTTTGTGATGATGCTAGATCATCAAGTGTGAGCCTTAGTGTGCTAAATAGAAGTAGTTAAGTATTGTTTGGTGATTGTGTACCTCGTATTCATTTATAGACGATAGTACCGACCCGGGATATGAGGAGGAGGAGTACTACTACTACTACTACGAAGAGAACTTCAACCACTGCACTACTCAAGGCAAGCTAGAACTATGCAAGCTAACACTTGCAAGCTTCATACATATGCAAGATAACCTATGCAAGATAACCTATGCAAGATGCATTAGACATGCTTTGGTTATGCAACCTTGATTATACCAATCCCAAGTTTTACGTGCAAACTTTATTCTTTTACTTTTACCAAAGTGCTTTACCTTTAGTTAGTGATTTGTGAGTATTGGAAAAATAGGATAGATACCATAAAGAGTATAAAACTAGGCCTAAGTAGTTATACTGAGATGCCATTAAAAAGCATAAAACTAGTTTGGATAGTTAGACTGGATTAGCACCCTCATTAGTGAATACCCTCAACTTTAGTGGCTAGTGCTAAGCATAAAAGTTGATCACTTTAGATGGGAATACTTGGTGAAAATGATTATGAAAACCTTGGAATGATGGTTCATTATGTTGAAATGTTTTGACATGTGTTATGAACACAAAAGAAATTTTGATGATGAAACTTGTTGCGACACGAGCCTTGGCCCTTTATAAAAACTGATGGTTGGGTTCAAATGCGATACCATTCCAATTTTACCGTACAACCACAATACCCGAATTGGGTAGGGCTTCACTGGAAGTTCATATGCCTTAGTATGGGTTCCCTCGCAGAAAGAGGTTGAGCTGAGGCTACCTCGTGAATGTGAATGTACACCTATACAGTGATCAGGATGCCAGATGGCCATGGCTAGGAGGCCAAGCTCATAGGAGAGGTGCCTATACTAGAGTGTGTAATTGAAAGTTTATGATTGATTATCCGCATACTAAGTATGATGATTCAGGGTTATCCTTGACAGATGTATCGAATTTTGTGGTGAAAGTGTACCACCTCTGCAGAGTGTCAAACTATTCGAATAGCCGCGTCCGCGATCATGGACAGTTGGAGTGGCCATACTGTTCCATTGTCAGATGTTTTCAAAATGACTTGTGGATTGAACTATGACCTTGACTTGACCACAACAAGGTTGTGGATATGAAAACTAGGTTCCCACTTAAGTGATTAAATTAGATTCTTTACTTTTGAACTCTTATGAAGTAAACCTGCCTTTTTGCAAATAAACCTAGAGCTTAAGATTCCTACTAGAACTGCCTTACTTATTAGTGATAGTTTGCGAGTACTTAAAGAGTACTCATGGCTTTTTCACTGGCTATTCCCATGGCCAGACTATGAGGAGGACTACCGAGAAGATGGACAGTAGGAGGTCTATGACAACTAGGATCATCTCTTAAATGGATCGTATGGGCACCTAGAGGGGGGGGGTGAATAGGTGCTACACCAATTTTTAATTCTTTTTCAATTTTAGGCTTAGCACAAAGGATAAATTCACTAGATAAACTATTAGGTGGAATTTCCCTATATGCAACCCTATCTACTAGCGAGTTAAGAGCGAGTGGAAGAGGAACGGGTAAACCGAAGTGAAGCACGCGGAGATACATGATTTGTTTGACCACAGTTCCTTCCTTGTTAAGGGAAGTACGTCTGCGTTGGAGGGGTGGGCGGTACTAAGACCACCTCGCCACAAAAGGCCTCACCCTGTTCTCCGATGGATCTCGCCGCAAAAGGCCTTATCCACCTTCCACTATAGGTACCCTTCGAGGCGGGCATCGGCGCCTTTACACAACTAGCGGGGCAAAAACTCCACAACAACTTGGAGGCTCCCGAAATGACAACAAGCTGCCACAAGAACAAACTTATCAAATACAATAAACAAGATCTAGGTATTGACAAGAATACTAGATCAGGGATTTCTCCAAGTGAATGGAGATGAGTTGAAGCGCTTGATTCTTGATGATGATGATGAACTTCTCCTCCTTCAATTCCACCAAAGATCAAGACCTTTGGGTGGTTGAAGTGGGAGATCGAGAATGAGAGCTCTTGCACAATGTCTGGTCAATTTCGAAATGAATCAAGAGTTTTGAACGCTGGGGAAGAAGGGGTATTTATACCCCCTTTAGAAACCAGCCGTTGCAACCTTTGGGGGCCGGATTATCCGGCCCAAGTGAGGGCCGGATTATCCGGTCTAGGTAAAACACCGCCCCAGACTCGGAATATCCGACAGATAATCCGCCCCCTCTCAGAGCGTCGCGCCGAGCTTGCCCTTGATCAACTTCTGGGGGCCAGATTATCCGGTCCTATGCGAGGGCCGGATTATCCGGCCCGGGGAAGAAAAACCGCCCTAGTTCGGATTTTCTGGGAGAAAATCCGATCGGATACCGAGCGACGCGCCTGGGCTCCTTTTGCTCGAAAACCGGGGGCCGGATTATCCGGCCCGTGCGACACCCGGATTATCCGGCCTGGGGAGGAAAAACCGCTCCAGTTCGGATTTTCCGAGAGAAAATCCGACCGGGTACCGAGCGACGCGCCTTGGCTTCCTTTGAGCGATGAGGTAGGCCGGATATAATCCGGCCCTTGGTAGGGAGGATTATCCGGCCCCCCTCAAAACTTCCTGCACACTTAGCGCACATGAATAGTCTCCATAGTATTGTTATCTAACATGCAAAACATAGGAAAACATGAAATGTTCTTTCGTCAGGTTATCATCCGACCCCCTCTAGTATTAAGTTGCAAGCAACAGATAATTGCATTAAGCAAAGTGTGTAAAGTAAACAATATGATTGTTCTATGAACAAAGGATTGTTGTTTTCTCCCTAGTAGCAACATCACATCTAGTACCTTAGAGATTTCTGTCACTTCCCTAGATTCCTAGAGGCATGAACCCACTATCGAGCATAAATACTCCCTCTTGGAGTTTCTAGCATCTACTCGGCCAAGATAGCTACTAACAACGGAGAGCATGCAAGATCACAAATAACAAAGACATGATAGAATCAATAATCAATCTGAAATAACATCTCAATATCCATCGGATCCCCACAAACACAATATGTAGGATTACAAATAGATGATCTTGATCATGAACGGAGCTCACAAGATCTAAACATGATAGCACAAAGGAGAAGAACCAACCATCTAGCTACTACATGGACCCGTAGTCTAGGGATGAACTACTCACGCATCACACCGGAGGCAGGCATGGTAATGAAGAAGGCCTCTAGGGTGAATTCTCCCCTCCGGCAGGGTGCCGGGAAAAGCTTCAGATCCCTCCCGATCTAGGGATGGAGATGATGGCATATACAGATTCTTTCGTGGAATTTTGATTGGGTACTTAGGGTTTCTGTATCAGAGGCTTCTTATAGGCGAAAGGGGAGACCGAGGGGGTGCCCGAGGCGGCTGCACCCCCTAGGCACGAGCCAGGCCTAGCCGCGCGGCCAGGGTGTGGCCCCCTGGAGGCCCTTCTCCGTCTCGTCTTCTAGCTCTGTGTTCCCCTTGGTGAATTATTGACTTTGGCTTTTGTCCCATCCAATTCCGAGAATATTCATTTTCTGGCTTTCCTGGAACCAAAAACAACAGAAAATAGGCAACTGGCAGTGTGGCATCTTGTTAATAGGTTAGTCCCAGAAGTATAAAAATACTCCAAAGTGTGGACAAAACATAAGAAAGTAGATATAAAACAAGCATGGAACATCAAAAATTATAGATACGTTAGCAACGTATCAACATCCCCAAGCTTAACTCCTGCTCGTGCTCAAGTAGGTAAGTGATAAAAAAGAAAGAATAATTTTTGAGGTGACATGCACCATCATAAGCTTGATCAAAGTATTTGTAAAACATTGATAGCTAGGATCATAGTACTTTAACATAGCATGAAAGATATAGTTCTAACAATAAGACATAGCATCTAAGTTGTAGCATGAAAAGGTACAAACAAAAGATTAATGAATAACAATGCTTTGTAAGACGTTTGTTTGTTTCACATAAAGAAAACATAATGAGAATGGTATTCAGCTTGTCCCTCATAGTGTAGCAAAACATTGCATAGGACACATTCAAAGTTCATAAGGGTGACTAGATACAAATAGTTTAAGAACAAGCAATATCAAAGTTATGAATCAATCAACAAGTTTTGGGACAATACACATTAAACTAAGAATGGCCACTATGCTCTCTCAATAGGTGCATAAAGATAGAAGATGGAGACTCAACATAAAAGTAAAAGAAAGGCTTCATAGAAGGAAGCAGGGATTCAAGTCTCATAAAGAGCTTCCAAAAATTATGATACTTATTAGCTTTCAGCTCTCATTGCCCCTATCATAAGCATCTTCAAGTGATTAAGGTTAAAGTGACACAACTAAGAGGATATGCTTGACAAGTTATAAGTTGAAATCTCATGCCCCTTGATTACGAGTACCGAGCCTCATGCTACTCAACTTCAGTCACAAGTAAGCTCTTGTCATTGTAAGTACATATGTATCATAGAGAACCGCCAATGGGTTACCCCTTTCCCCATGACATAGAAGCTATCCCATATCAAAATGACAAGGCAACAGACAACGAGCATCTCAGCTATCTTTTTATTTGCTATTTGCATAGGTTTTTATTGAGGATGCTTCATAGAGTGCTCATTATGGTTATGCTACAAGTTTCCACTATGATTAGGCATACCTTAGGCTAGTGGCCCAGGCGTTTCTCTAACACACATACAAACTCCATGATCTTACAAGTTCCCCTTTTATTTCACACCGTCGAGATCCATAAGAAAAATAATCATGATATTAGCGGAATAATAAGTGCAATATTGAAAGCGTTCCCCATGTTACATGGTTCTGCTAACTTCAACTTATAAAGCGCAAGCATATACGCAACAAAGATGGGCACACCATCAAGTTCGTGAGAGCTTTAATCACTAATT
Source organism: Avena eriantha (assembly GCA_910589775.1). Classification (NCBI taxonomy): domain Eukaryota; kingdom Viridiplantae; phylum Streptophyta; class Magnoliopsida; order Poales; family Poaceae; genus Avena; species Avena eriantha. The sequence continues at coordinate 303,471,042 of OU342744.1, forward strand.
TTCACATAACAAGTTTAATTCGGAAGGTAGATAAAAACATGAATATATTAGGAATAGCAAATGCTAATAGGTAGGTATGGTGGAATCTTTGGAATAACTTGGTTTTATTTGGAGTTGGATGTATGAGTGGGACTCATACTTGGTATGGAGGCTAGCAGAAGACTGGGAGCGACCAACTAAGAGAGCAATAATGGCCATAATCATGCAAAGCGACAAAATATCATTAATTAAAGCATAAAGTGATATTACAAGTCAAAAAATAAAGGATCATGGAGGCTATGGTGACTTGGTATAGTCATAACATGGTGTGAGCATGCGCCAAGTCAACCCAAATAAAGCATCACAGGAGAATACCACAATACTATGCTTTAATATGCTAAAACAACGCATGATTCTTTCAAGGCTCATTAAGCAATCTCAATTGTTTATAACATGTCATGCTACAGAAAAAATCACTAATCATAAAGCCAAAACAATATCAAGCATGACATGACAAAGTATAGGCCACAGTCAAAAACAAGCTCCTTTTTACCACTTAAGCATGAACTTTTCCTACTCTTTTCTAATCCAAACCAACTTATATGAAAACCAATCTATGAATGAGGGGGTCCAACCAATTTATTCAAGCAAATTAAGAAAACAAAAACAAAGACGCTCCAAGAACAACACAACTATGCATGAAACAATAAAAATGAAGTGTTGGGAAGAAACTTGAGATTTTTATTGATGAAGAAGGGGATGCCTTGGGCATCCCCAAGCTTTGACGCTTGTACTTCTTGGATATTTCTTGGGGTGACACAGGTGACATCCCCAAGCTTGAGATTTAGTCCATTCTTCATATCATTACATCATTTTTTCCCTACACCTGAAAATTTTCTTCATACAAAACTTCACACAATCTTCATTAACAACATTAGTGTACTCAAGATAATAAGTCTTTTGGTTCAGTATCAACACAAGTAAAACTTACATTAAAACACAAGCTACTATATCACCTCCTTTAAAAAGTTCAAATGATCAAAGAGAACTCAAAGAGAAAGAGATTAAGAGGCAAATGCAAATAATGGCAGAAATCTGTCAAAACAGACCAGCTGGTAGAAACCGATTTTTCGAAGACCGTATGTTGATCAAATCGAAAAGTGTTGAACTAACGAAAGTTGGATAACAACCTAGGGCAGAAGCATAAAATATTACAGCTCAAAGAGATGTACATAGATTTTTCACGAATTTTTACAGTGAAGCACAAAAATCTATTTCGGGACAACAACTTTCCCAAGTATTACTTCTCTCTCATTGGAGGTTACTCTTGGCACAAAAACCACACAAAAATGATAAGGAAAGGTTATTACTGAAGCAATAACTTCCAAGACTCAACTAAAACTTTTGGGTTATCTCCCAATAAGTACTTTTCTTTAACGCCTTTAAGTTAGGCATAAGAAGCAAGAAAAGAATCAAGTATTCTCAAATGAAGAAGTATTAAGATTGATACCAGAAATATCTTCAGCAAGGCAAGGTATCTCGTCCAAATAGGTTCTAGAGGATCCTCTCTCAATGCTCCTGGGTTCACTATTTTCATCAAACGGGTTTTCAGGAACAATCCAATCAAAATTATTTTCTAAGGCTTCATGCATTCCTACAAGTTTAAAAGGTATTGGTATCTTAATTCCCTCCCCATTAGGTTCGGTTTTGTCCATCTTTTCTCGTGTACCAAGAACATCTACACATGAGTCTAGCATATTAAAACAATTAAAGACTTTTCTAGCTTCCTTACCAACATCATAGAATTCTTTAAGCAAGGTTTCCAGAATAAAATCTCTCTTTTCAGGGTCCTCAATTTATTTAAGTTTAAGAAACATTACTTGCATTATGGGATTAAGGTTAACAAAACTAGCTTCCAGCATGTGAACTAAATAAGTTGTAGCAATTTCATAATTTGGAGCAAGTTCTGCGAGGGATCTATCCTCAATATACTCATGCTTACTAACATGGTTAAAGAATTCTTCAATATTATCTTTTACAATTATAGAGCCACTACCTATTGCAAGGTCTTTTAGGGTGAACTTGGGGATCAACATGGTGAGCTAAGAACGAGGAAACAATTTTTTATATGTTTTTGATAAAGGAAGCAAACTAGTACAACTATTTTTTTGCCTTTTTGATAAGGAAACAAGCAAACAAAACAGAAATAAACTAAGTAAAACAAATAAAACAAAGTAAAGAGATTGGTTATGAGGGACTCCCCCTGTGAAGATGTCCTTGACTCCCCGGCAACGGCACCAGAAAAAGTCTTGCTTATCCAATATGTTGAGCTCGTTGGGGAACCCCAAGAGGAAGGTATGATGAGTACAGCAACAAGTTTTCCCTCAGTTATGAAACCAAGATTATCAAACCAATAGGAGCAAGGAAACACCTCCAAGGTGTTGTTTCCAACTCGGAATCCTGCACAACACAGTCACTGAACTTTGCCCCCAACTTACAGTGAGGTTGTCAATCTCACCGGTTTTGCTGAAAACAAAGGATTAAACGTATTGGGTGGAAGATAGTAATTGCTTTGTAGAAAGTAAACAGAAAATAGAAAATAGCTTTATAGATTGATGGTAAAAGAAAGGACCGGGGTCCATAGTTCACTAGTGGTGATTCTCCTTAAGATAGATGACATGTTGGGTGAACAAATTACAACGGGGCAATTGACAAACATCGAGAAAGGATACATGTATATACTAATCATCTTGACTCCTATGAGATTTGATTGGGCATTACAACATTATATATAGACTGTAATCCAACTGCATCTATGACTAATAATCCACCTTCAGGTTATCATCCGAACCCCCTCCAGTATTAAGTTGCAAGCAACAGATAATTGCATTAAGAAAAGTATGTAAAGTAAAGAATATGATTGTTCTATGAACAAAGGATTGCTATTTTCTCCTGATACATTGCTAACGTATCTATAATTTTTGATGTTCCATGCTTGTTTTATATCTACTTTCTTATGTTTTGTCCACACTTTAGATTATTTTTACACATTTTATGGGACTAACCAATTAACAATATGCCACAGTGCCAGTTGCCTGTTTTCTTCTGTTTTTGGTTCCAGAAAAGCCAGAAAATGAATATTCTCAGAATTGGACCGGACAAAAGCCAAAGTCGATATTTTACTAGAAAACTCACGGAGCCAGAAGACGAGACGGAGAGGGGCCAGGGACTGGCCATACCATGTGGTGGTGTGAGTCCCCCTGGCCGCGGCACCAGGTGGTGTGGGCCCTTGGTCCACCCTCTAACATCGCCCTTTCGCCTATAAGAAGCCTCCGATGCAGAAACCCTAAAGAATCCAGCCTCCAGCCACGAAAAGTTCCGCAGCACCGCCGCCACCGAAGGGGAGATTCGGGGGACAGAAAGTCTCTGTTTTGGCACCCTGCCGGGACGGGGAAGTGACCGTAGAGCCATCTCCATCGATCTCCACTACTATCTCCATCGTCATTGCTGATTCCCATGATGATGAGGGAGTAGTTATTCCTCGAGGCTAAGGGCTCTACCAGTAGCTATGTGCTCATCTCTCTCTATGCATGATCATATTGTGATCATGAGCTTTGTAATCATGTAGATCTACCTTGCTACTCAATTTCTTTAATAGATCTCTGCTCTCCCCATGTGTGTGAAAGTGACAGCGTGCACACCGTGGTGGCACTTAGGCTAGAGATTACAAATACTTGTTATGAGTTATATTTGGAGTTGGATGTCTCTATGAAATTGTGGTGTTCGTTGGAACCATCTAGCGCTCAAGGTGACAGTGTGGGGTTACCTAGATGGGGAAAGCGAACTTTGAGGTGTGCTGTTATAGCCCTACCATGGATTAGAGTGTCCAACTAGAGAGTAGTTCAGAGTAGTATCATGAAGAGAAGATATTTATATGAGAGTGTTCACTAATGAAAGTATGATCCCTAGGCCTTCTTTCTAAGCATTGAAACACCATTTACAACTAGATCTGCTACATGTTTGCTTGCTGCCATCTTTATTTCAGTTTGCCTTTCATCTCTTCCACTCCATCAAGCTATTTTCTGGCACCGTTGTCTTTTATCCATACCACTTGTATTTCACTATCTCTTCGCCGAACTAGTGCACCTATACACCTGACAAGTGTATTGGGTGTGTTGGGGACACAAGAGACTTCTTGTATCTTGATTGCAGGATTGCTTGAGGGGGATACCTTTGACCACTTCCTCCCTGAGTTTGATAAACGTTGGGTAATCCACTTAAGGGAACTTGCTGCTGTTCTACAAACCTTTGCACTTGGAGGCCCAACAACTGTCTACAAGAATAGAAGTGCGTAGACATCATCTCCCTAGTAGCAACAACACATCTAGTACCTTAGAGATTTCTGTCGCTTCCCCAGATTCCTAGAGGCATGAACCCACTATCGAGCATAAATACTCCCTCTTGGAGTTGCTAGCATCTACTCGGCCAAGATAGCTACTAACAACGGAGAGCATGCAAGATCACAAATAACAAAGACATGATAGAATCAATAATCAATCTGAAATAGCATCTCAATATCCATCGAATCCCCGCAAACACAACATGTACGATTACAAATAGATGATCTTGACAGGGTGCCGGGAAGAGATTTAGATCCCTCCCGGTCTAGGTCTTGAGATGACGGCGACTAAAAACTCTTTCGTGGAATTTTGATCGGGTACTTAGGGTTTCTGTATCGGAGGCTTCTTTTAGGCGAAAGGGGAGACCAAGGGGGTCCCCGAGGTGGCTGCACCCCCTAGGTGTGGGCCAGGCCTAGCCGGGCGGCCAGGGGGTGTGGCCCCCTCGAGGCCCTTCTCCGTCTCGTCTTCTGGATCCGTGTTCCCCTCTGTGAAATATTGACTTTGGCTTTTGCCCCATCCAATTCCGAGAATATTCATTCTCTGGCTTTCCTGGAACCAAAAACAGAAGAAAACAGGCAACTGGCACTGTGGCATCTTGTTAATAGGTTAGTCCCAGAAAGTGTATAAAAATGCCAAAGTGTGGACAAAACATAAGAAAGTAGATATAAAACAAGCATGGAACATTAAAAATTATAGATATGTTAGAAACGTATCAAGTATCACGATCCATATAAAGATATTGGTAATTGTGTTCCTGCTAGAAATACTGAAGTTTATACTATTGATCATACTTTACCTGAACCTTACATCGAGAAAATACATTTCTCGATTAAAGTAAAGGAACATTCTATGACAGCTAGTATGGTTAACAAAAGTACAAAGAAAGTTGTAGAACCTAATGAACAAATAGATGTTGAAACTGTAGTAGCAAATATGAAAAACTTTGTCGCTAAAAATGTAGAAGATGGGCACATTATCCTTTGTCAGGATACTTCTTATATTGTTTCACATCCTAATGGAACTAGGAAAGCTAGTGTCCCTGTGTTTTCTGTCAGAATAAGTGATCATAGCTACAATGGTTCATGTGATAGTTATATCATTAAATTTATGCATGATACTAAAAGTTATTATGAGAGAGGGAAAATTGTTCTTATGCATCTCAATAATATTAAGTTTCCTTGCTTTATGCTGAAAGTCTTTATGTTGCACTTGTTTTGCCTCCTATGCTAGTAACCTATGGTTTCAACAATTTATTTTCTTACAAAATCCCCTTGCATAGGAAGTGGGTTAGACTTAAATATGTGTTTATTTGCTTCTTGATGCTCTCTTTTACTTCAATTCATATTCTTATGTGAGCATCATTGAAATTTATCATGCCCATTTTAATGGCCATAAAGAAAGAGCTTCCCGGGAGTCAACCCAATATTTTTTTGCTTTCAGTATATTTTTGTTTATTTAGGTCCTAGAACTTATTGCTTCTGTAATAACCTCTCCTTATCCTTTTTGTTTGGTTTTTGTGTCAAGATCAACGCCTAATGAGAGAGAAGTAAGACTTGGGGAAGTTGTTGTTGTCCCAAAATAGATTTTTGGGCTTCACCATAAAAAATCGTGAAAATCCCAGAACATCGTTCTGATCTGTAATGTTTTTGTGTGCATTCCCCAGGTTACTATTTAACTTTCGTTAGTTTTGCACTTTTTGATTTGAGCAACAGAAGATTTTCGAAAAATTGATCTTTACCTGCTGGTCTGTTTTGACAGATTTCTGCCATTTCTGCATTTGCCTCTTAAGTCGATTTCCTTTTTGAATTCTTTTTGGGATTTCAAAAAGTGTTGTTTTAGTAGCTTATGTTTTGATGGATTTTAGTTGAAATTGAACCTAAAAGGTTTATTATCTTGCATACACTAATGTTGCTAATGAAGAATGTGTAAAGTTTTGTTTGAAAGAAATTTTCAAGTGGTAGGAGAAAATGATGTAATGGGATGAAGAGTGGTCAAAAGACTCGAGCACTATATTTTTGGAAGATTCTTACAATGAAGATATTGATATAATTCAAGCGGTGACTCCGGAAGAATTTATTAAAGGCCAAATTCAGAGACCTGCTGAGTTCGTTCTCGAATAGATAATAGTCCTAGTAAGAAAAGGTCCTTGAAAAACTTTCCAATTTATATTTTTGCAGTTTTTATCTAACATGGAAAATAACTAGTCAAAAGAGGGACAGAAACAGAGCCCGGGTGGCTCACACCACCCCATGGCACGGGCCCACCTGGCCGCGCCACCAGGGGGTGTGGCCACCCCGGAGCTCGTCTCCGACCCGTTTTCTCCCAGTACTTTCCTTTTGTTGGAAAACTTTGTAATATATAATCCCCAGGATCCCCCGAGGTCCCTATATTGTGTTTTCATTTCGATCTGTTTCTGACAGGTAGATTCTCAGTTTTGGAGCCACAATGTCTTCTTCTGGATCACCCAAGGGGGATTCCTCCGCGGACATCATCAACCCATACATGCATGAGTTGAAGATTCACCCCAAGGAGTTACTGCTCAAAGATGGGAACGTACAGATAAAAGAGGTTCGAGGCCCTAAAGGAGAAGGTAGTCTGGAAGACGGGATGGAAGCGCTGGAGCAAGAAGTCTTTAGGTATAAGAAGATGGCAGAACGCGAAGTGGACATCATCCATAAGATAAGTTCATAACTCATCGTCGTGCACAAGAAGGAGACTGGTGAGCTTAGGGAAGAAATTCTCTCACTCCATCGAACAACCAAATAACTTCAAGCACAGCTTTAAGACATACGAAATCAAAACTATGAGCATGAGGCTAGGTTCAAACACATAAGTTCTGCTACCAGTTTCAGGATATTGGAAACCAAGATGTCTTTTGTCGACGGAGAACCTTTACCTTGGAAGTCGGATGATGACGAGGGAACACCACCACCACCGAAGGAGTAATTCGTCATCAAGTTTCGGCATCCCCTTGGTTTGCTCCAAGCTTGTGGGAGTGCCGCGGTATCATATCATTATCTTTCATCTATTTACCTTTTTAGTAGAGTCATATCATGAATAGAGAAGTTATCTTATAGGATGGTTTGCATTATGGAAGTATCTCCCCTCTAGTTAGATATCTATGTATCCCATGGTGTAAGTTGCCATTATGGAATATTAATGAGAAGTTATATCACTTACTTTTTGCACATCTTATTTTAGTTTGGAATTCCTGTTATATGATTGATCTTATTGATAGTATTGGTATCACTTTGGGATCATTAAGTAAATTGAGATTGGTTTTGGCAAACCAAGCTCTGGTCAGTAGAAACACTATTAGAGGATTGAATGGAAAGGAGAAAAGTACTTTTAAGATATATAAGTTCATCATCTTTCTTTCTTGTTTGGCTCATAAGCTTAGTATTCTCTAGTTAAGATCTTTTGTGTTTCAAGGGAAGATTGCATGATCGTTTCTATCACTTGTATGTTTGTTTGTTCCTTCAACTCTTATTGCTTGCTACCCAGCCTTGCTAGCCAAAAACCTGTACTAAGAGGGAATGCTTCTCGTGCATCAAATCCTAAAACTTAAAACCTATGCCATTTGCGTCCACCATATCTACACATTAGCATTATTGCTATTCCAAGTAAATTCATGTTTATATCTATCTTCCAAATTAAACTTGTTATGTGAAAACTAGTGATTAAAGCTCTCACAAACTTGACGGCACACTTTACTTTCTTATACTTAATAAACTTGAACCATTGCGTCCATCTATGTTGCGTATATGCTTGCACTTTATAAGTTGAGAATTAGCAGAACCATGCTGTCATGGGGAATGTTTTCTATTGGAAATATGCCCTAGAGACAAATAGTAGTAAGGACTATTATCATATTTCATATAGTTTATGATTAAGTTTTGTATCATGCTATAACTGTATTGAGTGGAAACATCAATACACGTGTGATATACAAACAACCAGGGGTTCCAAGTAAAACTCTAGTCACCGGTTCATTGGTTAATAGATGATCAAGTTTCCTGATCATGTGGCATTTATGCTAGTTGGAAATGGAGTCATCTCATTCCGAGAATGAGATGATGAACCAATACCCAACCTAAACATCGTGACCCAATCATGTCACAAAGTTCAAGTTACGATGATTAGAAATGGATCCTCGTAGACTATTCCTTAGACCGTGAGGCTATATCAATCACTCTCTCCCGAGAGTGCTTAGATAGCATCAAACGCCATCTGGTAATACGATGGTTATAAAGGTGTGTTCAGGTACTCGGAGGAAACTGTAGAGGCAATATATGTCAACAGCGGGATTTGTCCGTCCATGTGATGGGAAGATAATCAAGGGCCCACTCGGAGAAGTTATATCCAATAGCTGCGCATCGTGTGATTTGATCACGGGGATATCACTTGTCGGAACGAGTCAAGTAGCATTGTTCAGTAACGATATTGAACACAACATGGTGATGTCATTGATCAGATCTCGGGCAATGCAAGTATCTAGTGACAAAGGGAATAACACACAACTGTCCCAGTTCAAACGACGAAAGATCTTCATGGAACGCACAGGGGTCACATGGCCATCCAGGTCCCTCTGTCGATCATTGGTGCGGGAGTGTCCCGACCATGTCTAGAGTGTTCACGAACCGTGGGGTATCACGCTTAAGGGCTTGATGATGCTTAGAGAGTGGTTATAGCATCGGTGGAATCGCCGAAGAATAGTAGAGAGAAAACCGGAAGGGTTTCGGTAAGTCCGAAGGATGTCCGAAGTGGAGGTATAAGGTGTCCCATAGCCACGAAGATTGAATAATGTGTGAATGAATGTTAAATGTTGATTTAATCATTTATTCATAATTATTTAATAAAGAGAAAATCAATTTAAATGGTCAAAGGCTTAATGGGCCAATTTCCGGAGGGAGAGGGCCCATTAGGGAAAGGAGAGAGGGAGAAGGGGCAAGGGGGCTGGCCGGCTGGGCCTAGCCCCCCCGCGCGGGCCCACTAGGGTGGCCAGCGGCCACCCCTCCCCCTCCTCTCCTTTAGTCCCACCCCGGGACCTTGAGGGAGGTAGTACCTCCCCTCCCCCTATATATACTGGGGGTATTTGGCCAAATAAAATACACCAATAATCAATAAAAGGTCTTCTCACTTTTGGGAGGACCTCCAATTGATATTTTCTCCTTCCCCTCTCTCTCTCAGGACCGTGGTCCCAAGTCTGGACTGTGTGAGCGAGAGACATCTTCACTGCGGAGCATCGTCGCGCTGCGAGATTTGGATCCGGGAGCTCTACTTCCGCAACTACTGCTGGATCGGGGAAGCGGGAGTCATCATCAGGCACCGGACGTGTGTAACTCCTCGCGAGGTGTCGCACTTGAGGCACTCAAATTGTTGGAGCCAGAGGAGTGCAAGGACTTCATCACGACCTTGAGGTCGGCTTCGGCTTGTCTACATCAACCACGCTCTCCTGAGCGTTGACAACGCTTTTCGGTCTTCGAGGGTAAGTTCGCAAAAGCCCCTACCCTTACTGTATTACTAATAGATAGGTCCTGGCAGCTTCAGGGGTTCAGGGGCGTAGAGTAAAATTTATTGTTTTTATACGCGGAACCCCAACAGTGGTATCAGAACTAGATCTATGCGTAGTAATGCTAGTACAGGTAGAACACACGAGATGTAGCGTGTGGGTGTTGATCTTCTAGTTGTTACCCTCCCACGTGTACTTGTGTATACCACAGTAATGCTTGATGAAGTGGCCCCCAACCGACTTTACGCGTTCATTCGTGAGACTGGTCCACGCTTGACATACCGCTTGTACCGTATAAAGTGGCTTAGGGGGGTGTCTGTCTCTCTCGCATTAGTTGGTATACCATTTGCAACGGAGGACCCCGAAAGGAGTGTAGTAGAGACAACTACTTTATCAGCGTTGTGCTGGAAGTTCGTAGGTAAGAACGGTTCTTGCGCGAAAGCCCATTCAGCCACGTAAAACATGCAAAGATAAAGTAGAGGCGTCTAACTTTGTTTTGCAGGGGGGCGTTGCTTTGTGATATGGTTGTGGCAAAGGTAACATGATTACCTTTTGTTACGTAGTAGAAGATAGTCACGGAGGTGACAGATACCACGCCGGAATGACACCGGTACCCTGGTGTCTACGGCGCCTCAACCCTGGCACCGCAACCCGGTGACGGCGGATGGAGATCGTGACGTGAAGGACCATATCACATAGCATTTACATTCAATGTTATTGTTTGTATGTCTTATTGTGTGCTAGTATTAGATACTCGATGGTAGCCTAATAATATGATCCATGTTAAAATTACCAACAATTGTGTTCCCCTTTAGTGTGCACCACCAAGAAAGTTCTTCGGTATGAGGCGATCCAGGGTACAGGCCTGGGTGTCAAACATATCTACGTTTGCATACAATGGGTGTAAGCCATGTTGCACAGCGAATACACTAAGGTTGAGTTGGCGAGCCTAGCATGCCATAGAAGTGTGGCCTCAGAACTCGGATGGTCGAAAGATCGAACACGAGTCGCATGAATGATGTGACCGATGTTTAGCGTCCACCTTTGAACCCACATCGATGGCCGTGGTCAATCGAGGGAGATGTGGCTGATAGGGGTCGTGCTATCACTAGGAACCCTTTTGGGGATAGGTGTTTCTGAGTGGAGTTATTGTTAACTCATTTAATTATACACTTAGTCTAAATTCCTTTTGCAATTATAAATGTAGATGGCACCTTTCCTGTTGAAGATTGGTTGGTTAGAAGGAGAGAAGCTCAGATTAGATGGATCGAACTTCTCCATATGGGTTGTGCGTCTCCATGTTCTCCTTAGCTCAGATCAGATGGATTTGGATCAGCCTACTAACCTAGAGACCCCAGAGTAGAAGAAAGACCGCTATCTCCGTCGTGAGATGGCCTCCTTCATTTCAGTTACCATGCGTTTCGGAATGGTGGACGAGCTGTGGCCTTTCGTGGGTGATGTCAACCCTCATTCGGTGATGCTACAGCTTATGACAAATTTCGTGGAACAAACACGCATATGGGAGCATGAGCTGATGGGAGACTTCCTCTCCATTAAGATGGAGGAGAACTCATCACTGGACGACCACTTGGAGCGCATGCATGATGTGTACATGAGGCTTGCATACTTCCTGGATAGCTGGATGACGGGGCTCTTTTGCAAAACAGCGTTGTGCTGCGGTCGCTGCCACCAAGCTGCCAAGCACAAGTCAGGACTTGCGTAATGAGGGGCGACGCGGAAACAATGGAATTCCACCGGTTCGTGACACATCTTAGGAATGTGTTGGTTGAACCAGATGTCCTTCTGCACGGCGTTGACACATTTGTAGTGTTAAGTATATCTGATACATGTTCTGTTTTGATGAAAACAGGTCCTTCTGCATGAGAGGTGCTTGCTGGAGAGGACTGATACGTCCATTTTGCATCACCATTCTATGTCTTAATTCACTATTATTCATTGATATATTTCATATTGAGAGGTGATACTTATGTTATTTCATCTATTTTTGCATGGTTGATGACTTTTGGAGCATGGACCGCTGCAGTCAGGATTCTGGTGGAAAAGGTGCTGTTTGGAGGCAAAATTCGCGAAGATCAGAAAATCCGGGAAAATATACGGAAAATCCTATTTTTCCAGAAGACTCAGGATGCTAGAAGATGGAGTGGAGGTGGGCCACAGGGGGCCCACACCACCCCATGGCGCGGGCAGGCCTAGGCCGCACCAGGGAGTGGTGTGGCCACCCTGGCCCACTCTAGCCTCTCCCCTCTAGCGTATATCAACCTCCCGAAACCCTAGGACTCGGGGAGCGACCACAGAAAGATTCCACCGCCTGTGCGGGGCGGAAAACACCGAGAGAGAAAGATCTCTCCGGCAGACAGATTTCTGCCGAGGGAATTCCTTCCCGGAGAGAGAAGATCGTCGCCATCAACACCACCATCAAGTTGGACTTCATCGGGATCATCATCATCATCATCATCACCACCATCATCACCATCAGCACCCTCATCACCATCTCCATATTTCTGTAACAATTGAGTTGAATCTTGCATAGTTCATAGGGGAAACTTTCCCGGTGTTGATTACTCTTTGTAGTTGATGCTATTGAGTGAACCATTGAATTATTGTTTATGTTCAGATTGTTATACATCATTATTTCATCTCTGATAATGATCCATATGATGTCTTGTGAGTAGTTCGTCTTGTTCTTGAGGACATGGAAGAACTCTTGTTGTTAGTAGTGGAGTTGCGTTGAGAAAGATTCAATAGATTGTTATTTAAGTTGTGGTGTACATCTTCTTGTGGTGTCATGTGAACGTCGACTACATGACACTTCACCTATATGGGCCTAGGGGAATGCATTGTGTATTTGGCTACTAATCGTAGGGGTTGCCGGAGTGACAGAAACCTGAACCCCCGTTAGGAAACCATTGCACAAGGGACGTAAGGGTCTTAGAGTTTAAAGCCGTGGTTAGGTTTCTACCTTAAATATTTTCTTGTACTTACGGATGTTTGCAAGGGGGTATAATCACAAGCATGTATTTAGTCTTGGATGGGCGGTACATTAGCACAGGTTCACCCGCACAACACTTAGCAAGCTAAAGAAGATTAATCGACTATATGATGCGAAAGCACTTGACAGTCTTCCCATGTGTCCTCGAGAACGTTTGGTCATCTATAGAAATACAATCGGCGTGTCCTTTGCTGCATAAAGGATTGGGCCACTTGCTGCATTCATTCTTACTGTCTTTTATTTACTCGTACTTTGTTTACTTGCTTTATCGAAAACCCCTAAAAATCCGTTTGCTAAGTATTTGCAGAGAATTCCTGATCCATACCACTAGCCAGCACCTTTTGCTCCTCGTTGGGTTCGACACTCTTACTTATCGAAAATACTGCGATACACCCCCTATACTTGTGGGTCATCAAGGAGGTGACGTTGCGTGTTGATGGCGATCATGATGATGATGGACAATGACGCTCTCCCTCAACATTTATCATTTAGTTTATGTTTTAGGATGATTATTGTAATCAAGAGATTGTGAACTTCTTTCGTGTGTATCACACTTCGTGAGACGATTATTCATGTGAGTTTGTAACAAACAGTTGTTATACTTTATGAATGATCTCTATTCGTGTTCATATCTTGTTTGATTACTCATGAATTATCCTTGTTGTTTTGAAACTAATTGATAATGAATGAACATTTGTAAAATATTAAAATGCCTTGAAAATACCCAACTTAATGATAATTCATTATTGAATGAAAACCATTGTTCAAATTCAAAGTTCTAATGATAATATGTGAAAGACATTTGATTTATCACATATAAATCATGCCTAAGTTCGGCAAAATAACTTGAACATCATGTATTACTTGAATACAAAGTGTTTAATGAATTGTTAAATAAAATACATATTCGATGTATTGTGTTTTAACGAAAATGGTAATTATCATTATATGATTGTTTAAATGCGTAAAGTAGTTTACCAAAGGAAACATGAGTATGAAAGTATTTGATATGATCAAAGTGTTTCATCAAGAAAGGGTATAAATATAAAAGAGAATCTAATTACTATGATTTGATCAATAGTAATGAAATTCGAATTTATAAGAATGGCATAAAAGAAATTGTGGAATGCAATGCGTTATGAAATGTCAAAATGCAAAGCATCACAACGTGATATTAGATATCAAAGTGGGTGAATAGAAGGCACCAAATAAATCGTTGTAGTGTAGATGTAGAGACCATTAGTTAAAAATAGTTAGCACTCAATTAGAATGTAGTGAACCATTTGAATTCATGAAAGTTTTGGGGTTATTCGGTATAACCAAAACAATAGCGAATAAGTCCTTGTAGAGTATTCATTGGAAACTTTGAATACGAAATCCATAGCTAAACCAAAAGAGAAGCAAAACTTGTATTGCTTGGATGGTACATTCTTGAGAAAGTTCACTTTTTGTGATATTTCTCAATTATGGGGAAAATGGAAAATAGTGTAAAACACGATGAGGATTCAAAACCCTGCATCGTAGTGTTGATAAGCGCGATGGAAAACGCTCCTGAACGATTCTCTTCACAAAGGAAAGAATCAATGATATTGATCATTGTGTTTTCCCCACTAGTGTTTTCACTACATGAATTAGGATTCAAAATGAAATCTATATCTTGTATGGAGACATTTGTGAATCATTTGTCATGATTCCTGGAATATGACATACCTACGAACTACTAATGAAATAATGGTAAACTAGAATTATGAGAAATCCTAAAAGCAAAATTCACTTGAGATTAGAAAGCAATTAGTTGCTGAATCTCACAAGTAGAAGGGGTTACTTGAATTTTCCCAACTGACTGCAAAGCCATAGTGGAAAAAAAGGTGAATGACAAAAGCACAATTTATCAAGTATTGGACAAATTCAATAAATTTGATTCATGTGTGCTTTATGTTTAGAGGATTTAAAACTAGTAACAGTACTAGTATCTCATAGTAAATCTCCAAGTTTGATATTTGATCAAAGGATTTTGAAGTTGTTCAAAATAGTGAATGGATATGCAATTTGCATAAAATTGAGTGGGAGCTATGAAAGTCTTCCTGAAAAAAATATGTGATTGACATATTTTTGAGTGGGAGCAATATAAGTCTCAAATTCAAATATGTAGGAACATATTTTGAGTGGGAGCTTATAGGAGTAATTCTTAAGTGTCTTAAGAATAAAAGCGCAAATACTTATAAATCATGATTTATAAGATGTAGAAGTTGATAATAGGTGTATTATGATATTATGTAGTATTTCTTAAGGGATTCGGAAAGGGGTTTCAGAATAGAAGTTGATTAAGGAACTGGTCCTTAATAACTCAAATTAGGAATAGCATTAAGGTTAACATCAATGGTTGATAGAAAGAAAAGGATGATCATCGTCCACTATGTTGAGACATAGGTTCTATCTTAGTAAACCATGATGATAACTTAGCATAATATGTGATCCAAATAAATAACGTTTATAAGTGATCAAGTTTGAATCATGGAACGTTGAGCTGAGTTTGTCCGTAGTGTGGCCGCCCTGGCCCACTCTAGCCTCTCCCCTCTGGCGTATATCAACCTCCCGAAACCCTAAGACTCGGGGAGCGACCACAGAAAGATTCCACCGCCTGTGCGGGGCGGAAAACACCGAGAGAGAAAGATCTCTCCGGCAGACAGATTTCTGCCGAGGGAATTCCTTCCCGGAGAGAGAAGATCGTCGCCATCAACACCACAATCAAGTTGGACTTCATCGGGATCATCATGATCATCATCACCACCATCATCACCATCAGCACCCTCATCACCATCTCCATATTTCTGTAACAATTGAGTTGAATCTTGCATAGTTCATAGGGGAAACTTTCCCGGTGTTGATTACTCTTTGTAGTTGATGCTATTGAGTGAACCATTGAATTATTGTTTATGTTCAGATTGTTATACATCATTATTTCATCTCTGATAATGATCCATATGATATCTTGTGAGTAGTTCGTTTTGTTCTTGAGGACATGGGAGAAGTCTTGTTGTTAGTAGTGGAGTTGCGTTGAGAAAGATTCAATAGATTGTTATTTAAGTTGTGGTGTACTTCTTCTAGTGGTGTCATGTGAACGTCGACTACATGACACTTCACCTATATGGGCCTAGGGGAATGCATTGTGTATTTGGCTACTAATCGTAGGGGTTGCCGGAGTGACAGAAACCTGAACCCCCGTTAGGAAACCATTGCACAAGGGACGTAAGGGTCTTAGAGTTTAAAGTTGTGGTTAGGTTTCTACCTTAAATACTTTCTTGTACTTACGGATGTTTGCAAGGGGGTTTAATCACAAGTATGTATTTAGTCTTGGATGGGGCAGTACATTAGCACAGGTTCACCCACACAACACTTAGCAAGCTAAAGAAGATTAATCGACTATATGAAGCGAAAGCACTTGACAGTCTTCCCATGTGTCCTCGAGAACGTTTGGTCATCTATAGAAATACAAACGGCTTGTCCTTTGCTGCATAAAGGATTGGGACACTTGCTGCATTCATTCTTACTGTCTTTTATTTACTTGTACTTTGTTTACTTGCTTTATCGAAAACCCCTAAAAATCCGTTTGCTAAGTATTTGCAGAGAATTCCTGATCCATACCACTAGCCAGCACCTTTTGCTCCTCGTTGGGTTCGACACTCTTACTTATTGAAAATACTGCGATACACCCCCTATACTTGTGGGTCATCAAGACTATTTTTGGCGCCGTTGCCGGGGAGTGAAGCGCTATTGGAGAGTGGAACTGGTAAAGGAAACTTCTGCTGTAAGTATTGTTTACTTCTGCTAGTTGCTTTATTTTCGTTATGGATAATTCGCTGAGTTTCTTATTTGGTAATGCTACTACCACTGCTAAGGTAGTAGATAAGCCACCACCTGCTGAGAAAGATGTTTTCAAAATACCTACAAGAATTATTGATCGTGTTATGGATAACTACTATGTTGGGGATGGAACTGTCCATCCTGGTGATCATTTACTCTTTATACACGAATTATGCGGGTTGTTCAAGTGTGCAGGTATTACTACAGATCAAGCTAAGAAGAAGTTATTCTCATTATCACTGAAAGGAAGAGCTGAGGAATGGTATAAGCTGCTGAAGAATGGTTAAGCTCTAGAATGGGAGGAAATAGTGCCTCTCTTTTATTCAAAATTTTATCCTCCTAGTGAGATTCATAAAGATCGGAATCAAATATACAACTTTTGGCCTCTTGATGGAGAGAGTACAGCTCAAGCTTAGGGGAGATTGAAGTTACTAATGCTGAAATGTCCCATTCATGAGCTCCCCAATAATATTATTATCAATAACTTTTATGCAAGGCTCCCTCTACATGACAAGGATTTATTGGATGCTTCTTGTGCTGGATCATTCACTCGTATGGAAGAAGAAGTTAAATGGGATCTTCTGGACCGTATTCAAGACAATGCTGAAGCTTGGGAGAATGACAAAGGTAGAAAGTCAGGTATAAATTATGATTATGAATGCATTGAATCTTTTATGGGAACTGATGAATTTCAAAATATTAAAAATGCTTATGGTCTAGACACTCAAGCTATTGCTTCTTATTTTAAGGCCTTTGCTTCCTACATTGAAGTGCCTAAAAAGAAGTGGAATAAGTATCATGAACCTTATAAAGATGTTGCTAAGAGTATTCCTTCAAGAAATACTGAAGTTTATACTGCTAATCATGTTTTCCCTGAACCTTACATTGAGAAAATCCCTTTCCTAGCTAAGGTAAAGGAACATTCTATGATGGCTAGTGTAACACCCTCGAATCGGCCCTATGCAAGTTTTAGCCCTTTCCGCCAAACCCGCATAGAAATGATTCAAGGACGCCCACCAGGCACTTTCGTGCGGGTGGAAAAACGAAGTAATACCATTACACAACAGTCCTCGGTGGGACCCATAGAACAGATATATATCTACAACACGACTCCATGAGTCAATACAAAGATCCAAATCACCTTGAAAACGATAGAGCGTCCAACTACGGACAAGATGCAAATGGGGCTAAGAGCCCTGAAGAATAACCAATGGCGTCTGTAACACCCCGTCCACTCCTGGGCCCGGGGGGTGTCACTCCTGGTAGCTTAATAGGATATCTAGACTGGCCCCACAGACCAACACTTGTCTTTTCTGCGCACTTTGCCCTCACTCGTGCGCACCCGGTTACCCACTTCCCGGTCGGTCACCCATCCTAGAATTGCTCTAGTCCAAGCACGCTTAACCTTAGAGTTCTTTTCGAATGAGCTTCCGGAAAAGAAGTTGCAACTTGTTGGTATGAGTATTCTATCAATACTACTAAGCCATGTGCCTGGTCTCACATACACCCACCCTTTAGAAGATCGATGCCCTCATCGATCAATCACACCCCAAACAACTGTAATGCTACCTGGTCTAATAATAAAATGCTACTTCCTACATATAATTGTTGCATCATAATTATATCATGCTCATGTCATCATGCCACCTTGCATTTGAGCATCATATAAAACCCTTCTTCTTGTGGTTCTTATCTCATATGCATTAATAATTGTATTTGCCTCTTGATATATTGTATTTGCTTCTTGACATAATACTTGATGCCCAAGTTGAGTTGGGGGCATATCTTTTATTAACTCCACCACCTTTATTGTCACCACCCTATAATCCCACCATCCAACTATATGTGAGCTTTGCATCTTATTTGGTTTATCTCTAGCTCATGTGTGTTGGGATGGACCCACTTCTATTTCCACATGCTCTCACACTAGCATCATGTTGTTTTCACATTATTGATATTTGGAGCCACCTTGGCATGCTTTGGGAGTGGACCCTTTTTTCTAGCTTCCATATGGATGGTTTTCGGAATCTTTGCTCATGATTGGAATATTCTCGATGATATTATGCACCTAGTGGAATATACACACTAGCATGTCCTAATTATATTCAAATATGACCATCTCCACCTACTCCACATGGAACATCCTTTTTAAATCCATTTAGCTTGGCCTTAGATCCATATTTTTGGAATGCATGTGAATAAATGCCATGAGACCTTATTATTGTTTTAACAAAATAAACATGGCATTTATTACCTATGCATGGGCCATGCAAGTCAACACCATCTTGTTCTCCTTTGGTTTTCTTTGTTTTGATTGGATCTTTTCTTTTGTGAGCTCCCCTTTTCTCTCTCAAACCTCCTCATCTGGATCTTTGTTGTCCTTGCCATGTGCATCAAGCCTCACTACCTTGGTCTTTTGTTTCCCTTACCCATCACCCCATCCATGCATGACCATGTGTGGCCATCTCAAAATCTTACACCCAAAACCCTAGCATCTCTCTCCTTATCCATCACCACGCCCCTCCACCTTTTTGTTGGCATGTGGGAAAAAACCCTAAACACCCTAACCAACCCACTCACCTTACCCTCTCTCTCTAATCCCTCTCTCAAAACCCTAGACCCTCATCTCCCTCTCTCTCTACCTACCCGAGCCACCTCACCACCCCTAACCCTAACCATGCCGTGGCACCACCCTCTTGCCATCTAACCACCCCATCTATCCCTTCTCAAACCCTAACCCTACCCGAGACTCCCTCTCCCTCCTCTCTGTCACAAGGCCCCACCCGAGCCAGACCACCCCCTGTCCTCGCCCTGGCCCCAGCTGCAGCCACCCCCTCCTGTCCCCGAGCCTGACCGAGCACGTGAGGAGGAGGAGAGAAAAAGGTGTTCACCACCTTTTTCCACCGAGCCTCCCCACGGCATGTGCTCTCCCCCCTCTGCTTATCTACCCCTTCTCTCTGCCGTGCATCTCCAGATCCGCCCCAGGCCCTGCGCCGCAGATCCTTTCCCATCTCCCCTGCTACACCCTTCTCTTCCATCGCCGTCGGTGTCGACGTCCACCACTAGATCAAGGCGGCGGGCGTGGTGCTTGGGCTGTCGAGGAGGGCAAGGAGGACCCCGGCGTCGCCCCTATGAATGGCGTCGAGGAGGAGGCCGTCCTGTACCTGCTGCACGCCAACGGCACCGACGAAACCCTAGCCGCGAAGCGCCTGTGTCTCCAGCGATCGGCTGCGCTCCTCTCCGTTCCACCACCACCATCAGCCTCGCGGTGAGCCCCCGTTTCCCCCTGACAACCTCTCGGCCCTCTTTGTTTTCTGTACTTGCCGGACTTTTTGTCGAGCGTGCTCTGTGTGCCGGCGTGTGCGCTCTTCTGCTCGTCGTTGCGCCGCGTAGGAGCTCAGCTAGCCGCCGATATGTTCCTTAACAACATCCCCTAACCACCGCAGTGGCACCGCCTCTCTACGCGAGCGCCCCAGGTCGCGGGTTCGAACCCCCGTGCTGCGCGTCGCACACCGACCTGTCCGCCGTCAGTAGGTTCAGAGAAGAAAAACAGTACCGCGGGGCATTCTTTCAGATAACCCCCCCAACCTTTTTGCTGCTCAACCCGCGCTCCTTCCGGGCCCACATGTCTGCCTCTGTGGTAGTTTTACAGAAAGGCTCCCGCGTTTCTTTAGTCTCAACCCGCAGTCCCCCGCTGTGCCGCGTGGCAGCCTCTCACTCGCCCACTGGCGTGTGGGCCTGCGAAGCCTCAGGTCCCACCTGTCTGTCCCGTGGGCTAGGAGAACTCGCGGTGCAAAAGGATTTCGCCGCGCCGTTTCGCCCAGTCGGCGTTGGGCCCAGTTGTCAGCAACTGTGGCTAGGTTTGGCTGGGTAGAAAAGGTTTCTGGTTTATCTGTTTTAATAAAACAATTACAGAAAATGTTTAATCTAATTTTAAATGTAGAGATTAATAACTTTTAATTTGTAATTCCAAATAATACAAATAATATATGTTTTTGAATCAGAAAATGTGAGGATTTCAAAACTGCCATCCAAAACAATGTTTGACCACTTTAAATTTTCGAAATTGTTTAAAATGCAATAAAAATGCCTTTTCTTAATTAATTAATAACTTTAATTCTACAACCCCAAATTCGATAAATAATATGTCTAAATCGATCGGCTCGACGAGCCCGGTCTAACTATGCAATCCATGTTCGAAATTGCAGCATGCATCATAGAAATATAAAAGTATACAACAACTTATTTGAGAGCAAAACATGACTAAAACTCAATAAAATGCTTTATTCTTGTACTCCATACCTCACCCATGGCATGCTACATTATTGCCATGTAAATTGTGCATCATTCATCATGGCATTCTTGTTTGCTTGTCGCATTTTATTCATATGCTTGTGCACTTTATTTATGTTGGCCCTTGTTTGTTTGGTTCTTCTTCGAATAGACGTCGAGCAGGGGAAATATCAGGAATCCCAGGAGTACTACCCAGATCCGTCTCTCGCTTCAACTAAGCTGCCAGGCAAGCACTACCACATGCTTGCATACATATAGTACCTATTGCCTCTATCTTATTCTTGCATCATTGAGTCGCAATTGCATTAAATTGAATCCCAAGTACCGCATAGCCTTTACTTTTAAACCCCACCGAAGCTTGTTCCTCCATCCCATGAGCCATTACTACAGGAGTTGTTTGAGCCATGTGAGTCGTAGCACAACATGTGTAGGGTATGTGAGTGTCTGATGGATAACAAGGTACCTAAACAACTTAACCTGAGTAGTTATGGGATAACTAATGAAAGAGGCACCGGTGAGCAATATCTGTTATTTGGTTTTCATGCTCACTTGTGTCTCGTAGGACCCCAAGTACTTGATTCCTGTTCCTTGACTATTTGCACTATCCACATCCGGGAGGCCGTGGACCCCCCTAAGCCAGAGCTCGATTCATTTCTATTTCTTGGGGCCACAAAGTAGTTTGGGGCTTTGTTACTATCCTGTACTTATGCCATGCTTTACTGTTTTATTTAAGATTGTGCGAGGAGCACCTGTACTGTTTAGGATTGCAGAGTGTTTTCGCGGTATCGACAAGCCCAGTCACACTTTCGGATTCCCAGTCGTTTACATCCATTGGTGCAAACCTTGGGTCCGTCTCGGAGCCGGCCAACTTCGTTGCGGGTAGCTTAATGGGGTGGCCCCCTGAAATATTTCTGAATCCTGTGATCGCTTTGTCGTGAATGCCTCGTTGGGTTTTGAGTTGGTTTTTCCGAGGTTGATCGAGTGTGTGTTGCTATTTGTGCACCCCTGCAGGGTAAATCTTTCTAAAAGCCGTGTGCGCAGTTATGGACGACTTGGAGCACAGTTTCTCGATCATAGACAAGTATAACTAAAGTACCGTTTTTAATCTGACCAAATACCTGACTAGTAAATAGTGCAATACTCATGGAATGGTTAATAAAACTGCTAACGGAGGGGTTTTTCGTCCGCTTTCTCGTTGGTAAGCGAGAAGGAGGATGGATCTGTTACTTATACTGTTATAACTGTTGTTACTAATTAACGGACATCCGTCTATCATTAGTTAGGCGGATGGTTAGCGAGTATCTATAGACTGGTTAGTTATTATCTTTTGCTGCAATTGCGTCACCCTAGGTATATGTCCCCTTTAGAGGCATAAAGACTTGCTGAGTACCCCTAGGGTCTCACACGATAAATTGTTTGATTCAGATGAACAGGTGTATTCGCAAGATGGATACTGGGTGGAGGAGACAGATGATGTTGGCAACGATCACTCGGTGTAGAGATTCCGGGCATGGGGATTCGCGAGATCTGTGGGCGGGATGTGTTTATTTATGTGGCATCTTAGGCCGATTTGCTTCTTATCCATACTCGGATCTTGTTTTCCGCTTCCGCCTGATACTCTGATGTTTGATGTATGAGGAGCTATCCTAAACTATTATCTCTATCTAGGATATTTGGATCTTGTCGTATGGTGTTGCAATATTTCTATTTTTTTAGATGGAATGGCTCTGAAAACTGTTGTATGGTAGCTTGCATACATACTCACTTGTGTATGTATTTGATCTCTTCGCATGTTGCCTACGCCGCTCGCTCTTGTCCCGATGTCTTGGAAGTGGTTAGGACGGCCGACGGGTCTACACGTGGGTGGTCCCTGGGCCCCCGCTGTACTATTTTAACCACTTCCAGTTCATCCAGGCTTGACCTTAGAGCGTAGGGTCCGAGGTAGTTACAGCGTCCATAACCCTGCCCAGGCCAAGCCAGAAGGGTAAACCTGCTAACGAAGTCGATCTCAACCTGCTAAAACCAAAGGGGTGCCGACAAAGGCAAAGGAAAAAGAGGAGCATCAGTACTGAGGCCAGTACACAGCGAGGCTAGAATCCGGCGGCTCTCGCCTACATAGGTATGGTGGGCTGAAGCGGCAGCGCGACGGCACTAAACAACCTATAGAGACTCGATACAACTGGCGGTTATCAGAGAGGGATAAGAAAGACCTATTTGGATCCAACCTGAAGCTAACACCAAACAAACCCATCCTGGTATCTCCCCCCTCGAGACCAAACAAGGAAGTCGGACCAAAGAACTCACACAGTTGGCAATTTTATTCATTCCATTATAGTTGAAGCACTTACTAGTCAGATATAAATAGCATGAGTCATCCTGAAGCATAAGTAGTGGGCAGTTTTAATCACCATTCCGTTATAGTTGGAACATTTACTAGTCAGATATAATTGTCCTGAGGAATCCCAAAACCCAGCAGTTGTTGGCACTTTTATGACATTCCATTGGAGTTGCAATACTTACTAGGCAGGTATAGTATGACACAGATCACCACAGATCCACCAGTTGTTGGCATTTTTATTAGCCATTCCATTGTAGTTTACTAGTCACATATTTAGTCAAATTTATAGCATTACTTTAGTTAGTATTGTCTATGATCGAGATATCGTGCTCCAAGTCGTCCATAACTGCGGACACGGCTTTCAGAAAGTTTTACCCTGCAGGGGTGCACAAATAGCAACACACACTCGATCAACCTCGGAAAAACCAACTCAAAACCCAACGAGGCTTTCACGACAAAGCAATCACAGGATTCATAAAATATTTCAGGGGGCCACCCCACTAAGCTACCCGCAACGAAGTTGGCCGGCTCCGGAACGGACCCAGGGTTTGTGTGGACGGCTGTAAACGTCTGGGAACCCGAAAGTGTGACTGGGCTTGTCGATACAGCGAAAACGTGTCACGATCCTAAACAGTACAGGTGCTACACGCACAATTGTAAATAAAGCAGTAACGCATGGCATAGGTACAGGATAGTAAATAAAACCCCAAACTAGTTTGTGGCCCCAAGAAATAGAAATGAATCAAGCTCTGGCTCAGGGGGGTCCACGGCCTCCCGGATGTGGATAGTGCAAAAAATCAAGGAACAGGTATCAAGTACTCGGGGTCCTACGGGACACAAGTGAGCGTGGAAGAACCAAATAACATCTATTGCCCACTAATGCCTCTGCATTAGTTATATTTAGCAATTTAATAGTTGTGTTTAAAGTCATGATCATCTCCACCATTAAGCATCTCCACCGTTTATCATGTGCCAACTTGCCGTCAACGGTGGAACGACAACGACGTGAAGCAACACAGAAGCAAGCGACTACGACTCGCAGGGCCGACTATCTACCAAACAACAGGTATTGGGAGGTATCCATGGCAATATAGAGGCTGCACGGGATATAACTGGTGCACGGAAACTAAAGCATCGCGACACGGATAGCAATAGATCAACAGGAGGAAATAAAGACTATAAATGCAAAATAGGTAGAAGGGGAAGAGGTGCTCGCCTGGGAAACACTGCCGAAGGATCATATCCGGAGAACTTGTTGATACTCGCATCAACTCATCGGCCTAATCCGCCAAGAAGCAAACACTAGAAAACACCGGATGCAATATTTGATACTACGGCAAAAGATCCGGCATGATTATGATATGATGCATGACATGGCACAGGTGCGGTGCAATTAGGCAATATTAAGCGGAACCGGGGTCCCGATAATTAATTAATAGTTTCGAGTTATTTAGATACCCCGCAATTTAAATGTTGTCTTAGTAAGACAAAACATGGCATCGGTTCGCTACACCAATTTAAATGGAGTCCGGAATAAGACTAGAATAGCCCGCATATAGACTCCATATTTAATTTAGGTGAATCGGCATAATGCCCCCAACCCACAGACAAGTATGCATGCATGAACAATTAATATGCAACAAGTTTTATATATAGCATTTATAAAATAGGGGCTCAGGAAAAAGGTTCACACATCTGGATTCAGAAGATCTTGGGTTCCGGGGGTTCGGGGTTCGGACTCAGGGTTGGACGGAACGGCGAGGTTCGGACTCGCGATGGAGAACTTGTCGTGTCGTGACGGAGAACTTGGGTTCCAAGCGGTCGATCTTGCCGTCGATGGCGAACTTGAATGGATCGGGTACCGGTGGTCTTCGGGTCCGTGTAGACGGTCATGGCGTCCGAGATGAAGAACTTGGCGTTCTGGGAAGAAGATCTTGCTGTTTCCGTGTCTTCGGTTCCATGAAGGCGTGCTTGTCATCCGTGATGGCGAACTCGATGTCCCGAGAAGAAGATCTTGTCGTATCAGCGACACCAGATCCTCGGAGGAGGGCATGGCGTTCTAGGATGGAGAACTTGTCGTTCTGAGGGTTCAACATCGATGGTTCATCGGGTTCGGGTCACGAACTCCAGGATCGGTCTTCGGATCGCCGGGATCGGGCTTCGAGGTCGGGACCCGGGATGGATACTTGGAGCGCCGGGGCTCAGGGTCATTCGTGAAGGAGATCTTGTCGGCCACACACCTTGTACAACTTCTTGTCCTCGTCCGGTGGTAGGTTCGTAATCGAGGCTGATACTCCACGACAACAGCAGCTGTGCCACGTCACAATGCATTGGAGGCTTACCACACAGTACCATTCTTGTAACGCCGCATGAAGATCATCATCTGTAGTTTTCCACAGCGCTTCAGTACCACACCATCTCCAACATAGCTAGTAGCATATAGCTGGGGCCGGTTCCTAGTGGTAGAGGGGTCCCTGTGAGCGAACAGAGGCCAAGGACGTGGCTCGGGTAGAGGCGCGCGCGCGGGCACGGGCCGAGCAGGGCGGAGCACGCACGCGTGGCGAGCAGGGTACCGAGATCATGGTGGCGCTCGGCCCGGGACGAGGAGCGGCGGAGCTGGCCCACTACTAGAGCGGGGCGGTAGGACGGGGTTGCAGGCGACGGTCTCCAGTGGACGGTGACGTGGGTGAGAGGAGTTGCTGCGGGGGCAGGGAACGCGCGGCGGCGGCCGGAGAAGCTCCAGCGCGGCCGAGGCGGAAGGGGTCGCGGCGACTGGTAGAGAGGAGCGGCCTCGGCGTCCTACGCGGCGGCGGAGGTGCCATGGACGAGCTCGAGGGCGGGGGCCGTGCGGTGGCGAGAACGCACAGGACGAGGCGGTCGTGCGCGAGGTCGGGGACGGCGGTACTGTAGTCGATGCAGAGGCCGGTGGAGCGCGCGAGCTGGGAGACGCTGGCGAGGTCGACGCGGAGAAGGCGGCCGGGCTCGCGGACGAGGGGCAGAGGGGTGAGGGCGCAGCCCTGGCGGCGGCAGAGGAGGCGAGCGGGGCGGCGGGGTCGAGCTCGGGCTCGGGGGTGGAGGAAGGCGGCCGATCCGGGGCGGAGAAGAGGCAGCTTGCCAAGGGGGAGGCGGGCCAGAGAGGGGCGCCGGGTTGGTGGCGACGTGGCGGTTGCGGGAGCCAGGGGCGGCGGGGATTGCGGCGAGGTTGGCGGGATGGGGAGAGACGAGGATGGGGGCGTGGGGAATTGTGCGGAGTGGGGGTAGGTGGGGTCAGGCTGGCGTGGGGATTGGGGCAAGTGGCGTTGGGGGATGGGGTCGATCGGGTCGAGGAGGGACCAGGCTATCGGGGTGGAGCGGTTCCAGGGTGGGGAGTGCTGGTTGTGCGCGTGGTGTGCGTGTGTGCGTGGGATCAGGCGGGAGTTGGTGGGCGAGAGCGGCAGGTGGTGGGGAAAGCGGCGCGGGCGACGTGCGCCTGGTGGGGCCAGGTGCAGGCGGGCTGGCAGTGGGGGTGTGAGGAGAAAGTGGCGACGGGGTGGAGGGAGTGGTGAGGCTGGGGTAGGTAGGATAGGATAGGATTAGTTTTAAGGGTTTGGAGGTGGCTGGCCGGGCTTTCGGGCCTGGCGGGCTGCCTCCTAAAATAATCTAACTTTTTATTTATTTTATAAAAGTCTTTTGTAAACCGTTTTTAGACAAAACAAAAATATCCAGAGAAGCCCGGTTTTAAAATTTGAAAAGAAGACGGGGATATTTAGAAAACAAAACTAGGCTTTTCGAAAATAGTTTTTGACAAATCCATGCATGATGACATGACGATGCTCAAATGCAATGTGGCATGATGACATGAGCATGCGGTCATGATGATGCAATGCACAAAAACATCACGATTTTCTAGTAGTGGTTTTAGCGGGGCGCCACAGCTAGCATGGTAGATGAAAGTATGAATAAGGCTGTTGAACCTGGTAAACAAATGGTTGATGAACCTATTGTAGCAAATGTGAAAGACTTTGTTGCTAAATATGAAAAAGAGGGACACCCTATCCTTTGTAAGGATACCTCTAATATTGTTTCACATAGTAGTGTTATGAGAGCTAGTATTCCTGTGTTTTCTGTTAGAATAAGTGATCATTGCTATGATGGTCCTTGTGATAGCTATATTGTTAAGTTTATGCATGATACTGAAAGTTACTATGAAAGAGGGAAAAGTGTTCTTATGCATCTCAATAATATCAAGTTTCCTCGTTTCATGCTGAAAGTTTTTATGTTGCACTTCTTTTGCCTTCTTATGCAAGTTGCCTGTGGTTTCAATAACTTGTTTGCTTACAAAATCCCCTCGCATAGGAAGTGGGTTAGACTTAAATGTGTGTGTTTTTGCTTCTTAATGCTCTCTTTCACTTCAATTCATATCCCTATGAGAGTTTCTTCAAAATTATCATGCCCATCTTAATGGCTATAAACAAAGAGCTTTATGGGAGACAACCCAATTTGCTTTTGCTTTTAGTTTGGTTTTGTTTCTTTGAGTCTTGGAATTTATTACTTCGGTAATAACCGCTCCTCGTCCGTTTTGTTTGGTTTTTGTGTCAAGGTCAACCTCTAATGAGAGAGAAGTAAGATTTGGGGAAGTTGTTGTCCCGAAACAGATTTTTGTGCTTCACCGTAAAAATTCGTGAGAGATCTCTGTATATCGGATTTAGCTGTAATTTTTTGTGCTTCTGCCCCAGGTTGTTATTTAACTTTCGTTAGTTTTGCACTTTTTGATTTGAGCAACAGAAGACTTTCGAAAAAAAATTGTCTGCTTGCCTTGTCATTTTGATATGGGGATTTTTCCGTATCATCGGGCAAGGGGTACCCCGTTGGCGGTTCTCAATGATACGCACATACTTATGATGACAAGAACTTACCGGTATGTAAAGTTGAGTAGCATGAGGAGCGACCCTCGTACTCAAGGGACTTGGGATTTTCAGTTTATAGTCTGTCAAGCATATAAGATTGGACCTCACTTTCACCTTAATCACCTAAAGATGCCTATGATAGGGGCAATGAGAGCTGAGA
The DNA here is from genome assembly GCA_910589775.1 of Avena eriantha. Lineage (NCBI taxonomy): Eukaryota > Viridiplantae > Streptophyta > Magnoliopsida > Poales > Poaceae > Avena > Avena eriantha. The sequence continues at coordinate 303,499,484 of OU342744.1, forward strand.
GCTAGTAAGTATCATAATTTTTGGGATCTCTTTATGAGACTTGCAATCCCTGCTTCCCTCTTTGAAGGGCCTTTCTTTTACTTTGTAGTTGAGTCAGTAAACCTATTCCCCTCTATCTCAACAAGTATTTTGAGTTGATGTGTTTCATTCATTCATATGATGATTTATGCATTCATGTTTCTTATATTCCTTGTTTTGCACATTGCTCTTATCTTGATGTTTACTACTTTGAAAGCTTTCTTTGAAAACCAGCTATTTGAGAACTCCAGCAAATTATCAACTATTCTTCGACCAAGAGCTAAGTTTGCCATTACCAATTATGATTCACTTTATGTATCTTTATTGTGTTTCCTTTACTCATTACAAGTTGAGTTATATAATAGTGAGTTGTCCTCTGTTATGATCTATGTATTTGATGAATGTGATGCTTCTTGTCCATATTCTTTTATCGACTCTTCACTCCATAAACCTGAGGTCATGTTTATTGAGCTCAGTTTCGCTTGGGGACAAGCGAAGTCTAAGCTTGGGGGAAGTTGATACGTCCATTTTGCATCACTATTCTATGTCTTAATTCACTATTATTCATTGATATATTTCATATTGAGAGGTGATACTTATGTTATTTCATCTCTTTTTGCATGGTTGATGACTTTTGGAGCATGGACCGCTGCAGTCAGGATTCTGATGGAAAAGGTGCTGTTTGGAGGCAAAATTCGCGAAGATCGGAAAATCCGGGAAAATATACGGAAAATCCTATTTTTCCAGAAGACTCAGGATGCCAGAAGATGGAGTGGAGGTGGGCCACAGGGGGCCCACACCACCCCATGGCGCGGGCAGGCCTAGGCCGCGCCAGGGAGTGGTGTGGCCGCCCTGGCCCACTCCAGCCTCTCCCCTCTGGCGTATATCAACCTCCCGAAACCCTAAGACTCGGGGAGAGACCATAGAACGGTTCCGCCGCCTCTGTGGGGCGGAAAACACCGAGAGAGAAAGATCTCTCCGACAGACAGATTTCTACCGGGGGAATTCCTTCCCGGAGAGGGAAGATCGTCGCCATCAACACCACCATCAAGTTGGACTTCATCGGGATCATCATCATCATCACCACCATCATCACCATCAGCACCCTCATCACCATCTCCATATTGCTGTAACAATTGAGTTGAATCTTGCATAGTTCATAGGGGAAACTTTCCCGGTGTTGATTACTCTTTGTAGTTGATGCTATTGAGTGAACCATTGAATTATTGTTTATGTTCAGATTGTTATACATCATTATTTCATCTCTGATAATGATCCATATGATGTCTTGTGAGTAGTTCGTTTTGTTCTTGAGGACATGGAAGAACTCTTGTTGTTAGTAGTGGAGTTGCGTTGAGAAAGATTTAATAGATTGTTATTTAAGTTGTGGTGTACATCTTCTTGTGGTGTCATGTGAACATCGACTACATGACACTTCACCTATATGGGCCTAGGGGAATGCATTGTGTATTTGGCTAATAATCGTAGGGGTTGCCGGAGTGACAGAAACCTGAACCCCCGTTAGGAAACCATTGCACAAGGGACGTAAGGGTCTTAGAGTTTAAAGCCGTGGTTAGGTTTCTACCTTAAATATTTTCTTGTACTTACGGATGTTTGCAAGGGGGTATAATCACAAGTATGTATTTAGTCTTGGATGGGCGGTACATTAGCACAGGTTCACCCGCACAACACTTAGCAAGCTAAAGAAGATTAATCGACTATATGAAGCGAAAGCACTTGACAGTCTTCCCATGTGTCCTCGAGAACGTTTGGTCATCTATAGAAATACAATCGGCATGTCCTTTGCTGCATAAAGGATTGGGCCACTTGCTGCATTCATTCTTACTGTCTTTTATTTACTCGTACTTTGTTTACTTGCTTTATCGAAAACCCCTAAAAATCCGTTTGCTAAGTATTTGCAGAGAATTCCTGATCCATACCACTAGCCAGCACCTTTTGCTCCTCGTTGGGTTCGACACTCTTACTTATCGAAAATACTGCGATACACCCCCTATACTTGTGGGTCATCAAGGAGGTGACGTTGCGTGTTGATGGCGATCATGATGATGATGGACAATGACGCTCTCCCTCAACATTTATCATTTAGTTTATGTTTTAGGATGATTATTGTAATCAAGAGATTGTGAACTTCTTTAGTGTGTCTCACACTTCGTGAGACGATTATTCATGTGAGTTTGTAACAAACAGTTGTTATACTTTATGAATGATCTCTATTCGTGTTCATATCTTGTTTGATTACTCATGAATTATCCTTATTGTTTTGAAACTAATTGATAATGAATGAACATTTGTAAAATATTAAAATGCCTTGAAAATACCCAACTTAATGATAATTCATTATTGAATGAAAACCATTGTTCAAATTCAAAGTTATAATGATAATATGTGAAAGACATTCGATTTCTTATCACATATAAATCATGCCTAACTTCGGCAAAATAACTTGAACATCATGTATTACTTGAATACAAAGTGTTTAATGAATTGTTAAATAAAATACATATTCAATGTATTGTGTTTTAACGAAAATGGTAATTATCATTATATGATTGTTTAAATGCGTAAAGTAGTTTACCAAAGGAAACATGAGTATGAAAGTATTTGATATGATCAAAGTGTTTCATCAAGAAAGGGTATAAATATAAAAGAGAATCTAATTACTATGATTTGATCAATAGTAATGAAATTCGAATTTATAAGAATGGCATAAAAGAAATTGTGGAATGCAATGCGTTATGAAATGTCAAAATGCAAAGCATCACAACGTGATATTAGATATCAAAGTGGGTGAATAGAAGGCACCAAATAAATCATTGTAGTGTAGATGTAGAGACCATTAGTTAAAAATAGTTAGCACTCAATTAGAATGTAGTGAACCATTTGAATTCGTGAAAGTTTTGGGGTTATTCGGTATAACCAAAACAATAGCGAATAAGTCCTTGTAGAGTATTCATTGGAAACTGTGAATGCGAAATCCATAGCTAAACCAAAAGAGAAGCAAAACTTGTATTGCTTGGATGGTACATTCTTGAGAAAGTTCACTTTTTATGATATTTCTCAATTATGGGGCAAATGGAAAATAGTGTAAAACACGATGAGGATTCAAAACCCTGCATCGTAGTGTTGATAAGCGCGATGGAAAACGCTCCTGAACGATTCTCTTCACAAAGGAAAGAATCAATGATATTGATCATTGTGTTTTCCCCACTAGTGTTTTCACTACATGAAGTAGGATTCAAAATGAAATCCATATCTTGTATGGAGACATTTGTGAATCATTTGTCATGATTCCTGGAATATGACATACCTACGAACTACTAATGAAATAATGGTAAACTAGAATTATGAGAAATCCTAAAAGCAAAATTCACTTGAGATTAGAAAGCAATTAGTTGCTGAATCTCACAAGTAAAAGGGGTTACTTGAATTTTCCCAAATGACTGCAAAGCCATAGTGGAAAAAAAAGGTGAATGACAAAAGCACAATTTGTCAAGTATTGGACAAATTCAATGAATTTGATTCATGTGTGCTTTATGTTTAGAGGATTTAAAACTAGTAACACTACTAGTATCTCATAGTAAATCTCCAAGTTTGATATTTGATCAAAGGATTTTGAAGTTGTTCAAAATAGTGAATGGATATGCAATTTGCATAAAATTGAGTGGGAGCTATGAAAGTCTTCCTGAAAAAAATATGTGATTGACATATTTTTGGGTGGGAGCAATATAAGTCTCAAATTCAAATATGTAGGAACATATTTTGAGTGGGAGCTTATAGGAGTAATTCTTAAGTGTCTTAAGAATAAAAGCGCAAATACGTATAAATGATGATTTATAAGATGTAGAAGTTGATAATAGGTGTATTATGATATTATGTAGTATTTCTTAAGGGATTCTGAAAGGGGTTTCAGAATAGAAGTTGATTAAGGAACTGGTCCTTAATAACTCAAATTAGGAATAACATTAAGGTTAACATCAATGGTTGATAGAAAGAAAAGGATGATCATCGTCCACTACGTTGAGACATAGGTTCTATCTTAGTAAACCATGATGATAACTTAGCATAATATGTGATCCAAATAAATAACGTTTAAAAGTCAAGTTTGAATCATGGAACGTTGAGCTGAGTTTGTCCGTAATGTCTAGTAGAGAACTGCAGACATGTTTTCCAAATCCATAAAGGATGACATATCTTAGAACATAAAGGGTTATGTTATAAGGGAATATGTTGGAAACTCCTGTAAATACCGATTAAAGTCAAGTAGGAAGCAAGGTGAACAAAGACATCGAAAGTTGCACAGAGTGCACTAGTGTTTCGATGAATACATTTATAATAATAGATAAGGGTACCATCTAAAGTGTTGTATAATTTTATGGTGGGGCTAGTTCGCTTTTAACTTAGCATGATGTGTCCTAGGGCACAGTGCCCATGAGAAAGCCCTCGAGGTTGATCTAAAGTCACCGTAGGCTCCTGGAATCAGGCCTCGTTCTGCTGCCATAGCGACGATGCATACACACAGATCTTATCATGTGATGATAAAGTATTAATGTCAATCAAGGTGACATTAGTAAGTTGCAACGGATTTGGGATTGTAAAGTATAGACCCAAGACTCAACCTCTTCCATGAGCAAGCATGTTCAGGGTACCGAATATATGGTGCCAATGATTGAGAACAAATGCAGCTAGTGTATTTGTACTCTAGTGCAAGTGAGAGACTGTTGGAAATATGCCCTAGAGACAAATAGTAGTAAGGACTATTATCATATTTCATATAGTTTATGATTAAGTTTTGTATCATGCTATAACTATATTGAGTGGAAACATCAATATAAATGTGATATACAAACAACCAGGGGTTCCTAGTGAAACTCTAGTCACTGGTTCATTGGTCAACAGATGATCATGTGGCATTTATGCCGGTTGGAAATGGAGTCATCTCATTCCGAGAATGAGATGATGAACCAATACCCAACCTAAACATTGTGACCCAATCATGTCACGAAGTTCAAGTTACGATGATTAGAAATGGATCCTCGTAGACTATTCCTTAGACCGTGAGGCTATATCAATCACTGTCTCCCGAGAGTGCTTAGATAGCATCAAACACCATCTGGTAATACGGTGGTTATAAAGGTGTGTTCAGGTACTCGGAGGAAACCTGATACATTGCAAATGTATCTATAATTTTTGATGTTCCATGCTTGGTTTTATCCACTTTCTTGTGTTTTGTTCCAACTTTGGAGTACTTTTCATATGATTTCTTGGACTAACCTATTAACAAGAGCCACAGTGCCAGCTGCTTGTTTTCTGCTGTTTTTGGTTCCAGGAAAGTCAGAAAATGAATATTCTCAGAATTGGACGGGACAAAAGCCAAAGTGCCTATTTTTCCGAAAGGGATCAAGTGCCAGAATATGAGACGGAGAGGGGCCAGGGGCCGGCCACACCACCTGGCCACGCGGCCAGGCTTGGCCCGCGCCAGGGGGTGGTCTGGCCGACCCCAGCACCCCCTCGGCCTCTCCTTCCTCCTGTAAGTTTCCCTCGGGACGAAAACCCTAAGTACACGATCAAAAATCCACGAAAGAGTCTGTAGCCGCCGTCGTCTCTGTCCCTATATCGGGGGATCTGAAGCTCTTCCCGGCACCCTGCCAGAGAGGGGAATTCACCTTGGAGGTCTTCTTCATCACCATGCAAGCCTCCGGTGTGATGCGTGAGTAGTTCATCCTTGGACTACGGATCCATGTAGTAGCTAGATGGCTGGCTTCTCCTCCTTTGTGCTTTCATGTTTAGATCTTGTGAGCTCCGTTCATGATCAAGATCATCTATTTGTAATTCATACATGTTGTGTTTGCGGGGATCCGATGGATATTGAGATGCTATTTCAGATTGATTATTGATTCTATCATGTCTTTGTTATTTGAGATCTTGCATGCTTTCCGTTGTTAGTAGCTATCTTTGCCAAGTAGATTCTAGCAACTCCAAGAGTTAGTATTTATGCTCGATAGTGGGTTCATGCCTCTGGTAATCTGGGGAAGTGACAGAAATCTCTAAGGTACTAGATGTGTTGTTTCTACTAGGGAGAAAACAACGATCCTTTGTTCATAGAACAATTGTATTGTTTACTTTACACGCAGTTCGTAAAGCAATAATCTGTTGCTTGCAACTTAATACTGGAGGGGGTTCGCATGATAACCTGAAGGTGGATTATTAGTCATAGATGCAGATGGATGGCGGTCTATGTATTATGTTGCAATGCCCAATAAAGTCTCAAAGGAGTCAAGATGATTAGTATATGCATATATTGCTTTCTCGGTGTTTGTCAATTGCCCCGCTGTAATTTGTTCACCTAGCATGTTATCTATCTAAGGAGAGCCACCTCTAGTGAACTATGGATCCCGGTCCTTTTACTTTACATACAATCTACAATCTTTTACTGCTTTGTGTTTACTTTCTGCAAACTTTTACTTCTTTCCATTCGATACGTTTAATCCTTTGTTTTCCGCAAAACACGGTGAGATTGACAACCTCATCGCAAGTTGGGGACAAAGTTCTGTGGTTGTGGTGTGCAGGTATCAACGTTGCTACTAGCACCGGTAGTGCGCCCTGCCAAAGCTCAGCTAGTAACACCTTTGGGGTGTTTCCTTGCTCCTACTGGTTCGATTAAACCTTGGTTTCATAACTGAGGGAAAACTTGCTACTGTGCTCATCATACCTTCCTCTTGGGGTTCCCAACGAGCTCTACATCAACACCTCACCAACACTTTTCTGGGCGCCGTGCATTGAGCCATCAAGCGATTTTCTGGCGCCGTTGTCGGGGAGTCAAGGACATCTTCACAAGGGGAGTCCCTCATAACCAATATCTTTACTTTGTTGTTTTTGTTTTGCTTAGTTTCTTTTTGCTTTGTTTGCTTGTTTCTTTATCAAAACACATAAAAAAATTTGTTCTACTAGTTTGCTTTCTTATTCAAAAACACACAAAAAAATTAAGTCTCCTATAGTTGTTGGTCTATTATTGCCTTGCTTTGTCATGCTTCCTATCAATGGTTGGTTTCTTTGAAACTGAATCTTATTGGCATGGTGGGTTCACGGAAGAACAAAAATATTATTATAAGGAACACCGCTTGTCACAAAAAGGGAAACACTTATGGGAACAAATTGATAAATTGAATACAATTGCTAGAAACGTGTGCTCTACTTACAATGTTACTTATTGCTTTGATAAATCTTGTTGCTGTAGGAGGTATAAACACCTCCCTTTTCAATGTGAGTATAATGATAATGTTACCATATCTTCTTATGTTAAAGGAAATTATGACTTTTATGATTTGGAACAAATTGAAGAACTTATTGCTTGGAAGGGTGCATTTGAACTTGCTAGTTTGCTTGAAAATACTGATGATTCACCTTATAAATATGAGGTTGATGATATACTTGAATTTTGCTTTGATAATTACAAGGTAGAAAATGGCTATATTCTTGAATATCTTAATAGATGCTCTCCACCAATGGAAGAGACTAATGCCTTGCAGGAACCTATGGAAGAAGAAATTGCTGAAACTAGAAGCTCATTGGATGAAAAAGAGGAGGAGAGTGATGATCAAGAGGAGGAAGAATGGATATACCCATCCCTACCTTCTAATGAGATTAACTCTTTACCCCTTACAGTATTTAATTGTCCCCCATGCTTACCAAAGGAGGACAAATGTCATGTTCCTGAGGATTCTTTTGAAAATGTTTATAATAAAGCTCTAGTGTTTGTAGATCATGAAAAGCATGCTTCATGTGATATTTATATTGTTGAGTTTATTCATGAGGCTACTGAAAATTATTATGAGAGAGGAAAATATGGTTGTAGAAGTTTTCATGGTATTGAAACACCTCTCTATGTGCTGAAAGTTTTGAAGTTATTCTCGTTTTATCTTACTATGCCTATCACTTTGTTCTTTGTGAGTTTATGTGCGTACATGATTCCCATGCATAGGAAGTAGGTTAGACTTAAATGTGTTTTGAATTTGCTTCTTGATGCTCTCTTTTACTTCAATTCATATTTCTTATGTGAGCATCTTCTCAAACTATCATGCCTAACTTAAAGGCGTTAAAGAAAAGTACTTATTGCGAGATAACACAAAAGTTTTAGATGAGTCTTGGAAGTTATTACCTCTGTAATAACCTCTCCTTATCCTTTTTATTTGCTTTTTGTGCCAAGAGTAACCTCTAATGAGAGTGAAGTAATGATTGGAAAAGTTGCTGTCCCGAAACAGATTTTTGTGCTTCACCGTAAAAATTCGTGTAAAATCTCTGTACGTCATTGAGCTGTAATTATTTGTGCTTCTGCCCCAGGTTGTAATATAACTTTCGTTAGTTCAACACTTTTTGATTTGAGAAACAGAAGGTCTTCGAAAAAATTCGTCTTTACCTGCTGGTCTGTTTTGACAGATTTCTGCCATTTTCTGCATTTGCTTCTTGTTGGTTCCTTCTTGAGTTCTTTTGGGGAATTGAGCTTTTTGAGGGAAGTGCTACAGTAGCTAGTGTTTTAATGGAAGTTTTATTGGTGTTGGAACTGAACCTAAAGACTTATTTATCTTGAGTGCACTAATGTTGCTAATAAAGATTGTGTGAAGTTTTGTATGAAGGAAAATTATTAGGTGTATGGAAGGAATGAGTATTGAGATGAAGGATGGACTAAAGCTCAAGCTTGGGGATGCCACGCGTGTCACCCCAAGAAATATCCAAGAAGTACAAGCGTCAAAGCTTGGGGATGCCCAAGGCATCGCCCTTCTTCATCAATAAAAATCACAGGTTTCTTCCAAACGCTTCATTTTTATTGTTTCATGCATAGTTGTGTTTTTCTTGGAGCGTCTTCTTTTTCGTTTTTGTTTTGGTTTTTCATTTGCTTGGTTTGCTTAGTTTGCTGAATAAATTGGTTGGACCACCTCTTTCATACATTGGTTTGCAAATAGTTTGGTTTGGTTTGGAAAAGAGTAGGAAAGTTCATGCTTATGTGGTAAAAAGAGCTCGTTTTTGACTGTGGCCTATGCTTTGTCATGCCATGCTTGATATTGTTTTGGATTTATGCTTAGTATTCTTTGCTGTAGCATGACTTGTTATAAACAATTGATATTGCTTAATGTGCCTTGGATGAATCATGCGTTGTTTTAGCATATTAAAGCATAGTATAGTGGTATTCTCCTTTGATGCTTTATTTCGGTTGACTTGGCGCATGCTCACACCATGTTATGACTATCCAAAATCACCATAGCCTTTATGATCCTTTAGTTTTCAACTTGTAATATCACTTTATGCTTTTATTAATGATGTTTTGTCGCTCTGCATGATTATGGCCATTATTGCTCTCTTAGTTTGTCGCTCCCAGTCTTTTGCTAGCCTCCACAACAAAGTATGAGTTCCACTCATGCATCCAACTCCCTAAACCAAGTTATTACAAAGAGTCCACCATACCTACCTACTAGCTTATGCTATTCCAAGTATATTCCTGCTTTTGTTTACCTTCCAAATTAAACTTGTTATGAGAAAAATAGTGATTAAAGCTCTCACGAACTTGATGGCACACTTTACTTTTTGCATCTAATAAACTTGAACCACTCGTCCTTCTTTGTTGCGTATATGCTTGCGCTTTATAAGTTGAAATTAGCAGAACCATGTACCATGGGGAACGCTTTCAACATTGCACTTGTACTTTGTACCCCGTTGATATCATGTTCTTTTGCTTACGGATCCCGGCGGTGTGAAATAAAAGTGGAACTTGTAAGATCATGGAGTTTGTATGTGTGTTAGAGAAACGCTTGGGCCGCTAGCCTAAGCCATGCCTAATCATGGTGGAAACTTGTAGCATCACCATAATGAGCACTCTATGAAGCATCCTTAATAAAAACCTATGCAAATAGCAAATAAAAAGATCGCTGAGATTCTCATTGTCTGCTTGCCTTGTCATTTTTATTATGGAAAAGCTCCCATATCATGTGCAAGGGGTACCCCGTTGGCGGTTCTTAATGAGACACATATACTTACAATGACAAGAGCTTACTCGTGACTGAAGTTGAGTAGCATGAGGATCGGTCTTCATAAGTAAGGGGCATGAGATTTCGGTTTATAACTTGTCAAGCATATCCTCTTAGTTGTGTCACTTTAACCTTAATCACCTTAAAGATGCTTATGATAGGGGCAATGAGAGCTGAAAGCTATAAGTACCATAATTTTTGGAAGCTCTTTATGAGACTTGAAACCCTACTTCCTTTTACAAAGGCTTTTCTTCCACCATTACATTGAGTCTCTGATGTACTCGACGTTCGACGTAGAGCTCGTTGGGAACCCCAAGAGGAAGGTATGATGAGCACAGTAGCAAGTTTTCCCTCAGTTATGAAACCAAGATTTAATCGAACCAGTAGGAGCAAGGAAACACCCCAAAGGTGTTACTAGCTGAGCTTTAGCAGGGCGCACTACCGGTGCTAGTAGCAACGTGGAGACCTACACAACACAACCACAGAACTTTGTCCCCAACTTGCGATGAGGTTGTCAATCTCACCGTGTTTTGCGGAAAACAAAGAATTAAACGTATTGAATGGAAAGAAGTAAAAGTTTGCAGAAAGTAAACACAAAGCAGTAAAAGATTGTAGATTGTATGTAAAGGACAAGGACCGGGATCCATAGTTCACTAGAGGTGGCTCTCCTTAAGATAGATAACATGCTGGGTGAACAAATTATAGTGGGGCAATTGACAAACAACGAGAAAGCAATACATGCATATACTAATCATCTTGACTCCTTTGCGACTTGATTGGGAATTACAACATAATACATAGACCGCCATCCAACTGCATCTATGACTAATAATCCACCTTCAGGTTATCATCCGAACCCCCTCCAGTATTAAGTTGCAAGCAACAGATTATTGCTTTACGAACTGCGTGTAAAGTAAATAATACGATTGTTCTATGAACAAAGGATTGTTGTTTTCTCCCTAGTAGCAACAGCACATCTAGTACCTTAGAGATTTCTGTCACTTCCCCAGATTACTAGAGGCATGAACCCACTATCGCACATAAATACTAACTCTTGGAGTTGCTAGCATCTACTTGGCCAAGATAGCTACTAACAACGGAAAGCATGCAAGATCTCAAATAACAAAGACATGATAGAATCAATAATCAATCTGAAATAGCATCTCAATATCCATCGGATCCCCGCAAACACAACATGCAGAATTACAAATAGATGATCTTGATCATGAATGGAGCTCACAAGATCTAAACATGAAAGCACAAAGGAGGAGAACCAGCCATCTAGCTACTACACGAATCCGTAGTCCAAGGATGAACTACTCACGCATCACACCGGAGGCTTGCATGGTGATGAAGATAGCCTCCAGGGTGAATTCCCCTCTCCGGCAGGGTGCCGGGAAGAGCTTCAGATCTCTCTTGATCTAGGGATGGAGATGACGGCGGCTACAGACACTTTCGTGGATTTTTGATCGGGTACTTAGGGTTTTCGTCCCGAGGGCAATATATAGTCGGAAGGGGAGGCCGAGGGGGTGCCGGGAGCGGCCACACCACCCCCTGGCGCGGGTTAGGCCTGGCCGCGCGGCCAGGTGGTGTGGTGGCTCCCTGGCCCTTCTCGTCTCGTATTCTGGCACTTGATCACTTCCGGAAAATAGGCACTTTGGCTTTTGTTCCGTCGAATTCCGAGAATATTCATTTTCTGACTTTCCTGGAACCAAAAACAGCAGAAAATAGGCAGCTGGCACTGTGGCTCTTGTTAATAGGTTAGTCCAAGAAATCATATGAAAAATACTCCAAAGTTGGAAAAAACACAAGAAAGTGGATAAAACCAAGCATGGAACATCAAGAATTATAGATACATTTGCAATGTATCAACATCCCCAAGCTTAACTCATGCTCGTCCTCGAGTAGGTAAGTGATAAAAAGAAAGAATAATTTTTGAGGTGACATGCACCATCAAAGACTTGATCAAAGTATTTGCAAAACATTCAAAGCTGGGATCATATTACTTCAATCATAACATGAAAGATAAAGTTCTAGAAATAAGCAAAGAAACTATGATGCAACATGAAATGGCACAAACAAAAGATTCATGAATAACAATGCTTTGCAAGACGTTTGTTTGTTTCACATAAAGAAAACATAGCATAATAGTATTCAGCTTGTCCCTCAATAGAGTAGCAAATATAAATGCATAGGACACCTTCAAAGTTCATAAGAGTGACTAGATACAATAGTTTAAAACAAGCAGTAACAAGTTATGCATCAATCAACTAGTCTTGGGACAATGCACATAGAACTAAGAATGGCCACTATGCTCTCAAAGTAGGTGCATAAAGATAGAAGGTGGAGACTCAATATAATGGTGGAAGAAAAGCCTTTTGTAAAAGGAAGTAGGGATTCAAGTCTCATAAAGAGCTTCCAAAAATTATGGTACTTATAGCTTTCAGCTCTCATTGCCCCTATCATAAGCATATTGAAGTGATTAACATTAAAGTGAACAAACTACGGTGTACATGCTTAACGGAGTATAAGTCAGAAATCTCATGTCCCTTGTATACGAGGGCCGCTCCTCATGCTACTCAAGTTTAGTCACTGGTAAGTTCTTGTCATCGTAAGTACATGTGTATCATAGAGAACCGCCAACGGGGTACCCCTTGCCCGATGATACGGAAGAATCCCCATATCAAAATGACAAGGCAAGCAGACAACGAGCATCTCAGCATTCTTCTTATTTACCATGGGAATATGGTGCGTTTTTCTCTCTTTCCTCTTTTCATAGTATCTCTTTTTTTTCTATTTTTTTCTCAATATAGGACTCTTTTTTTATAAGAAGAATGCTTTATAGACAGCTCATTATGGTTACGCTGCAGGTTTCCACCATGTCGGCATGGATTAGACCAGCGGCCCAGGTGTTTCTCTAACACATATACATAACTCCATGGACTTACAAGCTCCCCTTTCATTTCACACCGACGACATCCATATACAAAAGAGCATGATATCAACTAGGTACAAGTACCAAGTGCAATGTTGAAAGCGTTCCCCATGAAAGCATGGTTCTGCTAATTCCCATGAAATAAGTGCAAGCATATACAACATAGAAGACACAATGGTTCAAGTTTATTAAGGGCAAGTAAAGTAAAGTGTGCCATCAAGTTCGTGAGAGCTTTAATCACTAGTTTTCTCATAACAAGTGGAAGGTAAACAAAAGCATGAATATACTTGGAATAGCATAAGCTAGTAGGTAGGTATGGTGGACTCTTTGGAATAACTTGGTTTAGGGAGTTGGATGCATGAGTGGAACTCATACTTTGTTGTGGAGGCTAGCAAAAGACTGGGAGCGACAAACTAAGAGAGCAATAATGGCCATAATCATGTAGAGCGACAAAACATCATTGATCAAAGCATAAAGTGATACTACAAGTTGAAAACTAAAGGATCATAAAGGCTATGGTGACTTTGGATAGTCATAACATGGTGTGAGCATGCGCCAAGTCAACCCAAATAAAGCATCAAAGGAGAATACCACTATACTATGCTTTAATATGCTAAAACAACACATGATTCATCCAAGGCACATTAAGCAATCTCAATTGTTTATAACAAGTCATGCTACAGCAAAGAATACTAACCATAAATCCAAAACAATATAAAGCATGGCATGACAAAGCATAGGCCACAGTCAAAAACGAGCTCTTTTTACCACATAAGCATGAACTTTCCTACTCTTTTCCAAACCAAACCAAACCAAACTATTTGCAAACCAATGTATGAAAGAGGGGATCCAACCAATTTATTCAGCAAACTAAGCAAAACAAGCAAACTAAAAACCAAAATGAAAAATAAGATGCTCCAAGAAAAACACAACTGTGCATGAAATAATAAAAATGAAGCATTTGGAAGAAACCTGTGATTTTTATTGATGAAAAAGGGGGATGCTTTGGGCATCCCCAAGCTTTGACGCTTGTACTTCTTGGATATTTATTGGGGTGACACGCGTGGCATCCCCAAGCTTGAGCTTTAGTCCATCCTTCATCTCATTACGCATTCCTTCCATACACCTGAAATGTTTCCTTCATACAAAACTTAACACAATCTTTATTAGCAACATTAGTGCACTCAAAATAAATAAGTCTCAAGGTTCAGTTATAACACCAAATAAACTTCCATTAGAACACTAGCTACTGTAGCACTTCCCTCAAAAATCTCAATTCCCCAAAAGAACTCAAGAAGGAACCAACAAGAAGCAAATGCAGAAAATGGCAGAAATCTGTCAAAACAGACCAGTAGGTAAAGACGAATTTTTTCGAAGACCTTATGTTGCTCAAATAAAAAAGTGTTAAACTAACGAAAGTTATATAACAACCTGGGGCAGAAGCGAAAAAAATTACACCTCAATCCGACATACAGAGCTCTCTCACGAATGTTTACGGTGAAGCACAAAAATCTGTTTCGGGACAGCAGCTTTTCCAATCATTACTTCACTCTCATTAGAGGTTACTCTTGGCAAAAAAAAGCAAATAAAAAGGATAGGGAGAGGTTATTAAAGAGGTAATAACTTCCAAGACTCATCTAAAACTTTTGGGTTATCTCCCAATAAGTACTTTCTTTAACGCATTTAAGTTAAGCATGATAGTTTGAGAAGATGCTCACATAAGAAATATGAATTGAAGTAAAAGAGAGCATTAAGAAGCAAATTCAAAACACATTTAAGTCTAACCCACTTCCTATGCATAGGAATCATGTACGCAAATAAACTCACAAAGAACAAAGTGATAGGCATAGTAAGATAAAACGAGAATAACTTCAAAACTTTCAGCACATAGAGAGGTGTTTCAATACCATGAAAACTTCTACAACCATATTTTCCTCTCTCATAATAATTTTCAGTAGCCTCATGAATAAACTCAACAATATAACTATCACATAAAGCTTGCTTTTCATGATCTAAAAACACTAGAGTTTTATTATAAACATTTTCAAAAGAATCCTCAGGAACATGACATTCGTCCTCCTTTGGTAAGCATGGGGACAATCAAGTAATGTAAGGGGTAAAGAGTTACTCTCATTAGAAGGTAGATATGGGTAGATCCATTCTTCCTTCTCTTGATCTTCACTCTCCTCCTCTTTTTCATCCAATGAGCTTTCAGTTTCAGCAATTTCTTCTTCCATAGGCTCCTGCAAGGCATTAGTCTCTTCCATTGGTGGAGAGCATCTATTAAGATATTCAAGAATATAGCCATTTTCTACCTTGTAATTATCAAAGAAAAATTAAAGTATTTCATAAACCTCATATTTATAAGGTGAATCATTAGCAAGTTCAAATGCACCCTTCCAAGCAATAAATTCTTCAATTTGTTCCACATCATAAAAGTCATAAATTCCTTTAACATAAGAAGATATTGTAACATTATCATTATACTCACATCGAAAAGGGAGGTGTTTATACCTCCTACAGCAGCAAGATTTATCAAAGCAATAAGTAACATTGTAAGTAGAGCACACGTTTCTAGCAATGGTATTCAATTTATCAATTTGTTCCCATAAGTGTTTCCCTCTTTGTGACACGCGATGTTCCTTATAATAATATTTTTGTTCTTCCGTGAACCCACCATGCCAATAAGATTCAGTTTCAAAAAAACCAACCATTGATAGGAAGCATGACAAAGCAAGGCAATAATAGACCAACAACTATAGGAGACTTAATTTTTTGTGTGTTTTCAATAAAGAAAGCAAACTAGTAAAACTAATTTTTTGTGTGTTTTTGATAAAGAAAACAAGCAAACAAAGCAAAAAGAAACTAAGCAAAACAAAAACAACAAAGTAAAGAGATTGGTTATGAGGGACTCCCCTTGTGAAGATGTCCTTGACTCCCCGGCAACGGCGCCAGAAAAGATCTTGATGTACTCGACGTTCAACGTAGAGCTCGTTGGGAACCCCAAGAGGAAGGTATGATGAGCACAACAGCAAGTTTTCCCTCAGTTATGAAACCAAGGTTTAATCGAACCAGTAGGAGCAGGGAAACACCCCAAAGGTGTTACTAGCTAAGCTTTGGCAGGGGGCACTACCGGTGCTAGTAGCAACGTGGAGACCTGCACAACACAACCACAAAACTTTGTCCCCAACATGCGATGAGGTTGTCAATCTCACCGTGTTTAGTGGAAAACAAAGGATTAAACGTATATTATGGATAGAAGTAAAAGTTTGCAGAAAGTAAACACAAAGCAGTAAAATATTGTAGATTGTATGTAAAAGACAAGGACCAGAATCCATAGTTCACTAGAGGTGTCTCTCCTTAAGATAGATAACATGCTAGGTGAACAAATTATAGCGGGGCAATTGACAAACACCGAGAAAGCAATACATGCATATACTAATCATCTTGACTCCTTTGAGACTTGATTGGGCATTACAACATTATACATAGACCGCCATTTGTATTGTTTACTTTACACGCAGTTCGTAAAGCAATAATCGGTTGCTTGCAACTTAATACTGGAGGGGGTTCGGATGATAACCTGAAGGTGGATTATTTGTCATAGATGTAGTTGGATGGCGGTCTATGTATAATGTTGTAATTCCCAATCAAGTCTCAAAGGAGTCAAGATGATTAGTATATGCATGTATTGCTTTCTCGGTGTTTGTAAAATTGCCCCGCTGTAATTTGTTCACCCAGCATGTTATCTATCTTAAGGAGAGCCACCTCTAGTGAACTATGGATCCCAGCCCTTTTCTTTTACATACAATCTATAAACTGTTTACTGCTTTGTGTTTACTTTCTGCAAACTTTTACTTATTTCCATTCGATACATTTAATCCTTTGTTTTCCGCAAAACACGATGAGATTGACAACCTCATCGCAAGTTGGGGAGAAAGTTATGTGGTTTGTTGTGCAGGTCTCCGCGTTGCTACTAGCACCGGTAGTGCGCCCTGCCAAAGCTCAGCTAGTAACACCTTTGGGGTGTTTCCTTACTCCTACTGGTTCGATTAAACCTTGGTTTCATAACTGAGGGAAACTTGCTGCTGTGCTCATCATACCTTGCTCTTGGGGTTCCCAACGAGCTCTACATCAACACCGCACCACACTTTTCTGGGCGCCATGCACTGAGCCATCAAAACCGTAGAGGCAATATATGTCAAGAGCAGGATTTGTCCGTCCATGTGACAGGAAGATACTCAAGGGCCCACTCGGAGAATTCATATCCAATAGCTGCACAACGTGTGATTTGATCATGGGGATATCACTTGTCGGAACGAGTCAAGTAGCGTTGTTCAGTAACGATATTGAACACGACATGGTGATGTCATTGATCAAATCTCGGGCAATGCAAGTATCGAGTGACAAAGGGAATAAGACACGACTGTCCCGGTTCAAACGATGAAAGATCTTCGTGGAACGCACATGGGTCACATGGCCATCCAGGTCCCTCTGTCGATCATTGGTGCGGGAGTGTCCCGACCATGTATGGAGTGTTCCCGAACCGTGGGGTATCACTCTTAAGGGCTTGATGATGCTTAGAGAGTGTTTATAGGATCGGTGGAATCGCCGAAGAATAGTAGAGAGAAAACCGGAAGGGTTTCGGTAAGTCCGGAGGATGTCCGGAGTGGAGGTGGAAGGTGTTCCATAGCCACGGAGATTGAATAATGTGTGAATGAAAGTTAAATGTTGATTTAATCATTTATTCATAATTATTTAATAAAGAGAAAATCAATTTAAATGGTCAAAGGCTTAATGGGCCAATTTCCGGAGGGAGAGGGCCCATTAGGGAAAGGAGAGAGGGAGAAGGGGCAAGGGGGCTGGCCAGCTGGGCCTATCCCCCCTGCGTGGGGCCCACTAGGGTGGCCGGCGGCCACCCCTCCCCCCTCCTCTCCTTTAGTCCCACCCTGGGACTTTGAGGGAGGTAGTACCTCCCCTCCCCCTATATATAGTGGGGGTATTTGGCCAAATAAAATACACCAATAATCAATAAAAGGTCTTCTCACTTTTGGGAGGACCTCCAATTGATATTTTCTCCTTCCCCTCCCTCTCTCATAACCGTGGTCCCAAGTCTGGACTGCGTGAGTGAGAGACATCTTCACCACGGAGCGCCGTCGCGCTACGAGATTCAGATCCAGGAGCTCTACTTCGTAACTGCTGCTGGATCGGGTAAGCAGGAGTCATCGTTAGGCACCAGAAGTGTGTAACTCCCCGCGAGGTGTCGCACTTGAGGCACTCAAGTTGTTGGGGCCAGAGGAGCGCAAGGACTTCATCACGACCTTGAGGTCGGCTTCGGCTCGTCTACATCAACCACGCTCTCCTGAGCATTGACAACGCTTTTCGGTCTTCCAGGGTAAGTTCGCGAAAATCCCCTCCCATTACTGTATTACTAATAGATAGGTCTTGGCAGCTTCAAGGATTCAGGGGCGTAGAGTAAAATTTATTGTTTTTATACGCGGAACCCCAACATTTTCAACATTGCACTTATTATTCAGTTGATATCATGATTCTTTTATTTATGGATCCCGACAGTGTGAAATAAAAGGGGAGCTTGTAAGCTCATGGAGTTTGTATATGTGTTAGAGAAACGCCTGGGTGGCTAGCCTAAGCCATGCCTAATCATGGTGGAAACTTGCAGCATAACCATAGTGAGCATTCCGTGAAGCATCCTCAATAAAAACCTATGAAAATAGCAAATAAAAAGATCACGGAGATGCTCATTGTCTATTGCCTTGTCATTTTGATATGGGATAGCTCTTGTATCATGGGGCAAGGGGTACCCCATTAGCGGTTCTCCATGATACACATGTACTTACAATGACAAGAACTTACTCATGACTAAAGTTGAGTATCATGAGGTTTGGGACTCATAAGCAAGGGGCATGAGATTTTCAACTTATAACTTGTCAAGCATATCCTCATATTTGTTCACTTTAACATTAATCACCTAAAATATGCTTATCATGGGGGCAATGAGAGCTCAAAGCTAGTAAGTACCATAATTCTTGTAAGCTCTTTATGAGACTTGAAATCCCTGTTTCCCTCTACAAAAGGCCTATCTTTTACTTTTTAGTTGAGTTAGTAAACCTATTCATTTCTATCTTAAGCAAGCATTTGAGTAGTTGAGATTCAATCACCCATATGATGATATATGATGTTTCTTATGTTCCTTGTTTTGCACACTGCTCTTATCTTAGTGGATATTACTTTGAAATCTATCATTGAAAACCTATTATGTTTGACTCCTGCAATTTGTTAACCATTTTATGACCAAGAACAAAGTTTGCCATTACCAATTATGATTTACTTTATGCATATTTATTGTGTTTCCCTTACTCATTTGCAAGTTAAGTTATATAATAGTGAGTTGTTTTCTATTATGATTTGTGTTTTGATGAATGTGATGCTTCTTGTCTGTATTCTCTTTATCGACACTTCACTCCATAAACCTGTGGACATGATTATTGAGCTCAGTTTTCGCTTGGGGACTGATGTCTACGCACTTCTATTCTTATAGACAGTTGTTGGGCCTCCAAGTGTAGAGGTTTGTAGAACAGCAGCAAGGTTTCCCTTAAGTGGATCACCCAAGGTTTATTGAACTCAGGGATGAAGTGGTCAAAGGTATTCCCTCTCAAGCAACCCTACAATCAAGATACAATAAGTCTCTTGTGTCCCCAACACACCCAATACACTTGTCAGGTGTATAGGTGCACTAGTTCGGCGAAGAGATAGTGAAACACAAGTGGGGTGGATAATTATAAGTGGTAACGGTGATAGAAAATAACTTGATGGGGTGGAAAAGACTAAAGGCAAACTGAAATAAAGATAGCAGGAAGCAAACATGTAACAGATCTAGTAGCAAACGGTGTTTCAATGCTTACAAACAAGGCCTAGGGATCATACTTTCGCTAGTGAACACTCTCATATAAATATCTTCTCTTTATGATACTACTCTTAACTACTCTCTGGTTGGACACTCTAATAGATGGTAGGGCTATAACAGCACACCTCAAAGTAAGCCTTTCCCATCTAGAAAACCCCACACTGTCACCTTGAGTACTAGATGAGTCCAACAAACACCACTATTTTATAAAGACATCCAACTCCAAATATAACTCATAACAAGTATTTGTAATCTCTTGCCTAAGTTCCACCATGGTGAGCACGCTGTCACTTTCACACACATGGGGAGAGCAGAGATTCATTAAAGCACCTGAGTAGCAAGGTAGATCTATAGATTACAAGCTCATGATCACAATAAGATCATGCATAGAGAGAGAGATGAACACATAGCTACCGGTAGAACCTTAGCCTCGAGAGAGAACTACTCCCTCTTCATCATGGGAATCCGCAATGGTGATGGAGATGGTGGTGGAGATCGATGGAGATGGCTCCGGGGGCACTTCCCCGTCCCGGTAGGGTGCCGGAACAGAGACTTTCTGTCCCCCGAATCTCCCCTTCGGTGGCGGCGGCGCAGCAGAACTTTTCGTGGCTAAAGACTTGATGATCTAGGGTTTATGCCTCGGGAGGCTTCTTATAGGCCAGAGGGCAAGGTCGGTGGGCGGCCCGGGGGGCCACACCACCTGGTGGCGCGGCCAGGGCCAGCCCGCGCCACCACATGCTGTGTCCGCCCTGTGGCCCCTCTCCGTCTCGTCTTCTGGCTCCGTGAGTCTTCCGGTAAAATATCGACTTTGGCTTTTGTCCGGTCCAATTCCGAGAATATTGATTTTCTGACTTTCCTAGAACCAAAAACAGCAGAAAACAGGCAACTGGCACTGTGGCTCTTGTTAATAGGTTAGTCCAAGAAATCATATGAAAAGTACTCCGAAGTGTGGACAAAACACAAGAAAGTAGATAAAACCAAGCATGGAACATCAAAAATTATAGATGCATTTGCAATGTATCAACATCCCCAAGTTAACTCCTGCTCGTCCTCGAGTAGGTAAGTGATAAAAAGAAAGAATAATTTTGGAGGTGACATGCACCATCATAAACTTGATCAAAGTATTTGTAAAACATTCAAAGCTGGGATCATAGTACTTCAATCATAACATGAAAGACAAAGTTCTAGCAATAAGATAAAGAAACTATGATGCAACATGAAAAGGCACAAACAAAAGATTCATGAATAACAATGCTTTGCAAGACGTTTGTTTGTTTCGAATAAAGAAAACATAGCATAATAGTATTCAGCTTGTCCCTCATAGAGTAGCAAATATAAATGCATAGGACACCTTCAAAGTTCATAAGAGTGACTAGATACAAATAGTTTAAAACAAGCAATATCAAGGCTATGCATCAATCAACAAGGCTTGGGACAATGCACATAGAACTAAGAATGGCCACTATGCTCTGAAAGTAGGTGCATAAAGATAGAAAGTGGAGACTCAATATAATGGTGGAAGAAAGGCCTTTGTAAAAGGAAGTAGGGATTCAAGTCTCATAAAGAGCTTCCAAAAATTATGGTACTTATAGCTTTCAGCTCTCATTGCCCCTATCATAAGCATCTTGAAGGTGATTAAGGTTAAAGTGACACAACTAAGAGGATATGCTTGACAAGTTATAAACCGAAATCTCATCCCCCTTACTTACGAAGACCGATCCTTATGCTACTCAGCTTTAGTCACAAGTAAGCTCTTGTCATTGTAAATGCATATGTATCATAAAGAACCACCAACGGGGTACCCCTTGCACATGATACATGAGCTATCCCATAATCAAAATGACAAGGCAAGTAGACAATGAGCATCTCAGTGATCTTTTTATTTGCCATTTGCATAGGTTTTTATTGAGGATGCTTCATAGAGTGCTCATTATGGTGATGCTGAAAGTTTCCACCATGATTAGGCATGGCTTAGGCTAGCGGCCCAGGCGTTTCTCTAACACACATACAAACTCCATGATCTTACAAGTTCCACTTTTATTTCACACCGCCATGATCCGTAAGCAAAAGAACATGATATCAACGGGGTACAAAGTACAAGTGCAATGTTGAAAGCGTTCCCCATGAAACATGGTTCTGCTAATTTCAACTTATAAAGCGCAAGCATATACGCAACAAAGAAGGACCCAATGGTTCAATTTTATTAGATGCAAAAAAAGTAAAGTGTGCCATCAAGTTCGTGAGAGCTTTAATCACTAGTTTTCTCATAACAAGTTTAATTTGGAAGATAAACAAAAGAATGAATATACTTGGAATAGCATATGATAATAGGTAGGTATGGTGGACTCTTTGGAATAACTTGGTTTAGGGAGTTGGATGCATGAGTGGAACTCATACTTGGTTGTGGAGGCTAGGAAAAGACTGGGAGCGACGAACTGAGAGAGCAGTAATGGCCATAATCATGCAGAGCGACAAAACATCATTGATCAAAGCATAAAGTGATACTAAAAATTGAAAAATAAAGGATCATAAAGGCTTATGGAGACTTGAGATAGTCATTACATGGTGTGAGCATGCGCCAAGTCAACCCAAATAAAGCATCAAAGGAGAATACCACTATACTATGCTTTAATATGCTAAAACAACACATGATTCATCCAAGACACATTAAGCAATCTCAATTGTTTATAACAAGTCATGCTACAACAAAGAATACTAAGCATAAAGCCAAAACAATATCAAGCATGGCATGACAAAGCATAGGCCACAGTCAAAAACAGGCTCTCTTTACCACTTAAGCATGAGCTTTCCTACTCTTTTCCAAACCAAACCAAACTATTTGCAAACCAATGTATGAAAGAGGGGGTCCAACCAATTTATTCAGCAAACTAAGCAAACCAAGCAAACGAAAAACAAAAACGAAAATGAAAAAGAAGACGCTTCAAGAAAAACACAATTGTGCATGAAACAATAAAAATGAAGCGTTTGGAAGAAACCTAGGATTTTTATTGATGAAGAGGGGGATGCCTTGGGCATCCCCAAGCTTTGAAGCTTGTACTTCTTGGATATTTCTTGGGGTGACACGAATGGCTTCCCCAAGCTTGAGATTTAGTCGATCCTTCATTTCATTACTCATTCCTTCCATACACCTGAAATTTTTCGTTCATACAAAACTTCACACAATCTTTATTAGCAACATTAGTGCACTCAAGATAATAAGTCTTTAGGTTCAGTTCCAACACCAATAAAACTTCCATTAAAATACTAGCTACTGTAGCACTTCCCTCAAAAAGCTCAATTCCCCAAAAGAACTCAAAAAGGAACCAACAAAAAGCAAATGCAAATAATGACAGAAATCTGTCAAAACAGACCAACAAGTAAAGACGAATTTTTTCGAACACCTTATGTTGCTCAAATCGAAAAGTGTTGAACTAACAAAAGTTATATAACAACCTGGGGAAGAAGCACAAAAATGCACGCCTCAAAATGACATACAGAGATTTTACACGAATTTTTATGGTGAAGCACAGAAATCTGTTTCGGGACAGCAACTTTCTCAATCATTACTTCTCTCTCATTAGAGGTTACTCTTGGCACAAAAAGAAAATAAAAAGGATAAGAAGCGGTTACTACAGAGGTAATAACTTCCAAGACTCATCTAAAACTTTTGGGTTATCTCCCAATAAGTACTTTTCTTTAACGCCTTTAAGTTAGGCATGATGTTTTGAGAAAATGCTCACATAAGAAATATGAATTGAAGTAAAAGAGAGCATCAAGAATCAAATTCAAAACACATTTAAGTCTAACCCACTTCCTATGAATAGGAATCTTGTAAATAAACAAGTCATGAAAGCACAAAGCAACTAGCATAGGAAAGCAAAACAAGTGCAACTTCAAGACTTTCAACATAAAGAGGGGAAACTTAATATTATTGAGACACATAAAACCATGTTTCCCTCTCTCATAATAACTTTCAGTAGCATCATGAATAAAAGTAATAATATAACTATCACAAGAAACATTCTTATCATGAGCCACATGCATATAATAATTATTACTCTCCACATAAGCATAGTCATTCTTATTAATTATAGTGGGAGCAAATTCAACAAAATAGATATCATTATTATTCTCATCACCATAATCATCAAATATAGAAGGCATATTATAATCATAATTAATTTTCTCCTCAATAGTAGGTGACATGGGTATACCCTACAGGTACTCGAGCTTGGTATATACGGTCTAAATACGTATAGGCCCACGGTGTCGCCAAGGCCCAGACGAAAGGACTCGAGTGACCTACGGACTCTCGATTGCTTGAAGAACAAGAAGAAGTTAAAGATAGAAAGTTTGAAGGGGAAAACCCTAATTTGTAACCGACTCGACCTGCTACCTGGGACCTAGCCTATCTATATAAAGGCTAGGAGGGGCAGCGAGGAGGACACACGCAACCCTAGTTTCCACAACTCTCGTCAGATTGCATCTGCGCACCATTGTAACTTTCGACTCCTTCGATAATTCCACAAGCAGACAAGCAAGAGTAGGGACCTCTACGAGGCCTGAACCTGGGTAAATCCTTTGTCCCCTGTGTGCTTGTTTGCTAGCCGATAGATGTCTCCAGCACTCCCTCCTTCTCCAAAACCCAAGTCCACAACAATGGGCATTGATGAGTTAAACCCTCGTCAATTGGCGCCGTCTGTGGGAATTGGGAGTGCTGATGTTGCGGCTTCTTCGGCCCCATCAACCGCGATCTACAACTCCGCAACAGCGGAGATTCGCCAACTCTTCGGCGCCTTCGACTTCACCGTCCACACGACAGCCACCTACCCGGCCTTCGAATCCGTGGGCGACGGAATCAGCCTGGCGATTGGGAACTTCCGCTTCCAAGTTGGTCAGATGGGCATGCTTCGCATGCCTGATCAACCGACAACACCGGCAATTGCCCCGGCATCATCGTTCCCTCCATCAATCGGCACCCTCAGTGAACTCAATGCTCCAGTGGCAGTCGGGAACACGATCAGCGACAGCAGTCGCGACTCCGATCTGAGCGATCTGGCCACAGAAGATGGAACCTACGGTTCTGAATCTGAAAGTTGTGGAAGCAGCAGCTTCCCCAATCACTTCATGTGTGTCGTCATTAACGCAGGCGACACCTCCGCCAATCGCGGCAACGGCGGCAACGGCGCCAACGGGGGAGTAGTCGAACCTCCCAGTATAATCAACGAGCAAACCGGCGAACGCGTCGTGATCAAGCTCAACGAGCAAGAGTGGGAGCGCTGCCGCGAGGCCCTACGAGGTACACCGCTACCCCTCGGGTCCCCGCAGGAACTACTGATGGGCTACCACTGGCTCCTAAAAGAGGAGTTCACGCGCCAAAAACAAAGAATCGCGCAACTTGAGGCACGTAAAAAGGCGGCGGACGAGTCGAGCCTTCGTCGCGCTGGGCTCTCCTCCTACAGAGGATCCTCCTCACGAGGCAACGAGTACATCGCCAAGAAGAGGCAGTCGCGAATGGCTCACCTCACCGAACAAGAGCGCATAGACGCCGCGAAAGTCCTCGACTTCGGCTCTATGACAGTCGATACGAGAGGCAATGTGGTCCCCAGGACGCCGCAGGCTGCGGTGACAGCAGCCACCAGGTACCTCCTCAACAACCAGCCACCGGCTGGAGACCCCCGAACCGCCATGCACCGATCTACGATCGCAGGTTTGGAGCTAATTGAGGCCGCCCTCGACAAGCAACCGGCACTAGACCCAAAAAAGGGCAAAGCGCTAGCAAAACGCTACTCCTCACCCTCATCCAGCGATGACAGTCACGACCTGTCTCGACGCCGTCGTTCACAGCGACACGATCACGACTATGATGCGCGCAACGACCTCACACAATGCAAGATCGACAAGTCAAGAGCACGACGTGCTCGGTCGACTGACTCGGAAGAGGAAGACGGGGAACTCTACGGCGCCAGATGCTTCAGCAGATCCATTAGGCAGAAGCGAATGCCTAAGGGGTTTAAACTTCCGTTAGAAAATCCGAAGTTCGACGGTCTATAGGACCCTAAAATCTGGCTAGAAGATCACATCTCCTCTGTCAGGCTCCACGGAGGCAGTCGAAGTACTGCCATGCAATGCTTGCAGCTACAGCTACAGGGCGCCGCCCGAGCATGGCTCAATAGCCTCCCACGCGGATCCATTCGCAGTTGGGATGAGCTGGTCTACAGCTTCGTGCGCAACTTTAAAGGCCCGTACAAACGGCCCGCATCAATCGAAGAACTGAGATGCTGCCAGCAAAGATCTGGCGAATCGCTGCGTTCATACATACGAAGGTGGTCCATCATCAAGAACTCCGCGGAAAACATCTCGGAAGACCGCGTGATTGATGCATTCAACGGTGGCGTCCGTCGTCTAGAGCTCAGGGAGGAGCTGGGCCGCTCAAAGCCCCAGACCATCGACCACCTGATGGAGATCGCGAATCGGTGGGCTGATGGAGAAGATTCGGTGAAGAACCGCGCTCACTCCGATGAGGAGGCAGAACTCGAACGCAGACACGACCGCCGAGGCAAACGCCGCATGCGCATCTACGACGACCGTGACGACGTCAACATGGTCGCAGCCGGCTACGCTGATAGACGCGACAACAACCGCAACAGCGGATACCGTAGCGGTGGATATCGTTACTCTGGGAAAACCATGCAAGTATGGCAACGCCGCACTCGCGACGAGGCACCCGCGACGTCCATCGAGGAAAAACTGTCCGGACCATGCATGGTACACTTCTACATCGACAAGCATGACGGCAAAATAAAGTCTAGCCACCTCCTCAAGGATTGCCGCGAGTTCCTCAAACTACACGAGGGATTAGTTCGGATGAACCGCAACGCAGTCGAAAGAGGCTACGGGGCCGCTCCAGGCGCCATGGCACATGGCGCACCGCCACCTCCACCGGGGCCACCACCACCGAACGGAGCTGCACCGGACCAACACCACGGAGGAGAACCGTACCCACGGGCCATGGGTACGATGATGATCCAAAAGGGGCGCCCCTCCAACAGGGTGCAGAAAGCCATCACTCACCAAGTCAACTTGGCCACGCACTCACCACCATCCACCACTGAGTACCTCAGTGGTAGTGAGTCGTGCATCACCTTCGATAAACGAGACCACCCGCCTCAAGTACCTCGCCCAGGCCATTGCCCCCTCGTACTCGAAGCGCAAATTGGAGGATTCGACATGAGTCGCGTCTTCATGGACGGCGGAAGCGGCATCAACCTCATATTCGCAAGTACCTTGCGAGCAATGAGGATCCCTCTAACTTGCTTAGAGGCATCGGACACAACATTCCACGGCATCGTCCCAGGGAAAGGCGTATACCCCCTGGGCAAAATCAACCTCGACGTCATATTCGGCACGCCAAGGAACTTCCGGCGCGAGCGCATCGATTTTGAGGTCGTCGACTGGCCCTCACAATACCACTGCATCCTCGGACGCGTCGCGTTCGCTAGGTTCATGGCGGTACCCCACTACGCCTACCTGCAGATGAAAATGCTAGGTCCTAACGGCGTCATCACGATCAACGGAAGCTTTGAGCGATCTGACAGTTGCGACAGGTAATTCAACAGAATCTCCCAGTCCTTCGGCATGCAGGAAGAGCTCGCGCGATTGAAGGAAACGATAGACAACAGCCTACCTCCCCCGAGCAGGCCAAGCTCACATGATCTCTCCTTCGACTCATCTGTGCACACAAAAAATGTGCAGGTCCATCCGACAGATCCCACCAAAACGGCCCTCATCGCCAACAACTTGAGTCCCGCATAGGAACTCGCGCTCGTCGAATTCCTCCGTGAGCACTGGGAAAATTTTGCCTGGTGTCCTGCGGACATGCCAGGAGTTCCCAGGGAATTCGCCGAGCACGCACTCAACGTCAACCCCGACGCAAGGCCAGTCAAGCAAACAATCAGGCGACTGTCTGAGCCACGAGCGCAGGCAGTCGGCATGGAGATCAACAGACTCCTCGAGGACAAATTCATACGCGAGATCAAGGAAAGCACTTGGCTCGCCAATACGGTGCTGGTGCCAAAAAAGGACACGGATATCCTATGGATGTGCGTGGACTTCACTTCTTTAAACAAGCACTGCCCAAAAGATCACTTCCCGCTACCACAGATCGATCAAATCATCGACTCCACTGCTGGATGCGAGCGCCTCTGCTTCCTCGATGCCTACTCAGGCTATAACCAAATTCGAATGAAGGAGGAAGACCAAGAGAAGACCGCGTTTACAACGCCCTTCGGTGTGTTCTGCTACAACACAATGCCCTTCAGGCTAAAAAACGCGGGAGCCACCTACCAGCGGTGCATGCAGGCTTGCCTCAAGGAGCAATTGGGTCGCAACATCCAAGTCTATGTCGATGACATAGTAATCAAAACCAAGGAGGAAGCCTCTCTAATCGACGACTTGCGCGAAACATTCGCCAACCTCGATCGTTACCAGATTAAGATCAATCCGGACAAATGCGCCTTTGGCATACCATCTGGGCAGCTGCTCGGGTATCTCATCTCCGCGAGGGGAATTGAGGCAAACCCGAAAAAGATAAAGGCCATACTGGCCATGGAGAAGCCAAAGAACATAAGAGGCGTCCAGCAACTAGCCCGACGAATCGCGGCCCTCAGTCGATTTATCAGTCGAATGGGGGAAAAGGCACTGCCTTCTATCAGCTCCTCCGCAAAGCTGACAAATTCGAGTGGACCAAGGAAGCGCAAGAAGCATTCGAAGACCTCAAGCGCCTGTTATCCACCTCGCCAGTACTGGTGACTCCACGAGAAAGGGAGCCACTACTGCTATACATCTCCGCTACCAACCAAGTGGTTAGTACAGTGCTCGTCGTCGAGCAGGCCGAGGAAAACAAGGTCCATGGCGTACAACGCCCGGTATACTACCTCAGCGAGGTCCTCACGCCAACAAAACAGCGGTACCCGCACTACCAGAAGCTGGCATACGACATCTTCATGACCGCCCGACGACTGCGCCATTACTTCCAGGAACACCCAATCGGGGTAGTCAGCGACGCCCCATTGGGACATATCCTCAATAACCCTGACGCCACGGGACGAGTCGCGCTTTGGGGAATCGAACTGTCTCCACGAGACGTCACATACGAAAAGCGCGACGCAATCAAGTCGCAAGTTCTCCCTGACTTTCTCATGCATTGGATGGAAAACCAACTCCCGGACAAGCCAGATATGTCCTACCTCTGGACAATGCACTTCGATGGATCCAAGCGGAAAGACGGAGCAGGAGCAGGTGTCATATTGACGTCACCTCAAGGAGACAAGCTAAAATACATCCTGCGAATGCAGTTCACAGCCTCAAACAACGAGGCTGAATACGAGGCCCTGTTGCACGGGATGAGGATGGCAAAAGCCTGCAGTGCAAAGAGGCTCATCATATATGGCGACTCCAAGCTGGTCGTCAACCAAACAATGCACGAGTGCGACGCACTCAATGACAACATGATCGCATACCGCGACCTCTACGATACACTCGAGGGAGACTTTGATGGTTGCGAGTTGCGACATGTAGGTCGCGAAAGCAACGAGGAGGCGGACGCACTCGCCAACATAGGCTCTACATGCGCCCCCATACCACCTGGGGTATTTGTCGAGCGTATCTGCGAACGCTCCATCAAGCCAAAGGCCGCAGAGAAGAAAACAAGCGCAGCAACAGACTCGAGGGCTACGCCACCCAATGAGCCAATGGCACTCGAAAACTTGGAGCCAGACACAGGACTCGAAGGGCCAATGAGCATCATGATGATCGAACAATCCTGGACGCAGCCATACATTACATATCTCCTCAGCAAGCGCCTACCGGACGACCCGACAGACGCACGGCACATCGCACGACGCTCCAAGGCATTCGCTGTTATCAACGGTGAACTGTATAAACGCAGTATCACAGGCGTGTTACAACGATGCGTCTCCCTGGCCGATAGAAAAGCAGTCCTCCTCGACATACATGAAGGAACCTGCGGACACCACGCCGGCAGTCGCGCCCTCGTTGCCAAAGCTCTATGAGCTGGATTTTACTGGCTCACGGCCATGCACGACGCCAAGGACATAGTCCAAAAGTGCAACGCTTGTCAGCGATTCGCGGACAAACCACATGCCCCAGGCGCAGAATTAAGGCCTATTCCATTGGCCTGGCCCTTCGCACAATGGGGGCTTGACATGGTAGGCAAGCTCCCAAGGTCCTCACAAGGAGGCTACGTCTATCTTTTGGTTGCAGTCGACAAATTCACCAAGTGGATCGAAGCCATGCCGGTGACCAAGCAATCGGGTCACAACGCGGTCAAGTTCTTCGAGTCCATCGTCTACCGCTTCGGCGTGCCGCACAGCATCATCACTGACAACGGAACGAACTTCACATCCAAGGAGTTCCAAGAATTCTGCGAAAACCTGGGTATCAACATCAGCTATGCCTCAGTCGCTCATCCACAGACCAACGGTCAGGTGGAAAAAGCAAACGGGCTCGTCTGCAGCGGCATCAAGAAGCGACTCCTTCGACCACTCGAACAAGCTGCGGGTTGCTGGCCAGATGAGCTCTAATCCGTACTATGGAGCCTACGTACAACTCCAAACAGCGCCACAGGCTACACGTCATTCTTTATGGTGCACGGGGCAGAAGCGGTACTACCCGCCGAAGTAAGGTACAAGGCGCCGCACATAGTCGCTTACAGCGAACAAGAGTCATCTCTTGCACTCGAAGACTCCGTCGACCTCCTCGACGAGGCGAGAGAAATCGGCGCAGAAAGATTCACGATCTACTAGCAGAACCTGCGCAACTACCACAGTAGAAGGCTTCGTCCCAGATCCTTCGTCGAAGGTGACCTGGTCCTGCGACTGAAGCAGCAGGGGCATCTCAAGCTCGAGTCCCCCTGAGAAGGACCATACTTGGTTACAGAAGTAATCCCAGGTGGCGCCTATCGCCTTCAAGACCTAGAACAGGAGTCGCATACTCCAACCCTTGGAACGTCGCACAACTGCGATGCTTCTACCCCTAGTTGTTTTACTTTTACATTGCAAATAAGGCTACCCGGCCAAGGTTACTTAGCCACACATTGTACCTCGTACTGTTCTCCAAATAATAAAAGCTAAGTGCCCCAAAACTCTGTGTTTTTTCTTTTCACTTCTGTTACTATTGTACTCGGGAGCTACGCCACCCTACACACATTTGTTCTTCGAACTAATAAACACGACATCCTGAGTAGCTGGCACATCAATTGAACCCCTTAACGCAAATTCAACCCAGCTGCAACGCACCTGGCAGGTTGATAAAAGGGATGGCCAGGCTAACGAAAAGGACTCGCATAGTGCAACGCACCTTACGCTTACAAAAGCTATTTGTACGCGTTCAACAATAAATTACATACAAATATATATATATATGAACTTTACAACACAAATACACTTATGTGCAGGATACAAATCTGGTTACTGCTGCAACAGAAGAACATTGGTTTGCTCCTCGAAGAAGGCGACAATCTCCTCTGCTGGGCGGTCCATCGCTTGATAGCGCGGCACCATATTCCAAGCAGATCCGGCTGGCGGCGCTGGCAGACTAGAAGCTACGACGGCGACATCCACGTCAGGCATGTGCAATCGCACCATCGAGAGGGCAGCCTTGGCACCAGCCACCAACTGCTGACTCACGCACTCGCGAACCACGGACATATCTTGAAATTTGTCCAGGAGAGCCAACAGGCTTGACGGCGTGTCATCCAACGGGAACATCGCCCGGTAGATATTCTTCAAACATGACTGCGACTTCTTCAGGAAGAGCAGCACTCGCGAAGCGCGATCCTGCAGGGTCGCCAATGCAGTCGCACGATCATGATCCACCCAGAAGTATCCACTCTCTTGGAGTTGCTCCTGGGTGAGACCATGAAGGCAGATGGCAATCCTATCCCTCTCCTCCTACGGACGGTGTGCGCTAACAACTACACGAAGCAGCACCAACAGCATGAGTGCACCGTACCACTGCGACTATCTACAAAGGAAAAAGATGAGGACGAGCAAACTAACACTTAAACTGGTCGCCCAGCTGCGTCACCTCGCCAAGCAGATACTACTCGTGGGCGGCGGCTTTTTCTGCCTTTGACTTCTACACATCTGCGTTACCGCGGATCAGGGGCAACTCACGCTCTAGCTTCTTCACGCGGTCACGAAGTCGCGACAGCAAAGACAGCTCCTCTACCCTGGAGCGCGGCGGTGCCACTGTCTCATCAAGAGATGATGGATCCTGGTTTCCCCCTACGGGACCACTCGACGTGCCCTACCATAGATCAAGACAGAAGCAAATAAGGCGACCAAACTAACACAAAGGCAGGGATAGCAGATGCATTCAGGATAAGCATAAAAAATATCCACAAGCACACTCGCCAGCAGGCATGTTCTTAGAGCAAAAGGACAATTCATCATCTACTACACAAGCTAACTACGGAGCAGCTGGCTTCTTCGACTTCGATGCCTTCGGAGGCTTCATCAAGGCCGTAGCAGTATCAGACGCCACTGATTTTCCGCCTGCCCCTGAAGCCGAAGCTTTCGGCGCCTTCTTAGCGTGCTGGAGCTCCTCCGAATACTTGGCAACAGTATTAATCAAAGAATGGCCGTATTTGGCACAGGCAGTCGCAAAGGGAGCAAAAACTACCTGCTGACCATCCGCGCCAACAGGCATTGTCTTCAACACCGTAGAGGGATCTATCTCGACTCCGTGGGCCTGCACCATGGCGAGTGACATCGTTCCACCAGCCGCCCGGAGGGAGTTCTTGTAGGTAGAAGGCACGCCCCCGACGAGCGACTCCACCAGCTCGCCCATAGTATCGACCTGCTCCGCCTTTGGCATCAACTCCTCCCGGAGGCGACTAAGGGCGACCTTGGCCTTGGATCATGTATCCTGGACGGCGGCGCTTCGGTCTTCGACCGCGGACACCGCGCCGGCCAGAGCGTCATCACGACGAAGGGCCTGCGGGTCAAAACTCAAGTCGCAGCATCTACACCAAAAAACATGGATCAAATTTCTAGTGCCACCGGAAAAACTCCAGAAGCAGAGAAAAGCATCAATAAAAAATCCACCAGTAAAAGGTACTTGAGAGGGCCTTGGCGACTGAGAATAGTTGCTCCTCGAACAACTTCTCCCTGGCCGCAAAAGAGGCGCGCAGATCCTCTTGGCGCTTTCGGGCATCATCACGAGCCGCGATTGCCTCATCGCGCCCCTTGACAGCTGCGGCCAATGTCTTCTCCAAGGATGCGACATTGCGCAGAAGGGCTTTTATGCTCAGCTACATGGCAGTCCAAATAATTGGCTATCAGTCGAACATACCAAAACAGAGAGAAGATTAAAGGAACAAGCGTGGAAGCACTCACTTTTGACCACGCGGTGACGCGTCTCCAGCATCGCATGCCGACGACCCATCGCCATCACCTGCTCTGCCACTCGCGCGGCCTCCTTTACAAGGAGTTGTTGCACCAATCAAGGAATCAGAGAGGGCAACAGAAGGCGTTGACTGCCAAAATACAAAAGAAGGAAAGATATACTCACATGGTCCTCTAGCGACTCCGAAGAAGTCTGTTGAGCTGTCATCCGAGCAACTATTCGATGCTCCCCTCCGTGAGAAGAGCTCGAAGAATTGTGCCCGGAGTGGGCCGCCGCCGGAGGAGAAGGAGCGCGCTCGACCTCTACCTTGGCCCTTGAGGTCACGACTCCTGATTCCTTCAAAAACTCAACGTCGCCAGAAGATGATGACGCCTCTTGACTGCAAGACCAAATTCGCATTAAGAAAAGGCAAAACTCCAGGGCAAAGCCAACAAATAGAAAACAGAAAAGAATGAATGACCTCTTAAACTTACCAGTTAAACTTGTCAAGATCAAACGTGGCCTCCGCCGACTCCGACGAAGACTCCTTGGGCAATCGCATCTTCTTGCGAGAAGATGGTGCTACAGCCCTCATAGGGACGGCGGGAATTGGTGACTCCGCGCCAACAATTGTGCCTTCTGGAGTTGAAGGAGTCGACGCATCGGAGTCCTCGCTGCGCGAATGCTTGCGAGTATCCGGGCTCCCGGACTCGGGGGCTTCCTCTTCCACATCAGAAGGGATGGTCGACTCAGACTCATCCTCTTCAATATCTTCGCGAGGAATAATGCCCTCAGGGAGAGGAGTCATGCAAGGCGACACCGCCCAATCTTGCATACAAACAGCAAAAAGGAGCAAGTAAGAAACAGAAAAGCAATCGCGAACATAAGCTACTACGTAGCACGACTATACCTCGGGAGGAGGATTCGAAGCACCGAAGGGAGGAACGACTGGCTCATTCGGAAGCACATCCTTGAAGGTGTACTTCGTGACCAGTCGCACCCTCATATCTACCTCACTTGCGGACATGCCATCAGCAGACACACGAGTGACATCATCAGCACCACCCCATTGAAACATGGGATGGACCCTAGCCTGGAGAGGCTGGACGCGACGATGCAGCCAAGTCCTGACAAGGGCGCAACCTCCCTCTTCTGCGCCTATGCGACTCTCGAGGTCGCAGACGCGTTGATATAACACATCTGTCTCCGCGAGTTCGGAAGGCATGATCACGTTCTTCCAAGAACGCATCTTCTTGTAGGGAGTCATAGGGTCGAAAGGCGCGAGTCCAAAATGCTCGTCCTGGGCCTTCTGGTCGCGAACATAAAACCATTTGTCCCTCCATCCCTAGATGGACTTGGCGAGCTTGATGTCGAAGTAGGTGGTGGATGGGTCGACATGGATCCCACAACCACCTACGTCGTAGACTAAAGAGCCAGATGTGGACTGACGCTTTAGCTTAAATAAGCGTTTGAAAAGGCCAAAGTGCGGCTCGATTCCGAGCCAGCACTCACAAAGGGTGATAAAACAAGAGATGTGAAGAATCGAATTTGGGGACAGCTGATGGAGCTGGAGCCCGTAGAAACAGAGGAGACCCCTAAGAAAGGGGTGGATAGGCAAAGAAAGGCCGCGAATGATGAAAGAAAGAAAGATCACTCGAAACCCAACGAGAGGCACATGAATGGTCTCACCGCTAGGGACGCGCGCGTCGGTGACTGCTGCGGAAATAACTCCATCTTGGCGAAGAAGACGGAGATCGGACGCCTTGATGATTGAAGGGCGCCAAGCGCCATTGGTCACGCGGGTGCCCGCGACCTACTTTTTCTCGCCGGCGGCGGCACTGGTGCCCGCAGCAGCGGAGCCACCCCTCTTCTTTGACGCAGCAGCGGTGGCGGCGGATTCAGCAGCAGCGCCTCCTTTCTTCTTTCCCATTGCGCGGTGGTGATGAGAACACAGAAAATAACTTGGAAACGAGCGGAGATGGTCCAGAGCTGAGGAGGAGATGAGCACAGGAGAAAAGCAGAGGAGCAGCGGCAATGGCGATGGCAGCAAGGAAGAAAAGGGCGCAGATGGAAATTTACCGCCGTAGCATCGCTACTTAACCCCTAAGATGCAATCCAACGGCTCACAAAAAACCCTACTGGACGCGTGGCACATATCGCGCTCGACACGTGGGGAAGAGGAAGCGCGAACCGTCCCTCCACTGCGCGGAAATCAAGGAGGCACCGTTAATAATAAGATTACGCGCGCCCAGTCAAATCAAAGTCAGAAAGTGGGACCCATCGCTCGTCCCGTCCCGTCAAAGCCGCTCACGGGGGCAACTGAGGTCATGAAAGCGTCAGCACTGACGTCATCAACAGCTACGCAGCGGAAAACTACGACTACTTTAGTCCTTGCTAGAGTCTTCGACTCCACCAAAGCACTCGGGGGCTACTCCCATAGGGAGCGCTGGCCGCGCACCCTATGATTTTTATTTTCTTATTGCAGGGATACAAGCAATCGCAATCAAACCCAGCCACTCGAAAAATGACTCGACTATGGACGTGGGTTACTCCCATAGGGAGCACTAGAAACAATTTCGACTGAAACAAGCAAGCAAAAGACGACAGCAGTCGCAACCCAATTTTTCGACTCAGACAAACAAAAATGAAAGCAGTCGCAAAATTTCTTTAGTCCCTGCCTGAGTCTTCGACTCAACCAGGCACTCGGGGGCTACTCCCATAGGGAGCGCTGGTCGCGCACCCTATGATTATTTGCACGAAAGCTGTGCGTCGATTACATCAGCACTCGCAGATCATGGCGACACCGCCTCATATCTTTCCCTACAAAGAGATTACGTCTCCTGGGTTGCCCGAATCATCTCTGCGATGATAAAATTCGGATGCCGCGCTTACAGCGTGAAGGTAAGACCTGAATAAAGGCCTGGCAACGCATTTAACTGCGCACTACCAGAAACATATCCGTGCCTACAGGCACGATGAACATGCCTTGACGGACGCGTTAAGTGCTCACACCCATATAACTGGAATTCGACTCCTGTAAGACCTCCGCGGCCTGAGTCGAATTACGCCAGCACTTTTCCGGATTCGAGTCCGGGGACTCGAGTTCGAGTAGATTGCGTTGTTTCACCCTAAGGTGGTTAACTGATACCGATACTTCGGCTATATCAGGCACGTATATCAACAATCCCTATGACATAAATGAAAGCAGTCGGAAAACGTACTCATTCAGGCACTCGAAGACTTCAAAAAGTACCCTGTCGAATTTACGATTCCACTGGATACTCGGGGGCTACTGACATGGGTATACCCTACAGGTACTCGAGCTTGGTATATATGGTCTAAATACGTATAGGCCCACGGTGTCGCCAAGGCCCAGACGAAAGGACTCGAGTGACCTACGGACTCTCGATTGCTTGAAGAACAAGAAGAAGTTAAAGATAGAAAGTTTGAAGGGGAAAACCCTAATTTGTAACCGACTCGACCTGCTACCTGGGACCTAGCCTATCTATATAAAGGCTAGGAGGGGGCGGCGAGGAGCACACACGCAACCCTAGTTTCCACAACTCTCGCCAGATTGCATCTGCGCACCACTGTAACTTTTGACTCCTTCGATAATTCCACGAGCAGACAAGCAGGAGTAGGGACCTCTACGAGGCCTGAACCTAGGTAAATCCTTTGTCCCCTATGTGCTTGTTTGCTAGCCGATAGATGTCTCCAGCACTCCCTCCTTCTCCAAAACCCAAGTCCATAACAATGGGCATTAATGAGTTAAACCCTCGTTAGTAGGTGGACTGAAAATATCATACTCATCATTGTAATCATCATATATTGGAGGTTTGGTATCATCATAAGCAATAGAATAGCTATCTTCCAAAGCTGGGGAACTAAAAAGATCATTTTCATAAAAACTAGCTTCCCCAAGCTTAGACTTTTCCATAACATTAGCAATAATGGTGTCCAAAGAATTCATACTAACAACATTGCTATTAGCATGCAAATAAAGTTCCATAGGTTTTTTAATTTTCTCTTCAAACACTTCATGTCCTAACTCAGGATAAATACTATAAAGCTATCTAATTTTTTTGTTGTTTTCCATAAAGCCTAACTAGTGAAAACAAGAAACAAAAAGACAAAATTGCAGAATCTAAAGGAAATAACTTCGAGCACTCACACCGGAGGATGTGAGTACCTTTTACCTTACCTCCCCGGCAACAGCGCCAGAAAATAGGCGTTTGCCGTGGGAGGTTCTTCTTCTTTAATCCTCCGGTGTGAATACCTTTTACCTTACCTCCCCGACAACGGCGCTAGAAAATAGCTTGATGTCTACGCACTTCTATTCTTGTAGACAGTTGTTGGGCCTCCAAGTGTAGAGGTTTGTAGAACAGCAACAAGTTTTCCCTTAAGTGGATCAGCCAAGGTTTATCGAACTCAGGGAGGAAGTGGTAAAAGGTATTTCCTCTCAAGCAACCCTGCAATCAAGATACAAGAAGTCTCTTGTGTCCCCAACACGCCCAATACACTTGTCAGGTGTATAGGTGCACTAGTTCGGCGAAGAGATAGTGAAACACAAGTGGGATGGATAATTATAAGTGGTAACGGTGATAGAAAATAACTTGATGGCGTAGAAAAGACTAAAGGAAAACTGAAATAAAGATAGCAGGAAGCAAACATGTAACAGATCTAGTAGCAAACGGTGTTTCAATGCTTAGAAACAAGGCCTAGGGATCATACTTTCGCTAGTGAACACTCTCATATAAATATCTTCTCTTTATGATACTACTCTTAACTACTCTCCGGTTGGACACTCTAATCGATGGTAGGGCTATAACAGCACACCTCAAAGTAAGCCTTTCCCATCTAGAAAACCCCACACTATCACCTTGAGTACTAGATGAGTCCAACAAATCCCACAATTTCATAAAGACATCCAACTCCAAATATAACTCATAACAAGTATTTGTAATCTCTAGCCTAAGTGCCACCATGGTGAGCACGCTGTCACTTTCACACACATGGGGAGAGCAGAGATTCATTAAAGCACTTGAGTAGCAAGGTAGATCTATAGATTACAAGCTCATGATCACAATAAGATCATGCATAGAGAGAGAGATGAACACATAGCTACCGGTAGAACCTTAGCCTCGAAAGAGAACTACTCCCTCCTCATCATGGGAATCCGCAATGGTGATGGAGATCGATGGAGATGGCTCCGGGGGCACTTCCTCGTCCCGGTAGGGTGCCGGAACAGAGACTTTCTGTCCCCCCGAATCTCCCCTTCGGTGGCGGCAGCGCAGCAGAACTTTTCGTGGCTGGAGGCTTGATGATCTAGGGTTTATGCCTCGAGAGGCTTCTTATAGGCCAGAGGGCAAGGTCGGTGGGCGGCCAGGGGGCCCACACCACCTGGTGGCGCGGCCAGGGCCAGCCCGCGCCACCACATGGTGTGTCTGCCCTGTGGCCCCTCTCCGTCTCGTCTTCTGACTCCGTGAGTCTTCCGGTAAAATATCGACTTTGGCTTTTGTCCGGTCCAATTCCGAGAATTTTGATTTTCTGACTTTCTTGGAGCCAAAAACAGCAGAAAACAGGCAACTGGCACTGTGGCTCTTGTTAATAGGTTAGTCTAAGAAATCATATGAAAAGTACTCCGAAGTGTGGACAAAACACAAGAAAGTAGATAAAACCAAGCATGGAACATCAAAAATTATAGATACATTTGGAATCTTTCAGGGACAAGCGAAGTCTAAGCTTGGGGAAGTTGATACGTCCATTTTGCATCACCATCATGTATCATAATTCAAGTTATTCATTGATATATTTCATATTAAGAGATGGTACTTATGTTATTTCATCTATTTTTGCATGATTGATGATTTTGGGAGGATGAACCACCGGAGCCAGGATTCTGATGGAAAAAGCACCGTTTGGAAGCAAAATTGGCGAAGATCAGAAAATCCCAGAAAATATACGGAAATTCCTATTTTCCCAGAAGACGAAGGAAGCCAGAAGGGGAAGTGGAGATGGGCCACAGGGGGCCCACACCACCCCTGGCGCGGGCCAGCCTAGGCCGCGCCACCAGGTGGTGTGGCCACCCTGGCCCACCTCTGACATCGCCCTCTGATGCATATAATACCCTCGAAACCCTAAGACTCAGGGGGTGACCACAGAAAGATTCCGCCGCCTCTGTGATACATTGCAAATGTATCTATAATTTTTGATGCTCCATGCTTGGTTTTTATCCACTTTCTTGTGTTTTGTCCACACTTTGGAGTACTTTTCATATGATTTCTTGGACTAACCTATTAACAAGAGCCACAGTGCCAGCTGCCTATTTTCTACTGTTTTTGGTTCCAGGAAAGTCAGAAAATGAATATCCACGAAATTGGATGGTACAAAAGCCAAAGTGCCTATTTTTCCAGAAGACTCACTGAGCCAGAATACAAGACGGAGGAGGGACAGGGCCTGGCCACACCACCCCCAGGCGCGGGCTGGGCCTGGCCGCGCCAGGGCATGGTGTGGTGGCCCTAGGCACCCCCTCGGTCTCCCTCTTCGCCTATAACAAGCCTTCTGACCTAAAAACTTCGGTGGGTTCGACGTTTTTCCAGAAGGAGTTCCGCTCCGCCGCCACCACCAGATTCCATGAAACAGCACCAGAAACTCCGTTCTGGCAC
Source organism: Avena eriantha (assembly GCA_910589775.1). Classification (NCBI taxonomy): domain Eukaryota; kingdom Viridiplantae; phylum Streptophyta; class Magnoliopsida; order Poales; family Poaceae; genus Avena; species Avena eriantha. Next base: position 303,539,474 of record OU342744.1, read on the forward strand.
CCTGCCGGGACGAGGAATTGGAGGAGATCATCGCCATCATCATCACCATCGCTTCTCCATCGACCACCCATGTTTCCCCCATCTATGAGTGAGTAATCCCCCGCTATAGGCTATGGGGATGGTAGGGATTGGATGAGATCATTCATGTAATGGCATCAGATTGTTAGGGCATGGTGCCTAGTATCTTTTATTAGTGCTTTATGACTTTGTTGCGACTTGTTGTGCTTAATGCTTGCACTAGGGCCCGAGTGCCATGATTTCAGATTTGAACATATTATTGATTCATCATGATAGTATTGTTTTTGGTCTTATCTACAAGTTGTATACACACGTTGTTGTCCGGAACCTATGGCCCCGAAGTGACAGAAATCGAGATAACCGGAAGGGAAAGGCTTTAATGTGAGGATCACATGTGTTCACGGAGTGTTAATGCTTTGCTCCGGTGCTCTATTAAAAGGAGCACCTTAATTGCCAGTAGTTCCCTAGAGGCCCCGCTGCAAACGGGCTGGCAGGACAAAAGATGTTGTGCAAGTTCTCATTGCGAGCACGTATATGGAACACATGCCTAGGATTGTCTAGTAGTTCTATGCTTTATCTTATTTACCTGCAGTTGCCCTACGTTCTGATTGCTATGTGAATTGTCTTGTCCATGCAATGCCCTTTCATCCATCCCTATGCCTACCGCACTCGAATCCCACTGTTTACTGCTTTTGTTACTACTGTCCTTGCTTTACTAATGCTGTTACTTTACTTTTCCTACTACAAAACTGTTTCTACTGATAAACTGCTGTGCGCAAGATTGTTTCCAGGTGCAGCTGAATTGACAACTCAGTTGCTAAGGCTTATAAATATTCTTTGGCTCCCCTTGTGTCGAATCAATAAATTACGTTTCACTTCCCTCGAAAATACTGCGATACACCCCCTATACTTGTGGGTCATCAAGACTATTTTCTAGCGCCGTTGTCGGGGAGCATAGCTTTATTTATCAAGTTCACTTTGATTCACGATTGTTCAAGCTCAGTTTATTTTCTCCTTGTTTGTTTGTTTGTTTCTTTTTCAAAAATACAAAAAAAGTAGTTCCTACTCTAGTTGTTATTTTCGTTGGTCTGTTATTGTCTTGCTTTATCATGCTTGTTGTCAATGGTTGGTTTCTTTGAAACTGAATCTTGTTGGCAAGGTGGGTTCACGGAAGAACAAAAATATTATTATAAGGAACACCGCTTGTCACAAAAAGGGAAACACTTATGGGAACAAATTGATAAATTGAATATCATTGCTAGAAACGTGTGCTCTACTTATAATGTTACTTATTGCTTTGATAAATCTTGTTGTCGTAGGAGGTATAAACACCTCCCTTTTCAATGTGAGTATAATGATAATGTTACCATATCTTCTTATGTTAAAGGGAATTATGACTTTTATGATGTGGAGCAATTTGAAGAATTTATTCCTTGGAAGGGTGCATTCGAACTTGCTAATTTGCTTGAAAATATTGATGATGCACCTTATAAATATGAGGTTTATGATATACTTAAATTTTGCTTTGATAACTACAAGGAAGAAAATGGCTATATTCTTGAATATCTTAATAGATGCTCTCCACCAATGGAAGAGACTAATGCCTTGCAAGAGCCTATGGAAGAAGAAATTGCTGAACTTGAAAGATCATTAGATGAAAAAGAGGAGGAGAGTGATGAACAAAAGGAGGAAGAATGGATCTACCCATGCCTACCTTCTAATGAGAGTAACTCTTTACCCCTTACATTATTTGATTGTCCCCCATGCTTACCAAAGGAGGACGAATGTCATGTTCCTGAGGATTCTTTTGAAAATGTTTACAATAAAGCTCTAGTGTTTGTAGATCATGAAAATCATGCTTTATGTGATAGATATATTGTTGAGTTTATTCATGAGGCTACTGAAAATTATTATGGGAGAGGAAAATATGGTTGTAGAAGTTTTCATGGTATTGAAACACCTCTCTATGTGCTGAAAGTTTTGAAGTTGTTCTCGTTTTATCTTCCTATGCATGTCACTTTGTTCTTTGTGAATTTATTTGCATACGAGATTCCTATGCATAGGAAGTGGGTTAAACTTAAATGTATTTTGAATTTGCTTCTTGATGCTCTCTTTTACTTCAATTCATATTTTTTATGTGAGCATCTTCTCAAACTATCATGCCTAACTTAAATGCGTTAAAGAAAAGTACTTATTGGGAGATAACCCAAAAGTTTTAGATGAGTCTTGGAAGTTCTTACCTCTGTAATAATATCTCCTTATCCTTTTTATTTGCTTTTTGTGCCAAGAGTAACCTCTAATGAGAGAGAAGTAATGACTGAGAAAGTTGCTGTCCCGAAACAGATTTTTGTGCTTCACCGTAAAAATTCATGAGAGAGCTCTGTATGTCGAATTGAGCTGTAGGTGTTTGTGCTTCTGCCCCAGGTTGATATATAACTTTCTTTAGTTCAACACTTTTTGATTTGAGCAACACAAGGTCTTCGAAAAAATTCGCCTTTACCTGCTGGTCTGTTTTGACAGATTTCTGCCATTTTCTGCATTTGCTTCTTGTTGGTTCCTTCTTGAGTTCTTTTGGGGAATTGAGTTTTTTAGGGAAGTGATACAGTAGCTAGTGTTCTAATGGAAGTTTATTTGGTGTTAAAACTGAACCTTAAGACTTATTTATCTTGAGTGCACTAATGTTGCTAATAAAGATTGTGTGAAGTTTTGTATGAAGAAAAATTTCAGGTGTATGGAAGGAATGAGTAATGAGATGAAGGATGGACTAAAGCTTAAGCTTGGGGATGCCACGCGTGTCACCCTAAGAAATATCCAAGAAGTAAAAGCGTGAAAGCTTGGGGATGCCCAAGGCATCCCCTTCTTCATCAATAAAAATCTTAGGTTTTTCCAAACACTTCAATTTTATTGTTTCATGCACAATTGTGTTGTTCTTGGAGCGTCTTATTTTTCGTTTTCGTTTTGGTTTTTAGTTTGCTTGGTTTTCTTAGTTTGCTGAATAAATTGGTTGGACCTCCTCTTTCATACATTGGTGTTCAAATAGTTTGGTTTGGTTTGGAAAAGAGTAGGAAAGCTCATGCTTAAGTGGTAAAGAGAGCTTGTTTTTGACTATGGCCTATGCTTTGTCATGCCTTGCTTGATATTGTTTTGGCATTATGCTTAGTGTTCTTTGATGTAGCATGACTTGTTATAAACAATTCAGATTGCTTAATGTTCCTTGGACGAATCATGCGTTGTTTTAGCATATTAAAGCATAGTATAGTGGTATTCTCCTTTGATGTTTTATTTGGGTTGACTTGGCGCATACTCACACCATGTTATGACTATCTCAAGTAACCATAACCTTTATGATCCTTTAGTTTTCAACTTGTAGTATCACTTTATGCTTTGATCAGTGATGTTTTGTCGCTCTGCATGATTATGGCCATTATTGCTCTTTCGTTTGTTACTCCCTTACTATTGCTAGCCTTCACTTTCAATGAGTATGTTTTACTCATGTTTCCAACTCCCTAAACCAAATATTTCCAAAGAGTCCACCATACCTACCTATTAGCATCATTTGCTACTCCCGGGCATGTTCATTATGCCTTGTTTTCTTCCGGATAAAATGTTTGCTTGTTATGACAAAGTTAGTTAGTAAAGCTCTCACGAACTTGATGGCACTCTTTATTTTCTTGCATTTAATAAACCTAAACCATTGCGTCCTTCTTTGTTGTGTATATGCTTGCGCTTTATAAGTTGAAGTTAGCAGAACCATGTATCATGGGGACCGCTTTCAACGCTTCATAGGTACTTTGTACCTAGTTGGTATCATGTTCTTTTGCTTATGGATCCCGGCGGTGTGAAATAAAAGTGGAACTTGTAAGATCATGGAGTTTGTATGTATGTTAGAGAAACGCCTGGGCCGCTAGCCTAAGCCATGCCTAATCATGGTGGAAACTTGCAGCAAACCATAATGAGCATTCTATAAAGCATCCTCAATAAAAATCTATGCACATAGTAAATAAAAAGATCGCTGAGATGCTCATTGTCTGCTTGCCTTGCCATTTTGATTATGGGATAGCTCATGTATCATGTGCAAGGGGTACCCCGTTGGCGGTTCTCTATGATACGTATATACTTACAATGACAAGAGCTTACTTGTGACTGAAGTTGAGTAGCATGAGGATCGGTCTTCGTAAGTAAGGGGCATGAGACTTCGATTTATAACTTGTCAAGCATATCCTCTTAGTTGTGTCACTTTAACCTTAACCACTTAAAGATGCTCATGATAGGGGCAATGAGAGCTCAAAGCTAATGAGTACCATACTTTCAGCATTTGGAAGCCTTTCAAACTTTTCAAAACCTGTTTATTTCCTTGTTGAGTCTCCACACATTCTATGAGCACTTTCTTGAGAGCATGGTGGCCATTCTTAGTTCTATGTGCATTGTCCCAAGACTTGTTGATTGATGCATACCTTGATATTGCTTGTTTTAAACTATGTGTATCTAGTCACTCTTGTAAACTTTGAAGGTGTCCTATGCATTTATGTTTGCTACTCTATGAGGGACAAGCTGAATGCCAATATGCTATGTTTTCTTTATGTGAAACAAACAAACGTCTTGCAAAGCATTGTTATTCATGAATCTTTTGTTTGTGCCTTTTCATGTTGCATCATAGTTGCTATGTCTTATTGCTAGAACTTTGTCTTTCATGTTATGATTGAAGTACTATGATCCCAGCTCTGAATTTTACAAATACTTTGATCAAGTTTATGATGGTGCATGTCACCTCAAAAATTATTCTTTCTTTTTATCACTTACCTACTCGAGGACGAGCAGGAGTTAAGCTTGGGGATGTTGATACATTGCAAATGTATCTATAACTTTTGATGCTCCATGCTTGGTTTTATCCACTTTCTTGTGTTTTGTCCACACTTTGGAGTACTTTTCATATGATTTCTTGGACTAACCTATTAACAAGAGCCACAGTGCCAGCTGCCTATTTTCTGCTGTTTTTGGTTCCAGGAAAGCCAAAAAATGAATATCCACGGAATTGGATGGGACAAAAGCCAAAGTGCCTATTTTTCCAGAAGACTCACGGAGCCAGAATACGAGACGGAGGAGGGCCTTGCCACACCACCCCCAGGCGCGGGCTGGGCCTGGCCGTGCCATGGCATGGTGTGGTGGCCCTAGGCACCCCCTCGGTCTCCCTCTTCGCCTATAACAAGCCTTCTGACCTAAAAACTTCGGGGGGTTCGATGTTTTTCTAGAAGGAGTTCCGCTCCGCCGCCACCACCAGATTCCATGAAACAGCACCAGAAACTCCGTTCTGGCACCCTGCCGGGACAGGGAATTGGAGGAGATCATCGCCATCATCATCACCATCGCTTCTCCATCGACCATCCATGTTTCCCCCATATATGAGTGAGTAATCCCCGCTGTAGGCTATGGGGATGGTAGGGATTGGATGAGATCGTTCATGTAATGACATCATATTGTTAGGGCATGGTGCCTAGTATCTTTTATTAGTGCTTTATGACTTTATTGCGACTTGTTGTGCTTAATGCTTGCACTAGGGCCCGAGTGCCATGATTTCAGATCTGAACATATTATTGATTCATTATGATAGTATTGTTTTTGGTATTATCTACAAGTTGTATAGACACGTTGTTGTCCGGAACCTATGGCCCCGAAGTGACAGAAATCGGGATAACCGGAAGGGAAAGGCTTTGATGTGAGGATCACATGTGTTCACGGAGTGTTAATGCTTTGCTCCGGTGCTCTATTAAAAGGAGCACCTTAATTGCCAGTAGTTCCCTAGAGGCCCCGCTGCAAACGGGCTGGCAGGACAAAAGATGTTGTGCAAGTTCTCATTATGAGCACGTATGACTATATATGGAACACATGCCTAGGATTGTCTAGTAATTAGATGCTCTATCTTATTTATCTGCAATTGCCCTACGTTCTGATTGCTATGTGAATTGTCTTCTCCATGCAACGCCCTTCCATCCATCCCTATGCCTACCGCACTCGAATCCCACTGTTTACTGCTTTTGTTACTACTGTCCTTGCTTTACTACTACTACTGTTACTTTACTTTTCCTACTACAAAACTGTTGCTACTGATAAACTGCTGTGAGCAAGATTGTTTCCAGGTGCAGCTGAATTGACAACTCAGTTGTTAAGGCTTATAAATATTCTTTGGCTCCCCTTGTGTCGAATCAATAAATTGGGTTTCACTTCCCTCGAAAATACTGCGATACACCTCCTATACTTGCGGATCATCACTCTGCGGGGCAGAAAACCGCAGAGAGAGAAAGAGCTCTCCGGCAGGCAGAAATCTACCGGGGAAATTCCTTCCTGGAGAGGGGAGATCATCGCCATCAACACCGTCATCAAGCTGGACTTCATCGGGATCATCATCATCATCTCCACCAGCACCATCATCACCACTCCATACCACTGTAACAATTGGGTTGAATCTTGCATAGTTCTTAGGGGAAACTTTCCCGGTGTTGATTACTTGTTGTAGTTGATGCTATTGAGTGGAACCGTTTAATTATTGTTATGTTCATATTGTTACTTATCATTATTTCATCTCTGATCTTGATCCATATGATGTATCATGAGTAGTTCGTTTAGTTCTTGAGTACATGGGAGAAGTCATGTTGTTAGTAGTGGAATTGTGTTGAGGAAGATTCAATGGTTTGATAATTAAGATGTGGTGTTATTCTTCTAGTGGTATCATGAGAATGTCGACTACATGATACTTCACCTTTATGGGCCTAGGGGAATGCATTGTGTATTTCGCTACTAATCATAGGGGTTGCCGGAGTGACAGAAACATAAACCCCCGTTAGGAAACCTTTGCACAAGGGAGTGTAGGATCTCAGAGTTTAAGACTATGGTTATGTTTTTATCTTAATTACTTTCTTGTAGTTGCGGATGCTTGCAACGGGTTTAATCATAAGTATGTATTAGTCCTAGGAAGGTCAGTACATTAGTACAGATTCACCCACACAATACTTATCCAACTAGAGAAGATTAATCAACTATATGAAGTGAAAGAACTTGACAGTATTCCCATGTGTCCTCGAGAATGTTTGGTCATCTTAAGTAATACAAGCAGCTTGTCCTTTGCTAAAGAAAGGATTGGGCCACTTGCTGCAATTATTATTATTGTTTTTTATTTACTCGCACTTTATTTATCTACATTATCAAAAACCCCTAAAAATCTGTTTGCTAAGTATTTATAGAGAATTCCCGATCCAAGCCACTTGTCAACACCTTCTGCTCCTCGTTGGGTTCGACACTCTTACTTATCGAAAATACTGCGATACACCCCTTATACTTGTGGGTCATCAGCCATCGAGGTCAAGCTAATTAACCTTAACTAGAAGCGCTTCATGAGAGGCAACCCATGCGAAATAAAGTTTCTCTAAGTTTTTATATTACGTTTTTATTTTGTGTTAGTTTTTTTTGTTTTTAATAAAGAGTGTTCAAAAAGACCTATGGAGAGAGGAGAAGAAATAAGGTAATCCTCTATATTTTATTTTCCTAAGACATGGCCAAACAAGTATTGTTGGATCATTACTCAGTGTTTTTGCTGCTATTTGATCTTTTGATAAGATGTGCAAAGGTGCACGGAGCTACTAATCAAATTCCTTAAGTTTTTGTATTTCACGGTGTCGATAAAGACCACTGGTACAGCCGGAATGGACCGTACCGTGCGCGCGTACAACCTCATGGCAAAGGAAGATAAAAAAATTCAATGATTGCCAAAGGAACAGTGTCGATAACGACCACTGGTACAGCCGGACGCGCCTGTACCATACCCCCGAGCAAATATCAAATTTTAAGCAAAAGTCACCTCTCAGCGTTAACGACTAGTAGTACGGGCGCGCACGACCGTATCGCACGTCTGTACCGAATGCACCGCCTAGGAGCAGCTGTCGCCCCAATGTAAGTGACCCGGTACGGGCGGGCTCCAGCCGTACCACCAGCCCGTACCAAGTACGCGGACGCCATAAACACCCCGAGGAGGTAACCAAAAATCCCCAAATCAATTTTCTTTCTCTTTCTTCTTCCTCCAAACTTCAAACCACCTCCATTGGATCTTCAAATTTACTCGATCTTTCTTCGATTCTTCGCACTCACTTGATCTAAGGTATGGTTCTCATCCGATCCCCAACTTATTTGTGCAAAAGCTTCACTTAATCATTCATCATTGCCAATCTAGACATAGGTCTTGTTCTTGATTCAATCTTGATATTAAGTATGCTTAGCATTGATCTTATATGAGTTTCTTTTGTAGTTAGTGTAGAGAATCACTTATGCTATGTTTCTATTGGACAATTTTTTATTAGCAATCTTTATTTACTTTGTCTTGTTTTTATTTATTATAGGAACACGAGGAGTCGTACACATGAGATGGTTGCGGAGTCCTCCGCGCCACCCGTTGATACGTTAACCCCCGAGTCACTTGGTATCGAGTTCACCGAGGAGTTCCATCTTACCCGTTTCGATCGTCTCAAGATTCGAGAGATCAAATCCACCAAGTGGGCGTGTCCTTATATCCTGAACCAACATGGCATTCGTGCTGATTTCGGTTTACTTTGCAATAATGTTGGTTTGTACGATTTTGTCTTTTAGGATGTTGTGACAAATTGTCGCTTGACGCTTGAGTTCTTCAGCACCTTGACACACACAGTGGATCCTTATGGTTGTTCCGAGTAACAAAGGCCCGGAGTTGATCGAATTAAATTTCGTCTTATGAACTGTGAGTATACTTTGACACTCAACTAATGGGCTCAATGCTTTGATTTAACCAACAACACCACCGATATACGCACAACTACCTTTATTTTAGATCCTTCCCCTTCATAATATTTTTACTTGATGCGAATCTATGGACACACACCCAAGGGGAACCAAATTGATCATCCTGCTATTCGATATTTGTTCTATGTTATTGCTAACACATTGCAGGCACGTGGTGAGTTTACTAAGGTTAATGAGGAGGACATGTTGATCCTCGCAAATGCTACACTTATCAACTGTAACTTAACACCAAATTTGGGCGCTCTACTTGTGTTTTATCTTAAGCATCAAGCTCTTCAATCTCGAGGACCCATACGTGGAGGAGGAATTGTGATCTTTCTCACACACACACTTCGCATCAACCTAGGTAACATCCAACCGTTGACTGTAGGTAACCATCTTGGTCTATCTACTCTAAGAGAATGTGGTATGATTTCTAGAAATCATGGTGGATATTTCTTCAACATACCTAGAGCGGATCACTTGATCCCGACTCCTTTGCCTAATGGTTTATTTTCTATCAAGGATGGACGTTTGCGTTATGATGCGTAGGTCGAAGCTAATCCACTGTCAACACCCGGATTTTTAATCCTAGATGCCTGTTATGCCATACATCACAATCCTAGGATTACCATTTTTGTGAGACATAATAGATTGGATATCACAGTACATCATCCATTACAAACCATAATAGGGTCTTACACGAATAAAGGATCTCACGATCCAGTCTTAATACAACAAGCAGCGGAATAAATAATAAGTGTAGCGGTGGGGTCCATCTTTAGGGGCACAGGCAATGCTGACGATGGAAGATAGTCCTAGTTATCATAGTTGTCCTGTTGTCCTTCATCTTGGTAGTCTCCTTCATAGTCTGACCATAGGAATAGCCAGGGACAAAATCCATGAGTACTCTTTAAGTACTCACAAACTATCACTAACAAGTAAGGTAGTGCTAGTGGGATTGCTAACTCTAAGTTTATTTGTAAAGTTAAGTTTGAAACCTAAGCTGAGTTCAAAAACAAAGAAAGATAAAAATAAAGTTTGAAATCACCTAAGTGGGAACTTAATTGTCATAGTCACAACTCTGTTGTGGTCAAGTCATGTCACAATTCATTTCATAAGTTGTTTTGAAAACATTTGACAACGGAACAGTATGGCCACTCCAACTGTCCATAACCACGGACGCGGCTATTCGAATAGTTTGACACTCTGCAGAGGTGGTACACTTTCACCACAAGATTCGATACATCTGTCAGGGATAACCCTGAATCATCATACTTAGTATGCAGATAATCAAACATAACCTTTCCTTTACACACCCTAGTATAAGCACCTCTCCTATGAGTATGGCCTCCCAACCATGACCATCTGTCATCTTGGGCACTTCATAGGTGGACAACATTGAGAGGTAGCCTCAGCTCAAACCTCTCCCACGAGGGAACTAATACTAATGCATATAAACTTCCGTCTAAGCCTTACCCAATTCAGGTATTGTGGTTGTACGGTAACATTGGAATGGTATCGCATCCGAACCCAACCATCCGTTTTGTAAAAAGGTTAAGGCTCATGCCTCAACATTTTCATCATCATAAACCATTTGTGTTTCTCAACACATGTCAAAACATCTCAATAGAATGACTCATCATTCCAAGGTTTTCACAATTCATTTTCACCAAGTATTCCCATCTAAAGTGACTCAAGTTCTAATTTAACTCTAAACTACTAAGTTAAGAGTGTTCACTAATATGGGATGCTAATATCAATCTCATGCCATAGAATGATATCTAAGGTTATCTAGATAAGTCAAGTTTTATACTTTTTATGCTACCTTTAAAACAAGTAAGGGACTTTGATAAAGTAAGGAAGTAAAGCTTGTACATAAAACTTGGGATAGGTAATAATCAAAGTGGTATAACCCCAAGCATGCCTAATGCATCTTGCTTAGGTTATCTAGCTTGCAAGGTTTAGCTTGCATTGTTAATGATGGCTTGCTAGTATAATACTTGCAAGTGTTAGCTTGTCTTGGTTGGTGCAGTGGTTGAAGTTTTCTTCCTCCTCCTCTTGGTAGAACTCCTCCTCCTCGAAAGCTTGGTCGGTACTATCGTCTATAAATACATACGGGGTACACAATCACCAAATAATACTTAACTAGTCTACTAGCATACTAGGGCACACATTTGTTGATATACTATCATCACAAGCATCACAAGGTTTTATTAACTATCTTCATTCTTTTTATTTGAGAAAAGTAATTTCTACTCATTGAAATTAACTAAGATTTAATATTCTCCAATTAAAATATGGGATCATGTGGACACATGTCATCACCACATATTCTAACATATGGGAATGTGATTTAAATGTTGGATCACATTTTAATAAATTTAAGTTTAATATTTAATGATTTAAAGTGACCAGAAATGCCTATATAGCATTATTTTGGTACTAGTCCAAAGTCACTGCATGCAAACCTTAATATTATTACATATTCAGATAGGTATGGTTAAATGTGATTTTTGAGAGTTGGAATCAACTCAAAAGCTATTATGGTTGATTTTAGAAAAAATTTTGAATGTGCAAAAGCTTCTGTCTTGTTATTTTTACTAGGAGATATCTCTAAATCTAAATGATTTAAATCCTACGGGCTTGGATAGAGATTTTTAGTAGCTTTCCAACAAAATTGGAATCACTCAATTTGGTTGAGTAAATCTTTCTGAATTGATTTTTAAACTAAGGGACAGATTTGAGTTTAAACCTAAATAGAAAAATCCTATTTTGAATTAACTAGGTTGCGCGGGAAAGTAATTGGGCCGGCCCAGTGACGCTCAGCGGCGCAGAGGGCTGCTGACAGGTTGGTACCACATGTCAGTAACAATTAAAACCCGAAACGGTATGGGGCAATCTGGGCGCTACGATTAGAATGCAGATCAACGGCTCACAGTCGTCGTCGACGATGGACTCGTCACCGGCGAGGCCAAACCCTAAACAGACGGTGGGGGACTACTAGGGACATACCAGGGCTCCAGCTAGTGCGGCGAGGCGGGCGATCGAACTGGACGGCAACGACGGACTCAGGCGAGGTAGCGGCATGGGCTGAGGTGGACGGAATCGATGGCAGCTTCTCCTCCTCTGCAGCGGCTACCTCCGATGAAATTCCGGCGGCCTGCTACTCGAGCTTCTTTGGCGAGAGGTGGGGAAATGGTCAGGGAGTGAGAGGGGAGTCGAATGGTGTGGTGATTGAGGCTAGGGAAGGCCTCCTTATATAGGCTCGAGGAAGGGACCGAGGGGGCGACGACGAGCTTGTCGGTGATGATGATACAGAGGGCTATCGGCATGGGCGGCGTAGGCAGACGGTGGCTTGCCTCCTGGCGGTCCTCTACGGCTTTATGGCGAGGCTAAGGGCGGTGGCATTTGGTCGGAAGCGTCGCGCGCTCTGGGAGACAGAGGCGGTGCTCAACGGCGATCACGGCGACTGTGGGTCGTGCAGCGGTGCACGGCCGTGTCTGGTGGGTTGCTGGGGTCGAGGCGGAGCGGCGTGCGCAGTATGGGGTCAAGGCGCGGTCTGCTGCGTGCTGGTGGCAATCGCACTCTGGCCCGCTCTGGCTTGCTCGCAGAGAGAAAGGGCGGCGATGCTGGGGAGTGGTCCAGGGGTTGAGGTTGATTGAGGGGTGGACCGTGGGCTGCGGTGAGGTGGTGCCTAACTTCCTGGAGCGGCGGAGAGGGGCTGGTGGTCTCCTGCGCCTTGTGCACACTTGGTCAGCGAGCCTGGCGTCGGGGCGACATGGCACTGGTGCCAGGGGCTAGGGATAGAGGTGGGTTTGGTCTGGTTGGGCCTGGGGGAGACAAGGATGATCAATGCACACCAAATAGCTCGACAAGATTAGCTCCAAAACAGTAATAGTTAGGCCATAATGATTCTGCGAACAAGGTGTTCGATCAAATGGCCGCAAGAGAAAAAGTTTTAAATTTTGGGCTAATTTTTGGTGGAGCGATGTATCTTATGCTTAAGCATCTAGGTGTTTTGGGGATTTTAAAATGGAGTTCATTTGAGTGGTTTTTGAATTAGTGTGATCTTGATACCTACACTAGATTCCATTTTCAAATGCCATTTAAAATTAGAGTTTGAATTTTTTGGAAGATCACAAAGTGGCCTTGGCACATCACTACTTGTACTAGCAAGGGGTGCAAAGAACCACAATTGTTTCTGTTAAGATTTGAGTTCCAGGAATAGCCAAAGTAGGCTATGTGACCATTTGCTTAAGCATAAGATACATCACTCCACCAAAAATGACAAAAGTGACCATTTGCTTAATTTATTCTTTTTGATTTATTTTTATTTGGGATTTGCTTGGGGATGACCTAGATGATGTCTAATTCACCTTAGAATCATTTTACAACCAATGGATCACTCAAACATGGCAATTCAAAACAACTCATAATTAAATGCAACACACATATGAATGCTTAATTGTTTTTAAATGGAAAAGTTTTTGTTAACCCTAAATTGGGTAGTTTTGATCTTGATTAACCTTGGATTAAGTTTTGGGATGTTACATCTACCCCAACAAGAAATACCCGTGGGAGGAGGAGAAGATGAAGAAGTAGAACAAGAAGGACCCGAACAAGATGTGCAGCCACCAAACTACTACACCACCTATGAAGACATCTATGCACTCGAAGGAAATATTCAAAACATGAACAACCTCTCCATCAACCTTCGAGATGCCACTGCAAGCCTCACCACCCAGTCCCATGATTGGAGCAGCCAATGGAACATGGGGGATTATCCACCACCATCATAATGAGCAACAAAGGGCTTGCAAAAGCCTGAGACTGGGGATGTGTTCCCCTAGAAAATTTATTTTTGTAATAACGAGGTTGTACTCCAGCTCCTTGAGAGCTTTGAAACACCCGTGTTGGCTTGTTCCAACACTTTGTTTTTTCCTTTACTTTTTAATTTTCTTTTGTTTTACTTTATTTGTTTTCCTTTGTTTTTCTTTTCTTAAACCCTTGCTTGGTCGCAAGTTCTTTTCTATTCTTTAAAACCTATCCTCAAAAATATAAAAATATTTTCCCGTTTATCCTTTTTTCGTAAACATGGATTTATACTTTTTCTCTTTGCTTTAATATCATTTCGAGAGTAATCGTATTTGAGTTTTGAAGGAACACATCCCGATAAGGAAGAGTATCATGAAGTTATTTATGAGAGGTATATCCTATGTCTCCCACTTATACAGTTTGAGTTGTTTATCTTAGTTGGTTGATTTGCTAAGATGCCATGCTAGTAGGAAGTAATTTAATATGGTTAGAGTAAGGCTTTTTATTAGTATGATGATTAGTTATTGAAGCTCTTGCTCTAGTTCTTTTAGTTAACCAAGTCTTGCCTTAGAAATAATAATGCCAAACAAGTACAATAAGAAAAAGTATGAAATTTACGACTTGTTTGATGAATGATTGTCTTGGGAATATACCCTTGATTATACCTAACCCCATAGATATTTTGACAGTCTCGATGACGCTCATGAAAGGAATTGTTTGATTGAAATGAAGTCTAGTGGTAATTGTGATGCATGCCAAAACTAACCTTGTGGATCAAACCACGGTACTAGCTCGAAAAAGAAAGAGAAAGAAGTGAGACAACTTTGTTCTATGTCTCTAATGCACACCTTTGGGATGCCAACAACTCCGCTAGCTTTTGAACGATCTATGGTATAACACCGGATTTCGGCTATGAATTGATGACATGATTGACATCCGTGTCAATGTATAGACAAAAGTATTGGTACTCTCAAAGGTTGTGCAAACACTAGCAAAAATAAACAAACAACGATCCTTGAAAAAGATGAAATGAAAAATAAAGAAAAAATATATCTATGAGGATCCACATAACAAGTCCTTGGCATGGTCTCATTACTACTTTACGATTTTGATACATTGCAAATGTATCTATAATTTTTGATGTTCCATGCTTGGTTTTATCTACTTTCTTATGTTTTGTCCATACTTTGGAGTACTTTTCATATGATTTCTTGAACTAACCTATTAACAAGAGCCACAATGCCAGCTGCCTGTTTTCTGCTGTTTTTGGTTCCAGGAAAGTCATAAAATGAATATTCTCGGAATTGGACGGGACAAAAGCCAAAGTTATTATTTTACCGAGGGACACCTAGAGCCAGAATTCGAGACGGAGAGGGGCTGGGGCCTGGCCACACCACCTGGCCGCGCGGCCAGGCCTGGCCGCGCTAGGGGGTGGTCTGGCCGCCCCAGGCACCCCCTCGGCCTCTCCTTCTGCCTATATATTGCCTCTGATACGGAAACCCTAAATACCCGATCAAAATTCCACTAAAGAGTCTGTAGCCGCCGTCATCTCTATCCCTAGATCAGGAGGGATCTGAAGCTCTTCCCGGCACCCTGCCGGAGAGGGGAATTCACCCTGGAGGCCTTCTTCATCACCATGCAAGCCTCCGGTGTGATGCGTGAGTAGTTCATCTCTGGACTACGGGTCCATGTAGTAGCTAGATGGCTGGTTCTCCTCCTTTGTGCTTTCATGTTTAGATCTTTTGAGCTCCGCTCATGATCAAGATCATCTATTTGTAATTTTGCATGTTGTGTTTGCGGGGATCCGATGGATATTGATATGCTATTTCAAATTGATTATTGATTCTATCATGTCTTTGTTATTTGTGATCTTGCATGCTTTCCGTTATTAGTAGCTATCTTGGCCAAGTAGATGCTACCCCAACTCCAAGAGTTAGTATTTATGCTCGATAGTGGGTTCATGCCTCTGGTAATCTGGGGAAGTGAAAGAAATCTCTAAGGTACTAGATGTGCTGTTGCTACTAGGGATAAAACAACAATCCTTTGTTCATAGAACAATCATATTGTTTACATTACACGCAATTTGTAATGCAATTATTTATTGCTTGCAACTTAATACTGGAGGGGTTTTGGATGATAACCTGAAGGTGGATTATTAGTCATAGATGCAGTTGGATGGGGGGTCTATGTATAATGTTGTAATGCCCAATCGAATCTCAAAGGAGTCAAGATTAGTAGTATATTCTTGTATGCTTTCTCGATGTTTGCCAATTCCCCCGCTATAATTTGTTCACCCAGCATGTTATCTATCTTAAGGAGAGCCACCTCTAGTGAACTATGGACCCCGGTCCTTTTTTACATTCAATCTACAATCAATTGTTTACTGCTTTGTGTTTACTTTCTGCAAACTATTACTTCCTTCCATTCAATACATTTAATCCTTTGTTTTCAGCAAAATCGGTGAGATTGGCAACCTCATCGCAAGTTAGGGACAAAGTTCTGTGGTTGTGTTGTGCAGGTCTCCACGTTGCTGCTGGCACCGGTAGTGCGCCCTGCCAACGTTCAACTAGCTACACCTTTGGGGTGTTTCCTTGCTCCTACTGGATTGATAACCTTGGTTTCGTACTGAGGGAAAACTTGCTGATGTGCTCATCATACCTTCCTCTTGGGGTTCCCCAACGAGCTCGATATATTTTGGGCCATCAAGCATATTTTCTGGCGCCGTTGCCAGGGAGTCAAGGACATCTTCACAAGGGGAGTCCCTCATAACCAATCTCTTTACTTTGTTGTTTTAGTTTTGCTTAGTTTATTTTTGCTTTGTTTGCTTGTTCTTTTTATCAAAAATACAAAAAAAAAATTTCCTACTATAGTTGTTATTTTCGTTGGTCTGTTATTGTCTTGCTTTATCATGCTTTCTATCAATGGTTGGTTTCTTTGAAACTGAATCTTATTGGCAAGGTGGGTTCACAGAAGAACAAAAATATTATGATAAGGAACACCGCTTGTCACAAAAAGGGAAACACTTGTGGGAACAAATTAATAAATTGTATACCATTGCTATAAACGTTTGCTCTACTTATAATGTTACTTATTGCTTTGATAAATCTTGTTGCTGTAGGAGGTATAAACACCTCCCTTTTCAATGTGAGTATAATGATAATGTTACCATATCTTCTTATGTTAAAGGGAATTATGACTTTTATGATGTGGAACAAATTGAAGAATTTATTGCTTGGAAGGGTGTATTTGAACTTGCTGGTTTGCTTGAAAATACTGATGATTCACCTTATAAATATGAGGTTTATGATATACTTAAATTTTGCTTTGATAATTACAAGGTAGAAAATGGCTATATTCTTAAATATCTTAATAGATGCTCCCCACCAATGGAAGATACTAATGCTTTGTAGGAGCCTATGGAAGAAGAAATTGCTGAAATCGGAAGCTCATTGGATAAAAAAGAGGAGGAGAGTGATGATCAAGAGGAGTAAGAATGGATCTACCCATCCCTACCTTCTAATGAGAGTAACTCTTTACCCCTTACATTATTTGATTGTCCCCCATGCTTACCAAAGGAGGACGAATGTCATGTTCCTGAGGATTCTTTTGAAAATGTTTATAATAAAGCTCTAGTGTTTGTAGATTATGAAAAGCATGCTTTATGTGATATTTATATTGTTTAGTTTATTCATGAGACTAATGAAAATAATTATGAGAGGGGAAAATATGGTTGTAGAAGTTTTCATGGTACTGAAACACCTCTCTATGTGCTGAAAGTTTTGAAGTTACTCTTGTTTTATCTCCCTATGTCTGTCACTTTGTTCTTTGTGAATTTATTTGCATACAAGATTCCTATGCATAGGAAGTGGGTTAGACTTAAATGTGTTTTGAATTTGCTTCTTGATGCTCTCTTTTACTTCAATTCATATTTCTTATGTGAGCATCTTCTCAAACTATCATGCCTAACTTAAAGGCGTTAAAGAAAAGTACTTATTGGGAGATAACCCAAAAGTTTTAGATGAGTCTTGGAAGTTATTACCTCTGTAATAACCGCTCCCTTATCCTTTTTATTTGCTTTTTGTGCCAAGAGTAACCTCTAATGAGAGAGAAGTAATGATTGAGAAAGTTTTTGTCCCGAAACAGATTTTGGTGCTCCACCGTAAAAATTCGTGTAAAATCTCTGTATGTTGTTTTGAGGCGTGAATGTTTGTGCTTCTGCCCCAGGTTGTTATCTAACTTTCGTTAGTGCAACACTTTTTTATTTGAGCAACATAAGGTCTTCGAAAAATTGGTTTTTACCTTCTAGTCCGTTTTGACAGATTTCTGCCATTATTTGCATTTGCTTCTTGTTGGTTCCTTTTTGAGTTATTTTGGGGAAATGAGCTTTTTGAGGGAAGTGCTACAGTAGCTAGTGTTTTAATGGAAGTTTTATTGGTGTTAGAACTGAACCTAAAGACCTATTATCTTGAGTGCACTAATGATGCTAATAAAGATTGTGTGAAGTTTTGTATGAAGGAAAATTTTCAGGTGTATGGAAGGAATGAGTAATGAGATGAAGAATGGACTAAAGATCAATCTTGGGGATGCCACGCGTGTCATACCAATAAATATCCAAGAAGTACAAGCGTCAAAGCTTGGGGATGCCCAAGGCATCCCCCTCTTCATCAATAAAAATCTCAGGTTTCTTCCAAACACTTCATTTTGTTGTTTCATGCACAGTTGTGTTGTTCTTGGAGCGTCTTATTTTTTTTTTTGTTTTGGTTTTTAGTTTGCTTGGTTTGCTTAGTTTGATGAATAAATTGGTTGGACCCCCTCTTTCATACATTGGTTTTCAAATAGTTTGGTTTGGATTGGAAAAGAGTAGGAAAGCTCATGCT
The DNA here is from genome assembly GCA_910589775.1 of Avena eriantha. Classification (NCBI taxonomy): domain Eukaryota; kingdom Viridiplantae; phylum Streptophyta; class Magnoliopsida; order Poales; family Poaceae; genus Avena; species Avena eriantha. Next base: position 303,557,986 of record OU342744.1, read on the forward strand.
TAAGTGGTAAAGAGAGCTTTTTTGACTGTGGCCTATGCTTTGTCATGCCATGCTTGATACTATTTTGGATTTTTGGTTAGTATTTTTTGCTGTAGCATGACTTGTTATCAACAATTGAGATTGCTTAATGTGCCTTGGATGAATCATGCGTTGTTTTAGCATATTAAAGCATAGTATTGTGGTATTCTCCTTTGATGCTTTATTTGGGTTGACTTGGTGCATGCTCACACCATGTTATGACTATCCAAAGTCACCTTAGCCTTTATGATCCTTTATTTTTCAACTTGTAGTATCACTTTATGCTTTGATCAATGATGTTTTGTCGCTCTGCATGATTATGGCCATTAATGCTCTCTTAGTTTGTCGCTCCAAGTCTTTTGCTACCCTCCACAACCAAGTATGAGTTCCACTCATGCATCCAACTCCTTAAACGAAGTTATTCCAAAGAGTCCACCATACCTACCTACTAGCATATGCTATTCCAAGTATATTCATGTTTTTGTCTACCTTCCAAATTAAACTTGTTATGTGAAAACTAGTGATTAAAGCTCTCAAAACTTGATGACACACTTTACTTTTTTGCATTTAATAAACTTGAACCATTGGGTCCTTCTTTATTGCGTATATGCTTGCGCTTTATAAGTTGAAATTAGCAGAACCATGTATCATGGGGAACGCTTCAACATTGCACTTGTACTTTGTACCACGTTGATATCATGTTCTTTTGCTTATGGATCCCGGCGGTGTGAAATAAAAGTGGAACTTGTAAGATCATGGAGTTTGTATGTGTGTTAGAGAAACGCCTGTCCCGCTAGCCTAAGCGATTCCTAATCATGGTGGAAACTTGCAGCATCACCATAATGAGCACTCTATGAAGCATCCTCAATAAAAACCTATGCAAATAGCAAATAAAAAGATCACTAAGATGCTCATTGTCTGCTTGCCTTGTCATTTTGATTATGGGATAGCTCCTGTATCATGTGCAAGGGTACCCCATTGGCGGTTCTTTATGATACATATGTACTTACAATGACAAGAGCTTACTCGTGACTAAAGTTGAGTAGCACGAGGTTCAGTCTTCGTAAGTAAGGGGCATGAGGTTTCGGTTTATAACTTGTCAAGCATATCCTCTTAGTTGTGTCACTTTAACGTTAATCACCTTCAAGATGCTTATGATAGGGGCAATGAGAGGTGAAAGCTAATAAGTTCCACAATTTTTGGAAGCTCTTTATGAAACTTGAATCTCTACTTCCTTCTATGAAGGCCTTTCTTCCACTTATATATTGAGTCTCCACCTTCTATCTTTATGCACCTACTTTGAGAGCATAGTTGCCATTCTTAGTTCTATGTGCATTGTCCCAAGACTTGTTGATTGATGCATACCTTGATATTGCTTATTTTAAACTATTTGTATCTAGTCACTCTTGTAAACTTTGAAGGTGTCCTATGCATTTATGTTTGCTACTCTATGAGGGACAAGCTGAATACCACTATGCTATGTTTTCGTTATGCGAAACAAACAAACGTCTTGCAAAGCATTGTTATTCATGAATCTTTTGTTTGTGCCTTTTCATGTTGCATCATAGTTTCTTTGTCTTATTGCTAGAACTTTGTCTTTCATGTTATGATTGAAGTACTATGATCCCAGCTTTGAATGTTTTACAAATACTTTGAGCAAGTTCATGATGGTTCATGTCACCTCAAAAATTATTCTTTCTTTTTATCACTTACCTACTCGAGGACGAGCAGGAGTTAAGCTTGGGGATGTTGATACATTGCAAACGTATCTATAATTTTTTATGTTCCATGCTTGGTTTTATCTACTTTCTTATGTTTTGTCCACACTTTGGAGTACTTTTCATATGATTTCTTGGACTAACCTATTAACAAGAGCCATAGTGCCAGCTACCTGTTTTCTGCTGTTTTTGGTTCCAGGAAAGTCAGAAAATGAATATTTTCGGAATTGGACGGGACAAAAGCCAAAGTTATTATTTTACCGAGGGACACCTAGAGCCAGAATTCGAGACGGAGAGGGGCTGGGGCCTGGCCACACCACCTGGCCGCGCGGCCAGGCCTGGCCGCGCTAGGGGGTGGTCTGGCCGCCCCAGGCACCCCCTCGGCCTCTCCTTCTGCCTATATATTGCCTCTGATACGGAAACCCTAAATACCCGATCAAAATTCCACTAAAGAGTCTGTAGCCGCCGTCATCTCTATCCCTAGATCAGGAGGGATCTGAAGCTCTTCCCGGCACCCTGCCGGAGAGGGGAATTCACCCTGGAGGCCTTCTTCATCACCATGCAAGCCTCCGGTGTGATGCGTGAGTAGTTCATCTCTGGACTACGGGTCCATGTAGTAGCTAGATGGCTGGTTCTCCTCCTTTGTGCTTTCATGTTTAGATCTTTTGAGCTCCGCTCATGATCAAGATTATCTATTTGTAATTCTGCATGTTGTGTTTGCGAGGATCCGATGGATATTGAGGTGCTGTTTCAGATTGATTATTGATTCTATCATGTCTTTGTTATTTGTGATCTTGCATGCTTTCCGATGTTAGTAGCTATCTTGGCCAAGTAGATGCTAGCAACTTCAAGAGTTAGTATTTATGCTCGATAGTGGGTTCATGCCTTTGGTAATCTGGGGAAGTGACAGAAATCTCTAAGGTACTAGATGTGCGGTTGCTACTAGGGAGAAAACAACAATCCTTTATTCATGGAACAATCGTATTGTTTACATTACACGCAATTCGTAATGCAATTATCTGTTGCTTGCAACTTAATATTGGAGGGGGTTTGGATGATAACCTGAAGGTTGATTATTAGTCATAGATGCAGTTGGATGGCGGTCTATGTATAATGTTGTAATGCCCAATCGAATCTCAAAGGAGTCAAGATGAGTAGTATATGCTTGTATGCTTTCTCGATGTTTGTCAATTGCCCTGTTGTAATTTGTTCATCCAGCATGTTATCTATCTTAAGGAGAGCCACCACTAGTGAACTATGGACCCCGGTCCTTTCTTTTACATTCAATCTACAATCAATTGTTTACTGCTTTGTGTTTACTTTCTGCAAACTATTACTTCCTTCCATTCGATATGTTTAATCCTTTGTTTTCAGCAAAATCGGTGAGATTGACAACCTCATCGCAAGTTAGGGACAAAGTTCTGTGGTTGTGTTGTGCAGGTCTCCACGTTGCTGCTGGCACCAGTAGTGCACCCTGCCAACGTTCAGCTAGCTACACCTTTGGGGTGTTTCCTTGCTCCTACTGGATTGATAACCTTGGTTTCGTATTGAGGGAAAACTTGCTACTGTGCTCATCATACCTTCCTCTTGGGGTTCCCCAACGAGCTCGATATATTTTGGGCCATCAGATTTTTTCTTGAAAGACAATGATTGGATTAGAAGTGTATTAGATTGAGTTGATTTATTGATGTGGGTGTAAATAAGACACTTCATTGTTATACTACTTGGGACATGAAACTCTCTTACTCAATTATGTTATTTAAACATCCTAATGTTCCTTGGCAAGCTGAGAGTTAGTTAGAAGAATTGGATTGACTACTACACTTCTAGTTATTTATACTTATATTAAACTTTACTTTGATTATCTTGACTTACCGAAGCTTGTATAGTATTCTTGTCATCTCTCTAACTTTGATAAGCTTCGCAAATGAATGAAGTGTTGAGCACATACGACTACCGATTGTAAGTGAACTCTTATTCTCGTTGTTTCAAGTTTAAATGCCGAATTCCTTATAGTTCTTTTGGTTTTTCTTCTTGAGGACGATCAAGGTTTGAGCTTTGGGGAAGTTGATGGCTCCGATTTTTGCCATCTTCCACTATGTTTAAACGTTGTTTTTGGTCAAGAAATTGCCAAAGAAACTCTCAACTCTTATCACCAATGACTAATAATTGCAAAGATATACAAATCCTTTCTTTGATTTATATTGTGTAGGAAACCACTTCTTTTAAAGCGAAATAAGGAGTCATAATGAAGGATTTTGAGGAAGTACACATGTTCAAGTAATTGGAGAAGCCTTCCAGGGCATTAGCACGCTTAACGGACACTGGTACGGGCACGGTTTGCCCGTACCAGGTGGCGACGACTTTGTCTCGTCAAACCCTACAACTTTTGTGAAGACGCCTATGTATTTCGAGGCTCCAGCCACCGGCCAGAGAGCTACCATTCTCAGATTGCATCACAATACCACCAAAGGAGACCCACATCATTGTTCATCCATAGTTCATCCATTGTTCATCACTTCCACCATCCATCCCTCCACTAGCGATAGCCATTGCTTTGTACTTTTAGATCTCCTTCTGATTTGGCGACCATTGTAAGAATATTTGATTTCAATCTAAGTATTTGCATGCTGTTTTATATCTCCGATCTATTTGTTATGAGTGAGTAGTCCTCACGAGTTGCGGGTTGGGGAGAAATCTCGCAGCAATTATGTGCATCTAGATCACGGGGGAATTGTATTTTGTTTGGATTCGTGATTTGTTTTTTTGTTTCTTCGTCTCTCGTCTCGATCTGTGGACTTGTAGGTACCCAAGATTCCATAGATTGATAAAGGCTTGAGGTGAGATACTTGGCTAGCGGCGATCTCATAGGAACCTCAGTGGCATAAAGGGTAGTACGGTCTTCGCTTAGCGCCCCATTCGGGATCAACAATAACATCACCACATAAAGCTTTGATCTATGTTTACACTTAATAATCGTTTGTAACCCGTGGCTTTGGTGTACTCTCGGTTGGATTAAAAGTCTATTGTTATACCCGCTGCATCATGGGGGCTCTAGAACATTAGGATGTGTTGCCCACAAGAGATTATATCAATACAAACATTATAGATGACTATGCTTATTATTATCTTTTATCCCATTTGATGTGCAACTGCAAGTGGATCTTCAACCCTGGCCTATCTCCATCCATTGATTCAAACCCATTATAAAGTAAACTAGATTGGTCCGATCAACTAAGGTAAAACAAACAAACAAGGTCTTGTAGACGTGTCCTTTTTATTACCTTTTAGCAGTGCTTTCCGAGATTCGATTAAACCTAGATCTTCTAGGGAAAAAGCTATTATACTACATCTGTGAATCCGGATCAAAGGTATCAGTGCCATATAGCCCACAAAGTCACAAAGAACTTCACCTGTTCTTGCTCAGACGGAGACTCAATCATGGTAAATAAGAACTCCCTTGCATGGCTCCCTGATGAGTTACTAATGTGTTCGGTTATATTTTCATCCATGAGTGCCCACACACATCTGGCCATATTACACTCTAAAAGAGAATGCCTCCATGAATCTTGCTCCCCACAAACATGACAGTGGTCATCAATACTCATATTCCGTTGATGACAAACATCAGCAGTAGGCAGTGGCTGTTTTGCCAACCGCCATAGGAACATACGAACCTTGGATGGTACCTGAACTCTCTAGATTGATGTCCACTATTTCTCACATCCCCGCAAATCAGAACCCGAACCTGTACCCTCCAACCAGGACTCCCTCCGATCCCTAGTGTCGACCAACATCTTATATGCAGAACGTACAGTAAAGACACCACTGTGATTGTAATTCCAGGCCCAAAAGTCCTGCTGTCGTCTGGTGCTTAATGGAATATCACTTGTGATTGCAACATCCATCGGTAGAAACCATTGATTCAGCTTCACCAAGTTCCATGTTAGAGTCCCCTGATCGATGTATTCACCGACAGAGATCGGGGCATCATCTTTAGGAGTGGTGATTGGTCTCATTGTGCCCACACATGGTATCCAATTATCATTCCATGCATCAGTAGCCTGACCTGTACCAATGTGTCTTATCAAACCCTGTTTCAGCACACCCAAACCTTCATGGATTCCCCTCCAGACCTGCGAGGTGTTACTCCCTAAATCGGATTATAGCAAATCACCTTTTGTAAAATACCGGGCTTTAAGGATTTTTGGGCTCAAAGAGGATGAATTCTGAAGTAAACGCCACCCTTGTCTTTCTAGAAGAGCCAAGTTAAAAATCTCAATGTCTCGGAATCCTAGGCCTCCCATGCCAGGTCTAGTCATATATTTCCAAGAGACCCATGCTGGCTTCCTCTTACCATCTTTACCCCCCACCAAAAATTCAAAAGAAGTGAATTAATGAATGAACAAAGCCCTCTAGGAAGTTTAAAGCATGACATTGAGTATGTTAGTACTACTTGTGCAACAGACTTAATCAAATTCTCCTCCCCACTGGTGGATAAAATCTGTTCGATCCATCCTTGGATATTCTTCCAAATTCTATCCTTGAGATATTCGAAAGCTCCATTCCTTAAGGCATTCCAAGATATTTCTCACTCAAAGACTCATTCTGCACATTCAAAATAGCTTTGATCTCCTGTCTCTTATTGTTCGCACACCCTTTGCTGAAGAATATTGATGATTTATATCTATTCACCCGCTGTCCGGATGCAGCACAATATATATCAAGAACTTCTTGAACTTATTCCGCACACTCCTCATCAACCTTAAAAAGCAACATGTTGTCATCCGCAAACAACAAATGGTTAACCATCGGGGCTGATGGAGCCACATTTATACCATGAAGCAACGATGACTCACTTCGACTCTTTAGCAGGCACGAAAGGCCCTCTGCTGCCAATAAAAATAGATATGGAGAGATGGGATCCCCTTGACGAATACCTCGCGAGGGTCAAAAAGATTCCAACTTAGAACCATCAAGAAGAACCTAGAAGGAGACCGATGAAACTAGTCTCATTGTCAGTCCGACCCAAAGTGGATGGAAGCCTAGTTTAAACATGACCGCCTCCAAATAGCACCACTCCACTCTGTCATATGTTTTCTTCATGTCTAACTTCAAAGCACAAAAATGATTCTTTTTAGACCTCTTCCTCTTCATGAAATGTAAACACTCGTATGCTGATATAATATTATCAGTAATAATCCTCCCAGGCACAAAAGCGGACTGCTCTTAATGTCGGGAAGCACAGCTTTGAGCCTGTTTGCCATTACCTTTGATGCTATTTTATAATTGATGGTTCATTCACAAAATTCAAAAAATAGAATTAAAACATGGGCTAGTCATGCTGGGCCGAGCAGGTCATCGTAGCTGGCCCAAAGTACATCTGGTAGTTCTTCTTCTTCCCTTCTTCCCTTGGTAGTTGGGTTCCCGGAGTAATCGAACGCCTAGGGTTTGAGCAAGGACACGAGCCACTAGCCCATCACCACCACCACAATGAAACGGCCACCACCACGCGACGACGCGGCGGCGGCGGGCAGCAGCGGGGGCGGCCGCGGAGGAGGGTTTAACAAGGGGAAGGGAAGGTGGGGCGGGAAAAAGCGGAACGAGCAGCGGCTGGGAGGCAGCGGCGGGGCACTCTCCCTCGCGGCCTTCGCCAACGCCAAGTCCAGGAACACCGGCTACAACCCGGCACTCATCAGTAAGTACCTGTTGTCTTCGAGGCTTGATCCGGGTGGAGAAACAGGCTTTACTATAGCTTGTTTGGCTTCTTATTCGAAGCAAAAGGCCGTTCCTGTTCGTGTGCTATTACGTGGAATTTCCCCTCTCCGGTTTATATAGGAGAACATTGGTCTTGCTGGTGCCCAAATGCTCGAGGATTTGTTATAATTTGTGGTGCATAATAGAAAAGATCAGTTATGTTGTATTCTTCTTCATGGCTTTACCGAGTAAATCCTGCTTCTTATTGGAATTTGATGGTAGGAATAGTCCGTCCCCTGGATTTATCCTTGGAACATAGGCTAAATCTTATTGCATAGTTAGTAAATAATCGTCCTGCGCTGGTTGGATATGAATTAAGTGTAATAGGAACTGCATGCTTCAGTTTGACATACTGAATAAATGGAAGAAGAAAAGGTGATATGGATTTGGACACAAATTATGTTTTCAATAGTGTGGTCTTTCATCAATATTGGAAAACAATGGAGTGACTGTCGCGAGGCCAAGTTTCCTACTTTTCAAGAAAGTTTCATCGTGTGAGATACTCAGGTCCATTTTGAATACAAACATCAATGCCAGTTGAATTGGAAGTATCACCTTTCCCTTATAAAAGTTTGATTCTAGAAGATGTACAATTATAATGTGATTATAACAATAGCCTTTCAGCTAAAGTTTTATTCTTGTAGAAAATTTACTACAATAACTTTTTCATATGCTTTATATAGCTTGTTATGTCTTACTCAAAATAAGTCCCAGTTACCTCATAATGCAAAGCATGTAGTGAGTGTAAACACGTTTGAACTCATGCTGGTAGGTGATGCTTAATAGAGGAGTGATAGCTGGATGTAAACTTTGCCATTATTTTTTTGACTTATTTATCATAAACATTCTGTTCATTTATCATGTCTAATATAGCATTATATTTATATGTGATCGAGTGATTCCTTTGTCATCTAGTTTCAGTTACAACAATGGCCCAAGTCATCAACATAAATATTTTAGTTTTATCCATTGCTCTCATCTGCAGAAAAGCAGAAAGAGTTCTACAGGAATGCTAAATTGATAAGCAAGTACAAAAAGACAAGGAAGCAACAGGATATGTCAAACTGCCCTCCACATTTTCCTATCCGTGAGGTAATTCCACTTCAGTACCATGATTTCTTTGCTATTTATTCTAATTTGACCAAGTGAATGACATGTTGGCGCCGAAGTTATAATCAGCTTTTACATTCTTTTATTTTTATAGGATAAGGCCATAGCACAGACTTGGTCATAACTTTACGTTATACAATGTTAGTACTGCAAAGTGGACATAAAGATAGAAAGTTGCAATGTTTTATATTCTATGCAATTTTTAATTATAGGAAGGAGGTGATGATGCAAAGGATGCGTTAAAGCCACATGATAAGACGAAGAAGCGCACTTCACAAAGCTTGAAAGTAGAGTATGAGAAGAAACGTTTGGAGGACGAGAAGGCAAAGAAGGAGCGTGATGTGATAATCCAGACAAAGAAGGAGGAGCGGGAGAAGTCCGAAGCAAAGCGGAAGGAGCTGAAGGAGAAGATGTTTAAGAGGACAAGATCTGGGCAGCCTGTGATGAAATACAGAATCGAGCATCTTTTGGAGACTGCAATAGAAAGCTCAAACAAGTGAGTGATGATATGCGCTAAGACTAATGTAGAATTTCCAGTTCTGTGCAATGATAAGTATGTCTTAAAATCTTAATTTACTTCTGTCGCTTCAGTTTATACATATTCTCCTGGCAATGTATACTTGGGTTTGATCATCTCAGTTCGCTCGGTGCATTGATTGTTTGATACTACCATGCAATCGCGAGTTGTGATTCCTAAGGGTTCAAAAATTATTGACCCATGAATCATGACACTGCTGCATAATCCCACATCTATGTTTCCAACTACAAGTTGATAAAACTGGACCATTCTTTCAGATAATAATGTAGGGGTTGATGACAGTTTCTACTGTTCAGGTTTCTTTGAACCGTAGTCTGGACATCTTCCTGGCAAGGTAGTGCACATCAATCCTCGATCTACTGAGGCTTTCAATGACCTCCAATCGAATCATATAGGGATACAGAGACTGGCAATCCGTGCGCCCTCCAATCGTAGTGGTGGCTATGATGTTGCCGTGCTGCGGTTCTCGAGCCCTGTGCAGCTGCGAAGGCCCTGAGCTATGCCGGACATTATTATAGGAGACCGGAATCTGTACACATTTGTTTACTTAATTTTCAGACAAATATTTGCATCATTCCTTGCAGTTCGTTCTTCTTGCATCACACCCTCACTACATTACGTACTTGATAAGAATGGGATGGCATTTGTTTACCTTATGCAAGAAGGTTTACTTATCAAATGAATCAATGCCAAGATAATTGGGCCAACCAACACAACCACTAATATGAAGTTATGAACCGACACTAATTTTTTAGATAGAGAATATAATGATTGCATGGACTAATGCCAGCTGCACACTTGAATATCTCTGTTTAGAAACATGAACCCATCGACACTACACACAAAAGAAGCATGGGCTGTTTTGTACAGCACACTGTTCTAACATGTTCCATACCAATTGTTCTGGAATTTGATCGAGAGACACAACTGTGCAATTCGAAATTACAAGTACTCATCTACACAAAACATATGTAGTATGCTATTTTCTTAGTCAACAAGTTGTTCTTGATTTTTTCTTCCTTTTGAGTGCACATGATCCAAAATTTCAATATTCAATTCCTCAGTTGCATGCGAAAATATCTAAAACAATGACACGAAACTTGTCAGATAATTAATCCCAAACCAGGTCCAAGAGTACATTCTAATTCCTCGTTTATGTCTGCTGTGAGTGCAATAGCAGTAGACATGATACAGGTAAATCATCATTATTTTCATTGCAAAGCATAAACATGATACATAAACCTCTTATTGTTGTGAGCATGCGGCAAAGTACATGTTATCTTGTCATCTGTCTTTCCGCACTTTCTTACAATGTTTATTAATATATGCTGTATAAAATTTATGAGCCGTGGATAATGATGCACCAAATTCTTGACAAAATATTTCTTGGAAAAATGAAAGGATGCAAAAGTTATCCATTTTCATAGTTAGATATGGAAAGCAGAAGTAAGCTTTCATCTAGGCCCTGATAAATATGATCCTGATGGTACATAGGAAGAACTTGACCCTCCAGCACCAACGTGGTTTGATGCAAAACTAGGGACAAAGCTGTAGTCAGGTAAAGCCTCCAAGCTTGTCACACCTTCCAGCACCTTTGCGACCGTTGACATCAAGGGCCTTCTGCTGCTATCAACTTGCAAGCACCACATTGCAAGCCGCATCGCTTCCATGACCTCCTCCATATGAAATTGCATATCGTTGCTGCCACTGTTCACTAAGTCGAGCAGCTGACCAGACCTTGCCTTTTCTTCGAGCAGGCTTATCAGATGGATGCTCTCTTCAGGCAGCGATTCGTCCAAACTCTGTCGGCCACAGATGATTTCCATCACCACGATGCCAAAACTGTAGATGTCAGCCTTCTCTGTGATCTTTGAGCCCAGCCACTCGGGAGCTAGATATCCACGAGTGCCTCGCATTCGAGTCATAACTTTGCTCTGGTCCCTGTTTATCATTTTGGATAATCCAAAGTCAGAAAGCTTTGCACTGAACCTATCATCAAGGAGAATGTTCTGTGGCTTGATGTCCAAGTGTGCAATCTTTTCGTTGCATTCTTCATGGAGGTAAGACAAACCCCTGGCAATGGCCATTATGATGTTACGTCTAGTTTTCCAAGACAGAGTGAAAACTGGGCTTGCATGAAATATCCATTTATCCAATGAACCATTGCAAAGGTACTCATAGACAAGAAGCCTGTGTGATTTCTGAGCACAAAACCCTATCAACCTGACAAGATTGAGGTGATGCATTCTGCCAATTGTCATTACCTCTGCTAAGAACTCCTCAGTTCCTTGTGCTACACCTTCTAAGCGTTTGACGGCGATTGTTTCACTTCCTATCTTGCCTTTGAAGACTGACCCAAAGCCACCACTTCCAAGCTTCACAGAAAAATTGCTGGTAGCTACCTTCAACTCGTGAAAGGAGAAACGCTTTGGTGTCCCAGGTATGCTATCAAAGAGCTGTTTGTCCTCTTTCTTACACAATTTCCATATGATAATGGAGAATAAGATCGCAAGTGCAGAAAAACCTGCAGTTATTGAGCCAACTATAGTTCTGATCCTCCCTTTTATTGATTGTTTGCCCTGTATCTTGATGTATGCTGAAAGGAGGTACGACGACGAACCTTCTACAAGAGAAATTAGCTTCTGCTCTGATAACAACAAGCAGTAACCACCCGCACCATAACCATAGTACTGGAAAAGGGCAACCTTGCAAGAGCAATCCGTTAAGCAAGATTGCTTGCAGACCTCTTCTGATAGACCTGAAGTGGCTAATGACTGGAACATGCTGTCACTGAAGTAAGAAACATTGGTGAGTGGTTGCAACTGGTGCTCATGTGCATGGTCGCAGGAAATAGTGGTTAAGAGTGTACACCCGGCATCTGGATGCCGTTCATTTTGGGGCCTAAAATAGCTCAAACTAGGGCAAGAACACTGTCCATCACTGCAAACACCATAATCACCGCAGGCCATTGGGTAATCACAGTATTTCATGGCTACGCTTAGTACATCAAACAGTAGCTGTGGGTCTGCGTAGCCCTGCATCTCGTAAAGCCTCAAATGCCCATCGGACTCTAACCGCATGTATTGTATGTATTGCAATGATCTTGTTGGCGGCAGTGAGAAGACCTGATTTGGGAATCCAAAGCTGCCATTGACAAATGCATAACAATTTGGTGTGGTGCTAGCAGTGTCAGTGATCAGTTTTGAATAGGCTGCTGGTTGGTACGAATACTTGAGCCCTTCAAACTCCGCAGAAAGATAAATCCGAGCAGATGGCCATTTTGTGTTGGAAGGTTTTACGCTTAAGTTCATGCCCCGACAGAGAGATTGCCCCAGGACCAATGTATCTGTCGGGTGGTCAAACGACTGCCAGAAAGAGGAGTTGTTCTGATCGAACAGCACAAGGTTTCCTGAAAAATCTAGGCGCATGCCTGCGACCGAGTTGCTCTTCGTGTCTGTGGACCAGATCGTGGTGCCATCACCGTCTTTGAGCAGCAGATTCCCTTCTTTGGTGAAGTTCAAGATGGCGTCTTGGCTTACAGGATTATCAGGGTTTGCAGACCAGATGACTGGAGCCTGGGGCCCCAAGAGCAAGGCAGAGAGAGTGAATGCATGACCGTCCATGGTGTAGAAGCCAAAAAATATCCGGTACGAGGCGCTGCCGCTCTCGAGAATGACAAGGGCACTAGAATTTCCTGCCATGTCTGCTCTCCTTTGCATATCAGAGATTTTCCAGAGATTTGAGGGAGCTGCAGTGGAGGGGTAGGCAACAACTGTGGGCAGGATAGCAAAAAAGGCAAGAAGGAAAATGTTGGAATTCACCATGTTGAAATGCCGCTTAATCATTTGCTGTACTTATGATGAAGAGCCTTTGCACTCTGAAAGGGAGATCCTGGCCCTCTTCCTCTGTCTAAAGTATAATCAGATGGCGGTCTGGACTCTGATGTACATATACTGAAAGGCAGAAGAGGCATGGCAACCATAATAAGAGACCTAATTTGGAAAACAAGAAGCGCAAGGTGAAAAGCTCAGAGAAAACAGAAGGCATTTGATGGATCTGAGAGACTTACCATGTGAAGGATTGATACTTCGTGAGAAACAAATGAAGACAGCCGGTTTGTTGACTGGTGATGTGAGTAATCTGAAGCTTTTGATTGACATGCTTTGAAGAGCAATTATAGTCTTGACAAAACACAGGGCAACAGCACCACGCTATTGACCTGTTCAATGCAGGAAGGCCGTGGAAATGTGACGAGGAAAAATCCGAAGTGCGAGTTGTGTGGAGTTGAATGATGATGCATGGTCTGAATTATTCTCTTTGACTAATATCTTTGATGATTTATCTCCGATTGACCTAAAGCCCTAGAGTTGACTTGTACAGTAGAACATAAGGTGATGCGGCGGTATGCAGTTTTATGGTGCCCAGCTCTTCCAAATACAAGCATCTCCTGACAACCTGATAGTGCGTTTGTCAAAGCATTTTATAAGTAGAACTTGCCGAGTTTTCCACAGCATCAATGGCATCCCTAAACTTAACTAATCGTATTAGACCTTGAATTGTCAGGTTTGGTGATATGTCAGCCACCCATCTGAAATCAGTTGCCTCTGCAACTGAGCACCTCTTATTGAGAAACCTCGTGTTCACAGGACTGAAAACCAGAGCGGCAATGTCTCTCGCCGATCTGCCACCTATCCATCTGTTGGGCCAACAATGATACTTCTTGGGTACAAATGAAGACAGCAGAGTTGTCGACCGGTGATATGAGTAATCAACTACAGTATTTTGGTTGATATCTTTTGAAGATCCAATTATATATACGTCCTCTTGATAAAGGCCATGGAGAGGAGGAGGCAACGAAGAAGCACGACAGCCGTGAAGGTAACGAAGAAAAATCAAAATGCAGTAAGAAGATGATTCTCTGACCAGGGTTGAACGGAGTTGCGTGGAGTGAATGATATGCTATTCCTATTTGACCAGTATCATTGATGATATTGTTATCTCAGCGAGTGCAGACTTTTGCCTCCTGGGCAGCAGTGCACCCGGTGCAAAAAGAATTACTTAAAAAAAAACTCGTAGGACCCCAAAATATTCTTAAAACAACCAGGCATGAATATCTAATTCTTCATTACCATCGGAGAAAGTTTCAATAAATAATATTCATATTTACATAAGAAACAAGCTAGAGGGGTTAAAAGGGCAAAATCAAAATCAGGCATACATATCCAACTAGTGGAAAAATGCGAGTTTCGCCTCGCTGCCTACAGTCGTTCCGACACTTCATGGTCACGTGGTGGTTTTACATATGTTTCTAATCACATCACTAACGATTGTAGAACTGAAAATATGGGTAATTATGCTTCGCCATGCCGGTAATAGCTGGTTTTGGTCAAGCACTTACTCTCTAGAGAACCAAACCGTGCCCACTCTGCAAGCTATTTTTGACAAACTATATATAAATAAATACATCGTCATTTTTTTCCTGCTAACAGCCTCACACTCATTTTACACCAAAGGTATAAGTTATACGCTGATTAAGGAGATAAAATTGATAAACCAAGTGACAAATTGAAAGCTATAATAGGGATATTTCAACATTGCGTATATAACAATGTCCAGCTCTGGTCTACTCCTGTAGAACTTCACACTTGTCCAGAAAAGCACGTGCCTTCAAATGCCCTGTTAGCACCACTCAGTAAGAGGAACAAAACAATAGTTGGTCTATCAACAAATTCCACCGGTTCAAAGCTGTGTAAATTGAATCAGAGCAAATGCGGCCAATGCATCTCGGTCGAATGTTCAGACTGTTGTGCAGAAGAAAGTTTGGTTAAGACCAAGTGCAAACATCATTAAACTCAATGTGGATGCCGTTTTCTGTAGAGGAGCAATATGGAGCTACTGGTGCTGTTCTGCGCGATAGCAACAGGAGGTCATCTTCTATTATACCTCATGTTCCATCAGCTGCCATGGCTGAAGCTTTGGCCATGCTAAACGGACTGTCGCTGGCAAGTTCAATTGGTTGCGATGTGATCAAAGCGGAATCAGACTCACTTGAAGTTATTCAATTTTGCTCCGGGAAGGAGAGGATATGGAATGAAAGTGCAGCCATATATGCGGATTTTTTTTCACAAGCTGGAAGTATTGGGATGGTTGAGTTTATGCATTGCGGCAGAGATACTAATTTAGCAGCTCGTGAGATAGCTAGAAATTGTTTTATTTCAAAATCATCTTGCTATTGGGTCGATGAACCTCCTAGCTTTTTACGCCAAATTCTTCTAAACGATGTAACCTTATCTGAAATCAATAAAGCTAGCCATGATAGTCTTCCCTCCAAAAAAGGTAAGTGTAAACATGTAAGAGAAACACATATGATGCGTGTTTGGTAGGCTGCATCCCTTTCGGGCAGACCTGCTGGATGCTAGAACCGGTTGATTGCATGGTTGGCCTTGATCCTTGTACTGGCCCGCATGAGCTGCTTAAAGCACTTCCGGGCTAGGTCTTAGAGGAACACCCAAATTGATGGTTTTTTCACGGGCAGGCCGCGGAGGTGCGAAAAGCGGGAACTTCGTGTACGCGGGAGCTTGGCGCAAGATGGCGGGAGACCATGAAATCCATCCTTCGTCCCACAGCAAAGCTTGGTCCCACCTCCTCCACTTGGTGACCTCTCGATATTTGCACATACCAAAAAAACTCGGTTTCCCCTTTGAGAACGACGGCGACGGGGATGCTGATCTACGCCAGTATCAGATCATCGTTGTCGTCTGCAAGACGAGGTAATCTTCTTCGTCTGTGCCATCGAACCATCGTTGTTGTATGGAGCAGGGATTCTTC
Organism: Avena eriantha; assembly: GCA_910589775.1. Taxonomy (NCBI): domain Eukaryota; kingdom Viridiplantae; phylum Streptophyta; class Magnoliopsida; order Poales; family Poaceae; genus Avena; species Avena eriantha. The sequence goes on from OU342744.1 coordinate 303,573,955, forward strand.
TCCTTCTTTGACCCCCGCTTCTATCCCTCGTCTCATGTGGCAGAGTTGAACCATACTATCCTACTGTACTTTCTGCCTCCAACGTGACTGGATAGTCTATAAGGTCAATTTAGCGAGTACCCACAATAGACCGATTTGATTAGGTCAACCAGATGGATTTGATCCATTAGGCAACATCACTCATCAGAGGCGGAGTTGTGACCAGTGCTACCTAGGCTGTAGCACCTGTCCAGCCAATTGACCCAAGCGCTATTTAGCAGACAAAGGTGAGTTCCAAAAGTACAACACCAGCCAGCCCACGCGAGTTTGTGCTTGTTCCTGCTCGAGCGCTACCGAAAAAACATGCACAAGCGCACAAATGAACCATTGATGGATACTTGTAAACTTCTATCTTCCTCCTCAGTCTCTCCAACTCCTTCCAAAAGGGTTGAGACAGCAAAGCCACCACGAAACAACTTCCTTTCTCCCTATCCAATCCTCTCGTCCCCTTGAGAGTCGACCTCCAAGAGCTCCTGACTCGCTTCCCTCTCCTTTCTAGCAGCGTTGTCGAGCGGTGTGGAGGAGGTGGCACAACACGAGCTATATATAGTAGTAGTAGTAGGACTAGGTCTATATTTCCCTTCGTGGAGTTTGGTGTGATGCCGTGTCTGAGGATAGGAGGGTGGATCCCGGTGACCAGATTCACCACACCTTGGCCTTCCTCTACTTGGTTATGTCCTGCTGGTGGCACGTGGCAGGCCGCGACGCAAGATGGGACGAGGAACCCTTGCATCCCTCCAAATAAGGTCCGCACTAGGAGTTTGATGTTGGGATTTGAGGACCATGCCTGACTCGATGTGGTTGTCCTTCTCATTGCGGTTGTGCACCCATGGAGGGAGTCAAAAGGGTGATGGTTATAACACCCCTAGTTTTATTACTTAACTAATTAGGGTTTCGGCTGTGCATTCATGAGCATCATCTTATGGTAGGCACAATGCCAACAAGAAAACCAAATAAACCCTAAACCTAATTTTGTCCTTTCTTCTAAACCCTTTCAAAAGGTTTTCGAATTTTGAAAACTACAAAGTTATGGAGCCCAAATAGTCCTAAGGGCCCCTTCATTGTTTACAAACTATTTACAAAACTCTGGCATTTTTGAAATGTTCAAATACATATTTGAAATGGTTTTACAAAAGAGAGAAGGAGAAAGAAAATGGAAAAGCATGCATTCACTTTATCCCTAGTGAGGTAACAAAAATAATTGGTAAAGACCATAGTAGATATGAAGCTTGTTGTCACAACTCATTACTACCACCATGTTACTCCATCTAATACATACCATCCCCCACATATGCTCTTGCATACAAGTTCGATCAGAACAAGTAATAAAGAACGGGGTAACAATATGCATTTATTAATACATCAAGAACACAATAAAGATTCAGATATGATAGATCATCCAATAAAACAAAAGATCCACCATATAGGAATTAAAAATATGGTCATAATCATGATATGTAGCTCATATGGCATCTAAACAACATAGCACTAGAGAGAGAGAGATCAAGCTACTGCCACAAACCCATAGTACAAAGGTGGACTACTCCCTCTTCATCATGGTGGCGGTGTTGATGATGTTGGAGAGGGGGCATATGCAACCGGGGATGGCTCCGACAGCGTTTCCTCCTTCAATCTTCGCAGGTTTAGCATCAGTTTCGTGGTTTTCGTGTTTCTTCGCCGCCTCCTTCCAATAACGCCTCAGGGGTTCTATATATAATGGTTTTTAGGTTAATCCCATCAGTTTGAAAACAAAACAGACGGCTGCGGGCGCTCGAGGAGGAAATGATACATGGTGGCGCGACCTAGGCTGGGGCTTGCGCCACCTGTGTTCGTTCGGGCCTCGTGGTCCCTCTTCGGTACTTCTTCTTCTCATATTGTGTCTCTGGGAAAAATATTAACTCCAGGAAAATCCTCACTCAATTTGAGTTCCGTAAGGTCCCTAAAACTTAAATATACACAAAACAGGGGTTTCCTGTTCTGTAGAGTTATAAACCAATGAAAGGGGATCAATGGAAAATCCCCATAAATCAATGCAAAACATGAATATAACATGCAAATATGTTGGAATATATGACAATAAACTATAATGTTCATGTATGCATTTTACATGCATCAACATCCCCAAGCTTAACCTATGATCATCCTGGAGCATAAAGGTGATAAAACTAACATGAACTTTGGAGTTTGTTGTTGTTTAACATTATAAGTCATGACCATTGAAACACAACAAGTCAAAAAATTACTCTATAAATAATAACAGCAAGCAACCATATATAAAGTGATATATCTTATAAAATTCATCTATGTTTACCAATATGTCAAGCTTGTGTAAGAACAAATGCACAAAGTACTATGAACAATGAAACATGTAAAGAATAAAAATGTAAATGCAAGATGTCCTAGTTTGGTCATAGAATCTTAATTTTACTTTTCTTTTTGATTCTTTGAACAAGGAGCTGCATGCATTAATATACATTGAACTAAAACTTTGGATAAAACATTGGTAAGCAAGAGTGTGGTTCCAGGTATGATTGTGGTGTTAAAGTGAAAGTAAATATACTCCTTATATGCTTGACATGTTCCAAGTAGAGTGGCTCATGCCAGTTGAACACAATTTCCTAGACCACATGCTACTCAACTTAGGCCACAAGATGTCCGTCCTAGTATGCAAATAACTCCAAATGAGGTGGCACTGAGGTACCTCCTGCCCCCTTGTATAAGTGGTTCTTAAAACTTATGTTCAAAGATTGATCATCCATACTTAAATGACATGACAAACAGACAAATGGGCATCCTCCACCTCTCACTTTTATTTACTATTTGCATAGCTTTTTATTTAGATCAGTTTCATGTGAATGCCCATGCTGTAAATTTCCACCATGACATATGGCTTAGATTGGTGGCCCAATGCTCCCTCTAACCTGTATGCCTACTCAAATGATCTTGATTACACTAGTGCATTTCACATCGTTAGACATCCATGGCCAAAATTACATGATATCAACATATGGTGTTTGAGTTGAAAACGTTCCCCATATCAGCATGGTTCTGATAATAATAAACTCATAACATGTCATGCATATAACTAACATATCTCGCATTTCACAATATTAATTGTTCATGTTATTTCAAGCAACTGTGCTTCTTCTGGATCAACCCCACTTCTTACTTTCAAAGCTAGATTAATGCAATATACTTGATAGGTAATAGGTGTGGTTGACACTACTAAATGAAAATAGGCTCAAGGGAGTTTTTGCTTGCTTCAGTAAATTTTGGGCTAGCAAGGGGATGAATAGTTGACCATCTACATGCATGCATGTTAAAGTGTCCACAGTACTACTAATTCATTAATAAACAAGATCAACTTAGAGAAAACCATATATGCTATAAATAAGAACTAGCACTATATATGACACTTACATACCATCATCATTTAAAGAAAATAAACAGTCCAACAAGAATGTGACAACATGCATAACATATAAGATAACTATTATTTTTTCACTTTTCTTTACACTACTAGGAAACAGCTCTTCTGTGGCGCATGGATTTCCATCTTCTGTGGCGCATATCCCTGTCGCCACTGTTACCCCGTCACTAATATCTGCTTCCTGTGGCGCATATAGAAATGCGCCACAGAAGTCTCAGACTGGCGTATTCCTGCATATGCGCCACAGGAAGTAGTTCAGTGGCGCATATCCAATGTGCCACAGAGTCTATATGCGCCACATACACCTTTTCTATATGCGCCATTGAGTATATTACTTGTATTCAAAATAAAATACATTCCTGGTGTATAATCAGGTATTTATACACGATTTTTACAGTATTTATCCAGATCAGTATAAACAGTACATTGCACATGTAGTAGATGAAAACCGACATATAATACAAACACAAGTATAATGTCATCACACTTAGAGCCCGATCGAGATACATATATAGTGTCAAGTGCCGAATTTTTACACAAGCGCCGAATACAAAGTTCATATCATCTCACATTACAAATATGAAGTGGCCACCGCCGCCTACACTAGGATCAAATAGAATACATCTGTGATAATGGTGAGCAAGAGCATTAGCCCGACCAATATCTTCATCCGGTTCTTCTTCCACAAGTGGTTCCTCCACTTGGCTACCGCCTCCTCTCTAGTCACGTATCCTTTGTAGATGTTGCCGCTGAACTTGTTCACTTGTTTGTGACAATCCTCCCACTCCTCGTAGACTCCTGGAACCCTACCCATGTACACCACATACCACCTCGTCGCCATCTCTATAGACGACAAGGCATATCAGTAAAAATACAATGAAAAGCATTAATAAAGGGTTCACATCCATATATATATATGTTCACAGAATATAAAACAAAGGATCCATAAACCTAAAAGATAGATCATCATAGAAGCAATAAGTTCAACGACAACATGACCACAAGGTAGTTTAAGTCTAACAACAATGACCATTTCGACCACGAGATAGTAAAGTTTATGACACACACACTAATACAGCAGGGCGTCCATCAAGAATATACACACACTGGATCATGCTAGAGGCACACATCGATCATGATGAAGACTTCCTCTTCTCGCTTGGCTTCGGGAACGGTAGATAGCCCTCTTTCATCATCCACGTCCTTGTGTCACCCTGCTTATGGAGGCGTTCTTCGATCTCCCTCTTACTCAACCCTCTGGCTTGTTGTAGGGCACCCCCTTGTGTTGACATCTTCAATGATGATTTGCGACAACTTCATCTGAATGCGATGGAAGTCTTCTCTAAGATCAGCATCGTCGATTCGTGCCAAAGTTTCGGCCCATCCTCAGAGACTAGATGGCAGCGTTAGGTTCTGGCAATCTTGAACATAGCCTTTTAAGGTGATGGAGGACGTAGAAGGCCTCCTTGGCACCAGTAGTCGACTGCTTGACGCAGGGGAACTCGAGCACGTGCTTGAACACGTGTTTGCCATCCTTGATACATTCCCCCTTATCTACGAAGGTGCATCCCTTCTTGGTGTAGCCCTCGAGAGCCTCATTGAGAACACCCCTTATTCTGGTGTAGTCTTTCTTCTTCGTCAAACTCCCCGAGTCGAAATACGTGGCTAGCGAATACCTCGGGGCAAGGATGATGAGTGTGCAGTATTTGTCTCTGCGCAACACAATTGGAACGGAATGTTGGAAAAAGAGCAAAGGAAGAAATCTATAAGAAATGCATAAGTTACGGTGGCGATGAGCGAGTGTGTGTACTTACTCGGGAAAGAAAGGCAAAAGAAGTGTGCCCTTCCTCTTGTTGTCCACCATGTACTTCTCGAGGTACGCCATCGCCTTGGTCCGTGTCTCTGATCCTTCGACCAACTGGCTGTCCCGCATGTAGTAGGGATCCACTATCGCGATTTTCGGGGTACTCTCTCTTGATCTTGATCACCAGATTGAGCGCGTATAGGCGGACCAAGTTATAGTCCAGCCGTTTCGTGAGAAACAGCTTGAATATGTCCTCGAACGCTATGAAGAATATATCCACGGGGGGTTCATCAACGAAGCCCACGTCCAATGGCACCTTGGCCGTGAAAACCGGGTAATTTGGATCTTCGTCTTTAAGAAGGAGGCCCTCTAGTGTCTTGACACCCTCGTGCAAAGTTAACATGGCTCCAACCGCAATGTGGATCATATCCGGAGTCAATATCGGATCACCAGCTACATGCACTCGGGGCATGCCATATTGTGTGGATGGTACGACAACGGCGTCCTGACCCCGGATCCTCTTCGGAAGAGGCTGGCTCGCACCCTTCTTATTATTATTACCTCTCTTCCTATAGTGCTTCTTCTTCACAACAGTGTCAGCCACTGCCATCTGCTCATCAGCCGCCTTTTAGAGTGTGTTGGGGCTGAAAATCAATCCCGGTTTCTCTTTTGGTGGATCGGCGCCGGAGGCGTCTCTTGAGAAAGACCATGGAAGACCAGGCGCTGCGTGCATGTATTGGGCCAACCAGCTTGATGGTCGTCGCGAGCTATGAATGGTTCTTCATCCACAGAAGGCATATACAATCCTTTGGCAGCACCGGTGTTGATAAATTCGTCAACGTTGACCAATTCATCATCATCTTCATGGGTACCATCATGTGGTGGTAGTAGCAGGGGCGACGACGGTTGCGACACAACGTCTTTGCCATGTGGCGGTGCACACGCTGCCAATAGTTGCTGGTGACGACTGGTGGTGGCGACGACAGCGGCTGCTGGCTTCCGAGGTGGTGGCCGGGCGATCGGTTGAGAGGTGGCGCCGGTGCTCCTCCCGCAAGACAAATCTGGGTCTTCAGCCATGTCAAGGGCCAGTTGTAGCATTCTCCAAGGGTCTTGTGTTCGTCGGCTCCCTGAGGTTGAAAGGGGGGGGGGGGGGGAGGGTCCATGTCATCGCACCCTGGCAACACCCGAGCCAAACCTGACCCTCATCACGTCATCATCCATTGGATTGTTGTGCATCGTGCGGCTCGCCGGTTGTATGAGAGTGCCCTTGGCAACATCCTTCAACTCACCGCTGACATCTTTAAGCAGGAGTATGCAAGAAGTGTCCTGAGGCAAAACATGTTTGTTGGGCGTCATGAGATGGCAGCATTCATGCATCAAAGGCATAAAGGAGATGACGTGCACTAACTAATTAGTTACCTTGGTGATGGCGTGGATCTCAGCTAATGTAGAGACACGGCCGATGCCGGCGGCCGGCCTATCATCATCTGCAATCTCCTGCTCGGGTGCCTCACGAAGCACCACCGCCATTGGCTGCGCCTTATTGGTATCTTTGGCGAGAGGGGGCGTCGGTGTGACCAAAATGAGCGGCTGCGTCCTGACGTTGACAGCCGGCAGGGTCACCAGGTCCGGCGACACGGTAACATTGATGCCCGAGTTGCTGCCGCTTAAGATGGGCAGATGTATCAGCCCCTGTCGACCTCCCGCATTCCAAGCAGTAAGCCCCTCGAAAAACTCAAGGGGGATCATCGAGCGGAGCTTCTCTTCCACTAACTTGTCCACCATTTTCTCGTCCACGGCCTTCTCCTCTAGTGTCTGCACCTTCATCTTCAGCTCTTCAACAACGGCTTTATCCTTAGCCGCCAACTGGTTCTTCCTCTCCCTTCTTTTCTTGGCGTCGTCTTTGTAGTACTCCTTGAACTTCATGCTCGTACCGAAGCCGGACACATAGCCAGCTGAGGACGGCGGCAACCCCTTGTCCCTCTTCTTGTTAGCATTGGTCGCCTTGTTGAAAACCGTGTCCCACGGCTCTGTCGAATCCTAGGATGACTCTGTGGCAGTAGCGTTCAGTTCATCCTCCTACAGAGACAAGGAAAGGTGAACCCATTTAGATTCTTGGCTTCATTATTTTAATTAGAATGCAATAGACTTGAGATCGGCGATAAATTCCTTACTAGCTTCTTCTTGAAGTCCTTCACCTTCGGATTGTCGGTGATGAACTCCCCTGTTTCCTTGTCCAGGTAGTAGCGGGCCCGAACAAATTGCCTAAGCTGCAAGTCCGTGATTTTAAGCCAAGGTTTGTCTTTACCAAGGCGTTCAAGCTCGGCGTCCTCCTTGTCCCAAATGGCCTGTTTCCCCCTGTAACCGCCGCTTCCAAGGTGGTGGTTACCTATGTTCTGTTCCCGCATACTCCTTCCCCATTTAGTCCATTTTATAGCGTCAGTGGTAGCTATATCTACCTTGAATATCTTAAACTCCTCTTCGTCGAGCATCGGATTTTTCTTACTGATAACCTCCCAGCTTTCACCTTTGTCAATGCTAGTCTTCACCCGGGTTTTCCAGCTACTCAAGGCATTGCTCATCTTCGTGAGGGCTAGTTTGTTCACCGCGTTCTTTCTCTCGAGGTTTCTAAACCGCTCTGGGAATCTGTATCGCTTGTGAAGCTTCTTAAGGAGGTTATCGACCAAAGCTGTAGTGTCACCATGTCTGATGTACTTAGTGTTGATCGACATGCTTTCCCGGACGATGCACCCGAGTTGCAGGCTGTACCCTTTAGGAATCGCCTCTGGCGCAATGGGTAGGCCACTTTCTGTGACCTCAGTGAACTCATCGCAGACGGTGGTGAGCACTGGCACCTTCCGCTCCTTCTGTTCCTTCTTCTTCTTCTTTTGAGAAGCGGCCGCGTTGCCGCTACCGCCATCTGTGCGCTCGCCGCCATCGGTGCGGGCGCCGCCATCGGTGGTGTCATCCTCTTCGCCGCCGCCTTCACTAGTTCCATCATAGTCGTCTTCGTCCCCCTCGTAATCAGGATCTCCGCCCTCATTTCCCCCAGCAGCTCTGGCGACGGTCGCCTCCTCCTCCGGTGGTGGTGTCATCCTCATCGCCTCCTCCTCCTCCTCATGTTGGGACCCCCGCCAGAATGACTGGTTGGCCTGTCTAGCTTGTTCTTCGACGCTGATCATGTGCTTAGAAGGGCCAGCCTCATTGTTGCCCGACATGTTGGCACTACTCTATTAAAAAGAGGCAAAAAGTTAGCACAAATCTCGGCCAAAAAATTCGGCATGACTTTTGCTAATTTTTTGACCTAGGAGTGCCCATTTCTCAACCGAAACGGAAGTGAATCGACACTTCGGGAGAAATGGGCAACTCAAATGAAATCCCTGCAACATTCACACACAAGAAAATAGCCCCATCCACAACCCCATTCACAGCCCCCATCCACAGCCCCATTGAATCAAATAGCACCATATAGTACCAAATAATCCCACCATATAATCCCAGCATCATATAATCCCAACAGTAATCCCAGCACCATATATATCAAACAACACAGAAATATGACATATTTCACTGCTTAAATTCACGGCTTAAATTCACAGCCCCATTGAATATTTCACTGCTTAAATTCCAAGACAGAAGATAGTTTGGGCCAATCACCTTCTTATGAATTTGCAATAAAAACCACATAGAAATATGACCCAATCTGTGACTAGATTCACAACCAGCAAGTGGCAACTCAACATCATATATCCCCACCCACATTTGCATCTACAAAATTTCCGAATACAACAAATTATATAGCAATTCTCTCTGAATTTAGAACAGATACAACATTGTATAGCATTTACAGAAGTACTATAATCCTCACGGCACTGAAATAACACAAATCTCTCCTGCAAACAATAACATATCAAAACCACCTCTTCAGGCTACCTCTATGTTTTCCTTCATACAACTGGGTATATTTGTTCCCTAATGACACCGCTCATCCATACAACTGGGTCTATGTTTTACCTCTGTGTTGGTCATTACAAGCTTATGGCTTATGTGGACAAGCTTATGACTTATGTGGTCATACAAACAACTGCACAAAAATGCCCTACTGCACAAAAACTGCTAAGTTCGATTAACTGTTGTAAACTTAATCGTTAAGTAGAGCATTGAAGCAAATCTGGTAATACTACAGAGGCGTTAGATGCTCTCTGGTACAATGCTTGGTTAGAGATCAAAGTTAATACTATGGATGTGACTATGTGAGTTCAGCAGCATCATAGTTTGGTCTGCAGGCCTCACTTTACGGTACTCCACCTGGTGATTTGCAGATTGTAAACTTATCCTTACTGCAATAGTATTCAATGATAGAGAAAAGGGTTGCCTGTGATTTACTAGCATACTTCTTTGAAACAGAGAAGAGATACTTTCTATTCCTCAACTTTGACCTCGACCTTTTGGCCTAGATCCACATATGTCAATAAGACAATAATGCATCATGTAAAGTGAGGCCCATTTCCAGAAACTGAAATTAGACCGGTGGTATTATTAGCTTCAGGACCAGGTCTGCACTTTGCATTGCAGCAAAACCATGTGAAAGAGCTAGCCACCTACATACCAAACCATGACTGTTGAATACGTAGCTGCTTAGTTTCTTCTGTAATATAAATTATTGCTGATACTATTATTTGTTCCAAATTTTGAATATTCAATTAATTCTTTAAAAAAAATTAGGATCAACAAGACATTGAGAGAAGAATGGAGATTGTCAAGTTAGGGGAAGATACTCTACAAAGGGTGGTCATTACAAGCTTATGACTTATGTGGACAAGCTTATGGCTTATGTGGTCATACAAACAACTACACAAAAATTCCCTACTGCACAAAAACTGCTACTGCACAACACTATCTGAGCAAAATCAATATTAACAAACCTACTACTGCACAAAAACCTGCTACTGCACAAAAACCTGCTACTGCACAACCCTATCTGCACAAAAACCTACTACTGCACAACACTATCTGAGCAAAATAAAAAATGCCCTACTGCACACACACTATCAACATTTCCATTTAAGAGAAAAATCAAGTACATGTGATTACCTGCTAGCAGGGACGATGGACGATAGACGGTGAGGTGCTGGGGGGTTCAGAGGGGGTGGGGGGTGGGAAGGACGAACCGTGCGAGAACTTGCTGCGGTGGTTGACGACGACGAGGGTGGCGGGCTCCAGCGTGGCGGCTGCTCCTCCACGGGTTGCAGGGTGGATCCTCCTCCGGCGGCTCCTCCTCCACGGGTTCGTCGGGCGGCTCCTCCTCCACTGGTTCGCCGGGCGGCTACTCCTCCTCCACGGGCGGCTCCTCCTCCGGCGCGGCGGTGGCTAGGGCTCCGGAGACGAGGGTTTGCGCGCGGGCGACATAATTTTGGCTAAGTGTTGTGGATCGAGAGGAGAAAGGGGGATTAGAGGGAGAGGCCGATCGAATCGTCTATTTGGCTAAGTGTGAAGGTTCTGTGGCGCATTCAGTTGGAACTTCTGTGGCGCATTCTGTGCGAATGCGCCACAGAACTTTTGGACATAGTACAAAAAAGCGTGGCGTCGTTGTATGACAAGATCCGATACTTGTCCTAGTGGTCTTGCTCGCTTGCTCTCACCTGGGGCAGCCAGGTTCTAATCCTGGCTGTCTCACACATTTTTTTCTTTTTTAAATATTTTCAATTACATACATATGCATATTTATTCAAAAAAAGCAAGAACATATACATATATGCATATTTATTTTAAAAAAAGCAAGAACATATACATATATGCATATTTATTCAAAAAAAGCAAGAACACATATGCATATTTATTCAAACATATATATATGTGTGTTTGCTTGTCACACACAAATGTGAATTTGTATACCCACACGAATATCACATTATATGTTTTAGTCTCTAACTAATACCCACACGAATTAATACACCAAAAAGTCACACAATTGCTAGTATCTCTTCACAATCTTCTTGCCCTTTCTCGTTGGGATTGAATACTTTAGCCCGTGCACTTTGAGATTTCTTCTTGTGAATGGACAACCTTTAGTAGGCAGTGTGGTCTTCCTTCTTACTTTAGTAGTAGTAGGCATGTCGAAATACTTGTCGAATTCCTCTTCGATCTTCGGGTCACCGTTTTTGTCGAAGTTTTGCTCGTTGGCGGCTCCTTCCATTCCTATGATGCTCCTCTTGCCCCTCCTAACTACAACACGGTTGGGCTTTGACGGGTCGGTAATAAAAAAACATTGATCAACTTGGCTAGCGAGTACCCAAGGCTCATTTTTTGCAGAGGCGTTCTTCGTCGATTTGGCATCTGGTATAACCATTGTGGTGAAATACCGGCCTTCTTTTTCCATGTTCTTGGCCCATCTAACACGGAACATCGGTACGATCTCTCCACAGTAGTCGAGCTCCCATATCTCCTCGATCCTTCCGTAGAATCTTTCCATCATAGTAGTCTCGTCATCAGCAAAGGATAACATAGTTACTCCTGAGTTTTGATATTCACTATTCCTGTCCTTTTCCTCAGTGTAGAATCTGTAACCGTTTATGTCGTATGACTGATAGGTCCTTATGCCATGGGCCCTGCGACAAGGAGAATATGAGTTTTTGATCTTCCGTAGAAGGCGTCCGTGGGGGATTGTCCAGTTGCATTTTCTTGAACCAACCAGTGAAGCTGGAGTTGTGCTCTTTGGTTACGTCTCCCTTCTTCCTCGGTCGGCCCTGGTCGACGTACTCCTGCTCGATTAAGCTTTTGTGCTCTTCGACCCAAGGGCCGACCACTTCAATGTGTTGTAGCGCGACTCAGTGTGCCCTTTCAAAATCAGTGCGTCGACCATCAATGCCGACATGCAGTGAGCGGCAGCCCTCGCGGTGACCATATCCACCGAGCCTACTGAGGTACTTCTTTGTAGGTATTCCAACATCCTCGTTCTCAGTGGTTAGATAATTCTGGCAGAAGGATATGCACTCGTAGATCAGAAAGCCCTTGGCTATGCTTCCATCTAGACGAGACCTGTTGCGAACGAATCCTTTAATGACACCGTTTAGCCTTTCAAATAGCATCATGTTGTGCAGGAATGTCGGCCTAAGCTGGATGATGTCGTCCACGACATGTACAAGCAGATGCACCATGATGTCGATGAATGTGGGCGGGAAGTAAATCTCAAGCTCGCATAGTATCATCACGATCTCTTCCTGTAGCCTGTTGAGTTGCTTCACACCGATTGACTTCCTAGATATGACGTCGAAAAAGTTACAGAGGCCAAATAACGTCTCATGGACATGCTCGTCCATTATCCCACGAATCGCAACAGGGAGTATCTGCATCATCAGCACGTGACAGTCATGAGACTTCATACCGCTGAACCTCTTCTTCGCCATGTCCAGATATCTGCTTATCTTCCCCGAGTAACCATGAGGAACTTTCACTCCTAAGAGGCACCTGAAAAACTGCTCGAGCTCCTCTAGACTCAGAGTGAAGCAGGCAGCGCGAAGCACCACCTCATTCTTTTTAACTCTTTTGTGGCGACCTTGAGTCCCTTCTGTCTGATCATCATCATCATCATCATCACTATCAAGGTACTGAAGATCTTTCTTGATGCCAAGCAATTTAAGGTCCTTTCTTGCTTTCGGCCCATCCTTGGTCCTCTCCGGCATGTTCAGTAGAGTGCCAAGCAGACTCTCGGTAATGTTCTTCGTGATGTGCATTACATCGAGGCTATGGGGAGTGTGAAGGACCTTCCAATATGGCAGGTCCCAGAAAACAGACCTTGCTTTCCATACACCCAGTAGCGGCTTTGTCCTCGGTCATTTTTTTCCAGGCGTAGGGAAATCTACCCAATTATTCAAAAGCTCCTCGATTTCTTCGCCGCTCCTCGGACGCGGGGCTCTTTCGAGCTCGTCCTTACCATTGAACAGGTCACCACATTTTCTCCACGGGTGATCCATGCGGAGCCACTTTCGAGTACCTTGGAACACGGTTTTCGAAGACCCGGGATCCCTTGGTAGCTGGAGATGCGGTGTCTCATCCATGCACTTGACGCATGCATTGTGTCCGTGGTTCACCTGGGTCGATACATATGCATAACCAGGATAGTCCTGCACGGTCGTGAGCAATGCGGCTCTGAGATGGAAATATTCTTTAGTGTAGGCGTCCCACGTACGGGCCGGCGTCTCCCACAAGCTGGCTAACTCCTCTCTCAATAGCCCGAGATACAGATGCATATCGATACCTGGTTGTTTCGGCCCCTGAATAAGAATGATCATGTGTACATACCTTTGTTTCGTGCATAGCCACGGGGGAGGTTGTACGGCCATACAAACATGGTCGAGGTGCTATGCGTGCTACTCTAGTTTCCAAAAGGATTGAGTCCATCGGTGCTCATACCCAGCCTGACGTTCCTTGCACCGCCCCCGAACTCTTCGAACTCGATGTCTAATGCATTCCACTGGCTAGCGTCTGAAGGGTGTGTCAGGATCTTGCCCTTCTCTGGATCATCTTCGAGTTTCTCTCTTTCCACGTGCCATTGCATGAGCTTTGCTTCCTTAGGATCTACGAAATATCGCTACAAACAGGGGGTGATAGGAAAGTACCATACCACTTTTCGAGGAACTTTCTTGTTCCCTCTCTTGTACCGTCCTTAGCCACACACCGGACATGTGGTTCTATCCGCGTACTCGTTCCGATAAAGTGCGCAATCACTGATGCATGCGTGGTATTTAATATGTGGTAGGTCGAGAGGGCACACGATTTTCTTGGCGTCCTCAATACTTGTTGGCAATGTGTTCCCTTTAGGAAGTCGGTCGTGCCAGTATTCCATGTTCGCGTTGAAGATCACATTAGTCCATTTGTGTTCGGCCTTCATCTCTAGAGCCTTGAGCGTTACACTCAAACGTGTATCCTCGGGGCGACACCCAGGATAAAATGGAGTCATCCCGTCTACCTCCATTTGGGCCAGCTTGGCTTTCTCTCTGGCTACAGCTTTGTTGTTGCTCGTCTCCTTGAGGAGCAGTTCTTGAACATGAGGGTCTTGCAAGACCGAAGTTAGCAGCGTCTGTGTGTTCGCGTCTTCTCCTTCTTCATGATGATCATGCCCATCGCCATATCCTTCTCCATGCTGATCATGCTCGCCGGCATCTCCTTCATCATGATGATCATGCCCACTGGCATCTCCTTCGTCATGATGATCATGCCCGGTAGACTCTTTGTCTTCTCGCCCTCCCACGTCTTCGTGACCACCACGTCCTGCCGGCGCCTCATTAAGGCCGCGCATGAAACCGCGCCTGAGCAGGTGACCCTCCAATTGTCCAGATTCAGGGTCGATCCAGCGCTGCAGTTTGCATGTTCGACATGGACACCTTATCATGGTCTTGTTGTTCAGAATCATGTCCTCCTTCGCGTCTTTCTTGTACCTAGCAATTCGACCTTCGCTCATCGTGAGGACCATGGTTACATGAGCGGTCAAAACATAGAGTATAGGTGATAACCACACCATATGAACACACACATGCATGAATGCTAGCCAGAAAAAATTCGGCATGACCTTTCCTGAAATTAGGACATATGGGTAGTGCAAAAATTTGCCAAAATGGAAATGAATCAACATTTCGGCAAACATCCATGCAACCACACCGGCTGGGTCAACAACAAGCAAGCAACAAAAAACTTCCTCCCATTGTAAACATTCATGCACCACACAAGCATCGTCTCGCCATGGATCGCACATAGACACACCGCCCGCGCGACAAGCTTCACCTACATGTTCATGGCCAAGTACTCACCTAGTAGACACAATAATAGCGAGACGAGACCGCGGGATGAGAGAGTGCGAACAAATAGATCTACAAGTTGGTGGAGAGGACATTAGTAAACAAATAGAGATGTGAGAGAGAAAAGTAAGGAACTTTTAGATCTACAAGTTGGAGGGAAGCTTCCACTTACCAATCTATGGACTAAAGTATGTTTAGTTACAAGAAAATGGAGAAACTATGGGAAAAATGGGGTGTGAGGGAGGAGGAAGACGAGTTGGGAGGAGGTAGAAAGGAAGAGATGTGAAATGAGTGGTGGTGGATAGATAAGGTGGGAGCTTTTGTCACCTTTTTAACATGGATCTAGATGCCCTCATCTATGGCGCATATGGAGGAAATGCGCCACATATGCTCAATCTTCTGTGGCGCATAAGTCCATATGCGCCACAGAAGTGGGTGAATTAGATTCCCTAAGGTGGGGCCCTCCTCCATGTTCTGTGGTGCATGTGGGGATATGCGCCACAGAAGTGAAACATATCTGTGGCGCATATCCGCAAATGTGCCACATATCGTGGGTGAATTAGACTCCGTGGTGGGGCCCTCCTCCATGTTTTGTGGCGCATAATAAAATATGCACCACGTGGTGGGGCCCTCCTCCATGTTCTGTGGCGCATAATAAAATATGCGCCACAGAAGAGGCAACTTCTATGGCGCATATCTTGTTATGCGCCACAGAACTTTTATCAACCCACCCCGGCTGGCGGGTCCCACCAATCTTCTGTGGCGCATATTGTAGTTAATGCGCCACAGAACTTCCAGGTTTTTGTGGCGTATATTTTCTAGTGCGCTAGTGATATATATCTGTGGCGCATGGTTTTATATATGCGCCACTGAATATCTTGTCTATCTATAGGCTGTTTCCTAGTAGTGTTACTTGCATCCAACTTAAACTTTCATTATATTCAGTAGATCATTCATATACATTTAAATCTTAGGATGGTTATGCACCGGGTGTGCTTGGTTGGTTTTTCCGTGTGGGCTTGTATGGTTTGGGTGTTAACGGATTGATTCTGTAAACAGTTTAGTTTAGTTTGGTTTTGTATAGCTAATAGTTGGGTATAATCAGGTATGGGCTACAACGGTTATGGTTCCAGACAGTTCAAACCCATGGTTCAGACCCGATTTTGATATTGGTTTTTATCTATCCACTCCTCTGCTACTGCATCAGGTGACGCTCGCTAGCCCATTCCATGCCCGTGATGGTTGTGTTAATTTCTGCAACTTTGATTCATTTAGGTTAAGAACCAGAATTGCTTCACCTGCATAATATATGTAGACATCATCTTAAAATACTTCGTATATAGTTCAGATGAAGGTCGTGTCCAGGTAAATGGTACTCCCTCCGCCCGGGAATAATTGATTTGGTTTTGTCTAGATTCGGATGTATCTAGACACATTTTAGTGTATAGATACATACAAATCTAGACAAATGAAAGTAACTTATTTCTTAACAGAGGGAGTACTACCTCTTTTTTCAATCTCGGGCTATCCAAGGTATTAGAGCATCTCCACTTAGGCCCCAGAAAAGCCCCTAGAGACATTTTTTCCATCTGGATGGCAAAAAATGACCCACTCGGACCCCAACGCTTCATTTTTGGCCAGGTTGGTCCTAAAATCCATCCGGCGAACACAAGCTAAACCTAGTGCACCGGGTTCAACTAGGGTCGGATGAAAGAAAAAACATGGGAAAACCCTCCCCACCAGGTGGCCTCGTCTTGTCCGCGAGAGAGCGGTGTCGTCCTCATCTCCTCAGCTCCCACACACGAGTTAAGTGATCACCAGAAGAATTTACTCATCTTCAAGTGCAATCCCGCCCCATCGACACCCCTCCTGCCTCGTCCCCTCCCAAGCAATAAAACAGGTGCCCTTCTATCACCGTCCTCACACCTCCTCACCCCAGCAAAGCCTCTCGCCTCCAAAACCACCACTACCTGTCGTGGTGGTGTCATGGCAGATGCCATGGATAGGTTAATGGTGGGGACTAAATGCACTAGGGGAATCCAGGGAGGGATAGTGAGGTGATTCCACACACAGAAGGTTTATATTTGATTCACTTCCAAGGTTTACAAGAGCTCCTAGAGCTGTATTGGAGAGAGGAGGAAGAAGGAACTCTCTTACTCTCACCGCTACATAGCCCTCAGGAACCAAGTAAAAACTAGCCAATAGATATCCACCTAGTAAGACTCAACCCGTTCAAGACCAACCCCTTCTACAGAGGCCCTAGCCCTCCTTATATAGGGGTGGCTAGGTCTCTACTTAGGGCATACGTGGAGGCATATTCCAAGGAATATGCTTCCTCCCAAAATAGTAAGCCGACCGGGTCGCTTTTCCGGCGTCACCCATGCAGAGGCTACGTGAGCCTCTGCGGCGCCTGGGTCAGCCGACATTGGCGCCGTCACCTCTGTCGGCTACACCTCGGCGGTCCTGCCTCTGTCCTCTTCGCTCATGCCGTGCGTACCGGGGCTACTTTTGACCAGCGAGATACCTTCCTTCTCCTAGAAGCTTGACATGACCTGGATCATAGTTGATCCGGCCACACTTGTTCCTGCATACAAGCTAGATTCATCCATCCGACTTATGGCTTAAGTCGGTTGAGACCCAGTTAGGTGGACATCCCCTCATCCGGGTTACCAGAGATTCGGCCTGCCTTGAGGCGACTCGGCCAGCATTCGCTTTGGCCTTGCCATACCTCGGCTAACTCGGCCTTTATACCCCGGCGTGACCCTATCCGGGGGTATCCCCCCAACATTAGTCCCTGAAGCTGGTGCGGTCTTAGCTGCCTTGGCCGCTAAGGCCACAACAGGTTCAACTTCACTAAGCTCTGGGTTTTATTTCCGAGTTACCTCCTTATCTCGGATTCTATGGATTTACTTTCCCTTGGCACATTCCAAGTTTTCACTTGCTGGCCGAGTTACCACACTCTCATCGGGGCTGTTCTTCCTTCTCTCGTACGCTTCCCCACGTGGAGGCTAATCATCACATCGCCTCATTTTAAGGGCTAGCCACAGTAACCGCCACAGTAATTGTCAGGAGTTACTGTGCGCGCGTCACGTCACGCCTGCCTCCTCGTTAATTGCATCAGTGCGTCGCGTCATGGGATCCGCTGCGCCTTGTGACCTTCCGTGTGGCCTGATGCTGATTGGTCAATCCGGTGTGTACACGACCACATGATGTCGCCCGCCCGCAAACGCGATCCCACTTCCTCGCAGAGGGAGTGGTTAAATAGGGGACGGGTGCGCCCCTTGGGTCCTTTCCCCATTTCCGCGCCCCTGCCCTTTCTTCTTCCTCGTTTTCTCCCGCGACAGCGCCGCCGCCACCGCGATTGAGTAGTAGCGCCGCCGCCGCACTGCTTCCACACGCATCTGTGTCGCCACCGCCGCTGTGCACCTCCTCCGCCATGGGTTGCTATCAGTCTAGGCCGCTGCCCCCCACCGCCGCTAGCACCAGTGAGGGCAGCGAACTCGAGATGACTAAAGAGAAGCTCGCCGTTGCCGAGCAGGAGATGGAGGAATACGCTGCGACGGCGGACCGCGGTGCGTGGGCCGGATCCTGGGTCTGCCAGGATGACCTGGACTGGCTCTACCGCACCAGGCGCATCCCCGCAGGCGTCACCGCACGCCTCGCCTCCGTCGAACTTGCCCCCTCACCCAATCCGGGTGAGTTTGTGGTGTTTCTGTCACATTTCCAGCGGGGATTCGGTTTTCTAGTCAGCGATTTTTTCCACGATTGGCTGAACACCTATGAACTCCAGTCGCACCACCTTCCTGCCAATGCTATCACCTCTCTCTCTGCTTTTGCCTCCACGATCGAAGGCTATGCCGGATTATGGCCCGCAAAGGAGCTATGGATCCAGTTCTTCGGCTTTCGTCGTAACGTGATTCCGAACACCCAGCTTGATCCGGAGGACAAGCAGCTTACATAGTTCGGGGCTGCGTCAATATCTCCCCGGAGGCTATCCGTCTTTCCCCGGGTTACCGGGGTGGAATCCTGCAAGGGATGGGCCCGGACTTTCTTTTATGTTCGGAACGACGGCACCGAAGACCTGATCCGGCTGCGCCCCTATGCTCCGGGTCCTCCTAACCCGGAGTTGTGGGACGTTATCCCCAAGAAGCCCACGGTCTTGGCCAACCAGGTCAACAAAAGGTTCGCGGAGCTGAAGGAGCTCGGGTTGCGCAACGAGGACGTCATGATCAGATTCCTCCGCAACCGGATCTCTCCCCTCTAGAAGCGCACTCACAAGGTGTGCCACATGAGCTGGGGCCGCGACCCCAACCGTACCTCGTCCTTTGAGCTGAGCAACACAGAAATTTACCGCCGGGTCAAGGCCCTCTTCACCACCCACAAGGACTTCTCCTCTGAGTGGATGTGGGGAATTGAGCACTATTGCCGAGATAGGCCTCCTCCCGTGGTAAGCTTCGTGCCGCAAACTTTCTCCGAATTAAATCTTATGTCGGTTGCTGTTGTATATTTTAACCCTGTCGTCTTTTCTCTCCTTTAGCAATTCCTTCAGCAAACTATCGAGGATGGCCCCGATCCCTCCCTCAAATGGGCGCCTGACCGGGAGACCTCGGACGAGGAAGAGCGAATCAGGAGATGTTCCTCCCAATGACCGACGCGACGAAGCGACCCACCGGTAAACTCTCTTCCATTAGAGATTGGCCTGACGATGAAGCTGACTTGGATGTCGAGGTGATGGAAGCATTTGACGTTGTCCCCCTTTCTTATGCTTTTCCGGCATCAGCTAACCCCGGTGGGTAGATCCATGAGGACCCTCCCCTAGCCATGGGTGACCCTGTTCCGGTTGCACCGAAGAAGAAGCGGGGAGCTGCATCAATCTCTTCCTCCGGACCTTCTCAACCAACCAAAAGGCGAAAGAAGTCTGGGGACAAGACTGCCTCCAAGCCTGCAACCAAGGCCCCAGCACAAAGGGCTCGGAAGCCCAAGGAGCCCCTGACCTCGGATGCGTAAGCCTCTTTTCCCTTTGCCATTCACTTGTTCTTGCATTGTTATAGTTTCTCATCCGACACTGTTTCATTCGGCAGGGCCGTGGTGGAGGTCCCCCAGAGTGGATCTAGCATTGCTTCACCGCTCCGGCTCAGCCCTTCTCCCCCTCGTGGCGACGATTCACGCCCGCTGAGCCCTATTCCGGAGGGTTCAGCGGCTGCTCCGGGTTCCACTCCACCTCGTCAAGAGGGGGGCAACCTTGGAGCGGGGGAGATAGGCCCAGCCGAGGCAGTGGCATCCACCACTTCGGCTTTGCTGCAACCATCTACAACCGAGGCTGCCTCAGCACCTCCACCGAAGAAAAAACCAGCAGCAGCACCAACACCAACTCTAGCACCAGTACCAGCACCAACTTCAGCACCAGCACCAACCCCAGCCGCAAGAGCAACAGCAGCCACACCAAGAGCAACAGCAGCAGCGCCAAGCTCCCCCGCCTCGTCCGAGACTTCCTAGTCTCGGCGAGAAAGTACCCATGCAGCTCCCAAGGGTAAATCTGCTGCAACCACTTCCTCCTCTCAGCAGTCCAAGGGCAAAAAGGCCCCTGACACCACCAGGGCAGCATCCGTCGAGGCTGGACAGCGTACTCTCACGTCCATGCTTTCCAAGAAGCCTCCAGCACCGAAGGACGCCCCTGCCGAGCCAGCTGATGCGCAACGGATGGTTTTGCACACCAGCCCGACTCTTGCCCTGGTTGAGAGGAGGGAGGCGCACGCGAAGGGCTTGGTGGCGCCCCAAATGCCCAGCGGCGAGCGATACCCTCCGACCCTGATTGAATTCGTCATGAATTGGAACAAGGCGGAGTTCGTCCACACCGGTGATCTTCCGGAGAAGTTCGGCCCCGCTGAATTTTCTGCTCAAATGAACACAACCGCTAAGGCAATCAACCTCGCGGGTCGGATGATGGAGGTACGTTACTTCCCCTTTTCCTTAGCATGTTGTAGATATTAATGATATAACCATTAGTCCCCGAGCCTCCGGGGGAGTAACTTGTTACTCGGCCGGATGCTCCTTAGAAAACTAACGTAGCTCCTTGATAACTTCGAATATGCACACACCTAGAGCCGGGTTAAGTTCCACTTGGCCCAGATTTTGTACACTTCGAATATGCACACACCTAGAGCCGGGTTAAGTTCCACTTGGCCCGGATTTTGTACACTTCGAATATGCACACACCTAGAGCCGGGTTAAGTTCCACTTGGCCCGGATTTTGTACACTTCGAATATGCACAAGGCTAAGTTGTATTTTTGTACTCTTTTCAGGTGACCACCAACCGCCGGAGCGCTGAGTTTCAGCGTCTCCTGGACACTCACAAGATGCTGCGCGCCAAGCATAACACACTTCTCGCTGATCATGATAAGAGGGGTAAGTTTCTTCCCTAGCATTTTTCCATTTTCCTTCATCTTCTTCTACCGAACTAATCCATCATTCGGGTTTCGCAGCTGGGGTGGAGGCTGAGAACACGCTTATGAGGAGGAATCTAGATCAGATCAAGGGTAAGTTATATCTGCTCAACCTTGCTATGCTTTCCATCTCCTTTCCTCCTTGGCTCTACAAACATTCATCCTCAGCTCTGCCGGGTTGACAAACTATTTTAGTATCGCTGGAAGATAGTGTGCCCATGCCAGATATGATGCTGCATTTTCTCGAACAAGCAGGGCAGCATCAGGCCGAGCTCAAAAATAAAGACGATGAGCTTGCCCTCCTCTGGACCAAGGATGATGAGATCGCCAAGCTTAAGGCCGAGATGAAGAAATTGAAGGCATAGCATCAATCCGAGCTCCAAAAGGCTGGCCAAGACTTCACTGAGGAGCACGAGCGCCTCAACCTCCAAATTGCCAAGGACCGAGAACTTCTCCAGGAGGCCGACGTCAAGCTTGAGTCGGCGAACGCTGAACTTGTGCAGCTTCGCAAAAGACGTGATGATTGTACCAGGGAGTTGACTCAGATCCTCAGCCATATTTCACGTAAGTTCCTTTCCCTTATCTGGCATATTTCTCCGGGTTACTTCACATGTCTTTTCTTTACCTTCTTCTCTTATCTCGTTTTCAGGCAAATTTCCAGAGGGCACTGCCATCGCGAGCGCCGCTGTTGCTGATTTCTGCCGAGAGAGGGGTACTCCCGTTGGTCCTGACGCTGAAGAGATTCCCTATGACATGGAGGACCTGTTGGTCAGCCTGTCATATCGCGTGGAAATCATCAAAAACTATGGCAAGGATATCCTTGACGTTGTAGTCTGAATCTTCAACACGTTTTGGCCTATAGAAGACACTCCGGAGGGAACCGCACTTCTTGTTGAAAAGTTGATGGAATGGGAGACTCAACTCGACCTTTAGAGGGAATCCGCTGGACGCGCCGCAGCTGAGACCGTTCTCCACTACGTACTTACGTGGTACGAGAAGATCGACCTCAACCTCTTAGCGCGCATGCGCACCGGATCCAAATGGACCAGTGACCCGGAGTGGGTAGCTCAGCGCAAGGCTTGTGCCCATAGCCTCATCGAATATGCTCCCATTCACGAATGGACTGAGGGACCGAGCTTCCTGGAAGCCGCCGGTGACGAAAACGCTGAAAACATTGAAGATGGCCCGGATGAGGATGAAGAGGGCGATGCCTCGGACATTGAAGACATCGAAGATGATGCCAAACTTCCTCCTCCTACTGCTCCTTAAGTGAAAAAACTTTAAAGTTTATTAGATCCCCGGTATGCCGGGTGGAATTGTATCCAGTACACATGTGATATTTTGCTACTAAGTTTTTATGCCAGATTAACTTGGGCGTAGCCTCCGAGTTTCATTTTCTTGTTCGTCCAATCTTTTGGCTCGACTCGTGTCTACCTTGATTCGGTTTTACAACTTACGAATCTGAGCTTCAAAAATTGTCTTAACAATACTTGGAAGCTTTTAGGCTTAGCTCAAAATAATTCAGCATAATAAACTAAAAACACACAAGGTTAGTTCGAAAAACAAACGTCGGCTCGATTAAGTTCTTTTCCTTAGTATTTTTTCATGTGCTACGCAATTCCAAACTTGTTCTCTTGCTTGCCATGAAGCCAATTCTTGTTGGACAACAGCAAGTCGAAGAGTTGGGTTTTTGGTGCTCACACACTACTAATCTGAGTTAAGTAGAACAACTTACTCCAGCTGACGTACAAATAACAAAAGACAACAAATATTATTAAGGCAGTCCTCGAGTTACGGCTCAAGGTGCCAACATTTCATTGATAAACTCATTGCCGGCATACCTACCGACATATGAGAAGACTCGGATACATACACTTCTCTGCTAAGTGTAGAAAGGACGAAGTAGAGCTACATTCCACGGATGCTTAGATTCCTCGCCGGACCTGTCCGCCTTGTTCTTTTCCTGTGGCTTTGCATCTATAAGATAATAAGAATCATTGTGCAATGCTTTGCTCACAATGAATGGCCCTTCCCATGGAGGAGATAATTTATGCATGCCAGCAGTACATTGTACCAACCGGAGCACCAGATCGCCTTCCCGGAAAACTCAGGGGCTTACTTTCTGGCTATGATAGCATCAGAGATTTTGCTGATATATGGTGGATCTGGATAGTGCCAATTCTCTTGCTTCTTCCAGCATATCAACATCATTTTGCCGAGCTTCTTGCACTTCGGCTTCTGTGTATTGGGTGACCCTAGGCGAATCATGCTCTATGTCGGCTGGTAATACAGCTTCTGCCCCATATACCATAAAAAATGGCGTATAGCCTGTTGATCGATTCGGAGTTGTTCTTAAACTCCACAGTACCACTGGTAGTTCTTCTATCCAGCACCCCGCTGATCTTTGTAGCGGCTCAATGAGCCGGGGTTTTATCCCGGATAATACCAATCCGTCGGATCTTTCCACTTGTTCGTTCGAAGCGGGGTGGGCTACCGAGGCAACGTCCAACCGGATCCTCTTATCTCGGCAAAAACGTGCAAATGCTCCTTCCGCAAAGTTTGTGCCATTATCAGTTATGATACTGTGCGGATAACCGTATCTCAAGATGATGTATTTGAGAAACGTCACGGCCATAGCTCCATCACATTTTCTTATTGGCTTCACCTCGATCCACTTTGTAAATTTGTCCACCATGACCAAAATGTGAGTCATATTTCCCCTTGCTGGTTTAAACGGGCCAACCATGTCCAAACACCACACGACAAATGGCCAAGTGATTGGTATGGTCTTGAGCTCCGACATTGGCATATGTGTCTTGGTAGCATACCTCTGACAACCATTGCACTTTCTCACCAGATCTTCTGCTTGTTCTAAGGCACTTGGCTAGTAGAATCCATGCCGGAAAGCTTTTGCCACCAAGGCTCGGGACGAGGCATGATGCCCACACTCCCCTTGATGTATATCTCGGAGGATGTCAAGCCCTTCTTCTAGGTCAAGGCATCACTGGAGTACATTGGTCACACTCCTTTTATATATCTCGGAATTGATGATTGCGTATGCCTTTGCTCTCCTTTGAGTTTGCCTGGATATCACCTCCTCAGTGGGTAACATTCCATCTTTCAGGAATCGAAATATAGGTAGTGCCCAAGCTGGTATTGCTCGCACAGGGAACACATCCTCATCAACTTCCATCTGGTCCACCGACATAACTTCAACCGGATCACGCTGAGCAGTCCCCGGGTCTTGCGAAGCAGTCCCCGGGTTTGCCGAGGCAGTCCCCGGGTTTCGCGCACCACCTCTCGTGTCAATGTCCATGTGCATAGCTCCGGATTCTGTATCCTCCGGGACGTAAATTGAGTCGATTTCTGGGGACGGCCTGATAGACAGTTTTCTGAGGTGTTCCAATGCTACCCCCAGTGGAATTGCTTGTCGGGTTGATCCGAGCTTCGACAGTACGTCGGCAGCCTCATTTTCCACCCGGGGTATATGGTGAAATTCACATCCCTCAAAGTAACCAGATATCTTCTACACATGAAATCTGTACAGCGCCATGTTTGGATCAAGGGCGTCCCATAGTCCCGACACTTGTTGTACTACCAAATCTGAGTCGCCAAAGCATAGGATCTGACGTATCCTAATTTCTTTTGCCACTTTGAGCCCATGCACAAGTGCTTCATACTCAGCGACATTGTTTGATGCCATGAAATGGATCTGTAGCACATATTTCAGCTGGTCCTTCTTTGGCGAGGTAAGTACAATTCCGGCGCCTAGCCCGGTTTTTGTTTTTGACCCGTCAAAGTGCATCCTCCAGTAATTCGGATCTGGTAGCGGTGGTTCGTATTGTACCTCGGCCCAGTCCACAAAAAAGTCGGCCACAGCCTGAGACTTGATTGCTTCTCTTCTGTCATATTGTGGTGCATAGGGAGCTAGTTCAATTGCCCATTTTACAATCCTACCACTCACATCCTTGTTACTCATTATCTCGGATATGGGAGCCTCACATATTACCCTGATGGGATGCTCCTCAAAGTAATGCTTCAACTTCTTAGCCGCCATATACACACCATATGCCACTTTCTGATAGTGTGGGTAGTTCTGCTTTGAGGCAGACAACACCTCGCTCAGATAATACACCGGCCTTTGCACTAACTTACCCTCTTCGTCGCGCTCTACCACAATTACTACACTTACAACTCGGTTGGTTGCGGCTATATAGAGCAACATTGGCTCCTTTGATAGTGGAGAGGCTAACACTGGTGCAGTGGCTAACATCTTCTTTAAGTGAGCAAAGGCTTCATTGGCCTGCGGCGTCCAAACGAACTTATCCGACTTCTTCATGAGTTGATAGAGAGGCAATGCCTTTTCTCCCAACCGACACACAAACTGACTTAACGATGCCAGGCAACCAGTGAACTTCTGGACATCGTTAAGACACTTCGGCAGTTCCATTCGCTCAATGGCCTGGATTTTACTTGGATTGACTTTGATACCTCGGCTGGAGACAAGGAAACCGAGTAACTTTCTAGCCAGGACACCGAAGGTACATTTCTCTGGGTTAAGCTTCATCCGGAACCTTCTTAAGTTCGCGAACGTCTACCTGATATCGTCAAGGAGCGTCTTGCTTTCCTTGGTCTTGATAACCACATCATCCACATACACTTGTACATTTTGACCTATTTGGTCGTGCAAACATTTCTGCATACATCTTTGGTACGTTCTCCTGCATTACTGTAACTACCTCGGTGAATTACGCTCTTAGTTAATGCCTGGATGAACGAAAGTGGTTAAAATAGTACGGTGGGGCCCAGGGCCACTCATGGTAGACCTTTCGGCCGTCCTAACCACTTTCAAACAACGGGACAAGAACGAGCGGCGTAATCGGCAGGCGAAGGGATCAACTACATACACAAGTGAGTATGTATGCAAGCCACATACAACAGTCCTCAGAGCCATTCCATCTAAGAGAAATAGAAATATTGCAACGCCATACGGCAAGATCCAAATGTCCTAGATAGATATAATAATTTAGGATAGCTCCTCATACATCACACATCAGAGTATCAGGCGGAAGGGGAAAACAAGATCCGAGTACAGATAAGAAGGAAATTGGCATAAGATGCCCCATAAATAAACACATCCCGCCCACAGATCACACGGATCCCCGTTCCCGGAATCTCTACACCGAATGATCGTTGCCAACATCATCTGTCTCTTCCACCCAGTATCCATCTTGCGGGTACACCTGTTCATCTGAATCAAACAATTTATCGTGTGAGACCCTAGGGGTACTCAGCAAGTCTTTATGCCACTAAAGGGGACACAACCTGGGGTGACGCAATTGCAGCAAAAGATAATACCTAACAATTCTATAGAGACTCGCTAACCTTCCGCCTAACCAATGATAGACGGAAATCCGTGAATTAAGAACAACAGTTATAACAGTATAATTAACAGATCCATCCTCCTCCTCGCTTACCAACGAGGAAGCGGACGAACAACCCCCATCATCCGTTGGCAGTTTTATTAACCATTCCATGAGTATTGTACTATTTACTAGTCCAGTACTTAGTCAATTTAAAAGCGGCACTTTAGTTATACTTGTCTATGATCGAGAAACTGTGCTCCAAGTCATCCATAACCGCGGACACAGCTTTCAGAAAGATTTACCCTGCAGGGGTGCACGAATAGCAACACACACTCGATCAACCTCGGAAAAACCAAATCAAAACCCAATGAGGCATTCACGACAAAGCAATCACAGAATTCAGAAATATTTCAGGGGGCCACCCTATTAAGCTACCCGCAACGAAGTTGGCCGGCTCTGAGACGGACCCAAGGTTTGTGTGGACGGCGGTAAACGACTGGGAACCCGAATATATGACTGGGCTTGTCGATACAGCGAAAATGTGTCACGATCCAAAACAGTACAGGTGCTCCTCGCACAATCTTAAATAAAGCAGTAACATGGCATAAGTACAGAATAGTAATAAAGCCCCAAACTAATTGTGGCCCCAAGAAATAAGAATGAATCAAGCTCTGGCTCAGGGGGGGGGGGGGTCCATAAGGCCTCCCGGATGTGGATAGTGCGAATAGTCAAGGAACAGGAATCAAGTACTCGGGGTCCTACGGGACACAAGTGAGCATGAAAAACCAAATAGCAGATATTGCTCACCGGTGCCTCTTTCATTAGTTATCCCATTACTACTCAGGTTATGTTGTTTAGGTACCTCGTTATTCCTCAGACACTCACATACCCTACTCATGCTTTTCTACGACTCGCATGGCTCAAACAACTCCTGTAGTAATGGCTCATGGGATCGGAACAAGCTTGGTGTGGTTTAAAAGTAAAGGCTATGCAGTACTTGGGATTCAATTTAATGCAATCGCGACTCAATGATGCAAGAATAAGATAGAGGCAATAGGTACTGTATGTATGCAAGCATGTGGTAGTGCTTGCCTGGCAGCTCAGTTGAAGCGAGAGATCGATCTGGGTAGTACTCCTGTGATTCCTGGTAATTCTCCTGCTGGGCGTCTATTCGAAGAAGAACCAAACAAACAAGGGACAACATAAATAAAGTGCACAAGCATATGAATTAAAATGCAACAAGCAATCAAGCATGCCATGATGAATGATGCACAATTACATGGCATTAAAGTAGCATGGCAAAGGTGAGGTGTGGATACAAGAAATAAAGCACTTTATTATTTATTTGCCCAAGTTTTATTGTCATAAACAGTTCAGATTTTAAATGACAACATGATGCATCCTTCAATTCAGAACAAGGACTGCATAAATAGAACGGGTTCGTCGCGCTGATCGATTTAGACATATTATTTGTCAAATTTGGAGTTATAAAACAAAAGTTATTAATTAAATAAGGAAAAGGGCATTTTATTGTAATTTTAATCATCTCGGAATTTAAAGTGTTCAAAACAGATTTTGAATGGCATATTTGAATTCCTCACATCTTTCTGATTCCAAAACATATATTACATGTATTATTTGGATTTGTATTTTAAAAATTATTTGAATCTGAAAAGAATTTGAATTTAAATAAATTTGGAAAAGATTTGAATAAAAACAGACTCAGGGGAAAAACTTTTCTCACTCAGGCGAAATTAACCCCAGACACTGACAGGTGGGCCTTTGTGCTGACTGGACCACGCGCGGGAAAAACTTTTGTCACCGCGGGCTCGCCTAGCCACAGTGACTGCGGGGTGGGCCAACTGGCGCAGGCCCGCGTGTCAGCGGTGGGCGAGACAGCGGCTGACAGGTGGGGCTAGGGCTAGAGCGCGGGTTGCGGCTGAGAAAGACGGAGGGGTTTTCTGCGAAAGAGCTAGCGCGGCTGACAGGTGGGGTCGTTAGGAGCGCGGGTCGTAGGAATCAAAAGGTGGGGGGCTTTTTGCAAATCGAACACGCGCCCGTACTGTTTTTCTTCCTCTCGCGTCTGGCGGCAGGTGCGTGCGCGGCGCGGAGCGGGGATTCGATCCCGGGCCGCGAGAGTGCGCGCTGAGGGGGCTGACCGGTGCGGCGGGCTAGGGGAGCTGACAGGGAGGTGGAAGCGAGCTAGATCAGGGGCTGTTCGACGCGGAAAAGCTGTAGATGCCGGCGAGCTCTGGCGCGCGGTGGGTGTTCGACGAAACGCACGGCGGCGTTAGGGCGGTACAGCGAGGCGGACCATGTCAGGGAGGAGGGAAAGCTCACCGCGGGCTCGGCGGTAGGCTCGGATCGGCGCGAGGAGCGGCGAGGCGTCGAGGTTGCTGGCGCTCCGACGAACTAGGGTTTCGGGGAGCGGCGAGGTACTGGCGGCGCTGGGGAGCTTCTCGTCCACGTAGGCGCGGTCGGGGTGGTGCAGGGGGTTCCTCTCGGTCGCCCAGGACACCTCCACGTCGAGCTGCTCGGCTGGATCGTCGGGGCGAGGTGGGTGCTGGCGGCGAACGGCGGCAGGTGGTTGTCGTCGCGGAGGAAGAAGGGGAAGGGGAGGGGCGACTCGGGCCAGATCTGGGGAGGCCAGAGAGGCGTGGGGAGGAAGGGAAAAGAAGGGAGAGAGGGAGGAGAGCAGCTGGGGCACGACAGATAAAGGTGGCCTCGTGCCACCTTTTCCTTCTCCTCCTCGAGCACGTGCTCGGCCGGCTGGGGCTGGAGGGGAGGCTGCAGGTGGGGCTAAGGACGGCAGGGAGGCTCGGCTGGAGGGGGACCCTCGGGTCAGGGAGAGAGAAGAGAGGGAGGGGTATCTAGGCTAGGTTAGATGGGCATGGCTCGGGTTAGGGTTAGCTAGGGTTAGGGAGAGGGTTAGGGTTAGCTAGGGTGTTGCTCAGCAGGTTAGGGAGAGAGGGAGGAGGTGGTCAAGCTAGTGAGAGAGAGAGAGAGGGGGTTTTAGAGTTAGGGCTTAGAGTAATTTAGGTGTAAAGGAAAATAAAGAGAAAACTAGGTTTGAATTTTATTAGTTATTTAAATTTGATTTAGTTGATGAGGCCAAACCAAAAGAAAAGGTGAACCTTGATCTTGCTTGAGTTAATGTGGAGGAGATCAAGAAGAAAAGAAATGGTGGAAAAAGGCCACATATGGTTAGTGCATGGAGAAAAGTAAAATGAGTGGAAAATGAGATGGATGAGATTATGAGGGTGGTGTAATGGTAGGAGATGATCTTCCAAAGATAGGATCCATCAAACCCAATTAAAAACCAAAGAAGAGAAAGGTGGTGAAGAATTGTGCATGGCCCATGCAAAATAGTAATGCCATTATTTATTTGGTGAAGAAAATATGAATATTATGGCATTACTCTATGCATATCCAAGAAGTGGAGACAAAACCAGGCACAAGAATTTAGAGGATTTATTCCACCCTAAACTACATGAGCTAGAATTAAAATATCAAAGAAAAAGAAGGACAAGCTCATTGTTAATGGGATGGTGGATTTATAGGGTGGTGGGAGAGAAAGGTGGTGAAATGGAAATAAAAGATATGCCCCCGACTCAACTTGGGCATTTGAACAATATATCAATAGCCAAATATAATATCAAGAAGCAAATACAATTAATAATGCATGTGAGAGAAGAACCAAAAGAAAAAGAGTTTTATATGATGCTCAAATGCAAGGTGGCATGATGACATGAGCATGATATAATTATGATGCAACAATAATATATATAAAGTAGCCAATATCTTACTAGGACAAGTAGCATTACAATTGTTAGACAATTGGGGTGCTACAACTCTCCCCCACTAAAACAGGAATCTCGCCCCGAGATTCTAGGAAGAAGAAGACTCAAAGAGGGTAGGATTCTTGGCACGGAGCTCATCTTCACGTTCCCAGGTGGCTTCATCAACTGAATGGTGCGACCACTACACCTTGCAGAACTTGATGGACTTGTTGCGAGTCCTTCTTTCTGCGACTTCAAGAATTTTTGTGGGGTGTTCTTGATAAGACAGATCTTCTTGGAGATTAATGAGTTCATGGTCCATGGTCCTGCCGGGATCCTTGAAGCACTTCTTGAGTTGAGAGATGTGAAAAACATCATGGACTTTGAGTTGTTCAGGGAGCTCAAGAGCATAAGCAACTTCTCCTCTTCTTCCACGAATTTTGAAAGGACCGATGTATCTAGGAGCCAGCTTTCCTTTGATACCAAAGCGGTGCGTACCTCTCATGGGAGTGACACGAAGGTAAACGAGATCACCAGGGACATACTCCATGTCCGTGTGCTTTCTGTCATAATTGCTCTTCTGGCGACTTTGAGCAATCTTTAGGTTTTCAAGAATGATGTGAACTTTCTCCTCCGCTTGAGTTACAATGTCAGGGCCAAACAATATTCTTTCACCTGCGCCCGACCAACCAATCGGAGTTCTGCACTTGCGACCATAGAGAGCCTCAAATGGTGCCATCTTTAGAATTTTCTGGAAGCTGTTGTTGTAAGAGAATTCAGCATAAGGAAGACATTCTTCCCACTTCATGCCGAAAGAGATAATGCAAGCACGGAGCATATCTTCTAGAATCTGATTGATCCTTTCAACTTGTCCTTGCGACTGAGGGTGGTAGGCTGTGCTGAAGTTTAATTTGGTTCCCAAAGCATTTTGGAAACTTCCCCAGAACTTGGAAGTGAAGATGCTCCCACGGTCTGAACTGATTTCAAGAGGAACTCCATACAGAGAGACAATTCTGTTGATATAGAGCTCAACCAACTGAATTGCAGAAATTGTTTCCTTGACTAGAAAGAAGTGAGCTACTTTGGAAAGCCTGTCAATGACAACAAAGATTGCATTGTTTCCCTTCTGCGACCATGGAAAACCAGTGATGAAGTCCATCTCTACTTTCTCCCATTTCCATTCCGGAGGCTTCAATGGCTGTAGAAGACCGGAAGGTTTCTGATGGACAGCTTTAACTCTGCGACACACATCACACTCTGAGACATACTTGGCACAATATCGTTTCAAACCAGGCCACCAATATTGTGTTTTCAAGTCCATGTACATCTTAGTGCTTCCAGGGTGAATAGAAAGAACAGAATCATGCGCCTCCTTGAGAACTTGCTCTCTTAAACCCGGGTAGTTCGGAACAAACATCCGGTGTTCAAAGAAAAGAGTGCCTTGGTCATCTACGTGAAAAGACTCATACTTCGGAAGTTGAATGTTGGAGATGATCTTTTTAGTGTAAGGATCCCCAAGCTGAATGGAACGGACCTTTTCTTCCAAGAGAGGTGTTGCTAGAAGGTTTAGAAGATAACCTTGATCCACAATTTCAAGGTTGAGCTTGCGGAATTCCTCACACAAGAGAGGCTGTTGTTCTTCCACCTTGAGGTTGTTGACATAAGCTTTTCGGCTGAGAGCATCTGCCATGACATTGGCTTTGCCCGGGGTGTAGTTGATGGTCAAATCAAAATCATTGATTGTTTCAATCCACCTCCTCTGACGAAGGTTGAGATCAGGCTGTGTGAAGATATACTTCAGACTCTTGTGATCAGAAAAGATCTCACAACGGTTGCCAAGCAAGTAATGCCTCCATACTTTCAAAGCAAAGACAACTGCTGCGAGTTCGAGGTCATGCGTAGGATAGTTGATCTCATGCGTCTTCAATTGACGAGATGCGTAAGCAACAACTTGCTTTTCTTGCATAAGGACCGCAGCCAATCCTTGCAATGAAGCATCACAGAAAATCTGGAAAGGCTTTGATGTATCTGGAGGAACCAAGACTGGTGTGGAAGTGAGCTTCTCTTTGAGTGTTTCGAAGCTTGGTTGACATGCAGGAGTCCAAAGATATTTCTTGCCTTTCTTGAGGAGATCGGTAAGAGGCTTCGCAATCTTTGAGAAGTTTTGAACGAATCGACGACAGTAACTGGCCAAACCAAGGAAACTCCGGACTTCTTTGACATTTATGGGTGGAAGCCAGTCCATAATTGTCTTAATAGTTTCTGGGTTGACGGCAATGCCCTTGGCAGAGATGACGTGACCAAGGTAGGTGACTTGAGGCAGCCAAAACTCACACTTGGAGAACTTTGCATACAGGCGGTTCTCACGAAGCTTGTTTAGGACACACCGAAGGTGTTCTTCATGTTCTTCCTTCGACTTAGAATAGACTAGAATGTCATCCAGGTAGACCACAACGAACTTATCAAGATACTCCATGAAAACCAAGTTCATAAGCCTCGAGAAGGTGGCAGGTGCATTGGTGAGACCGAAAGACATGACCGTGTACTCATACAGGCCATAGCGGGTGGTGAAAGCTGTTTTGGGAACATCTTCCTTGCGGATCTTGATTTGATGATAACCACTTCTCAAATCAAGCTTAGAGAATACCACAGCTCCAGCTAGCTGATCGAAAAGATCATTAATCCGCGGAAGGGGATATTTATTCTTGATGGTTTTAGCATTGAGTGCCCGATAGTCAACACAAAGTCTATCAGTCTTGTCTCGCTTCTTCACAAAGATGGTTGGACTACCCCAAGAAGAAGTACTGTGTTGAATGAAACCCAACTTCTCTTGTTCATCCAACTGACGCTTAAGTTCAGCCAACTCAGCAGGACCCATTTTATAAGGCCGCTTGGAGATAGGAGCGGTACCAGGTTCAAGTTCAATGACAAACTCAACCTCATGATCCGGAGGCATACCTGGCAACTCTTCAGGAAAGACATCTGGAAACTCACAAACTACAGGAACACTCTGAATACCTTCCATAGCATCATCATTCAGAGCCGCCAAAGAATAAAGCTGAATTGCAGGAGTCAGACTTGGAGAATAGACTATATGGCCTTCAGGAATTTTCAGAGAAACCGAACGTTCAGCACAATCAATCACAGCTGCATTTGCTGTCAACCAATCCATGCCCAAGATATCAGAATTGCCCAGAATAATTAAGGAAGCCGGAAATGAAGAACCACCAATCTCAATTTGATTGCCATGGCTGATATGAGCAGCCCTCATGTTTGACCTAGGAGATTGTACCACAAGACGGTGTAATAAAGGAACCATAGCCAGATCTTGCTCATGAGAAAACTTGTGAGAAACAAAAGAATGCGAAGCACCAGAATCAAACAAAACTCGTGCAGGAACTGAGTTAACAGAAAGCATACCCATCACAACTCCAGGAGCATGCTCAGCTTGAGCGGCGTTGACACAGTTGGCACGAGCAACCGTAGACCCCGGCTTAGTGTTGATGTTGAGAGCCCGAGGTGGAGGTGCACGAATCATAGGAGCACTTGCCGCAGGTCTTGGAGGTGGTGGTGGAAGAGCTTTTTTGTTCGCTGGACAATTCCAGTGCTGATGCCCAGTGTTTCCACAAGTATAGCAAGCACCAGGTGGACGTGGAGCAACGTAGCCAGGGACTCCGCCAGGCGCTCCAGGGTAGTTGTGGTTGTAGCCCCTGGGAGCCGCAGTGAAGGAGTTTGGTGGCCTTGGTGTGTAGCTTGAAGGTCTTGGTGGAGCAGGGAGCGACGGTGGGATGTTAGGAACCCAGACACGACGGTTAGAAGGAGCTGTCAAAGCAGAAGAGCTTGCCGTATCACGGCTGTGTTTCTTTGACTCCTCAAACACTTGCCTACTTGCTTCTTCCTGCAGAGCTGTGTGTTGAAGTTCCAGGAAAGATGCTGGCCTTGCATGAGTGATTGCATATTTGATGGAAGCATTGAGGCCTTGCCGAAACCTCTTTTGCTTCTTCTTGTCATCAGAGATCTCATCGCCACCATAACGAGAAAGGTTCATGAAGTTTCTGATGTAGGTGTTGACATTGTCAGTGCCCTGCTTGAGGTTGAGAAACACTTCCTTCATCCTTTCCATGACAATTTCTGACAGATATTGCTCTTTGAAAGCAGTAGTGAACCGCTCCCAAGTAGGCTGAAAACCAGAAAGATCTGCCTTGAGATAATTTTCCCACCAGAGAGCTGCATCTCCCTTCAGAAGGTGAGTAGCACACTTGACCCATTCTTGCTCGGGAACATCCGCAGTCATTAGCAACCTTGACACTTCACGAAGCCAATCATCCGCATCAAGTGGTTGATCAGACACTTCGAATTGACGTGGGTTGAACTTGAGAAAACTCTTGATGTCTCCTTGCTTGGGAGGTGGAGGTAGCGGAGCGAACTCATTCCTCCTCCCGCTTTCCTCGAAGCGCTGCTGGTTCTGCTGCATAGTGCCCAAAGCATTTGCAATACTTGCCAAAGCAGCCCCGAGTTCAGGTGGTATATCCTCCTCAGAACGGCGTGGTGGTGCCATCCTGTGATTGATATAAAACACAAGTCAGTACTATAATGGAGAATGATAATAATCCAAAATAGTACCAAAATGGAATTAATCAAGATTAAAGAATGCAATTCACTGAGGTGATATTAAAATATCAACAAAGTTCAAGGAAACTAGAAGATATTAAGCATAACACACACGACTGAACAAGGAGCGTGGTATACAAACAAAGAAAAATTTTCCGCAAATTTTGGCATTAAAATACCACTATATGCGCAAAACCACTTAACGAATCAAGATTAGTAACTCTACTAGTTCAATATACAAAAGAAAATGACAAAAGTAGTGGTATGGTCGCGACTCCATCCTGCACTCAAATCATTACTCCGCACATGAATCAGTAAAACACATATCCCATCAACTTCTTCTTAGATGAACCTAAAGATTGGTAACTACGAAAAAGAACACCCCAACAAGATAACATCGGATAACAAAGAGTAAGATAGATCGCATCGGTGTACAACGAATCAGAATAGATCGCGTCGGTTTACAAAGGCCTGTCGGTATGGAATGTACCAACAGTTGATATCCAAAGGCAGATAGTGATAACATTTGGATGCAACAGATAGACAAGGAATTCACACACACACACACACACACACACAAACACAAACACAACCTATGGTACTACGGAATCCAGAACACGTGAATCCTAGTTTGAATTTTAGAAGAGGATTGAAAACGTTACACTTCCTTACCAGAAAAGGGTGGGTGGGTGGGTAAGAAGAAAAATGGAAGCAGTCCTACTCTCACGTTTGTTTTTCCCTAGTATACATAACTACCAAAATATTTGCTAGACAGACAACGACCATTTTGGCTGAGACCCTGAAGGGCGGGATGGCTCTAATACCAATTGTAACTACCTCAGTGAATTACGCTCTTAGTTAATGCCTGGATGAACGAAAGTGGTTAAAATAGTACGGTGGGACCCAGGGCCACTCACGGTAGACCTTTCGGTCGTCCTAACCACTTTCAAACAACGGGACAAGAACGAGCGGCGTAATCGGCAGGCGAAGGGATCAACTACATACACAAGTGAGTATGTATGCAAGCCACATACAACAGTCCTCAGAGCCATTCCATCTAAAAGAAATAGAAATATTGCAACGCCATACGGCAAGATCCAAATGTCCTAGATAGATATAATAATTTAGGATAGCTCCTCATACATCACACATCAGAGTATCAGGCGGAAGCGGAAAACAAGATCCGAGTACGGATAAGAAGCAAATTGGCATAAGATGCCCCATAAATAAACACATCCCGCCCACAGATCACACGGATCCCCGTTCCCGGAATCTCTACACCGAATGATCGTTGCCAACATCATCTGTCTCTTCCACCCAGTATCCATCTTGCGGGTACACCTGTTCATCTGAATCAAACAATTTATCGTGTGAGACCCTAGGGGTACTCAGCAAGTCTTTATGCCACTAAAGGGGACACAACCTGGGGTGACGCAATTGCAGCAAAAGATAATACCTAACAATTCTATAGGGACTCGCTAACCTTCCGCCTAACCAATGATAGACGGAAGTCCGTGAATTAAGAACAACAGTTATAACAGTATAATTAACAGATCCATCCTCCTCCTCGCTTACCAACGAGGAAGCGGACGAACAACCCCCATCATCCGTTGGCAGTTTTATTAACCATTCCATGCGTATTGTACTATTTAATAGTCTAGTACTTAGTCAATTTAAAAGCGGTACTTTAGTTATACTTGTCTATGATCGAGAAACTGTGCTCCAAGTCGTCCATAACCGCGGACACGGCTTTCAGAAAGATTTACCCTGCAGGGGTGCACGAATAGCAACACACACTCGATCAAC
This sequence comes from Avena eriantha, assembly GCA_910589775.1. Classification (NCBI taxonomy): domain Eukaryota; kingdom Viridiplantae; phylum Streptophyta; class Magnoliopsida; order Poales; family Poaceae; genus Avena; species Avena eriantha. The sequence goes on from OU342744.1 coordinate 303,611,028, forward strand.
CTCGGAAAAACCAAATCAAAACCCAACGAGGCATTCACGACAAAGCAATCACAGAATTCAGAAATATTTCAGGGGGCCACCCCATTAAGATACCCGCAACGAAGTTGGCCGGCTCCGAGACGGACCCAAGGTTTGTGTGGACGGCGGTAAACGATTGGGAACCCGAATATATGACTGGGCTTGTCGATACAGCGAAAACGTGTCATGATCCAAAACAGTACAGGTGCTCCTCGCACAATCTTAAATAAAGCAGTAACATGGCATAAGTACAGAATAGTAATAAAGCCCCAAACTAATTGTGGCCCCAAGAAATAAGAATGAATCAAGCTCTGGCTCAGGGGGTCCATAAGGCCTCCCGGATGTGGATAGTGCGAATAGTCAAGGAACATGAATCAAGTACTCGGGGTCCTACGGGACACAAGTGAGCATGAAAAACCAAATAGCAGATATTGCTCACCGGTGCCTCTTTCATTAGTTATCCCATTACTACTCAGGTTATGTTGTTTAGGTACCTCGTTATTCCTCAGACACTCACATACCCTACTCATGCTTTTCTACGACTCGCATGGCTCAAACAACTCCTGTAGTAATGGCTCATGGGACTGGAACAAGCTTGGTGTGGTTTAAAAGTAAAGGCTATGCAGTACTTGGGATTCAATTTAATGCAATCGCGACTCAATGATGCAAGAATAAGATAGAGGAAATAGGTACTGTATGTATGCAAGCATGTGGTAGTGCTTGCCTTGCAGCTCAGTTGAAGCGAGAGATGGATCTGTGTAGTACTCCTGCGATTCCTGGTAATTCTCCTGCTGGGCGTCTATTCGAAGAAGAATCAAACAAACAAGGGCCAACATAAATAAAGTGCACAAGCATATGAATTAAAATGCAACAATCAATCAAGCATGCCATGATGAATGATGCACAATTACATGGCATTAAAGTAGCATGGCAAAGGTGAGGTGTGGATACAAGAAATAAAGCACTTTATTATTTATTTGCCCAAGTTTTATTGTCATAAACAGTTCAGATTTTAAATGACAACATGATGCATGCTTCAATTCAGAACAAGGACTGCATAAATAGAACGGGTTCGTCGCGCTGATCGATTTAGACATATTATTTGTCAAATTTGGAGTTATAAAACAAAAGTTATTAATTAAATAAGGAAAAGGGCATTTTATTGTAATGTTAATCATCTCGGAATTTAAAGTGTTCAAAACAGATTTTGAATGGCATATTTGAATTCCTCACATCTTTCTGATTCCAAAACATATATTACATGTATTATTTGGATTTGTATTTTAAAAATTATTTGAATCTGAAAAGAATTTGAATTTAAATAAATTTGGAAAAGATTTGAATAAAAACAGACTCAGGGGAAAAACTTTTCTCACTCAGGCGAAATTAACCCCAGACACTGACAGGTGGGCCTTTGTGCTGACTGGACCACGCGCGGGGAAAACTTTTGTCACCGCGGGCTCGCCTAGCCACAGTGACTGCGGGGTGGGCCAACTGGCGCAGGCCCGCGTGTCAGCGGTGGGCGAGACAGCGGCTGACAGGTGGGGCTGGGGCTGGAGCGCGGGTTGCGGCTGAGAAAGACGGAGGGGTTTTCTGCGAAAGAGCTAGCGCGGCTGATAGGTGGGGTCGTTAGGAGCGCGGGTCGTAGGAATCAAAAAGGTGGGGGGCTTTTTGCAAATCGACCACGCGCCCGTACTGTTTTTCTTCCTCTCGCGTCTGGCGGCAGGTGCGTGCGCGGCGCGGAGCGGGGATTCGATCCCGGGCCGCGAGAGTGCACGCTGAGGGGGCTGACCGGTGCGGCGGGCTAGGGGAGCTGACATGGAGGTGGAAGCGAGCTAGATCAGGGGCTGTTCGGCGCGGAAAAGCTGTAGATGCCGGCGAGCTCTGGCGCGCGGTGGGTGTTCGACGAAATGCACGGCGGCGTTAGGGCGGTACGGCGAGGCGGACCATGTCAGGGAGGAGGGAAAGCTCACCGCGGGCTCGGCGGTAGGCTCGGATCGGCGCGAGGAGCGGCGAGGCGTCGAGGTTGCTGGCGCTCCGACGAACTAGGGTTTCGGGGAGCGGCGAGGTACTGGCGGCGCTGGGGAGCTTCTCGTCCACGTAGGCGCGGTCGGGGTGGTGCAGGGGGTTCCTCTCGGTCGCCCAGGACACCTCCACGTCGAGCTGCTCGGCTGGATCGTCGGGGCAAGGTGGGTGCTGGCGGCGAACGGCGGCAGGTGGTTGTCGTCGGGGAGGAAGAAGGGGAAGGGGAGGGGCGACTCAGGCCAGATCTGGGGAGGCCAGAGAGGCGTGGGGAGGAAGGGAAAAGAAGGGAGAGAGGAAGGAGAGCAGCTGGGGCACAGCAGATAAAGGTGGCCTCGTGCCACCTTTTCCTTCTCCTCCTCGAGCACGTGCTCGGCCGGCTGGGGCTGGAGGGGAGGCTGCAGGTGGGGCTAAGGACGGCAGGGAGGCTCGGCTGGAGGGGGACCCTCGGGTCAGGGAGAGAGAAGAGAGGGAGGGGTAGCTAGGCTAGGTTAGATGGGCATGGCTCGGGTTAGGGTTAGCTAGGGTTAGGGAGAGGGTTATGGTTAGCTAGGGTGTTGCTCAACAGGTTAGGGAGAGAGGGAGGAGGTGGTCAAGCTAGTGAGAGAGAGAGAGAGAGGGGGTTTTAGAGTTAGGGTTTAGAGTAATTTAGGTGTAAAGGAAAATAAAGAGAAAACTAGGTTTGAATTTTATTAGTTATTTAAATTTGATTTAGTTGATGAGGCCAAACCAAAAGAAAAGGTGAACCTTGATCTTGCTTGAGTTAATGTGGAGGAGATCAAGAAGAAAAGAAGAAGAAAAGAAATGGTGGAAAAAGGCCACATATGGTTAGTGCATGGAGAAAAGTAAAATGAGTGGAAAATGAGATGGATGAGATTATGAGGGTGGTGTAATGGTAGGAGATGATCTTCCAAAGATAGGATCCATCAAACCCAATTAAAAACCAAAGAAGAGAAAGGTGGTGAAGAATTGTGCATGGCCCATGAAAAATAGTAATGCCATTATTTATTTGGTGAAGACAATATGAATATTATGGCATTACTCTATGCATATCCAAGAAGTGGAGACAAAACCAGGCACAAGAATTTAGAGGATTTATTCCACCCCAAACTACATGAGCTAGAATTAAAATATCAAAGAAAAAGAAGGACAAGCTCATTGTTAATGGGATGGTGGATTTATAGGGTGGTGGGAGAGAAAGGTGGTGAAATGGAAATAAAAGATATGCCCCCAACTCAACTTGGGCATTTGAACAATATATCAATAGCCAAATATAATATCAAGAAGCAAATACAATTAATAATGCATGTGAGAGAAGAACCAAAAGAAAAAGAGTTTTATATGATGCTCAAATGCAAGGTGGCATGATGACATGAGCATGATATAATTATGATGCAACAATAATATATATAAAGTAGCCAATATCTTACTAGGACAAGTAGCATTACAATTGTTAGACAATTGGGGTGCTACAACTCTCCCCCACTAAACAGGAATCTCGCCCCGAGATTCTAGGAAGAAGAAGACTCAAAGAGGGTAGGATTCTTGGCACGGAGCTCATCTTCATGTTCCCAGGTGGCTTCATCAACTGAATGGTGCGACCACTACACCTTGCAGAACTTGATGGACTTGTTGCGAGTCCTTCTTTCTGCGACTTCAAGAATTTTTGTGGGGTGTTCTTGATAAGACAGATCTTCTTGGAGATTAATGAGTTCATGGTCCACGGTCCTGCCGGGATCCTTGAAGCACTTCTTGAGTTGAGAGATGTGAAAAACATCATGGACTTTGAGTTGTTCAGGGAGCTCAAGAGAATAAGCAACTTCTCCTCTTCTTCCACGAATTTTGAAAGGACCGATGTATCTAGGAGCCAGCTTTCCTTTGATACCAAAGCGGTGCGTACCTCTCATGGGAGTGACACGAAGGTAAACGAGATCACCAGGGACATACTCCATGTCCGTGTGCTTTCTGTCATAATTGCTCTTCTGGCGACTTTGAGCAATCTTTAGGTTTTCAAGAATGATGTGAACTTTCTCCTCCGCTTGAGTTACAATGTCAGGGCCAAACAATATTCTTTCACCTGCGCCCGACCAACCAATCGGAGTTCTGCACTTGCGACCATAGAGAGCCTCAAATGGTGCCATCTTTAGAATTTTCTGGAAGCTGTTGTTGTAAGAGAATTCAGCATAAGGAAGACATTCTTCCCACTTCATGCCGAAAGAGATAACGCAAGCACGGAGCATATCTTCTAGAATCTGATTGATCCTTTCAACTTGTCCTTGCGATTGAGGGTGGTAGGCTGTGCTGAAGTTTAATTTGGTTCCCAAAGCATTTTGGAAACTTCCCCAGAACTTGGAAGTGAAGATGCTTCCACGGTCTGAACTGATTTCAAAAGGAACTCCATACAGAGAGACAATTCTGTTGATATAGAGCTCAACCAACTGAATTGCAGAAATTGTTTCCTTGACTGGAAAGAAGTGAGCTACTTTGGAAAGCCTGTCAATGACAACAAAGATTGCATTGTTTCCCTTCTGCGACCATGGAAAACCAGTGATGAAGTCCATCTACATGAGCTAGAATTGGAGACAAAACCAGGCACAAGAATTTAGAGGATTTATTCCACCCTAAACTACATGAGCTAGAATTGAAATATCAAAGAAAAAGAAGGACAAGCTCATTGTTAATGGGATGGTGGATTTATAGGGTGGTGGGAGAGAAAGGTGGTGAAATGGAAATAAAAGATATGCCCCCAACTCAACTTGGGCATTTGAACAATATATCAATAGCCAAATATAATATCAAGAAGCAAATACAATTAATAATGCATGTGAGAGAAGAACCAAAAGAAAAAGAGTTTTATATGATGCTCAAATGTAAGGTGGCATGATGACATGAGCATGATATAATTATGATGCAACAATAATATATATAAAGTAGCCAATATCTTACTAGGACAAGTAGCATTACAATTGTTAGACAATTGGGGTGCTACAATTACGTAAACCTAACGGCATGGTGCGATAGCAATAAGCCCCATACGGGGTGATAAATGCAGTCTTTATTTGATCATCCGGATTTAGAGGTATCTGGTGGAAACCAGAATACGCATCAATGAATGACAATAGTTCACATCTAGCAGTTGAGTCTATGACCTGATCTATCCTTGGCAGTGGAAATGGATCTTTTGGACACGCCTTTTCAGGTTCGTGTAATCGATACACATACGCCAAACCACTGCTACATTCGGATCATCCGTGTTCTTCTCCACCAGCACCGGATTAGATAGCCAATCCGGGTAAAGAACTTCCATGATAAATCCTGTAGCCAACAACCAAGCTATCTCATCTCCGATGACTTTCCTCCTATCTTCGGCGAAGCGGCGGAGAGGTTGCTTCACCGGCTTTGCTCCGGGTCTCACATTCAAAGAGTGCTCGGCCAACTCCCTCAGAACACCTTGCAAGTCCTGTGTGGACCAAGCAAAAATGTCCCGATTCTCACGGAGGAAGTTGACGAGCTCGCTTTCATATTTGTCATTTAACCCGACCCCAATTGTTATGGTGCGCTTTGGGAACATATCATCAACGAGCACCTTCTTGGTATCTTTCGTGGCTTGGAATGAGACACTTCCATGCGGGTTACTCAGCGCCGACATATACTGCTGCACGGACTGAGCCAATGCCGCCACCTCTTGGATTTTTGTTTTCTCTTGTGCAATCACAAGTGACTCGGCTAGGTTAGACCCAGCTGACGCACACTCAATGGAACGTCGGAAATCTCCAGCAATGGTAATCACTCCATTTGGCCCGGGCAACTTCATCTTCAGATAACTGATGTGGCAGCTTGCCATGAACTTGTTCAGTGCTGGTCTTCCGAGTAACGCGTGATACGCACTTTCCAAGTTCACCATTTCAAACTCCAAATTCTTAGTTCGGCAGTTATCTCTTGTGCCGAACAATACGTCAACCCAGACTTTGCCTATTGGCTCACAAGAGATGCCGGGCACAATACCATGGAAAGTTGTCCTTGTAGCCTGGAGCATGTTCTCCGAGATACCCAACTTGCGCATTGTATCCGCATACATGATGTTAATGCTACTGCCATTGTCAATTAGTACCTGGAGAACCTTACATTGATGTTAGGCCCAATGAATGTCGGATCCAGCACTAACGCATACGAACCAGGACTTGGCATAAGCTTGGGATGATCTTTAATGCTCCAGGTGATTTCTTGGTCCGACCAAGGCATATACCTCATCACTGCTGGCATTACCGCATTCACCTCCATATGTCGGCGCTGCAAGCTCTTTCTGTCTATGTCCTCAGTGGTAAACACGCAGTAACTCTGATGATGCTCTCTGTACTCATTCCTCCCCTCATTTCCGGGGTACCTCTGATCCGGCTGATGCTTGTTTTCTACTTGATGCACCACATCCCTTCTCTCATGATTATCATACCTCGGCGGAGGGGGAGGCAACATTAGCTGTTGCGTGTTCGCTCCGGAGAGCAATTGCTACCAGGGTAACTCCTGCCGAGGTTGATCATTCTGGGGTGCCTGAGCATTCCCCGAACCACCTTGTTCTATTTTACGCATCCACTCACATTGCCTTATTATATGACCAGCTGGGCTACTTGGATTTGGCGTGTGAAATTTACACGGCTGATCCAACATTGACTCATAAGTATACCTCGGACGGTCCTTCCTTTCTTGCCACTGTTTCTTTTGCTCTGGCGTCCAAGTTTTCTTGCCATCATTTCTTGGTGTCCATTGTCCCCCTCCAGTTTTCTGATGTTGATTGCCTCCTGCTCCGGGCTGATCTTGATTCACAGCTACAACTTGTTGCGAACTGTACCAGTGATCCGGTCCGTCATCTCTTCTTTTACCTCTGTAATCATTCCTCCGGGATGATCTGGCTCCATCTCTCTAGTAATACTCCTCATTTGACTCGTTTGACATGAGCCTGGGTTGAGTTGGATCACCCAAAGCATACGAATCAGCAATCCAGATCATCTCTGCCAATGTGGTTGGCATTTTCCTTTGCAACTTCTGCCACAGCTCGCTTGCATATCTGCATCCCTGCGCAAACCATGCTATGGCCTGTGACTCTATCACACCCTCACACGAGTTTCTCACGGTACACCACCGGGTTAAAAAATCTCGGTCTGTCTCGTTTGGTCTCTGCTTACACATAGCTAGGGTCTGTGGCCTATTTGGCCTCTGATACGTACTTGAGAAATTGCTGATAAACATTTCCTCAAAATCGATCCAGCAGTTAATACTTCTGGGCGGCAAATTGTTTAGCCATACCCTTGCTGGCCCCTCCAACATCTGGGGTACGTATCTCATAGCCCATCTCAAGTTTCCTGTAGCAATTTTCATAGCTGTAGCATAGTTTATCAACCAATCCTCCGGCTTAGTACTGCCGTCATACGTCTTCGTGCCTCTAGGTAACTGGAAGTTAGGTACCGGTGGCTCCTTCATGATCCGGGGCCCAAAACACGCAGGACCCGGTGGACCTTGACATTCAATCTGTTTCGACCTGCATAGTCGGTCCAGTTTTAACCTGGCATCATCAGGCATCAAATCCCTGCTTCCCAATCTTGACCCTATCACATGATAGTCTGGCCTTGGGTATCCTGTGTTCACCATTTCCGAATCTCCATCGTTATACTGGTCTTGCTCTCATGGAGCACCTCTCTGTTGTATACCTCGGCCGACACTTTGCTCTTGCCTCGGTATATTCCGCTGCTGCGGTTGTCCTGCCGAGTTACGCTATCCGACATTGCCATTTACAGCGTCTCCTTGAACGGCATTGCCTTGGTCGCGGTTACCTCGGCCAGCTTCACCTTGGCTCACACTTCGTCGATCGTCATTTCTTTGTACTTCTTTTCCTTTCCCTGCCCGTGTCGGTCGTACGGGACGATCTGTTTGTTCCTTCTAGCCGAGGTTACTACCTCTTCTCTCCTAGGACCAGCATGAGGAGACGATGTGGCTCCAGCGGATTTCTCCGGGTTACCCACCACCGAATGAACGATCTTGGAGGCCCCAGCTCTCTCCGGGTTAGCCCTGAGCAATTCCTCATTTTGCCTGTTCGCGATCCGAACCAACTCATTGACCCTATCTTGTTGTCTCTAACGGGCTTCACCCGTTAGACCCTCTAACTCGGACACAGCTGCATCCGCTGCTCTGAGGTTCTTAGCCGGGGTACTATACCTCGGCAGCCCCACGGACAAACAGTTCTCTGACTCCTCAATCCTAGTGTCTCCCTCATTGTTCATTTCGCTTATGAGGTTTCTCCCCTTCACTTTTATAGCATCAATTTTATTTGCCTTTGCGTACTCACGCAGCGTCATGTTCAACGACTGCTGAGCCGCGGCTATCTTTTTCGCACCCTCTAGTATTTTTTGCCTAGTTTTCTCTAGCTCGGCCTGCGCCTGAGCCGGATCTACTGCTGCTACTATAGGGTTTGCTAAGCTATCTATCGCTTCCAGCAACACATTCTCAGGCCTCTCTAGTGGAGGACCTCTACCTTTCCTCGGTGCCTTAGGCGTTACCTCCGGATCTGGTGCCGGATCCTTGCTTGCGCCTGCACCAGGCGCAGTCATCATCACCTCAGCACGGTCCGGGGAGCGAGTGATACGCGCCCTATGAACCACGCTAAGGGGTGGCTCCCCTGCCTCGACGACGTGCCGCGGATGAACGCACGACACATCGACAGCAACATAGACCTTGTGCACGCCGAGCTTGACAAAGAGGCCGTTACGCGGAAGTGGGCGCGTGCCGAAGCAGCCAGCGTTGTTGCTGACAAAGTCCAGCGCTCCAAAGCGTTGAACAAGCCCGGAGACGATGCGTTCACCGATATCGATGAGGTTTCCCGTCCGGATCTTGACCCCTGCTAGCGCCGCTAGCCCCACGGTGGGCGCCAACTGTCGTGGTGGTGTCACGGCAGATGCCATTGATAGGCTAATGGTGGGGACTAAATGCACTAGGGGAATCCAGGGAGGGATAGTGAGGTGATTCCACACATAGAAGGTTTATATTTGATTCACTTCCAAGGTTTACAAGAGCTCCTAGAGCTGTATTGGAGAGAGGAGGAAGAAGGAACTCTCTTACTCTCACCGCTAGATAGCCCTCAGGAACCAAGTAAAAACTAGCCAATAGATATCCACCTAGTAAGACTGAACCCGTTTAATACCAACCCCTTCTACAGAGGCCCTAGGCCTCCTTATATAGGGGTGGCTAGGTCTCTACTTAGGGCATACGTGGAGGCATATTCCAGGGAATATGCTTCCTCCCAAAATAGTAAGCCGATTGGGTCGCTTTTCCCGGCGTCACCCATGCAGAGGCTACGTGAGCCTCTACGGCGTCTGCGTCAGCCGACATTGGCGTCGTCACCTCTGTCAGCCATGCCTTGGTGGTCCTGCCTCTGCTCGCTTCGCTCATGCCGTGCGTACTAGGGCTACTTTTGACCAACGAGATACCTTCCTTCTCCTAGAAGCTTGACATGACCCGGATCGTAGTTGATCCGGCCACACCTGTTCCTGCATACAAGCTAGATTCGTCCATCCGACTTACGGCTTAAGTCGGTTGAGACCCAGTTAGGTGGACATCCCCTCATCCGGGTTACCCCGAGATTCGGCCTGCCTTGAGGCGACTCGGCCAGCATTCGCTTTGGCCTTGCCGTACCTCGGCTAACTCGGCCTTTATACCCCGGCGTGACCCTATCTGGGGGTATCCCCCCAACACTACCTCACCTCGATGTAGCCATGACAGATTGGTACCCTAGCAACGACATGGAGGAGAATGGGTTTAGTCTGCGCTCCCTCAGTGAGTGGGAGGGATGCCTCCTTGATGCGTCCAAAATTGAAGCATATTTACCTTTTGTTTTTTCATAAATAGAGTAGGGATTTTTGTATTTCACCGTGTCTGCGCACGCTATTTTGTTCTTGTTTCAACAGGATCCCAAATCATGGAGTCATATATGAAAATATCAATTAGAGTTGTCATATTGTGTAACTATATGATATTTCTAAGTGATAAAAGTCATTTTATGAATTTCCCTTCGCACCTGGAAGGTAAACCAATCGCAAAGGAGGCATAAGTATGGTTAACGATCACTGGTACGGACGGAGCCCGTCCGTATCGTCAGCCCGTACCAGGCGCCATCGTGACCACCTCGTCAAATAGTTTCTCCTGGCGAAGACGAGAGAGAGACCCGACATTCACAGCCACCAGAAACCTTGAAACACCACATCCGAGAGGGATTTGAAGGAGGAACTTGGTCAGGGTAGTCATTGGAGGACAACGCATCATCCCCTTCACCATCAACCGCTGCATCTTCATTACCACCATTACTCCATCTTTGATCTATTAGATCTCTTGGTAATTCCATATCCAATTGTGGTTTGCATTAGATCTACCCCCGTACTTTAATCCATTCATTTGATTACGATGATGTTGTTGATTGCTTCCATGAGTGAGTAGTTCCTTTGTTCTTAGGGAGATGGAGAAACCCTAGCATAATTATGAACTTGTAATAAAGATGATCTATTCTTGTGTCCGTATGACTTGCTTGTCTATGATATAATTTTGATTTGTGTTTGATCTCTCTCTTTAGATGGTATGCGTTTTCGGCCGCATATCATTTGCCTTTGGGACTAAAGGGAGGGAGACACCCTTTGGGCATGTCTTGGAAGCATACCTGGAATGCCCCGTGACAGATTAGCGCTGGCTCGTAACCTACAGGGTCAAAGGGGGATTAAAGAGGGACTCCCTAAGCTAATTACGATATCCATGGGGAACCCTTAATTGCTGTGGTTTGTATGGGTGATTGCTCTCAGACATCGCAATGGTTATTTAGAGGTGACCTCACAATTGTCTTAATAAAGTGGCTTCCTACGAGCCTTGTCGTGAACATATTATTACGGGGCTCTCTCCACACATATCATGACACAAGGAGTATGTTATCTTGATTACATATAAAAATAATACTACGCTAGTGGTGTATCCTACATCCCCGAGAACATTTAGCCCTATTGAGTTCAACCACGCTTCACACAAACTTGTTACTTGTTTTCTTTTACTTGTTTTAATTACTTTTCACAAACAACCATAAACCATTCAAACACCCTTTATTTGAGATCAAAGATAGCTTACAAGTATACTTTGGTATAGAGTAACGAGGGGCATAAAGACCTTTACCAATAGTTCTTTGTGGGTTCCATATCTTTACTTCAAAACTAGCTACAATTGGTCTGTGCACTTGCAGTCATCAAGCTATTTTGTAGCGCTGTTGCCGGGGAGCTTAGCGTTTTTGGTCTCTGTTCTTAGTTGCTTATTTTACCTATTGTTTTACTAAAGTTGTTTACTAGTTTCAAGTAAGCACCATGACTGCACTCAGACTAATTAATCAGCTCGATGCTACTAAATACCTCGGGAAATTCAATAGAGGACGAGTTAATGAATTCCCGAGTGGAAGCGAATCAGAGTACGAGGTTAACCCTCGTTTTATCACTATTATTAAAGAGAATACTTTTGCAGGAGATGATCCCGACGAGGATCCCTACACTCATTTAATGTATTTTACCGATCTATGTTGGACTCTTAAATTGAGAGGCTATTCTGATGACGAATTGAAACTTAAAATGTTTAGCCAATCTCTAACCAACACTGCTTTGGCTTAGTATATAATTTGCCCTGCATAGAAAATTGATACCTAGGAAAAACTTAAAGGAGAATTTGTGTCTCGATTCTTTCCTATGGTAAAAACTGCTGAAGTAAGGAGGGCAATTACAAATTTCAAGAACCGCCCTGGTGAAGGCTTGGTAAGGGCCTTCAAAAGGTATAAGTCTCTACTTCACAAATGTCCCCATCATGATTTACCAAAATGATTCATTTTTCATATTTTATATGGAGGACTTAATAAAGAAATTAAGCATGAGCTTGACACGAATTCTAGAGGATCCTTTATGGAGTTAACTATAATAAAAGTTTGGGAACTTTTAGAACGAATTCGCCATAATAGAGAAACATGGGGATTTTATTTAGGTGGTGAAGGAGGTATACAAATTGAATATGGTTGTCTCAATGCTTATAAAGAATCCAGTAAAGTAAAGGAAACTGCTAATGAACTTCAACTTGATGATGATATTATTTTGCAAATCATTCAGTCTTTTATAGAACATATTGAGGCCCCTAAGAAGGATTGGTTTTCATTACACTCCGCCACCCAAGCCAGCTAGCTATAGAAGATGATCCAAGAATCACAACTCCTTATGAGCCAGTAAGGGAAGTATCCCCATATGTTGAACCTCTTCCTTTCCCAAGGATGGCGAGAAAACATATGATGGCTCAACATATCGAAGATCAACATGAGGAAGAAATGATATTCCTCAAAATGCTAGAAGAAGAGGCACAAAAAAGAAAAACTGAAGAAGTAAGTATATAGGAGTTCGGGGAACCAACAAAGGAGGATATTTTAACCATGTTTGCACACTGCAACATGATAGAGCTCGACACCAAAGCTTCGCAGTTCGTCGAAGTAAAGGTAAAGGCTAAAGAAGTTGGTAAACCTATTCTCCCTTGTACTTTTGGAGGGACTTCCTATTATGGCCTCTACAACATCAAAACAGCTGTTAACGTAATACCTTTTAATTTTTATTTGAAAATATAGAATGAACTAACATCAACTGAATTAGAGGATACTGACATGACTATAATGGTTGCAAATAAGACACTCAGAGTTCCTGTGGAAGTAATTAGAGATATTCCGATTTGTGTTGGACCGTACAAATACCCCATTGATTTTGTGCTTATTCATATGCCTACGGATGTTTATTGTCCCATCATTTTTGGAAGAACCTTTTTAAATACGATAGGAGCAAACATAGATTGCAAGAGACAAACTGCGTCTCTTAAGTTTGGTGAAGAGAAAATGGACTTTCACTTCTCCAAATTTGACCATAAGCCGGCTATTGAAGATCTAGACGATGATGAGTATGAATGAGAGAAAGAAGGTAATATCGTTAATCTAGCCTCAGTAGTCATAGAGATGCCTGATGATGATTTAACAAGAAGCTTAGTCAACAATAATAATATCCTTTAGGATGTAGAAAAAATTAAAATAGATGATTATCTTGATTTACCTGAGGTGGATGCCGAGGTTAACCAAAATTATGAAGAACCCATAAGGAAGGGAGATGAGGCACCTCCGCCTCCTACCCTTAAAACTTTTCCCAGGGAATTAAAATATATGTTTCTTGATGAAATGAAATTTTTTCCTATTATTATAAGTTCTAATGTTGCAAAAAAAGAGGAGGAAATTTGATGATGGTTCTCCGGATGCATCGGAATGCTCTTGGGTATTCAAGGAGTGACTTGAAAGGGATTAGTCCCTCGATAACCACCCATAGAATATTCATGGAAGAAGGAGCCCAGCCGGTCGCATGCTTTCAGAGGCGACTCAAACCTCACATGAAATAAGAGGTAAGGAAATAAATAATATGTTTGCTAGATGAAGGGGTTATCTTTCATGTAGAAGAATGTGAATGGGTAAGTCATGTCCATTGTGTTCCTAAGAAAGGTGGATTTACTATTGTTGAAAATGAACATAATGAGGTGATACCTACTAGAACTGTTGTTAGCCACAGGATGTGCATTGACTATAGAAAACTTAATAAGGAAACTAGGAAGGATCATTACCCTTTACTATTGATAGATCAAACTTTAGAAAGGCTTGCTATGCATTCTCATTTTTTTGTTACTTAGACGGTTATTCTGGTTTTTCTCAAATTGTTGTGCACCCTGATGATCAACTTAAAACAACTTTTATTTGTCCCTATGGTCTTTATGCCTACGGCTGTATGCCTTTTGGTCTCTACAATGCTCCCGCCACCTTTCAAAGGTGTATGATTGCTATATTTACCGATTATGTTTAAAGTATTATGGAAGTATTCATGGATTACTTATCTGTTTATGTAACTTCCTTTAATCATTGTCTTCATAATCTTCATAAAGTTTTCTAGAGATGTGAAGACACAAACTTAGTCTTGAACTGGTAAAAATGTCATTTTATGGTTCAAGAAGGTATAGTGCTTGGTCATAAAATCTCAGGTAAGGGTATAGAAGTTGATAAAGCAAAGATTGAAGTAATAGAAAGACTTCCCCTCCTTGAGATGTAAAAGGTATAAGGAATTTCTTAGGCCATGCTAGATTTTGTAGAAGGTTCGTTAAGAATTTTTCAAAAACTCCTAAACCTTTAACCAACCTTCTTCACAAGGATGTTGATTTTAATTTTGATGAAAAGTGTTTCACTACTTTCAACATATTAAAACGAGCCCTCCTCGAAGCACCCATTATAAAACCACCTAATTGGAAGAAACCTCTTGAGTTATTCTATGAGGCTAGCCATGAATCTATAGGAGTAATTCCTTGCCAGTATGATGGTGATGATATTAATATCATTCATCATGCTAGTTGCACCTTAAACGGGGCCCAAAAGAATTACCCTATGGCAGAAAAAGAATTTTTCGCTATGGTTTTCTCTTGTGACAAGTTTAGATTTTATAGCATTAACTCTAAAGTAAGAGTACATACTGATCATGTTGGCTTAAAGGAGATTCTTGAAAGGACCGGCGGTAAGCCAAGAATGATCCGTTGGACTCTACTTTTGCCAGAATTTGATTTGTAGATTCTCCAAGGAAAAGAAGAGCCGGAGGAATCACCCATGGACATTCAAAAGGCTGATCCACCTGAGACGGTGTCATCCATTTACATACCTGTGGGGACTACAATTACGAAAAAGAAGTTCATGACTTCTCCTTGCAATGGTCTTGGTGATTTTCTTCAACCGAGCTTGTTCAAAGGCAAGAAGAAAAAGTTGATACAAAAAGGAGAAGGTACCCGAATAAACTCATGGTTTCTTGATGATTGAAGCGCATGAAATCCCGAACACATCTTTGTTCTTGACAATTTTCTACTATTTCTTTTTGCATATGTGTATTCCCTTCGTTTTTCTGAGTTCATTGCCGGTCTTACAAGGTCGGTACGGCTGGTCGGTACGGCCGGCTCTGCCCATTCCACTGGTTGTTAAGGCGATAGTGACCTTCGCTTCATTTTCGTATATTGGTACGACCAGCACAATACGGGCGCATTTCCCCCGTACGGTTGGTCGTTATCAGTTCTGTGCCTTTTCATCCATTATTTGTTCATTTCATATTCCCGTAAAAAAACTGACGTCAGAAGTCAGTATAGACGGGCAGTACGGGAGGGACCCGCTCGTACCACTTAGTCAGTTGACTAGTTACCGCCTTCCAACTGTCAAAATTTTGGAATCGACCCAGTACAGGCGCGCCGTACGGGTATCCACCCATACCAGTTGGTCGTTACGATCACGATTTCTTCCTTTTGCACTTATTTCTTTCCATATTTATTGGGATTCTTTGCTTGGCCGACCCTTTTCCTTCCAGTATGAGTTTTCCCTGCTTCTAACCCTTTACAAGCCTTCCAAAAGGTCTTTATTCTTCTTTTGACAAAAAATATCTTCTCCACATCGCTCTTCCTTCTCGAGAACTTTGGAACCATGTCCTACCCCTGGGATATCATTCGAGAGCAGGAGGATCTCTGCAGATCATCCTCGAGGGTTACAGAAGAGGTAAAAGTTGTTACGCCAAAGGAAAAAGAGTTAGAAGCCAAGGATGGATTCCAACTGATGGAAGCAATGAAAGATGGGCATAAGGTGTTCAGCCTCGGTGTGGGTAAAGAAGGCGACTTTGAAGAAGTTCAACTTGATTAGAAGATGGGGAATCTTACTTGAAAAGGGTGAAGAAACAAGGGGAGGATATCCAAGCATCCCTGGACAAACTTGACCGGCCGCATTAAGAAAATTGAGGTAAAATCTCTAGGGTCTTCTAAGCATATTGAACTTTTGCATCGTTATCTGGACCAGATGGTTTCGAAGATAATGAAAGGGCTAGAAGCGAATCTCGACATCAACCTTCGGTCCATCAACGCACAAAAACATATGATAGATATGTACAAAGCTCTTGTGGATCAACTAGAAAGAATTGGCGAGCAACGCCGAATCTGCATCTTGGTCTTGGAAGCATCGAACAAGATGTTGCGTGCAAGCCTTCGTAATTATCGGGTTTCTCCTCCTGCAAACTAAAGATGCACCCTGGTATCAAGTAATCGCAAGGAATTATTTGATCCACCTGGTTTGACTCCAAGCCTGGGGGGATCTGTGAGGACCTTGTAATCTATTCTTAAAGTTTCAACATGTTTACTTTCCTTCACGCATGTTAGGTTTTAATTCTAGAAATTGCATTAGTTGCATAAACTTTGAGTTCCCTTTTGTTCAAGAGAAGATTTATGCTGAGTTGCGAGATTTTATGATATTTGAAGTTGTCTTTTGATTCATGATTAGTATGTTAGATGATTGAACAAGATTGAGTGTTATGATACTTGTACAACGGTCATAATTTTACGGACTTCCACGCCAATAAAAGTATTGATTGGGCTATGAGAAGAAGAATTTTGGTAGCATATTATAGTCACGAGTTTTGAAAGCCATAAAAGTAGTGTGCTTGATTAAATAGCTGTATTAAAAAGAGAAGAGGATAAATAAAAAGAAAGTAAAAAATAGAGAGAGAGAGAGAGAGAGAGAGAGAGAGAGAGAGAGAAAGGGAAGAAAGAAATAAATGAGAAAAGCAGCTATCAAAAGAATCAAAAAGTAGAAAGAAAAGATGAAAGAAAAAGAATGATCATGAATCTTCATTACTGAATCAAGTGCTCCATTACTTTCAAATTTATGATTTTATGATATGTTAAATTACTAGAAGCTTCTTATAACTACATTAATACTAAAAGGGTGTGGAAGCCTCTAAGCCATGTGATGTGTAAGGGTATGATAATACCCCCGAAGTATCTCTACATCCGATGTTTGTATTCTAGTTTCAATTTCTAACTCATTTATTGTAACAATTCGTGCCTCATGAACATGATGATCTTGTCCATAATCCACCATTTTGCTCGGGGACGATCAAGTGTCTAGCTTGGGGACTTGATGAGTCCAAAATTGAAGCATATTTACCTATTGTTTTTGCATAAATTGAGTAGGGACTTTTGTATTTCATTGCGTTTGCATGCACATTTTATCCTTATTTCGACCAGACCCCGAATCATTAAGTCTTATATGAATGTATCAATTGTAACTGTCATATTATGCTATAATATGATATTTTTAAGTGATAAAAGTCATTTTATGGATTTGCCTTCGCTCCTGGGAGAACACCAAACGAGGAGAAGTCACTAGAACCAATAACGACCACTGGTACGGGCGGAGCCCGCCCGTACCGTCCACCCGTACTGAGTAGCAGCATGTCCGCCTCGTCAAATACTTTCTCGTGGCAACGATGGTAGGGAGATCTGATATTCACAGCCACCAGAAACCATGAAAAACCACAACTAAAAGGGATCTGAAGGAGGAAATTGGTTGGGGTCAAATCCCTGCTGCTTCACGGATCATTGGAGGACATCGCATCATCCCCTTCACCATCAACCGCTGCATATCATTTTCCCTCGGGACTTGGTTTGATCTCTCTCTTTAGATGGTATCTGTAGTTGGCCACATATCATTTTCCCTCGGGACTAAAGGGAGGGAGAAATCCTTTTTACGTGTTTGGGATCATGCCCGGTATTGCTTCGTGACAATTGGTGCTGACGCATAATCTACACGGTCAAAGGAGGATAAAGAGAGACTCCCTAAGCTAATTACGATATCCATGGGGAGACCCTTAATTGCGGTGGTTGATAGCTGTGAGATTCGACAAATTTTTGATGGTTCTTATTGATGGTTTTCTCCCAGATTAGATCATTTTCTAGCTTTACCTAACGCTAATGATTATGTAGCGAATAAAACTTGGTTTTTAATGTGTGTTTCAGGTTCTAAACACCAACATAAGGTTTTAACTAGATAAACACAATATTCAGGTGAAAACAAGCAAGTCTCTCTTTGGAAGCAATCGAGGGAAGCGCACAGAGGCTTTAACGAGCAACTATACGGCGGGAACAATTTTTCCGGCCGTATAGTTCCCACCGTATAGCTGCCACCGCCTCTGTCTGGTCAAATGGGACAACTTCCGTGAAGGGGCTGAGGACGAAAACATAACACATCAGCCGCCATCCCATCCAGAAGGGATAAAGAAGAGATCGGGAGAAGAAGGGGAAGACGTTCTTCATCATGCTCGTCGATCTTTGACCTCCTAGCCAATACACCCCCATAGCCATTACTTGTATTTGGGAGAGAGGGACCTTCACCTTGTAAGACTAGGGTTTGAGATTGTTTCTTCCTATCTTGAATTGTGTTGGATTACTTTTCTATTCTTATTGTGGATCTCCACGATAATATTAAGAAGAACCCCCTTTATTTAATTATATCGATGATCCGTTCTTCTCTCATGTGTGAGTAAGTTCCTTGGGCGTGGGAGATGTAAGGGATTGGTGAGATGTGATGTGCCTCCATATATTTTCCATTAGCTTGTGATTGATTCTAATTACTATATTATGTGTGCTTGACTATCTGTGGGATGCCTAATGCTTGTTGTCCAATTAAGGCCCTAGACAACATGATGCTTTGTTCTACATAGATAGGATCTTGTTTGCTAGCAGACCGACAACCCCCGAGTGACACGGGGATATCAATGGAAAACTAGTAGACTCAAGGATAACGAGGAACCACTGTGCTTATTGCATTAGTCCGATCCAAGGAGCTTAATCGCTAAGCGACCTGAAGGGTCTTAATCGTCTAGTGTGTGACCATGGTTTTGGTAACAGAATAGTAGGATCATTGAAGTTGGGATGAAATCTACCAAGAGGAGTTCCGGATAATTATGGGTTTCTCGCCTACACATATACTTATAACATTATAATTGTTAAATTTATCATTCGTCCACCTGACACAGTCACTATCACCATGAACTGAATCTCCTCGCGCCTTCTTTTGCCATCTGTAGAAAACAACAAACAACCAAGTTGTTCTTTACTTTTATGCTTTTTAATTCTCAAGTTTACATTTTAGTTTTATTTAAATACACCTAGTCTAATCAAAACTCCATTTTCATTTCAATACTTGCAGTCAATTCACTAGAAGACATGTGACGACTTTGGGTGTGACAGAGACTTCATTCATAAACACTTACCTTTGGGCTCCCTGTGGGATCAATATCTATACTTCGAAACTAGCTACAAATAATCTGTGCACTTGCAGACATCAATGGTTTGTATGGGTGATTGCTCTCAGACATCACAGTAGTTGCTTAGAAGTGACCTTGCTCTTGGCTCAACAAAGTGGCTTCCAATGAACCTTGTAGTAAATATCTTATTATGGAGCTCTCTCCACACATATCATGACACAATAAGTATATTATCTTAATTAATAATAATAATAACATGCTAGTGGTGTATCTTACATCCCTGAGAACGTTTTAGCCCTATTGAATTCAACCACACTTTCACACAACCTTGTTACTTGTTTTATTTTACTCATTTTAATTACTTTTCTACAAACTATCAAAAACCTTAACACCCTTTACTTGAGATCAAAGGAAACTTACAAGTATCCTTTGGTAGATAGTAACGAGGGGCATAAAGACCTTTACTAATAGCTCTTTGTGGCTTCGATACTTTTACTTTGAAACTAGATACAATTGATCTGTGCACTTGCAGTCATCACCCGCGCATCAACCCATTGGAGCAAATAGTTTTAAACCCATCTTAGTAAATGTTTTTAACCCACAGTTATGCATTCAATTCAGTTAGGTTTGGATGAAAAATTGAGCAGTTTTGGTTGGGCGGAAAATAGAAGTGAAGGGACGACTGACAGAAATAATCACACGGGTTTAGTTGGGGTATGGGGTAGTTCGTAAACCATCCATACATTTATATCCATTAAACACTCCTACATGTGGTCGTCTTTTTATTGAAAACAAAAAATGCAAAAGAAAAACATAAAAACTAGACACAAACTCTCCAAGTTTATGCAAAAGTAGAATGGTGCCCAAAAAACAAAGTTGAAAGGTGTGCAAACCGAGAGTTTGATACGTCCAGTGGGGTGCCATGGGGAATCCCCAAGCTTATGGTGTTTACTATTGCTTGAATGACTCCTTGTTTGATAATCCTTCCTTCCCTATGAAAAAACTTCACCACAAAACTCTTTCCCATCTCTTTTCTGAGAGGATGATATTAGTGGGCACAAAATATAATATGCATGCTACCATAAAACTTTCAAATAAAATTTGGTACATGATGTCCAGAGAATGTATTAAGTTGATATCATTCATTATATATGAAAGGACTCATAAAGAATCAAATTGAAGCTCAAAAGAATGCTTAAAACAACAAAAGACAAAATCTGTCCAAAAAAACAACAGCAACATAATGAATTTATTTCGGCCCCTTAAACATGTCAGGAATTATTGCTGATTTTTGTGCTTATAGAGGACGTAAATCTCAGCTTCAGTATTGTTTTCGTGATTTTAGGAGCTACCAGAAAAAATATAAAAATCATGCACTAAACAGAAGCGTGCAAAATTTAGCAAGTCCTTATATGTATTACAGCATTAAAACATCCAAGATGGGTAAAACTTGGCCCTTTATTACTAACTATAGAGAACAAACCAAAACAAACTATCTTACTACAGCAAGAGCACAAAATAAAAACTCAAAGTAAAAACTCTCTTGGAAGAGCAAGAGAACAAAACAAAACAAAACAAAACAAAAACACCGGGTTACCTCCCATAAAGCGCTTTCTTTATAGCCATATAACTAGGATTCATACCTTTGTATTTAGGAGGGGCACATTTTGTGTGAGTAATGCCTCTTGATTCTCCCCTTATCATTATTAGAAAAGAAAACAAGATAGAAAAATACCAGGATCCCATGGTATGATCAAGCCAAACAAGATACTTCAAATTTTAAAACATAATAGGACACACCATAAAGCATGAATCAAGCAATAATGAATCTTAACTTTCTTTCTGTGCATTGGAACTTTATATATGAATGAACTACAACAAACACGATTATACCAATGCATATTAACAATAGTTACTTGCAACTTAAAATCATTAGTAACATAAATAGGAGACTTCATAGTTGTTGCAAGCATTGGATATATATTCGACACTATAACCATTGGAAGCATGCAACTTTGTAAAATTTGTTATATAGTGAGGATCATTAGAATTATTATGGTATTTATTATAATGCTTTCCTCTTTCAAAATAGTTGATAGAATGACTATTATCTGTAAAAATCATGGCTACAACAATTATTCGGAAATAAAGCTACTTGCAAACCACACAAGTATTTCTCAACATAATCATATTTCTCATGTATGGTGTAATGAGGATAAATCAAAAATATTGTAGGACTCCTACTAATAAGAGTTTCATCATGAACAACAGTTACATCATTTTCTCGTTTATTATACAAGGAGGATTATCAATAAGCATAGGGCCATCATCTAAAGCATTATCATATAGCATATCTAAACAACACTCCTTATTATTATCAATAATTTTACTAGTAGCATTACTAGCAAGTAAAGGAGCATTATTAGTTTTATCATAATAGCATGGGTTTTCATAATTGACCATAGAGTTTTAGTTGGAAAATTATCATAGCATGGGTTCCCATAAATGACAAATGAATTTTGAGTTTGAGAGTTACTATCATCTTTGATAGGTTCCCACACATCCCCAAGCTTAGGTTGGACTATATATTCTTAATTATTCTTTTCACATACTTCCTCATGCAAGCTTATGTGTTCATAATTTTCTTCTTGCAAATTATTAGTACTTTCCATGGAAGCAAGAGTTCTTTATTTATATTTAATAACATAAGAATTATCACTAAATTCATCTATGCAAATTTTGAGGGTAAGAGCCATGTGACATTTAAACATACGAGCTTCATGACTAGTTTCAAGTTTTTCTTTAATAGGAGAGTCTATATCATGGGCTAAAATATAAGAAATATATTTCTCAACTTGTTCATCTAAGTCTACACTTTTGGTAAGGAGTAATTATAGGATCACTATTATGCTTACATTGATACCTAGAGTAATTATAGACTTCTCTATTGAAACAAGTGACATCATGTAGTTCACAAAAGTCAGTAGCCATACTATTAATATGTTTAATCAATCCATCCATTCTTTTTCCTTCTTCAGTTTCTCTATATTCATAGTAGGCTTCCAAACTTTTATCAATACCTTTCTCCATGGTTTAACACACATACTAAAAGTTACACTAATTTTTATGGGTTTTTGTGTATAGGAAAGGTAAAGACAAAACTGAAAGGAAACAAACTAAACAAAAAGATAAAAAAAAACAAAGAAAAATGCTTTGAAAATCTAAAGGAAAATAAGAAATCAAAGTGGTGCAACCTCCCTAAGCTTGAGAAATTGCAAGGTGCCAAAAAATGTCTGACTGTGTTATCGGAACTGCAGTTGTAGTGTTGCTTGCTTATTCCCTGGCAACAACACAAGAAAATGTCTTGATGATACTACATCAAGTGTGTCAATTCACTGGGACTCCAAGAGCAGAGTGATGCAGCAAGAGAAATTTCCCCCACAAGGGTGACTCGGGGTTTGTATCGAACTCTTAGAACAAAGGAGAAGCTTATTCCAACCTCGTGTAGCAACCTGCAAAGCAAAATTCTTTGTCTTGTGTCCCCAACTCTACCGTGTGGTTGTCAAGCACAAGGCTTCAGTATTAGTAAAGTAAAATATTAGTAGATAAAATACTAGAAAGAAAACTAAAACTAGAAAGTAAACTAAAACAAGTAAATAAAGATGTTTTGGGGTTTTTTGTTGTAGTGCAAGAAGTAAAAATATTTTTCTATTTTCGAAATTAATTAATGCTAAAAATGTAAAGGCAAGTGCAAGCAAGTAAAAGTTGCTTCTTATGATAAAAAGTGGTCCTTGATTGCCCCATTTCTAGATGTGTATGGCCTTTAGAGGATGAGGAGATTGTGGAGTATCTGAGTGCCACAACCAGGCTTAATGCAAAAAATTGAATCTTTGTAATGATGGAGTCAATACTGCATCAGGAGTTCATCAGAGTCTTGGTCACCTTGTGAGCTATATGGATAGGGAGGTGGAAGGCAATCTGTGAAGGGGATTTTCAAAGTCCATTGTCGAATTATATATTGTTCGGCTTATTTATCTAATCTATATCTCTAATCCCACTAACATGGGTATGCCCATAGGCACCCATGTTTAGCCTATATGGTGCAACTCAAGAGAATCCCATGGTAAAGTCCAAGGAGGTTCGGGTGGCCCAAGTCCAGGGAGATGTGACTCCTTGGGGAACACGACAAAGTATAGATAGGAAACTTAAAGGGAAAACCTAATCTGTAACCGACTTGACCTGCTATCCTGAGATCTAGCCTCCCTATATAAAGGCTAGGAGGGGCATCGAGGAGGACAATCCACAATCTTGTTTACACATCGCCAGATTGCATCTACGCACCCCTGTACTTCTCAATTTTATCGATAACAAAGAGCAGACAAGCAGGAGTAGGGTTCCTTCCGAGGGCCTGAACCTGGGTAAACCACGTTTCCCTAATGTGCTTGTTTGCTAGCCGATCGATGCCTCTAGCGCTCCCCACTTCTGCAAACCTAAGTCCATCATTTATGGGCATTGGCGAGTTAACCTCTCGTCATTTGGCGCCGTCTGTGGGAACTTTGAGTGTTGATGTTGCGGCTTAGTCGGCCCCACCACCACCAGCTAGAGATCCACGATCTATCGTGAACCAGTCTACCATCACATGAATCGGACTGGTAGAAGCTGCGCTTGCCAAGGAGCCAACACAGGAGCAAAAAAACTAAAGGATCCATCCATGAAGAGGTACTCGTCATCCTCAAGTGAAGAGGACCATGACCTGTCACGGCGACGTCATAGCTCACTGTGACACAACCGCTACTAGATGTGTGTGACGAGATCGTGCAACGCAAAGTCGACAAGATACGCGCCAAACACTCCTACTTAATATAGTCCGAAGATGAAGAAATTGAGCTCTGTGACGCCAGCTACTTCAGTAGAGCCATACGACAAACTCGAATGCCGAAAGGCTTCAAACTTCCTTCGGATAACCCAAAGTTCGACGGTCTCCAGGAGCCAAATATCTGGCTGGATGACCATATCTCCTCAGTCAAGTTGCATGGGGGGAGCAAGAACACAGCCATGAAGTGCCTCTAGCTATAGCTGCAGGGCGCCGCCCGATCCTGGCTCAATAGTCTGCCTCCCGGTTCGATACGCAACTGGGAGGAGCTGGTCTACAGTTTCATCCGCAACTTCAAGGGCACCTATAAGCGGCCGACATCAATCGAAGAGCTCAAGGCCTGCTGCCAAAAACCGAGCGAATCCCTTCGCTCTACATCCAAAGATGGTCCATCATCAAGAAATCAGCCAAGGAAATTTCCGAGGAGCACGCAATCGATGCGTTCAACGACAGCGTACATCATCGAGAGCTCATGGAGGAGCTAGGGCGCACCAATCCCAAAACCATCGACCACTTGATGGATTTTGCGAACTGGTGGGCAGATGGAGAAGACTCGATAAACAACAACCGCATTCGCTCACACGACGAGGATGACCTCGGCTGCAGACGCAATCACCGAGGGAAGCGGCGGATGCGCGGTTACTAAGACTGCAAGGAAGTCGACATGGTTGCAGTCGGCCACGCCAACAAACGCGACGACAACAACCGCAATAGCAGATATCGAAGCAGCATATACCGCGATAGCGGTAAAACAATGCAAGTGTGGTAGCACCGCACCCGCGATGACGTACCTAGCACCATGGAGAGGCCATCGAGACCACGCAACATCCACTTCTATGTGGAAAAGCACGGCGACAAAAAGAAATCAAGCCACCTTCTTAAGGACTGCCGTGAGTTCCACAAGCTCCAAGAAGCGTACACGCAGCTGCATCACGATGCGAAAAACCAGGGGTACAGATCCGCACCAGGTGCTATAGCGTACGGAGCTCCACCGCCACCACCTAGAGCACCCGCATAGCTTGCGGCTGCACTGGTGCAGAATAATGGGGGAGAGCAATACCCTCCCCCATTGGGCAACATGGGCATGATCCAAAAAGGTCGTCCCTCCAAAAGGTCCTAGAAGACAATCACCTGCCATATTAACTTGGCGGTAACTGCTCCACCTTCAACCTTGTGTACCTCAGTGGGTCCGAGTCCTTCATAACCTTCGACGGGACCAATCATCTGCGCCAGGTTCCTCGCCTAGGCCATTCTGCCCTAGTGCTCGAGGCACAGATCAGTGTCTTCGAGATGAGCAAAGTTTTCATGGACAGTGGTAGCGACATCAACCTCATGTTCGCCAACACCTTACGAGCAATGCATATCCCCATCTCGAGCCTAGAAGCAGCCGAGATGACCTACCACAATATAGTACTAGGAAAGGGAATATACCCCCTAGGCAAAATCTGGCTGGACGTAAACTTCGGCACACCCAAAAACTTTTGATGTGAGCGTCTTGAGTTCGAGGTGGTTGATTGGCCCTCTCAGTACCATGCCATCCTCGGACGCATGGAATTCGTGAGGTTCCTAGAGGTCCCCCACTACGCATATCTCCTAATGAAGATGCCGAGGCCAATCGGTGTCATCAGTCCAAGGAAGCTTCACCGGGTCTGACAACTGCGATAGGGAGTTCAACAGAATCTCCCAATCTTTTGTCATGCAAGAGAATTTGGCAAGGCTCAAGGAGTCGACGGATAATAGTCTTCCTCCTGTGAGCAAGCAGAACATACCAGACATTTCCTTTGACTCCAGGGTCAACACCAAGGCGGTCCAGGTCCACCAGACGGAGCCGACCATGACAACCCTCATCTCCAACAACCTGAGTCCCGCATAGGAACTTGTGCTCGTCGAATTCCTCCATGAGCATTGGGAAATATTCGCCTGGTGTCCCATGGACATGCCAGGAGTTACCAGAGAATTCGCCAAGTATGCACTCAACGTGTCTCTAGATGCAAGACCCGTCAAGCAGTCGATCCATCAACTATTAGAACCAAGGTAAAAAGCGGTTGGCATCAAACTCAGTAGACTCCTCGACGTCAACTTCATACGCGAGATCAAGGAAAGCACCTGGGTAGCTAATCCCGTGCTTGTTCCCAAGAAGGACACGGACATCCTGCGAATGTGCGTGGACTTCACCTCCCTCAACAAGCAATGCTCAAAGAACCACCTCCCATTATCGTGGATCGATCAAATAATCGACTCCACCGTGGGATGTGAGCATCTATGCTTCCTCGACGCCTACTCTAGTTATCACCAGATCCAGATGAAAGTGGAAGATCAAGAAAAAATAGACTTCATCAAGCCTTTCGGTGTCTACTGCTACACCATGATGCCCTTCAGGCTGAAGAGTGTAGGAGCCACCTACCAACGATGCATGCATGCCTACCTCAAGAACCAACTTGGTTGCAACATCTAGGTCTATGTCGATGACATAGTGGTCAAGACAAAAGAGGAAACTACACTTATCGATGATTTCCACGAGACCTTCGATAACCTCGAACGCTATCAGATCAAGCTGAATCCGGAGAAGTGTGCCTTCAGCATCCCATCCGGGCAATTACTCGGGTACCTTATCTCCGCTAGGGGAATAGAGGCTAACCTGAAAATTATAAAGGCCATACTAACCATGGAGAAGCTGAAGAATGTCAAGGGCGTCCAACAGTTAGCTGGGCGAATTGTGGCACTCATTCGATTCATCAGTCGGATGGGCAAGAAGGCACTACTTTTCTACCAACTTCTCTACAAGACGGATAAGTTCGAGTGGACGGATGAGGCGCAAGAAGAATCCGAAGATCTCTAGCGCCTGCTCTCCACCTTGCCCGTCCTGGTGACCCCTAGGGACAAGGAGCCAATGCTGCTATACATATTTCTACCAACTAGGTGGTCAGTACCGTGCTTGTGGTCAAATGAGTCGAAGAGAACAAAGTCTATGGGGTGCAACATCCGGTGTACTACCTCAGCGAGGTGCTGACACCCACAAAACAACTGTACTCGCGCTAACAAAACTTGGCCTACGACTTATTCATGACGGCACGGTGGCTACACCACTATTTCCAGGAGCACCCGATAATCGTGGTGAATGATGCTCCACTAAGCCACATCCTCAATAACTCCGAAGCAATGGGGCGAGTCGCCCTCTGGGGCATCAAACTATATCCATGAGACAGCACCTACGAGCGTCGGATAACGAACAAGTCACAAGTACTGCCGGATTTCCTCGTCCACTAGATGGAAAACCAGCTCCCAGATACATCCGATATGTCCTGCCTATGGACAATGCTCTTCGACGGATCCAAGCGTCAAGAGGGAGCTGGTGCCGACGTCATCCTGACATCTCCTAAAGGTGACAAGATGCGGTATGTGTTGCGGATGAAGTTCTGCGCATCCAACAACGAAGCGGAGTATGAGGCCCTCATCCACAGGATGCGGATGGCCAAGGATTGCGGCGCAACACAACTCGTAATTTACGATGACTCCAACCTCGTGGTACAACAAACCATGAACATATGTGATGCCTTGAGTGACAACATGATCGCATACCGCGAGTTCTACAACACACTCGAAGGGGACTTTGATGGGTGTGAACTGCGGCACATCGGCCGTGAGAGCAACGAGGAGGCCGACACGCTCGCCAACGTAGGCTCCACATGCACCCTGGTGCTTCTAGGTGTATTCTTGGAGAAAATATGAGAACGATCCATCAAGCCGAAGCCTACTGCAGGTCCACCTCCAGCAGCAACACACTCAGGGCTACGCCACCCTAAGAAACTGAAAGATCCAGCGAGGCAGAACAGGGACCTATACCTGAGGGCCCCATGGAGGTCATGCTCATCGAGCCATCCTGGACTCATCTGTACATCACGTACCTGCTCACCAAGAAGCTGCCAGATGACCCGACGAACACGCGACACATCGCTCGATGTCCCAAAGCCTTCAGCATGATCAATGGCAAGCTGTACAAGAGAAGCATCACGGGCGTCCTCCAATGATGCGTCACCAATGGTGATGGCAAGGGCATCCTCCTAGAAATACATGAAGGCACCTATGGACATCATGACGACATTCATGCTCTTGTCACCAAAGCTCTACGAGTTGGATTCTATTGGCCCACCGCGATGTGCGATGACAAAGACATCATCAAGAGATGCAATTTCTGTCAGAGATTCATGGATAATCCGCATGCACCAGGCACAGAGCTTAGGACAATACCCGTCAATTGGCCCTTCGCGCAGTGGGGTCTCGACATGGTCGAGAAGCTATAGAAATCATCGCCTAGAGGATACGTCTTTCTCCTTGTTGTAGTCGACAATTTCACTAAGTGGATCGAGGCCATTCTGGTGACCAACCAAACTGGAGCCACCGCCATCAAGTTCTTCGAGTCCATCGTCTTCAGGTTCAGGGTGCTGCACAACATCATCACCGACAACGTGACAAACTTCACCTCAAACGAATTCTAGGATTTCTGTGAAAACCTAGGCATCAACATTAGCTACGCTTCTATGGCACACCCTTAGACCAACGGTCAAGTCGAAAAGGCCAACGACCTAGTCTGCAACAACGTCCAAACGAGACTCCTTAGGCCTCTCGAACGAGCAGCTAGATGTTGGGCCGACAAATTGCCCTCCGTGCTATGGAGCCTACACACAATGTCAAACAACGCCACAGGCTACACACCATTCTTCATGGTCCATGGTGCTGAGGCAGTACTACTAGCTGAAGTGCGCTACAAAGCCCCAAGGTTCGTCACGTGCAGCGAGGCCGAACCTACGGCCGCACTCGAGGACTCTGTCGATCTACTCGACGAAGCGCGTGAAATTGCCGTGGAATGGTCAATTGTATACCAACAGAGACTCCGCAATTACCACAGCCGACTGCTATGCCCAAGGTCCTTCATCGAAGGTGACCTCGTCCTACGACTAAAGCAGAAAGGGCACCTCAAACTCTAATCTCCATGGGAAGAGCCCTATGTGGTCACCAAAGTGATCCCAAGTGGCACCTATCGCCTCAAGGACTTGGATACTGGAGTCATATACTCCGACCCATGGAACGTCGCGTAGCTGCGATGTTTCTACCCTTAGATGTTTTTCTCTATCTCCTTCACAATAAGGTGTTGGAAATATGCCCTAGAGACAAATAATAATGAAGATTACTATCATATTTCATAAAGTTTATGATTATGTTTTATATCATTCTATAACTGTATTGAGAGGAAACATCAATACACGTGTGATATATAAACAACCAGGGGTTCCGAGTGAAACTCTAGTCACTGGTTCATTGGTCAATAGATGATCAAGTTTCCTGATCATGTGGCATTTATGCTAGTTGGAAATGGAGTCAACTCATTCTGAGAATGAGATGATGAAATAATACCCAACCTAAACATCATGACCCGATCATGTCATGAAGTTCAAGTTACGATGATTAGAAATGGATCCTCGTAGACTATTCCTTAGACCGTGAGGCTATATCAATCACTGTCTCCTGAGAGTGCTTAGATAGCATCAAACGTCACTTAGTACTATAGTGACAATAAAGGTGTGTTCAGGTATTCGGAGGAACCGTAGAGGCAATAATGCCAAGAGCGGGATTTGTCCATCCACGTGATAGAAAGATACTCCAGGGCCCACTCGGAGAAGTTATATCCAATAGCTGCGCAACGTGTGATTTGATCACATGGATATCACTTGTCGAACGAGTCAAGTAGCATTGTTTAGTAACAAGATCAAACACAACATGGTGATCTCATTGATCAGATCTCGGGTAATGCGAGTGTCGAGAGACAGAGGGAATAAGACATGACTGTCCCGATTCAAACGACGAAAGATCTTCATGGAATGCACAGGGGTCACATGGCCATCCAGGTCCCTCTGTCGATCATTGGTCCGGGAGTGTCCCGACCATGTTTGGAGTGTTCCCGAACTATCGGGTATCATGCTTAAGGGATTGATGATTCTTAGAGAGTGTTTATAGGATCAGTAGAATCACCGAAAAATAGAAGAGAGAAAAGTGGAAGGGTTTCGGTAAGTCCGGAGGATGTCCGGAATGGAGGTGGAAGGTGTTCCATAGCCGCGGAGATTGAATAATATGTGAATGAATGTTAAATATTGATTTAATCATTTATTCATAATTATTTAATAAAAGATAAAATCAATTTAAAGGTCAAAAGGCTTAATGGGCCAATTTTGGAGGGAAGAGGGCCCATTAGGGAAAGGCAAGAGGAGAAAGGGGCCAAGGGGGTGGCCGACACCCTAGTGGTCCAGCCCCCCCCCACGTGGGGCCCATGGCGGTGGCCGGCGACGCCTTCCCCTCCCCTCTCCTCTCCTTTAGTCCCACCCTGGGACTTTGAGGGAGGTAGTACCCCCCCTTCCCCTATATATAGTGTGGGTATTTGGCCAGATAAATACACACAATATTCAATAAAAGGTTTCCTCACTTTTGGGGAGACCTCCAATTGATATTCTATCTCTCTCCCTCTCTCCCTCTCTCCCTCTCTCTCTCTCTCTCATGACCGTGGTCCCAAGTTCGGACTGCGCGAACGAGAGACATCTTCACCACGGAGCGCCGTCATGCTGCGGGATTCGGATCCAGGAGCTCTACTTCCGCAACTGCTGCTGGATCGGGGAAGCAGGAGTCATCATCAGGAACCGGACGTGTGTAACTCCCCGTGATGTGTCACACTTGAGGCACTCAAGTTGTTGGAGCTGCAGGAGTGCAAGGACTTCATCACGACCTTTAGGTCGACTTTGGCTTGTCTACATCAACCATGCTCTCCTGAGGATTGACAATTCTTTTCGGTCTTCAAGGGTAATTTTGCGAAAAGCCCCTCCCGTTACTGCATTACTAATAGATAGGTCCTGGCAACATCAGGGGTTCAGGGGCGTAGGGTAAAAATTATTGTTTTCATACGCGGAACCCCTACAATGGTATCAGAGCTAGATCTATGCATAGTAATGCTAGTACGGGTTGAGCACAGGAGATGTAGCGTGTGGGCATTGATCTTTTAGTTGTTACCCTCCCACGTGTACTTGTGTATACCGCAGCAATGCTTGATGAAGTGGCCCCCAACTGACTTGACACGTTCATTCGCGAGACTGGTCCACGCTTGACATACGGCTTGTACCGTATAAAGTGGCTTAGGGGGTGTCTGTCTCTCTCGCATTAGTTGGTATGCCATTTACAACGGAGGGCCCTTAAAGGGGTATAGTATGGACAACTACTTGATCAACGTTGTGGTGAAAGTTCGTAGGTAAGAACAGTTCTTGTGCGAAAGCCCATTCAGCCGCGTAAAATATGCAAAGATAAAGTAGAGGCGTCTAACTTTGTTTTGCATGGGGCGTTGCTTTGTGATATGGTTGTGGCAAAGGTAAAGTGATTACCTTGTGTTACGTAGTAGTAGATAGTCACGGAGGTGACAAACTACCACGCCAGAAAGACACCGGTACCCTGGTGTCTACGGCACCGGAATCCGGTGACGACAGATAGAGATCACGACGTGAAGGACCATATCACATTGTATTTACATTCAATGTTATTGTTTGTACATCTTATTGTGTGCTAGTATTAGATACTCGACGGTAGCCTAATAAGATGATCCCTGTTAAAATTACCAATGATTGTGTTCCCCCTTAGTGTGCACCACCAAGAAAGTTCTTCGGTATGAGGCAGGCCGTGATGAGCGGGTGTCAGACATATCTACGTTTGCATACAGTGGGTGTAAGCCATGTTGCACAACGAATACACTAAGGTTGAGTTGGCGAGCCTAGCACGTTATAGAGACGTGGCCTCGGAACGCGGATGGTCGAAAGATCGAGCACGAGTCGCATGAATGATGTGACCGATGTTTAGCGTCCACCCTAGAACCCACATTGTTGGCCATGATGATAGGGGGAGATGTGGTGGAAAGGGGTCATGTTATCACTAGAAACCTTCAGGGGATAGGTGTTTCTGAGTGGAGTTATTATTAACTCATTTAGTTATAAACTTAGTCTAAATTCCTTTTGCCATTATAAATGTAGAATATGGTTCTCCCCAAGATTACCTTCCCTATTGACAATTGGTTAAAAGGAGAAAATCTCAAGTTAGATGGATCCAACTTTTCCGCATGGGTCATGCGCCTTCATGATCTCCTTAGCGAGAACAAGGTGGCAGACTACATGATCTACGAAATGTACTTGGATCCACCCTATCTTCATGAGACCTAGGAGCAGCGGGATCACCGCTGTTACCATCGTGTGATAGCCACATTCATATTAGTAACAATGCACCTCGGGATGGAAGATGGGTTATGGCTGATTATGGGAAGTCTTAATCCCCGAACGGTTATGGCACATCTGAGATCACATTTCATGGAACAAGTGCGCATATGGGAGTATGAGCTAATGGGGGATTTACTCTCCATAAAGATGGAGGAGAAGTCCTCACTGGACGATCACTTGTGAAGCATATATGATGCATACATGAGTCTTGCATACTTCCTGGACAACTAGTTCGCAAGCTCTTTTGCAATAGGCGTTGTGCTCCGGTCGCTGCCACCAAGCTACCAAGCACTAGCTAGGATTTGCATTATGAGAGGCGACACGGAAACACGGGATTTCCACGAGTTCATATCATTTCAGAGATGTGATGGTTGAACCCGTTGTCGCTGAGGTCATCGATGACAAAAGTATACATTTGATATACAATTTTATAAATGTTATAATCTTGCAAACACATTTGCAGTGTTAAGTATATTTGAGACTGGTTCTGTTTTACTGAAAATAGGTCCTTCTACATAGAGGTGCTTGCTGGAGAGGAGGTGACATTGCGTGTTGATGGTGAGCATGATGATGATGGACAACGACACTCTCCCTCAACATTTATCACTTAGTTTTTGTTTAGGGTGATTATTGTAATCAAAAGATTCTGAACTTCTTTAGTGTGTCTCGCACTTTGTGAGAGGGTTATTCATATCAGTTTGTAACAAACAGTTGTTCCACTTTTATGAATGATTTCTATTTGTGTTCATATCTTGTTTAATTATGTGTGAATTATCCTGGTTTTGAAACTAATTGATAATACATGAACATTTGTAAAATATTGAAATGCCTTGAAAAATACCCAACTTAATGATATGTTCATTAATGAATGAAACCATTGTTTAAATTCAAAGTTATGTGATTATGTTAAATTCATTTGATTTCTTATCACATATAAATCATGCCTAAGTTCGGCAATATAACTTAAACACCGGGTATTACTTGAATACAAAGTGTTTAATGAATTGTTGAAAGTAAATACATATTCGATGTATTGTGTTTTAACAAAATGGTGATTATCATTATATGATTGTTTAAATGTGTAATGTAGTTTACCAAACGAAACATGAATATGAAGCTATTTGATATTATCAAAGTGTTTCATCAACAAAGGGTATTTAAGATAAAAGAGAATCTAATTACTATGATTTGATCGATAGTAATGAAATTCAACTTTATAAGATTGGCATAAAAGAAATTGTGGAATGCAATGCGTTTGAAATGTCAAAATGCAAAGCATCACCATGTGATATTAGATATCAAAGTGGGTGAATAGATGGTGCCAAGTAAATTGTTGGAGTGTAGATGTAGAGACCATTAGTTAGAAATAGTTAGCACTCAATTAGAATATATAGTGAACCATTTGGGTTCGTGAAAGCGGCTCCATATCTGGTATGGATCATCATAAAAGTTTTGGGGTTATTCGATATAGACAAAACAATAGCGAATAAGTCCTTGTAGAGTATTCATTGGAAACTTTGAATACGAAATCCATAGATGATACCAAAAGGAAAGCAAAACTAGTATTGCTTGGATTTTGGTACATTCTTGAGAAAGTTCACATCCAGTGATATTTCTCGATTATGGAGCAAATGGAAGATAGTGTAAAACATGACGAGGATTCAAAACTCTGCATCAGAGTGTTGAGAAGTGCAACGGAAAGCGTTCCTGAATGAAACTCTTCACAAAGGAAAGAATCAATGATAATGATCATTGTGTTTTCCCCACTAGTGGTTTCACTACATAAAGTAGGATTCAAAATGTATCCCATATCTTGTATGGATACATTTGTGAATCATTTGATTACAAGAATATGACATACCTACGAACTACTAAGGAAATAATGGTAAACTAATGATATGAGAAATCCCAAAGCAAAATTCCCTTGATATTAGAAAGCAATTCGTTGGTGAATCTTACAAAGTAAAGGAGTTACTTGAATTTTCCTAAATGACTGCAAAGCCATGTGGAAAAAGGGGGTGAATGAAAAAAGCACAATTTGTCAAGTATTGGACAAATTCAAATGAATTTGATTCAAGTGTGCTAAATGTCTAGTGGATTTAAAACTAGTAAAAGTACTAGTATCTCATAGTAAATCTCCAAGTTTGATATTTGATCAAAGGATTTTGAAATCATTCAAAATAGTGAGTGGATATGCAATTTGCATGAAATTGAGTGGGAGCTATAAAAGTCTTCCTAAAACAATATGTGAATGACATATTTTTGAGTGGGAGCAGTATAAGTCTCAAATTCAAATATGTAGGAACATAGTTTGAGTAAGAGTGGTGACTCATACCCAAATATGTTAGGAACATATTTTGAGTGGGAGCTTATAGGAGTGATTTTTAAGTGTGTTAAGAATAAAAGCGCAAGTACCAATAAATAATGATTTATAAGGAGTAGAAGTTGATAATAAGTGTATTATGATATTATGTAGTATTCCTTAAGGGATTCTGAAAAGGGTTTCAGAATAGAAGTTAATTAAGGAATTGGTCCTTAATAACTCAAGTTAGGAATAGCATTAAGTTTAACATTAATGGTTGAAAGAAAGAAAGAAAAGGATGATCATCATCCACTATGTTGAGACATAGGTTCTATCTTAGAAAACCATGATAGTAACTTAACATAATATATGATCCAAGAAGGAATGTTTAAAAGGTGATTAAGTTTGAATCAGGGAACGTTGAGCTAAGTTTGTCCACAGTGTCTAATAGAGAACTGTAGACATGTTTTCCAAATCCATAAACTATGACATATCTTATAAAGGGTTATGTTATAAGAGAATATGTTGGAAACTCCTGTAAACACCGACTAAAGTCAAGTAGGAAGCGAGGTGAACAAAACATCGAAAGTTTCATAGAGTGCACTCGTGTTTCGATGATTACATTTATAAAATATATAAGGGTACCATCTAAAGTCTTGTATAATGTTATGGTAGGCTAGTTCATTTTTAACGTACAATGATGTGTCCCAGGGCATAGTGCCCATGAGAAAGCCCTCGAGGTTGATCTAAAGTCACTATAGGCTCCTGGAATCCGGCCTCATTCTGCTTCCATAGCAATGATGCATACACAAAGATGTTATCATGTGATGATAAAGTATTATGTAAATCAAGGTGACATTAGTAAATTGCAAAGGATTTGGGACTGTAAAGTACAGGCCCAAAACTCAACCTCTTCCATGAGCAAGCATGTTCAGGGTACCGGATATATGGTGCCAATGATTAAGAACAAATGCAACTAGTTTATTTGTACTCTAGTGCAAGTCGGAGACTGTTGGAAATATGCCCTAGAGACAAATAATAATAAGGATTATTATCATATTTCATAAAGTTTATGATTAAGTTTTATATCATGCTATAGCTGTATTGAGAGGAAACATCAATACACATGTGATATATAAACAACCAGGGGTTCCTAGTGAAACTATAGTCACTGGTTCATTGGTCAATAGATGATCAAGTTTCCTGATCATGTGGCATTTATGCCAGTTGGAAATGGAGTCAACTCATTCTAAGAATGAGATGATGAACCAATACACAACCTAAACATCGTGACCCGATCATGTCGAAGTTCAAGTTATGATGATTAGAAATGGATCCTCGTAGACTATTCCTTAGACCGTGAGGCTATATCAATCACTGTCTCCCGAGAGTGCTTAGATAGCATCAAACGTCACTTGGTAATACAGTGACAACAAAGGTGTGTTCAGGTATTCGGAGGAACCGTAGAGGCAATATATGCCAAGAGCGGGATTTGTCCGTCCACGTGACAGAAAGATACTCAAGGGCCCACTCGGAGAAGTTATATCCAATAGCTATGAAGTGTGTGATTTGATCACGGGGATATCACTTATCGAACGAGTCAAGTAGCATTGTTCGGTAACAAGATCGAACACGACATGGTGATGTCATTAATCAGATCTCGGCAACACGAGTGTCGAGAGACAAAGGTAATCAGACATGATTGTCCCGGTTCAAACAACGAAAGATCTTCGTGGAATGCACATGGGTCACATGGCCATCCAGGCACATCTATCAATCATTGGTCCGGGAGTGTCTCGACCATGTCTGGAGTGTTCCCGAACCGTGGGGTATCACGCTTAAGGGCTTGATGATGCTTAGAGAGTGTTTATAGGATCAGTAGAATCACCGAAGAATAGAAAAGACAAAACTAGAAGGGTTTCGTTAAGTTTGGAGGATGTCCGGAGTGGAGGTGGAAGGTGTTCCATAGCCGTGGAGATTGAATAATATGTGAATGAATGTTAGATATTGATTTAATCATTTATTCATAATTATTTAATAAAAGATAAAATCAATTTAAAGGTCAAAAGGCTTAATGGGCCAATTCCGGAGGGAAGAGGGCCCATTAGGGAAAGGCAAGAGGAGAAAGGGGCCAAGGGGGTGGTTGGCGCCCTAGTGGGCCAGCCCCCCGTGTGGGGCCCATGGGGGTGGCCGGAGGCGCCTTCCCCTCCCCCTCTCCTCTCCTTTAGTCCCACCCCGGGACTTTGAGGGAGGTAGTACCTCCCCTTCACCTATATATATAGTGGGGGTATTTGGCCAGATAAATACACACAATATCCAATAAAAGGTTTCTCACTTTTGGGGAGACCTCCAATTGATATTCTCTCTCTCTCTCTCTATATATATATATATATATATATATATCTCGTGACCGTGGTCCCAAGTTCGGACTGCGCAAACGAGTGGCATCTTCACCGCGGAGCGCCGTTGCATTGCGGGATTCGGATCCAGGAGCTCTACTTCCGCAACTGCTAATGGATTGGGGAAGCGGGAGTCATCGTCAGGCACCGAACGTGTGTAACTCCCCGCGAGGTTCACACTTGAGGCACTCAAGTCGTGGAGCCGCATGAGCCCAAGGACTACATCAACCACGCTGTCCTGAGCGCTGACAACGCTTTTCGTTCTTCAAGGGTAAGTTCGCGAAAAGCTCCTCCCGTTACTGCATTACTAATAGATAGGTCCTGGCAACATCAGGGGTTCAGGGGCATAGGGTAAAAATTATTGTTTTCATACACGGAACCCCTACATAAGGCTACTTAGCCAAACAATATACCTCCTGGTATTCTCCAATAAATAAAGCTAAGTGTCTCAACTGTGTGTTTTATTATGTTTTCTTTCTATGCATTTTGCACTCGGGGGCTGCGCCTCCCTGACGACCTCGTCACACCTACAACTAAACATCGCTATTGCCCATGTAGCTGATTTTGCTTACAATCGAACCGTTGAAAACTCCAGCCCAGTTGCAGCCCAATTTATAGGCTGGTAAGGTGCTGAGATCTAGAAGCATCAGGCTAATGAAAAGGCATCGCATAATCACACTAGAACATACACAAGCTAACAAGTTAAAAAAATTACAAGGGCCACAAATTCCCAATCGAAACTATATTGGCTTTACAAGACTTATATGTCCTATGTAGTCTAGAAAATACTCTACTGATGTTGAAGGAGGATGTTGGTTCGCTCATCGAATAAATGAAAGATGTTCTCCGCTAGCTGGGTGACTTCCCTGTAGTGTGGAACCATGTTCCACACGATACCATCTGGAGGTGCCGGCGGTCCTTCAACAACAGCATCCAGGCCCACATCTGTACGTTGCAAATGCACAAATGCCAAAGCCTTTGCACCCATGACAAGTTGCAGGTGCACGCACTCGCGTATAGCACTGACATCATAGAACTTCCATAGCAATGCTACAAACTTGCAGGGACCGTGTCCAGAGGGAACATCGTGCTGAAAATATGCTTAAAGGACGACTGCGCTTTCTTCAAGAAGTGTATCACCTACACAACACGATCCTGCAATATCGCTAGCATGGTCCCCCGATTCCGATCGGTCCAGAAGAACCCTCCTGCTTCTAGCTTCGCCTGAGTTAGGCAATTCAGTCGCATGCTAATGTGTTCCTTCTCTTCCTGCAGAATGAGATTCACAACTACACATACAAGATGAGACACGTCAGTCGACATCGTAACAAGCCAAAAGAAATACCAATCAGTCGACATCATAGTTGTTCGCTGATCCGAGAAACCTCGCCAAGAAGATACTTCTCTTGCTCAACAGCTTTCTCCACCTTCGACTTCCATACATCAGCATTGCCGTGGAAGATCATCACGTTTCTCTCCAACTCCTTCACGCGGTCGCGCAGGCGAGGAAGCTGAGCTAACTCGTCCACCCTCGAGTGTGGCAGAGCTAAGGATGCGTACGAAGACGACACGTCCTGCGCACCACTCACAAACCCCTAGCCAAGCAAACAATCGAAGGATAAGCACTACCGATCAAGGAAGGCAAGTTCAAAGAAACAAGAGAAGCATCAAGCAACCAATATATACATAGGACTTCAATGGTTCTTAATGGGTCACACCCACAAAAGTACTCAACGATACCACGAGATCCTAGCATGACTATACAACAAAAGAACAAGAAAGAGCACAACCAGGCCTATGTAGCAGCATCCGCGAGCTTCGCAGACTCTGTGGCATCCCCTGATGTAGTGACCTTTGCAGCAACAACCCCCGACACCATGGCCTTTGCCGTGTTTAGCCGCTTCTGCTCCGCGGAATACTTCACGAGTGTTTCAATAAGCCAAGGTCCATACTTCTTACATCGAATAGAAAAAGGCGCAAAGGCTACCTCTTCACCTTCTGCAGTCACCGACATCTTCGACGTGACCTTGCTGATGTTCAGCCCATCGCTGCAGGCCTGCGCCATGGCCAACCCAAGGGAAGCACCCGCTCCTTTCTGCATCTAATTGTAGTCTGCAGGAACCTGATGAGTGCATATTTGCATCATGTTTTATATTATTATTTTGCATTACAGATGTAGGATCTTGGTATTTTATGGCGTTCGCGTGCACATTTTATGTCTGTTTTCACCAGGATCA
This sequence comes from Avena eriantha, assembly GCA_910589775.1. NCBI lineage: Eukaryota > Viridiplantae > Streptophyta > Magnoliopsida > Poales > Poaceae > Avena > Avena eriantha. Next base: position 303,650,359 of record OU342744.1, read on the forward strand.
GGACAGATGATGGATCCAATGGATGCAATTATTGAAGCAGTTGTACTGTGGATAAAAGGAGTCAAAAACAATGTTGGGAAATATTAATAATACCAGAAGAAAATAGAAGCGAACAAAGGAGACAGAGAGCGTAACAACCAACTATACGGCGGGAGAATTTCTTCCGCCCATATAGCTCCGGCCATATAGTTGGCACCGCCTCCGCCTCATCAAATAGTTTCACCCCGTGCAATTGGTTTAAGGAGACGACATACAGAACACCCATAAATCGCCGAAACCTCACCCCCGGAAGGCAGAGGGAGGGGGAACTCATCCACAAGGGATCCATCTTCTCACTGCGCAGATCCAGGAGGCTAAGGCATCGATCTTCATCATCCACCACTGCATCACCACCATCTCCATCCATCCCATCTACATCTTGTCTAGATCTTGTTGTAATTCTTATACTCGTTGTGGATTTATACAAGTACTATTCATCTATGATTGTTTTCATTACCATTGCCATGATGTTGATTGCCTCCATGTCTGAGTAGATCATTAGTTCTTGGGGATATGGAGAAACCCTAGTATGAGATTGAAATAAGATAAAGTCTATTATGATATTCATCGCTGTGACCATGTGGTAGATTTTCTACATCTGGATGTTGAGAGAAGTCGACCTCTCAACATTTTCCTCTCATGGGGACTCGATGGAGGAAACTAGTTGTTGGTACACTACAAGAAAAGTTGGCTTTTACAACAGACAATTTTCGTGGTTGAAGGCCCGTTTTTCGTGGCTAAAAAGTCTTCTGCGACGGATGCCTATCGTGGTAAAAGCCCCATCACAAAAGAATCTACCACGGTTTTTTTCTTGACCGTGGGGGATTGCACCCTTTAGCCACGGAAACTTGTTCCGTTGTAGATCTGTTCACCAGCCGCGTTGACTGCTGAATTCATACAAAATGCCATGTGGCAAACACCGTTAATGACCAGTTACCACCATTAACAGCCACAGAAACCATGGTAGAAGCCAGGCCCAGCCAAGGCCTACTCACAATTAAGTGGGCCGGCCCATCAAGAGAGCCCAATAATATTACGACCCTTTACTGTTTCGTATGACACTGTTTGAAATGCGCCCACTATTGTAGACATCCGCGGCCTGTGAACTTTTAGGCCCGACACTGTTTCAGCCTACAGAAGGCCCACCTTGGTCCAATACTGTGCGACCCATTTACAACCTGGGCCTAGTCTGTCCATTACTGTTAAGGCCTTCTATCGGCATGTCACTTTTCTCGCACCCATCGTGGGCCGTCACGACCCTCTACAGTTATGGCCTTTACTATTCTGGACATTCACTGTTCCGGCCTTATACTATTCAGTCCCATAAATGGGCTGAAGATTCTGGCATGTTAAAGTTCTGGCCTTGTTACTGTTTCCGGTCGGTTACTGTTCTAGCCTTTCACTATTCCAGCGTTTCACTGTTGCGGCCTTTCACTGTTCCGGCCTTTCACTGTTCTAGCCTTTCACTGTTCCGGCCTTTATTTTTCGGCCTTTCAGTGTTCCGGCCTTTAACTATTCCGGCCTTTACTCGGTGTAGGCCCGTCACTGTTGATTGGTGGCCCATCAAGGACTGATAAAACATTGTGGGCCTGCTACTGTTTAAGCCTATCTAACTTAGATCCATTGCCAGGACATAAACATGGATAAACAAAGAACACAAGTTATCTAAAATGCTAAATAAATTCTGGAACTATCGAAAAAAACTTATAACTGGAAAATTAGTAAATTATTACAATCCTAAAAAATTCCGTAGCTCGTAAAGCATCATCGGAGTACAACACAGCTGATAAACAATATAATCTTAGTTTAAAAAATGTTCCTTTTAGGGAGCTCGCGCCGCCTCACATGTAACAACGGGATTACCACAAGACTTGTTAAGGATATTATTAAGTAGATTCTCCGTCAAAGCTTGCATATTTCTTAACTCAGATAATTCCTTCCTTGCTATGGAGACTACTGCATCTGTTCTGTTGGCTTCCTGTCCAACTACATCAAGTGCATCTTGGAGTGCAGCACCAAAAACTCTTTCTGCTGGAATGTATGGAGCAGTCGAGATTGTGTACCTACGTGAGCAATACACACTGTCACTGTTGCTCTGTCCAAAGAGATCTACACTTGAGGTAGTTGTTTTCTGTTCTTCCTTCATATTTATATTTGCAACCTAAAACAAAAAGAAGCGTCATATAACATAATGACCAAGGAAAACAAAAACCAATGAATTTCAAATAAGTCCTTTTGCTAAAAGGAAGAAAGCAATTAGTAACGGCAGGGCATCATACATCTCTTTCTTCTAGAATAACTGGAACAATTGACTTCATAGAGGAATGACATAGTGTGCAACTGTCACTTCTGCCCTGTGAAATGACTTCTCTACTTGATGAAGGATGAAACTAAGATAAAAGAAGTTACAACATCATATAAAGAAACAAAGCTACCATGTTCATTCTCAAAGATTTTCAAAATATTATTTGGTCTGTTATAGCGATGTAAGCACTCAACACAAGGACCTCATGCAGACGGGTGCCTCTAATAGAATAGAAAAGTCATTTTAGAGAAATGGTCAAACAATCTATTGAACAGTTAGAATGTTTAATTTTTTTGATTGTCTGTCCAAAGACAAAGTGTCCTATCATCTGCCTCGTATTAAAATAGCCATACACGTGTAGATACCAGAGTGAGATTTGAAGTACGCGGTTCTTTATATTGGATTATATTGCATTTCTAGCCTTGTTATAATCACCCTAGTGCCTCCAACAAAAATAACAACTCAACTAGAGTCAATGGCATGACACCAAGGGACTTAAACCTTAAAAAAAGGGGGGCCTCCTTATAGTAGCTCTATGTAAAGTCTCAAGGTTGCTGATCTGGTTATAGATATGTTCATCGACGATGTCTGCTACATCAAGTAATTGGACTGGTGGTCTCCATAATTCAGTGTCGGTCCTCTGCATAATGGTGCAACAAATAGTGAACACAAAAAGGTTCTAGTATCACAAATGTTAGCATGAAGTGATATAAAAGCAATAGATTCTTACGAGATTATAAGGGCCATTCATTCTACAATTTCTAGTGTAAACTGCACCTGTTCAATGCGTAACAACAACAAATGGTTAGGAATAGTGGGGGTAAGCAGAAGCAAATGAACAAACATCTTAGTGGAAGCAGCATAACTAGTGTAAACGCGTATTGCATACATAGGACAAAAGCATCAAGCAAGAAATAACAATTAGTTCCATAGCCTATGCCAAGCTAGAGACAAATAATAAACGCATCACATATGGGCACTTACTAAAGTAGATAATGGAAAAAAATGTGTTAACCGTTGGCTAACTCATATTTTGCCATGAAATACAAAATCGCACTTGAATGCCTTACGGTTAAACCTGACTACAAAAAAATTATTTAGGAAGATACGGGTAACAAGTATAGTACTTGTAAGTTACTACAAAAGTAGCACCAATGCAAAATACAGTTACTGCTACATATTTATCTTACCAAACTCCAAGGAGATATGGTTAACTCGGCCACGACAACGTTTAGGCATGATGCGAATCCTGGGTGGTGCCGTCGAGGTTGTCGAGGGTGCTGCGGTTGCGGTGCTTGTGGGCGAAGGTGAAGCAGAACAAGGAATCCTCCGAGCGTTGATCGACAGTGGCGAAGAAGCATGTTCCTGGTGGTGGGAATGTGTTCGGCATGCCAGGAGAGTGGGTCGATGAAGCAGATCTCGTGAAGTGCACGGTGACGATGGTGAATCAGATCTAAGGTGCTGAAGGTAGATCTAGGGTTTTCCGCAGGGCTAGCGCAGCTGGGGGCGAGGATTGTATGTGGGTGAGGGGGGTCGGTGGTAGGGGTGTGGGGTATAGAGGTACTGAATGGGGAAATTACGATTCAAGCCCAAACGAACCAACTTCACTAGGGGTAGAAGGGGCATTCCAAGATGTTTGAAACATTGGATAGCGGGAGATTTCCCTGCTCGACTAAATTCATACTTATGTATAGTCCAAGTAGTAGTAAATTGGTAAGCCGTACTCCCTGGAATCAAAGGCTGACGGGCACATCGGTGATCATCCATGGCCCATACTGCCCCAGTTCAGAAATTAAGGGCCCATTTGGCCATTTGGCATCTAAATATTGATCATCCATGGCCCAGATTGGCTCGGTTCAGATATTAAGGACGAGTTTGGCATAAAAGTATTTTTAAATTATTTAGAAAACATTTTGATTTCTGAATAAACTAAACTATTGAATACCTTTTAGTGTTTTCTTCCAACAAAAAATAGGGGTTTAAACTGAAGTATTCTCCAAAACTATGTTTTTTAAAATAATTGAGAAAGAGGTCAAACCCCTTTTTGAAGAAACTGAGAAGAGAGAAAACTGAAGTATTACTTTGGCAGGCACTAAAATACTATGGCATTGATATATTTCCGTATTATATCTATTCATGAACGATGATGCGTATGAAGATGTTGTCACCAAGACAGGTAGTGAGCACAAAAATTATGATTAAATCCCTAACCAACTCGACTGGATTTGTTTATCCATAGTCTAACTAATAATAGTAGAATGGTAGGCCGGTGGTATGGGGAATCGAGTGTAATAATAAAGCGCCCTGAGCTTTAAAAAAATAAAGCGCCCTTTATCGATAACTTTTCAATCACTATGGTTGGTAGTGTTCATACTTCTATTCTAAAAAAATATATGGGAACCCACTATTTCGCTAACGTGAATAATCTATCCCGTTAAGTCATGGGTACGGGCACGAGTAGATATACCCATACCTTACCTATTTAAACTAACATAGTAGTAAAACTTACCTGTAGACTTACAACCTATGGGGCCAAGAAACCTAGGGAAGAGTATGATACTGTGGCTTCTAAACTTCGATATTTTTCATGGGTACGGACATAGGTAAAGTTTTATACCCGCGAGGACGGGTATGGGTAAAATTTTCTACCCATTGACTAAACGGGAGTGGGTATGATATGTTCTACCCTACTCACACCCTACCCATTGCTAGCCTTACTTCACGCTCATTCATTAATGCGGCCACGTTTTCCTTCAGGTTTTCCGAAAGTTGTTCGGTCATGCACACATAGCATATTCTATGAAGTACAGTAGTACAACATACGTAGACCGCAATTAATTATTCGAGGTAATCACTATTGTTATTATTTAAAACGAAAAATTATTGGGCTTTGGAGCATGTCCAATAACCTTTTTGTATTAAATTGCTAAAATCTGACTCTAGGAAGAGGAGCGCGAAGGTTTATCAATGGAACACAATTTCAAATTTCCTAGCCTGCCTATAAGCATTCATTAGTGTTTTCCCTTCCTAGCAAAAATCATGTCTACTCTCCCCGTTCCGAAATATAAGACGTTTTAGCTTTGTGAAATGAATGTATCTAGACACATTTTAATGTAAAGGTTAACTCCGAACATCTACGAACCTACACACTAAATGGCGTCTAGATACATTCGATTCACAAAGCTAAAACGTCTTATATTTCTGAATGGAGGAAGTACATGACAATGACGTGTGGTGTCAACCACTCGGCCACCCAATAAATAAACCCCCTTTATTGATAAATTTTGAATCACTATGGCTGGGAGTGTTCAACCTTATGTTTAAAAGGAAATTTTGGGAACCCACTATTCCGCTAACGTGAATAATATAGTGCGCCTGAGCAACGAGATCAAAGCCACCCATGAGGTAAGCTCATTAAAACCAAGAAGAAATGTGGGGTTGCTAGGCCCCACAAGTAATCTGTCCTCACAACTCTTATTGTCCATTCATGCTCATTGATACATGCGTCCTTATTTTTCCTCGAGATTATCCGAAAGTTGTTCGGTCATGCACATATAGCATCATCGCCAATGTTTTTAATTATCTCTAATACTATAATGGAGCAGTTTTGAATTAGATCCATAACACCAATCCTGACTGTTGGTCTGTTAGATCCAATGGTTCAGAGCAAATGGATTCGTGTTGAAGGAGTAGTACCTAGAGCAAACTCCACCATGTTCTAGAACCATCATGTCACCCCCTTCCCTGCAAAAAAATTTCATAGCACAGTAGGTTGTATTCTCAATATGTGTAGATAATTATTATTAATATACTTAATATATGCTTTTTTTTCTCTGACAAGACTATTGGTTAATAACAACTTAATGTTCATTAAGTTACATTTCATATAGTGTATACGAGTGTGGCACGTGCCTTTTACTAGTAGGAAGTAGCGTGTGACTTCTTGAAAATCTTGCCACTATATAATGTATGAGTAACTTTGAACAATAAAAATTGAATCAAGAATGGCAAATCCCAACAATGTTAACTCTTGGATATTTTTTTCCATTCTAGCACGCATGAGATTCTATCTATAGTCCTTAGCAAAATGAACGCTATGCAAAAACCACAAAGATTCTAATGATATGTTATACATTTAATTATCTTATCATACCCAGTATATAGTGTACGAATAACTTTGAACTTTAACCATTGGATGAAGATTGGAAATTCCAACATTGCTTACCGATGGATTTTCCTTCCACTCTAACATTAGAAGATTATATTGATATAGTCTTTAGCACAATGAATGCTATGCATAAACCTCAAAACACACTTTCCATCATTATAGAATCTATATATCATTTATCTAGAGCATGTCGGGAATTATGTACCTACTAATAGGTTGATTTCTAAATGATACAACTTACAAGAACCAAAAATACACCAGATACTTTATGGATGTGGCTCAAAATTATAATTAGTTTTTGAGCTTTACCTATTATTAATTTAGATAAAAATTATATTTTAGTACTATATTATATAATTAACTATGAAACGTTTCCCAAAAAAATAAGAAACATTCAATGACTGGTTATGTATTATGTACAACGATTACAGAAAATGTCTGTATTTTGCACAGAAAAGGTCTATGATTGTTGTTATGTGCAAAAACGTCCCAACATGTGGTGGTACTTGCAATATCCTTGCTGCTAATGCTCTCAGGGCGAAGGAGTGACAAACGTTCGATCATGGTTCAATGATGGAAGGGAACTTTTGTAAAAAAGGATTTAAGGGAGTATAAAAAAACGATAGAAGGGAACTGCCAGGCTGCTCCTACGACACATGGCAACTCCTAGATGTCCTGAGCAAGCCTTTTTAAGGGGCCATCAACAATGACCACCTCTCCCATCCAGGCACGATGCACACAGCGAAGAACTCTCTCTGTCTCTCCTTATCCCTTTAGGCCGGCCAAGCCACCACACACACAAAAATGCCGCGTAACTGCTCCGATCAGTGCACCTCCATTGACGAGTCCAATGCACATGCGAACGGGGATATCAGTCCCTACCATGGTGATGGCGAGGAGTCCGTTGACGGGCCGTACTATTCCGACACACCAGAAGGTAATTTTTCCAATGAGGACCCTGCTTACCGTCATCTAATGGAGGGGACGCCGCCGGCAGAGAGCAAAGAGGAGGTGGAGGAGGAGGAGAAGGATCCTTTGTCTTTCATCTATGAAGGAGACGTCGCCTTCAAGAAGAGTTCTGTCGATCCATCCTCCATCGGCAAGAAGAAGAGGGAGCACGAGCAGGAGGATCAGGGGTCGGAAGATTTATGGCCATTTCTCGACTTCGTCTCCAAGAAGAGTGCACTCGATCCCGCCTTCATCCGCAATGAGAAGAGGAAGGAGAAGTAGGCGGGAGGCTTGAAGAATAAGAAAACGGTGAGTGTTGGGGGATGCCACGGGAAGCGAAAGGACGACGCCAGCACGAAGGTGACAGCGGAAGGATCTAGGTCCAAGAAGACGAAGGAGTCTTAGGATTAATTTTGTTTAATTTCACGTCTACTTCCTTTCTATAATAATGTTCGGAGATTGAATATTAGTATTATCAAGTGCAAATTGGAACGGTGTTCATGATCTAGTACTAGCATAAGTACTCCGTTTGTCATTTCATCTTCCATTGCGACACAATAAAACCTCTTGTATTACCGAGGAAGGTGAAATTACTTCCTCCCCTTAATTTCTGCATGCGTTCGAGGAAAGAAGGGTGCCAATACAGAGAAACCAACGTTAATTACTCACGTGAATCCAGGTAATTAATACTGAAAGGAAGAAGCCTAGGAACCCGCATGTATTCTTTAATTACCAATATCAATCATTATAAGTGAAATACGGATTAGTAGTAAATATCAAAGTCCATGGATAAAAAATAACCTTTGTATAGTCCACGTAAATCATCTCCTTGCGCGGCATTTCCAAGGCATTGATTTGAAATTATTTAATGTTACATTGATTTGAAAACTCAACTGCGCCCAACGTGCCACGTGTTCTCGCCTATCCCCTAGCCGTCACAACGGCACATCAAAAAGGCTACATCGCCTGCAAAATCAAGCAAGCACGAAACATCGGTCTATATACGCCAAAAGAATCCAACAGACACGCAAACATCAGAATCATAGCCCTAGGTAGCCTCGGTCCCATCGATGCTCACCAGCAAGGCACCTGCGAATACATCAACATTAAGGTGCACCTCAAGCTTGTGGATTGCCCACAAGAAATAGAAAATTGATTTTCCCTCTCTCCTCTCTCTTACATTTTATATTTTGAAAATTGTGAGGCTCTTTGTGTTGCTTTTTATAATTTGAAATTTGTGAGGTTGTTTATGATTCTGTTTTGCTCTCTAGAATTGTTTTCAAAACACAGTCAAATTTCGAGGCATGCATATTCTTAGCAAGAAGTTGAATCTTGCCAAACTCTCACTCATTTTTGATACATTGACTGCCTGGTGGGTCCACTGAACATATTTTCGCAAGGTGTGCAGTTAATTTTGAAACACAGCCAAAATTTTGAAACATGGCGAGTCATAGCCTCTTTGATTGTTTTGAAAACACGGTCAAATTTCTAGGCATGCATATTCTTAGCAATAAGTTGAATCATTCCAAACTCTCACTTGTTCTTGATACATTGACTGCCTGGTGGGTCTAGTGAACAGATTTTCGCAAGGTGTGAAGTTAATTTCGAAACACACACACAATTTCAAAATGCGGCGAGCCATACCCACTTTGATTGTTTTCAAAACACAGTCAAATTTCTAGGCATGCATATTCTTAGTAATAAGTTGAATCATTCCAAACTCTCACTCGTTCTTGATACATTGACTGCCTGGTAGGTCCACTGAACAGATTATCGCAAGGTGTGAAGTTAATTTCGAAACACAACCAAACTTTCAAAAAACGGTGCGTCATAGTCTCTTTGAATATTTTCAAAACACGGTCAAATTTCTAGGCATGCATATTCTTAGCAAGAAGTTGAGTCTTCCCAAACTCTCACTCCTTGATACATTGACTGCCTGGTGGGTCCACTAAACAAATTTTTGCAAGGTGTGAAGTTAATTTCGAAACACAGCCAAAATTTTGAAACACGGTGAGTCATGGCCACTTTGATTGTTTTCAAAACACGATCAGATTTCTAGGCATGCATATTCTTAGCAATAAGTTGGATCATTCCAAACTCTCAGTCGTTCTTGATACATTGACTGCCTGGAGGGTCCAGTGAATAGATTTTCACAAGGTGTGGAGTTAATTTCGAAACGCACATAAAATTCAAAACGCGGTGAGCCATAGCCACTTTGATTGTTTTCAAAACACGGTCAAATTTCTAGGCATGCATATTCTTAGCAATAAGTTGAATCTTTCTAAACTCTCACTCGTTCTCAATACATTGACTGCGACCTGGTGGGTCTAGTGAACATATTTTCGCAAGGTTTGAAGTTAATTTCGAAATGCACACAAATTTTCAAAACGCGGTGAGCCATAGCTACTTTGATTGTTTTCAAAACACGGGGAAATTTCTAGGCATGCATATTCTTAGCAATAAGTTGAATCATTCCAAACTCTCACTCGTTCTCGATACATTGACTACCTGGTAGGTCCACTGAACAGATTATCGCAAGGTGTGAAGTTAATTTCGAAACACAGCCAAACTTTCAAAACACGGTGAGTCATAGTCTCTTTGATTGTTTTCAAAACATGGTCAAACTTTTGAGGCATGCATATTCTTAGCAAGAAGTTGAATCTTGCCAAACAACTCTCACTCATTCTCGATATGTTGACTGCCTGGTGGGTCCACTAAAAATATTATCGCAAGGTGTGAAGTTAATTATGAAACATAGCCAAAATTTCAAAACACGGCGAGTCATAGTCTATTTGTTTGTTTTCAAAGCACGATCAAATTTCTATGCATGCATATTCTTAGCAAGAAGTTGAATCTTTCCAAACTCTCACTCATCTCCATACATTGACTGCCTGGTGATGGGTCCAATGAATAGATTTTCGCAAGGTGTGAAGTTAATTTCGAAACACAGCCAAAATTTCGAAACACGGTGAGTCATAGCATCTTTGATTGTTTTCAAAACACGGTCAAATTTCTAGGCATGCATATTCTTAGCAATAAGTTGAATCATTCCAAACTCTCACTTGTTCTCGATACATTGACTTCCTAGTGGGTCTAGTGAACAGATTTTCGCAAGGTGTGAAGTTAATTTCAAAATGCACGCAAAATTTCAAAACACGGTGAGCCATAGTCTCTTTGGTTGTTTTTGAAATACGGTCAAATTTCTAGGCATGCATATTCTTAGCAAGAAGTTGAATCTTTCCAAACTTTCACTCATCTCGATACATTGACTTCCTCGTAATGGGCCCAGTGAATAGATTTTTGCAAGATATGGAGTTAATTTTGAAATGCACGCAAAATTTCAAAACGCGGTGAGCCATAGCCACTTTGATTGTTTTCAAAACACGGTCAAATTTCTAGGCATGCATATTCTTAGCAATAAGTTGAATCTTTCCAAACTCTCACTCGTTCTCGATACAATGACTACGGCCTGGTGGGTCTAGTGAACAGATTTTTGCAAGGTGTGAAGTTAATTTCGAAACGCATGCAAAATTTCAAAACACGGTGAGCCATAGCCTATTGGATTGTTTTCAAAACACATTCAATCGTTTGAGGCATGCATATTCTTAGCAAGAAGTTGAATCTTTCCAAACAACTCTTACTCGTTCTCGATACATTGACTGCCTAGTGGGTCCACTGAAAAGATTATCGCAAGGGGTGAAGTTCATTTCGAAACACCACCAAAATTTCAAAACACGGAGAGTCATGGTCTCTTTGTTTGTTTTCAAAACATGGTCAAATTTTTAGGCATGCATATTCTTAGCAAGAATTTGAATCTTGCCAAACTCTCTGTCAACACCCGGATTTTTAATCCCAGATGCCTGTTATGCCATACATCGCAATCCCAGGTTTATCATTTTTGCAAGACATAACATATTGGATATCGCGGTACATCATACATTACAAACCATAATAAGGTCTTACACAAATAAGGGATCTCATGATCCAGTCTTAATACAAATCAAGAAGTGGAAAGAAACGTAGTAGGGGCTCCATCTTTAGAGTCACAGGCAATGCTGACGATGAGAGATGATCCTAGTTGTCATAGACATCATGCTGTCCATCATCCTAATAGTCCTCCTCATAGTATGGCCACGGGAATAGCCAGGGACAAAAGCCATGAGTACTCTTTAAGTACTCACAAACTATCACTAAAAAGTAAGGTAGTTCTAGTAGGAACCTTAAGCTCTAGGTTTATTTGCAAAAAGCCAGATTTATCTAAACTGAGTTTAGAAGTAAAGAAAACTAAATTAATGTTCTAAATCACTTAAGTGGGAACCTAGTTTTCATATTCACAACCCTGTTGTGGTCAAGTCAAAATCATAGTTCACTTCACAAGTCATTTTGAAAACATCTGACGATGGAACAATATGGCCACTCCAACTATCCATGACCGCGAACGCGACTATTCGAATAGTTTGACACTCTGCAGAGGTGGTAAACTTTCACCACAAATTCAATACATCTGTCAGGGATAACCCTGAATCATCATACTTAGTATGCAGATAATCAATCATACCTTTCAATTACACACTCTAGTATAGGCACCTCCCCTATGATCTTGGCCTCCCAGCCATGGCCATCTGCCATCCTCGACACTGCATAGGTGAACACTTTACACTCACGAGGTAGCCTCAGCTCAAACCTCTTCCACGAGGGAACCCATACTAAGGCATATAAACTTCCGGCTAAGCCCTACCCAATTCAGGTATTGTGGATGTACGGTAAAATTGGAATGGTATCAGATCCGAACCCAACCATCAGTTTTTATAAAAGGGCTAAGGCTCATGCCTCAACATTTTCCTCATCAAATTCATTTGTGTTTCTCAACACATTTCAAAACATTTCAATAGAATGAAGCATCATTCCAAGGTTTTCATAATCATTTTCACCAAGTATTCCCATCTAAAGTGATCCACTTTTATTCTTAGCACTAGCCACTAAAGTTAAGAGTGTTCACTAATGAGGGGTGCTAATCTTCAATCTCATGCCATAGAATGACATTTAATTATATGCCTAGTTTTATACTCTTTATGCTATATATATTATTTTTCCAATACTCACAAAGCACTAACTAAAAGTAAAGAACTTTGATAAAGTAAAAGAGTAAAGCTTACAAGTAAAACTTGGGATTGGTATAATCAAAGGTATATAACCAAAGCATGCCTAATGCATCTTGCTTGGGTTAAGAACTTGCAAGTGTTAGCTTGCATAGTTAACTTGTCTAATTCTAGCTTGCCAATAATAGCTTGCCTTGAGTAGAGCAGTGGTTGAAGTTTTCCTATTCTTCTTCCTGGTAGAACTCCTCCTCCTCGTATCCAGGGTCGGTACTATCGTCTATAAATAAATACGGGGTACACAATAACCAAACAATACTTAAATAATTCTATTTAGCACACTAAGGCTCACACTTGATGATCTAGCATTATCATAATCATCACATGAAATAAAGACTTAGTTTTTATTTATCTTATTTGAGAAAAGTAATTTCTACTCATTGAAATTAATGAAGATTTAATATTCTCCAATTAAAATATGGGATCATGTTGACACATGTCATCACCACATATTCTAATACACGGGAATGTGATTTAAAGTATTGGTCATATTTTATTAAGTTTAAGATTATCATTTTCTAGAATTAAAATGACTAGAAATGCCCTATAAGCATTATTTTGGTACTAGTCCAATGTACTTCATGCAAACCTAAATGTTTTTACATATTCAGATAGATGTTGTCAAATGTGATTTTTGAGAGTTGGAATCAACTGAAAAGCTATTATGGTTGATTTTTGAAAAATGTTTGAATATAGAAAAGTATCTGTCTTGTTATTTTCATTATATATTATCTCTAACTCCAAATGATTTAAATCCAACGCGCGTTGATAGATAATTTAATTACCTTTCTAACAAAATTCGAATCATGCAATTTGATTTAGTGAAACTCTCTGAATTGATTTTTGAATCTATGTACAGAAACTGGTTTAAACTAAATTAGAAAATCCTTATTTGAATTTTTGGGCTACACGCGGGAAAGTAAACGGGCCGGCCCAATGATACATTGCAAATGTATCTATAATTTTTGATGTTCCATGCTTGGTTTTATCCACTTTCTTGTGTTTTGTTCCAACTTTGGAGTACTTTTCATATGATTTCTTGGACTAACCTATTAACAAGAGACACAGTGCCAGCTGCCTATTTTCTGCTGTTTTTGGTTCCAGGAAAGTCAGAAAAGGAATATTCTCGGAATTGGACGGGACAAAAGCCAAAGTTCCTGTTTTTCGGAAGTGATCAAGTGCCAGAATACGAGACGGAGAAGGGCCAGGGAGCCACCACACCACCTGGCCGCGCGACCAGGCCTGGCCCGCGCCAGGGGGTGGTGTGACCGCTCCCGGCACCCCCTCGGCCTCTCCTTCCGCCTATATATTGCCCTCGGGACGAAAACCCTAATTACGCGATCAAAAATCCACGAAAGAGTCTGTAGCCGCCGTCATCTCCATCCCTAGATCAGGAGGGATCTAAAGCTCTTCTCGGCACCCTGTCGGAGAGGAGAATTTACCCTGGAGGCCTTCTTCATCACCATGCAAGCCTCCGGTGTGATGTGTGAGTAGTTCATCCTTGGACTACGGATCCATGTAGTAGCTAGATGGCTGGTTCTCCTCCTTTGTGCTTTCATGTTTAGATCTTGTGAGCTCCGTTCATGATCAAGATCATCTATTTGTAATTCTGCATGTTGTGTTTGCGGGGATCCGATGGATATTGAGATGCTATTTCAGATTGATTATTGATTCTATCATGTCTTTGTTATTTGAGATCTTGCATGCTTTCCGTTGTTAGTAGATATCTTGGCCAAGTAGATGCTAGCAACTCCAAGAGTTAGTATTTATGCTCGATAGTGGGTTCATGCCTCTGGTAATCTGGGGAAGTGACAGAAATCTCTAAGGTACTAGATGTGTTGTTGCTACTAGGGAGAAAACGACAATCTTTTGTTCATAGAACAATCATATTGTTTACTTTACACGCAGTTCGTAAAGCAATAATCTGTTGCTTGCAACTTAATACTAGAGGGGGTTCGGATGATAACCTGAAGGTGGATTATTAGTCATAGATGCAGTTGGATGGCGGTCTATGTATAATGTTGTAATGCCCAATCAAGTCTCAAAGGAGTCAAGATGATTAGTATATACATGTATTGCTTTCTCGGTGTTTGTCAATTGCCCCGCTGTAATTTGTTCACCCAGCATGTTATCTATCTTAAGGAGAGCCACCTCTAGTGAACTATGGATCCCGGTCCTTTTTCTTTACATACAATCTACAAACTGTTTACTATTTTGTGTTTACTTTCTGCAAGCTTTTACTTCTTTCCATTCGATACGTTTAATCCTTTGTTTTCTACAAAACACGGTGAGATTGACAACCTCATCGCAAGTTGGGGACAAAGTTCTGTGGTTGTGTTGTGCAGGTCTCCACGTTGCTACTAGCACCGGTAGTGCGCCCTGCCAAAGCTTAGCTAGTAACACCTTTGAGGTGTTTCCTTGCTCCTACTAGTTCGATTAAACCTTGGTTTCATAACTAAGGGAAACTTGCTGCTGTGCTCATCATACCTTCCTCTTGGGGTTCCCAACGAGCTCTACATCAACACCGCCATCAAGCAATTTTCTGGGCGCCGTGCATTGAGCCATCAAGCGATTTTCTGGCGCCGTTGCCGGGGAGTCAAGGACATCTTCACAAGGGGAGTGCCTCATAACCAATCTATTTACTTTGTTGTTTTTGTTTTGCTTAGTTTCTTTTTTTCTTTGTTTGCTTGTTTTCTTTATTCAAAAACACACAAAAATTAAGTCTCCTTCAGTAGTCACCTCTCCCTTAGCTCACCATGTTGATCCCTACATTCATCCTGAAAGACCTTCCAATTGGTAGTGGTTCTATAATTGGGAAAGATAACATTGAAGAATTCTTTAATCATGTTAGTAAGCATGAAGATACTGAGGATAGGTCCCTTGTAGAACTTGCTCCAAACTATGAGATTGCTACAACTTCTTTAATTCACATGTTAGAAGCTAGGTTTGTTAACCTCAACCCCTTAATGCAAGTAATGTTTCTTAAGCTTAAAGAAATTGAGGACCCTGAAAAGAGGGAATTTATTCAAGAAACTTTGTTTAAGGAGTTCTATAATGTTGCCAAGAAAGCTAGAAAAGTTTTTGAATGTTTCAATATGCTAGGCTCATGTGTAGATGTTGTTGGTACACAAGAAAATATGAACAAAACCGAACCTAATGGGGAGGAACCTAAGATACCAATACCCTTTAAACTAGTAGCAATACATGATGCCATAGAAAAGAATCTTGATTGGATTGTTCCTGCAAACCCTTTTGATGAGAATAGTGAACCTAAGAGCATTGAGAGAGGATCCTCTAGAACTTACTTGGATTATATACCTTACCTTGTTGAAAATATTTCTGGTATTGATCTTAAAGTTTCTTCATTTGAGAACACTTGATTCTTTCTTTGCTTCTTATGCCTAACTTAAAGGCGTTAAAGAAAAGTACTTATTGGGAGATAAACCAAAAGTTTTAGATGAGTCTTAGAAGTTATTACCTCTGTAATAACATCTCCTTATCCTTTTTATTTGCTTTTTGTGCCAAGAGTAACCTCTAATGAGAGAGAAGTAATGATTGGGAAAATTGCTGTCCAGAAACAGATTTCTGTGCTTCACCGTAAACATTCGTGAGAGAGCTATGTATGTCGGATTGAGCTGTAATTTTTTGTGATTCTGCCCCAGGTTGTTATATTACTTTCGTTAGTTCAACACTGTTTGATTTGAGTAACATAAGGTCTTCGAAAAAATTCGTCTTTACCGGCTGGTCTGTTTTGATAGATTTCTGCCATTTTCTGCATTTGCTTCTTGTTAGTTCCTTCTTGAGTTCTTTTGGGGAATTGAGCTTTTTTAGGGAAGTGCTACAGTATATAGTATTCTAATGGATGTTTATTTGGTGTTAGAACTGAACCTTAAGACCTTTTATCTTGAATGCACTAATGTTGCTAATAAAGATTGTGTGAAGTTTTGTATGAAGGAACAATTTCAGGTGTATGGAAGGAATGAGTAATGAGATGAAGGATGGAATAAATCTCAATCTTGGGGATTCCACGCGTGTCACCCCAAGAAATATCCAAGAAGTACAAGCATCAAAGCTTGGGGATGCCCAAGGCACCCCCTTCTTCATCAATAAAAATCCTAGGTTTCTTCCAAACGCTTCATTTTTATTGTTTCATGCATAGTTGTGTTTTTCTTGGAGCGTCTTCTTTTTCGTTTTCGTTTTGGTTTTTTGTTTGATTTTTTTTCTTAGTTTTCTGAATAAATTGGTTGGGCCCCCTCTTTCATACATTGGTTTGCAAATAGTTTGGTTTGGTTTGGAAAAGAGTAGGAAAGTTCATGCTTATGTGGTAAAAAGAGCTCGTTTTTGGCTGTGGCCTATGCTTTGTCATGCCATGCTTGATATTGTTTTGGCTTTATGCTTAGCATTCTTTGTTGTAGCATGACTTGTTAAAAACAATTGAGATTGCTTAATGTTTCTTGGATGAATAATGCGGTGTTTTAGCATATTAAAGCATAGTATAGTGGTATTCTCCTTTGATGCTTTATTTGGGTTGACTTGGCACATGCTCACACCATGTTTTGACTATCTCAAGTCACCATAGCCTTTATGAGCCTTTAGTATTCAACTTGTAGTATCACTTTATGCTTTGATCAATGATGTTTTGTCGCTCTGCATGATTATGGCCATTGTTGCTCTCTTAGTTTGTCTCTCCCAGTCTTTTGCTAGCCTCCACAACAAAGTATGAGTTCCACTCATGCATCCAACTCCCTAAACCAAGTTATTCCAAAGAGTCCACCATACCTACCTATTAGCTTATGCTATTCCAAGTATATTCATGCTTTTGTTTACCTTCCAAATTAAACTTGTTATGATAAAACTAGTGATTAAAGCTCTCACGAACTTGATGGCACACTTTACTTTTCTTGCCCTTAATAAACTTGAACCATTGTGTCTTCTATGTTGTATATGCTTGCACTTATTTGTCGGGAATTATCAGAACCATGCTTTCATGGGGAACGCTTTCAACATTGCACTTGGTACTTGTACCTAGTTGATATCATGCTCTTTTGTGTATGGATGTCATCGGTGTGAAATGAAAGGGGAGCTTGTAAGTCCATGGAGTTATGTATATGTGTTAGAGAAATGCCTGGGACGCTGGTCTAATCCATGCCGACATGGTGGAAACCTGCAGCGTAACCATAATGAGCTGTCTATGAAGCATTCTTCTTATAAAAAAGAGTCCTATATTGAGAAAAAAGGAGAAAAGAGAAAAAAAGAGATACTATGAAAAGAGGAAAGAGAGAAAAAGCACCGTATTCCCATGGTAAATAAGAAGAATGCTGAGATGCTCGTTGTCTGCTTGCCTTGTCATTTTGATACGGGGATTCTTCTGTATCATCAGGCAAGGGGTACCCCCTTGGCGGTTCTCTATGATACGCATACTTACAATGACAAGAACTTACCGGTCACTAAACATGAGTAGCATGAGGAGCGGCCCTCGTATACAAGGGACATGAGATTTCTGACTTATACTTCGTCAAGCATGTACACCTTAGTTTGTTCACTTTAACCTTAATCACTTAAAGATGCTTATGATAGGGGCAATGAGAGCTGAAAGCTATAAGTACCATAATTTTTGGAAGCTCTTTATGAGACTTCAATCCCTACTTCCTTTTACAAAGGCTTTTCTTCCACCATTATATTGAGTCTCCACCTTCTATCTTTATGCACCTACTTTGAGAGCATAGTGGCCATTCTTAGTTCTATGTGCATTGTCCCAAGACTAGTTGATTGATGCATAACTTGTTATTGCTTGTTTTAAACTATTGTATCTAGTCACTCTTATGAACTTTGAAGGTGTCCTATGAATTTATTTTTGCTACTCTTTGAGGGACAAGCTGAATACTATTATGCTATGTTTTCTTAAAGTGAAACAAATAAACGTCTTGCAAAGCATTGTTATGCATGAATCTTTTGTTTCTGCCTTTTCTTGTTGCATCATAGTTTCTTTGCTTATTGCTAGAAATTTGTCTTTCATGCTATGATTGAAGTACTATGATCCCAGCTTTGAATGTTTTAAAAATACTTTGATCAAGTCTTTGATGGTGCATGTCACCTCAAAAATTATTCTTTCTTTTTATCACTTACCTACTCGAGGACGAGCAGGAGTTAAGCTTGGGGATGTTGATACATTGCAAATGTATCTATAATTTTTGATGTTCCATGCTTGGTTTTATCCACTTTCTTGTGTTTTGTTCCAACTTTGGGTACTTTTCATATGATTTCTTGGACTAACCTATTAACAAGAGCCACAGTGCCAGCTGCCTGTTTTCTGCTATTTTTGGTTCTAGGAAAGTCAGAAAATGAATATTCTCGGAATTGGACGGGACAAAAGCCAAAGTGCCTATTTTTCAAGAAGTGATCAAGTGCCAGAATACGAGACGGAGAAGGGCCAGGGAGCTACCACACCACCTGACCGCGCGGCCAGGCCTGACCCGCGCCAGGGGGTGGTGTGGCCGCTCCCGGCACCCCCTCGGCCTCTCCTTCCGCCTATATATTGCCCTCGGGACGAAAACCCTAAGTACCAGATCAAAAATCCATGAAAGAGTCTGTAGCCGCTGTCATCTCCATCCCTAGATCGGGAGGGATCTGAAGCTCTTCCCGGCACCCTGCCGGGGAGGGGAATTTACCCTGGATACCTTCTTCATCACCATGCAAGCCTCCGGTGTGATGCGTGAGTAGTTCATCCTTGGACTACGGATCCATGTAGTAGCTAGATGGCTGGTTCTCCTCCTTTGTGCTTTCATGTTTAGATCTTGTAAGATCCGTTCATGATCAAGATCATCTATTTGTAATTCTGCATGTTGTGTTTGTGTGGATCCGATGGATATTGAGATGCTATTTTAGATTGATTATTGATTCTATCATGTCTTTGTTATTTGAGATCTTGCATGCTTTCCGTTGTTAGTAGCTATCTTGGCCAAGTAGACGCTAGCAACTCCAAGAGTTAGTATTTATGCTCGATAGTGGGTTCATGCCTCTGGTAATCTAGTGAAGTGACAGAAATCTCTAAGGTACTAGATGTGCTGTTGCTACTAGGGAGAAAACAACAATTCTTTGTTCATAGAACAATCATATTGTTTACTTTACACGCAGTTCGTAAAGCAATAATCTGTTGCTTGCAACTTAATACTGGAGGGGGTTCGGATGATAACCTGAAGGTGGATTATTAGTCATAGATGCAGTTGGATGGCGGTCTATGTATTATCTTGTAATGCCCAATCAAGTCTCAAAGGAGTCAAGATGATTAGTATATGCATGTATTGCTTTCTCGGTGTTTGTCAATTGCCCCACTGTAATTTTTTCACCCAGCATGTTATCTATCTTAAGGAGAGCCACCTCTAGTGAACTATGGATCCCGATCCTTTTTCTTTACATACAATCTACAAACTATTTACTGTTTTGTGTTTACTTTCTGCAAGCTTTTACTTCTTTCCATTCGAAACGTTTAATCCTTTGTTTTCCGCAAAACACGGTGAGATTGACAACCTCATCGCAAGTTGGGGACAAAGTTCTGTGGTTGTGTTGTGCAGGTCTCCACGTTGCTACTAGCACCGGTAGTGCGCCCTGCCAAAGCTCAGCTAGTAACACATTTGAGGTGTTTCCTTGCTCCTACTGGTTCGATTAAACCTTGGTTTCATAACTGAGGGAAACTTGTGGCTGTGCTCATCATACCTTCCTCTTGGGGTTCCCAACGAGCTCGACATCAACACCGCCATCAATCAATTTTCTGGGCACCGTGCATTGAGCCATCACCCAACTACACTGCATAGTACAGCGGGCTGGTGACAGAGGGGGTCCACTCGTTAGCGACTGAAACTAACCGAAACGGTATCTACGAATCTGGGCCCTACGATCTAAATCTAATCTAATGGCTGGGAGTCATCATCGATGACGAACTTCTCCGGCGAGGAAATTAACCTTGCGCGGCGGTGGGGGTCTGGCTAGGCTCACCTAGGCTCCAACTAGGGTCGGCGATGGGGGCGAATAGGGCTTTTGACGACAGGGGATCGATTGGCGGTCATGAAAGCTCCTGGGGCGGCTTCAATCGATAGCGCCCTTCTCCTCCAGCATCGGTGGGCTTCGGCCAAATTCCGGCGAAGGGTGAGGGAGGATCAGTGAGGAGTGGTGAGGGTTGGGGTGTAGAGAATGGAACTGGGAGAGGCCTCTACTTATACTGCGGCAAGGGGACCAAACGGCATGGGTGCGGGCGCATCGATGACGATGCTACAGGTGGCCAGCAGCGCGGCTGAGGCTAGTGGACGGTGCACGGTTCCCTGGCGGTTCCCACGGGTGTAATGGATAAGCATAGACCAGTCTAGGCTGGTCGGGAGTGTGCGACACTCTGCACAGAGGCGGAGGTGTTTGCGATGGCGTGCGGGAGCTGTGGGTCGCGCGGCAGAGCACGGGGATGTCTGCGGGGTTGTGGTGATCATTGCGAGCGTGAGCATGCATGGCGAGGGTGAGGCATGGTCTGTGCGAGGCGGTTGGCTACGGTGAGCTGGCGCGCTCTGGGCATGGGAGGGTGTTCCAGGGCTCGTCTGCGGTCGAGGCTTGGACAGGGGGTGGCGGTGGAGTGCGGTGTGTCTGGTGCACATCATGGGTGAGGGCGGCGCGGCTCTTGGCACGCTGTCCACTATCGGCCGGCGACGACCTCATTCAGGCAGCGCTCCACTATGCACAACGGCTAAGGGGGGTTGGTCTGGTGCTTGGCTAGGCACAGGGGAGACATGGGAGTTAGGGGGAGACCAAATGGTCGATGGATTACTGTTCAAACAGTGAAGTTAGGTAGTAGTTATATTAGTGTAAGCAAGGTGTTTGTTGTAATGGCTGCAAGAAAATTAATTTTGAATTTTTGAATGAAACTTTTTGAGTGATTTGATCTTAAGCTTGAGTATCTATGTTTGCTTACAGAGGTCAAGTGGAATTAGTTGATAGGTTTTTGAAAAGGGGGCAATCTTACCATATGAACTAGATTCAATTTTCAACTGTCCATTAAATTGATTTGGAGAATGTTTTTGTAACTTTGTAAAGTGGACCTTGGTTCACTTTTACTTGGTCTAGCAAGGGGTGAAAAGAAGTGGAACTGTTTCTATTAGAAATCCTCTTCTAGGAACACCTAAAGTGACCTAGTGGTTAGCTTTTGTCGAAATGACCATTTGCTCTTTTTATTCATATTTGATTTTTTTTTCTTTTGATTTTGTTTGTAAATGGCCTAGATGATGTGGTATTCATCTTTAAACCTTTTCTCATCATTTGTAACAATCAAGCATGGCATTTTCAATGAATCACACACTAATGCAAAGCTAACATGCATTCCTATTCATTTTATTTATAAAAGTTTTTGTTAACCCTAAATTGGGTGATTTTAACTTGATAATCTTGATTAGAAGTTTTGGGGTGTTACAATCTCACTCGTTCTTGATACATTGACTGCCTGGTGGGTCCACTGGACAGATTTTCGCAAGGTATGAAGTTAATTTCGAAACACAGCCAAAATTTCGAAACACGGTGAGTCATAGCCTCTTTTATTGTTTTAAAAACACGGTCAAATTTCTAGGCATGCATATTCTTAGCAATAAGTTGAATCATTCCAAACTCTCACTCGTTTTTGATACGTTGACTGCCATTTGGTCCAGTGAACAGATTTTCACAAGGTGTGAAGTTAATTTCTAAACGCGAGGAAAATTTGAAAACACGGTGAGCTATAACCACTTTGATTGTTTTCAAAACTAATTCAAATTTCTAGGCATGCATATTGTTAGCAATAAGTTTAATCATTCAAAACTCTCAATCATTCTCGATACATTGACTCCCTGGTGGGTCCAGTGAACAGATTTTCGCAAGGTGTGAAGTTAATTTCGAAACGCACGCAATATTTCAAAACGTGGTGAGCCATAGCCACTTTGATTGTTTTCAAAACACGGTCAAATTTCTAGGCATGCATATCCTTAGTATTAAGTTGAATCATTCCAAACTCTCACTCGTTCTCGATACATTGACTGCTTGGTAGGTCCACTGAACAGATTATCGCAAGGTGTGAAGTTAATTTCGAAACACAGCCAAACTTTCAAAACATGGTGAGTCATACTCTCTTTGATTGTTTTCAAAACATGGTCAAACTATAGTAGAGAGTAGCGAAATAAATTGCCTTGGCTGTGTGGTCAGTCAGCAAGGCTTTATCCAATCGCAAGGCATCGGGGCCCACCTGGGACGTGCATTTGAGCACATGTGTCTCTGGCGTCTCCCTAGAAACCGTGGTATGATGACAGCTGCATGTAAGCAGTACAAGACTGCAGTACACTATTGAAGTCTTACTTCATGAATTAGTGAGCAGGAATACTCGAGTGCTACTCCGTACTACTAGAACCCTACTGCCACCGCTGCCTGCCGCCCACCGCCCTAGGAGTAGTAAAAAGCCGCAAATAGCCACCACCGCCCACCACCCACCGCCCGCAGATGCCTACCTACTAGAGTACTAGTAGTAGTATAGTAAAAAGAAGACATGTGTACTGTATTACTATTGGAGTACCGGTAGTACAACTCGAGTACAAAAATATATATACTCCGTATTACTGGAGTACTAGTTCAAATGTACTACGTACTACTACCAATACTCTGTATCTGTATCTGGACAAGCTTTAACCACAAGAAAGAAATGGAGAAGAGAAACGAGTCTACCATGCCGAGAAAGAAAGAGCCAGAAGAGACAAGTGTAGGGGATCTGCGTAGAAAACAAAAAATTTCCTACGAATGAAACCCCGAAACTTGCCTAGGATCTATCTATGTAGTAATGCGGTAACGGCCGATGCGTAGAGAATACATACCCTTGTAGACCGTACGCGGTTAACATTCCGCGGGGAACATGGTTGAAGTAGTCGTACTCGTAGCCGACCTCAAGGTCACGAAGCTCCACGCAGGTCACCCCTTGCTCCTTCTTGATCTTCATCATCTTCATCGTGCAACAGCTCCGGCTCACGACATTCTAGCGCCCCAAGTGTTGCGCCTCGTGTCTTCGTATACGTCCGGTGCACGATGAGACCTCCTGCTCCCCGATCCCACTGGGAGTGCGGAAGATGATATCCGGCTAGGAATCCCTGCAGCGCAACAGCATACTACAGGTGTGCCTTGATCGCACAACCCAGACTTGGGACCATGGTCACGAGGCATGGAGGGAGAGAGAGAAGGAGGAAGTCAACCAAAGGACTTCTCCAAATATTGGTGTTAATACCACCCATGGGCACCCCTTTATATAGGGGGAGGGGGTGTGCCCTCCCCTTTGGGTTTCCCATGTGGGACTAAACAAGGGAGAGAGGGGAGGGGGCACATGGGCCACATGGGCCGCCGGCCAGGGGTGGGCCCCACCCCGCGCACAACTCTAGGCTGGCCGGGTGGGCCCCCTTGTGGCGGCTGGGCCTTGGCCCTTCCCTCCTCTGGTTTTCCCTCATGGACCCTATTCCCTAGGAAGTTTGGCCCATTAGTGGAATAACCCTTCAAATTAGATTTTAATATTATATTTAATATTAATTACACTAATTAATATGAAAATACATATTACAAAATCCATCT
Organism: Avena eriantha; assembly: GCA_910589775.1. Lineage (NCBI taxonomy): Eukaryota > Viridiplantae > Streptophyta > Magnoliopsida > Poales > Poaceae > Avena > Avena eriantha. Next base: position 303,674,582 of record OU342744.1, read on the forward strand.
TGACCCAAAACACCTTTCGGTTCCCTTTCGATTTGCTCCGAACGACTTCAGATCTTTCTGCGGAACATTTCTGGTCCTTTATTCTTTCTCCGAACAACTTCGGATCTCTCTGCAGAATGATTCCGGCTTTCTCTTTCTCTACTGTGATTCCATCTTACGAATGATATCTCTCATCGTACCCTTAAGTGTATCCTCTCATGGCTCGGGAATACTCTAGACATGATCTGTATCAATGATCAACAGAGGGACCAGGGATGTCCATGTGACCCCTATGCATTCCTGATGAAAATGTCGTTTGAACCGTCTAAATGTAGCATCCTCTTCCTTTTGTTTCTCGGTACAACTTGTCCGAGATCCGATCATTGGTATCCCATACCTTGTTCAATCTCGTTCACAACAAGTTATGTTTTCTTGTTACCGTGATATTACATCCCCGTGACCTAGTCACATGTTGCAACATTTATAGATGTAATCTCACCAAGTCAGTCGTATGTATCTTTACCCATCATGTAGGCGAACAAATCCCGGTCTTGCAGTCACATGTCATCTACTGTTCCTTCGGAATACCCAACGTACACCTTTATGACCACCGCATTACCAAGTGGCGTTTGATGCAGTCAAAGCAGCCTAGGGAAACAGTGAGTAATATGAGCTCACGGTGTAAGGAGAAGGAGTCTAGGTGTAGCTGTTGCAACAATGAACTATATGACTTGATCGTGTTGCAATCCTTCGAGGAATGTCCAACCACATCATTCTCCAATGATATGATCTCGTTGTCAGTCGGCATAAATGCCCATGAACTTGAAACACAGATCATCTTTGTGACCAACGAACTAGTATGAATAGAGGCTACTAGGGACTTTGTTGTTTCATACCACACCTATACCAATGTTTCCACTTGGCACAATTCTAGCACAATATGAAACTATTATAAACTAATTGAGATATGACAATAAAAACCTATTTATTATTTGCCTCTAGGGCATATCTCCTTCAGTCTCCCACTTGCACTAGAGTACAAATAATCCAGCTTACATTTTACTCATATAAACCATATACCATATGCGTTTACAGATCATGCATGCTCATGGGAAACGTCATGTCTATGTTCTGTTTTACCAGACCATTATGTCTTTTGCAAATCGTTAATGTCTTCCTAATTTTGACATTCACACCATTATCTTATAATGGGTCGAAGTATTTGTTTGGCAACAAAGTGAGACTTTTGTTTCTAGTGTTTATGATGACAGTTGTTTTTCACTATTGTCATCTAAACTTCGAAACACACTTTGCTATCCTTTGTGTATATACTATAGTCATGGCAGCAGAACGAGGCCAGATTCCCGGAGCTTACAGTGATGTTAGATCAACCTCGAGGGCTTTCTCATGGGCACTGAGGCCCTGGGACACATCATTCTACGTTAAAAGCGAACTAGCCCCGCCATAACATTACACATCACATCAGATGTAGCTTTTATACTTCTATATCTATGTAGATCCTAGTGCATGAAATGCAACTGTGCCACTTACATTGCTTCTTGCTATTTTATGTACAAACTCAATTCTGGTTCAGTGATCAACTCAGGAATCACTTAAAGACATGTCCTTATAGTTAAGACTTTGTCCTACCAACCAGAACTTCGGGTCACTTTATGTCGAGTATACAACATGGTTTTATGGAAGAACCTATGACTGAGGCATAGGAGATGCAACGAATCTCTTTCTTTCAACCATAGTCACAATACTTAACTCAATGCTTCATATAGTAAGAACTACTTTCTCACCTTTTCCATTCTGAGCTTCTTCAGAATCTTGCCTAGGACATTCTAACACCTTTCAGAATTAAGTCCAGGAAGCATTCGACATTCAATGTTTATTAAACTCACCAATCTATCTCGATAGATCTTATTGTTTTAATAACTTCAACTTCATCCTTATTTATCTAACTTAATATTATTAACACCAATCACATCACTCACATATGTCGTCCACATATTACAGAATGATTTCAGTCTCCCACTCAAATATGACATCCATGTTTGAGATCCAGGGATTTAACTTAGCTCCCACTCAAAATATGTCAGCTACATATTATGAATTAGCCAAGATGATTTGCTCCCACTCAAATCTAGGTCCTCTCGATAATCTTGGACATTCCAAAATTCTTTGATCATTATCAATTTGAGAATTCCAATTGCAAGACTTCAATATCCATATATTTCTAGTGTAAATCCAAAAGTTTTAAGCATCACTACTATTATAGTCAACTCCTTAAATTTGTCCAAACTTGTGACAAACCGAGCTTTTTATCATTCATTAAGTTTCATTTCCTTCTTATGACTTTGCAGTCATTCAGAAATATCAAGTAAACTTCTTTACTTTGATAAGATCAAGTAACATGTTACTTTGCAATCTTAAATGTAACTTAATATAGAATTTTATGACTCCTAGTCATTTCTCGCACTCAGTTCCATCACTCTTCTTTGTAATTCGTAGGTATGTCTTGTTCAAAACATGACAAGTGAATCAATAATATAATTCCACAAACTTGTAGAATATATAGATGAATCCTACTTTCTTTAGTAAAAGTATTTACTTGAAACTTTATGATCATTATCATTGGTTTCTCCTCTATTTGTAGAGTTTGGATTCAGGAAACAAATTCTGTTACGCCACTCAACAATTCAGAGGTAAGGTCAAATACCTTGTTTTGATCTTTTACTTTCTTCCACATGTATCTTCATCAAGACACATCAACTTAGGACAACAACAGGTTTGTCCCTTGTGGATGATGTATTCATAGCTTCCTAAGAATGCTCTACAAAGACTTGTTTATTCGCCACGACTTCGATTTGTCGAAGTCTCCAGAAACTCGAACATGCCATAACACTTATGGTGTTGTTTCCACGAATCTTTTGATGTTCCTTTGTATTTCAAATGAGTGTTTGCTTATTTTGATTTCTAACTCTAAACGATAACTATAACCCCTATAAGAGATAATATTATACCATATGTATCTAATACATAATGATTATGATGTTTGGATATTTCAACATAGTTTGAATTCATCCAATTATCATAATTTGTGAAACATCTTTCACAAGTTCCTTTTATGCTAACCTTAACTTGAATACTTTTGTCATGTCGATCAAATCGAATAGACTTGTTAATTCAATATCCCATTTGGTTATGAACTCATTTGAACAATTCAAATCATTTTAAACTTCATGTTTCATTAAGTAAATACATTTATTCACTTAAGTTCACAATAAATGATTTCCACTACTTGTTGAAAATGTGATACATCATTATGTATAAGTTTCAACATTTCTTCGCATATCACCGTTTTACCAGAATGCGGAGTTTTTAGTCATTCTGCCCAAGAGGCATGGTTTTGCAAAGTCTCTAGATTAAACATCTAGGACCCCGATCTTTCATAAAGAACCTGCAATAACCAAAATGACTTAAACCGTAGTGTCATTTCTTTATTAAGCTTTGGATATCTTTTAGCATTCTAATCCTTTATAAATGTTTAAACTATTATCATTAACATAATGACAAGAATAACTTATTTGTAATTGTAATGTGACCATAAGGTATTGTTCATAAGAATATTACAAACTGGTTTGTAACTTGTTGATATGAATAAGCCAAAAGCAAGACATACATACAAGGATTACAAATTTACATTCAAGTCCACTAATCCAAATGACAAACTTTGAGGAAAGAGGTGATGTCGGCCATCAACTGATTTGCTTGCCGTCATCAAGTCACGTTGCCTTAAAACCAGCAATTCTCAAACAGATCCTCCTATTTTCACAAAACAAGACAAGTATCAAATACTTTGCAAACTGCAACGAGTTTTGCAAGAACCACATTTATAATTTGTATGTCTAACATATACCTTTTTCATCCATGACCTCCTTTTGAAATCAAGCCCTTCTAAGAGTTCTTAACTCTGATGCAAGATCGCTAACTGTTTTTCCAAATAGTCTCTTTTCATCCATGATGGAGGAAAACCCATCCAACGGCTCATACACTATGTGCCATATTCTGTAGAATACAAAATGCAGCCCAATTCTCCATCGAATGGAGGATGGCTTATTGGATGATTATGGAGAAAACACAAACATTCCGGAGTCATCGAATTATCTCTAATGGTTATCGTATCAAGAAGAGAAGATCACCTTTTACGAGGATATCCCTCAGGCGTGCGTATTAATCTAAGAAGTTGGACCATTTTGCTAAGTTCTAAATTAAGCAATATATTCCCATGGTCACAAAGGACCTCAATGGGATAGGCCAAGCTCTACTAAGATATTTGCAAATAGACATCTAGACTAAGTTTATAATAAGAGATCAATTTATAATTGGTCTCCACCAAAACGTTCATCCCCTGGACAATTTTAGTGATCGCATGATCCCTATCCTATGCACCTCCCCCGATCATCACAGCCATCCGTGCATTATCAAAGGTAGACATTCACTAATGTCAATCACATCATCCATGTGACTCATGCTCGATCTTTTGATCTCTTGTGTTCCGAGGCCACGCTTCTATGGCGTGCTAGGCTCGCCAAATCTAACTTGTGTGTATTCATTGTGCAACATGGCTTACACCCACTGTATGCGAACGTAGATATGTCTGACCCCCGATCATCACGGCCGGCCTCATACCAAAGAACTTTCTTGGTGGTGCACACACAAGGGGAACACGGAACGTTGGAATTAAATAGGGATTATCTTATTTGCTACCGTTGAGTATCTAAATACTAGCACACAATAAGATGTAAAACAGGTATCAATATCATATGTATAATGTTACAGAGATCTACCAAACAACAGGTATTAGGAGGTGTCCATGGCAATATAGAGGCTACTCGGGATATAACTGGTGCACTGAAACTAAAGCATCGCAACACGGATAGCAATAGATCAACAGGAGGAAATAAAGACTATAAATGCAAAATAGGTAGAAAGGGGGAGAATGCTCGCCTGGGAAACACTACCGAAGGTTCATATCCGGAGAACTTGTCGATACTCGCATCCACTCACCGGCCTATTCCACGAAGAAGCAAAACACTAAAAGAAACACCGGATGCAATATTTAATACCACGGCAAAAGATCCGGCATGATCATGATATGATGCATATGCAGTGCAATTAGGCAGTATTAAACGGAACCGGGGTACCGACAATTAATTACACGGTTCAAGTTATTTAGACCCCTGCAATTTTAAATGTTGAATTAACAAGGCGAATCATGGCATCAGTTCGCTAGGCAAATTTAAATGGAGTCCGGAATAAGACAAAGATACCCCGCAGAAACACTCCATCTTTAATTATGAGGCGAATCGGCATAATGCCCCAAACCCACATGATATGCATGCGAGATGAACAATTAATATGCAACAAGTTTTATATATAGCATTTATAAAGTAGGGATCGGGAAAAGGTTCACACATCTGGGTTCGTAAGATCTCAGATCCGGGGGTTCGGGGTTCGGCAGGGTTCGACGGGGATCGGTCTTCAGACAAACGAGAGGTAGATCTTGTCGCATGTGACAAAGAACTCGGATTCGGAAGGAGGTCTTGGCGTTCCGATGGATCGGTCCCCGGGGTCGAAGAACTTGGCGTCCGAGAGACGATCTTGTCGCATCCGCGGTCGGTGGCTCATGTCGTCGGTCTTGTCATTTCACAGCGGAGATCTTGGCGTCCCGGGTCTCAGCGTCTTTGTGTCTGAGAGGAAGAACTTGGCATGCCGGGTTCGGCCTCGGCGGGATCGGTCTTCGGGGGTTCGCCATCGGATCTGGGGATTTTGGCGTTCCGTGTCGGAGATCATTCGGTTCTAGCATCTTTGGTTTAGGCGCCGAGGTGTACGGAAGCAGAGGCTAGGCAGCGCTGATCAAACTGCGAGTAATGACACACTACACCCCACAGAGATCACAAAACACGCCCGAGAACCACCAGAGCGATCGGTCTATAGCAGATGGATCATCCAAGGTCAAAACACATCATCACCACATCGGGTGGAACGCTGGGTCGAAAAACAAACGAACCGAAAATGGTGGAAACCTGCAGGATCCAGAGGCATCGTAGCTAGCTCCAGGACGCGTGTGCGGAGCACGGTGGAGCGCACGGGAGGTGCGGGGCGGAAGGGAGACGACATGCAGAAATGGAGAAGTGCGGCGCTCGGAGACACTGGCCGGCGGCGGCCTACATGATAGATGGAGAAACTCGGGTGGTGGAGGTCGACATGGACGGCGCGACGGCGCTGGAGGACGACGGGAGGTGGCAGTGTACGGGCGCGCGAGCGGTGATGCCGACGCGGCCAGAGGCGAGGGAGGCCGGAGTGGGGTCGATGCAAGCAAACTCGAGGGGCCGGCGAGGACTGGCAGCCGGGCCGCAGAGCGGAGGAAAGAGGACCACCGGCGGTAGTAGAGGGCACCCGCGACGGCGGTGTCCGGCAAAGGCAGGACGGCGGCTCGGGATCAGGGGAGGAAAGCAGCGGCCGGCGCGGGCGCTCGTGGGAAGGAGGCCGGAGGATGCGGGAGATCTCGTCCGGGGCAGGGTCGGTGGCGGAGACGAAGGGGAGGGCGGCGCTGCGGGGCGATGCAGAGGCGGAGGGGATCGCGGCCAGGGACGACGTGGTCGTGGTGGGGCCAAGCGGGGAACGGGCATCACAGGGGCGTGGGGAATACCTGGTCGGGGTCACGCTCGGGGTCGACCACGGGGGTTGGTGGCCCTGGGGTCCGTTCGGCAGGGGAGCGGGGCTGTGCACACGTCCATGCTGTGTTGCGGCTAGGGAGTGGCGGCGGTGGAGGGATGTGGTGTGGGATTAGGTGTGGCTAGGGTTTGGTGACTGTGGGCTAGGTGGCCTCCGGTTGGGCCTTTGGGCCTGGCCGTTGGCTGCCTGGCCCCCCACAAAAATATTTATTCTTCTTATTTTGTTTTTAGAAAGGATTTTATAAATAGTTTTTAGACAAATGAAAGACCCGGGAAAGACCGGAGTTTTGATTTGAATAAAGACGGGGCATATTTTAGAAAACAAAACTAGGCTTTTAGAAAATAGTTTTAGACAAAACATATGCATGATGATGACGATGCTCAAATGCAATGTGGCATGATGACATGAGCATGCGTTCATGATGATGCAATGCGCAAAAACACAACGATTTTCTAGTAGTGGTTTTAGCGGGATGCCTCAATTCGACACCACTAACAATGGATCTTGCCCTCGAGATCTGCCTCGTAGTACCGGGAAGAAGGTCGGCGATCTACATCTTCTCACTTCGTGTAGATCCTCACGACACCACTAACAAGAGGTCGTTGTCCGTGATCGTCGAGAGAACACTCCGGGAACAAAGGGCAAAGGTAGAGGTATCAACAAATAAAGCCACATCTAGCTTCCGTGGACGGAGTAAAATTGCTGGATCTACCGATTCGATGTACAAGAGCGAATGATAAGAGTAGTCGGATGGTGATCAGTCCATCGCGCACCCGAACCATTACTCTGCACATGAATCGAAGATTTACGTAACCAACTCTCGGAATTGGACTGAAGATCTCGACAAGCGAGGTTCGGGAACAAAGGCGGGATGATGCAGGCTCTGCATCGGAGCTGGCGTAGAGGATGTCATCGCGTCAGAAAACACCGTAAGGCACAAACAAGGATCAAAGAATGATACCACAGATAAGGGATCACTAAGATAGCATGAAGTCCGGATGTCGAAGCACAGTTACCAAGGAAGAAGCGAAACCCTGGAGGTACGTCAGAAACCCGACCACGAGAAATCCTAGATTCGAAGAAAGAGAAGAGAGCATATTCAAAACACGCAGTGGTAAGAGGAGAACAGCAGAGGGGTAAGGAGTAAAATCAGACCTAATCAGATCTGTCCAACCGATTTTGCAAAAATAGTTTTGACACTCTACTTCGGCCGTTAGCTAGGTTATCCTGCAGGTTGGACTTGTGGGGTATCGTAATTGCTGAGCTCTGATACCACTCTGTAACACCCTCGAATCGGCCCTATGCAAGTTTTATCCCTTTCCGCCAAACCCACATAGAAACAATTCAAGGACGCCCACCAGGCACTTTCGTGTGGGTGGAAAACAAAGTAATAACATTACACAACAGTCCTCGATGGGACCCACAGAACAGATATATATACAACAGCGACTCCCTGAGTCAAGAATACAGATATACAATACAGAGATCCAAATCACCTTGAAAACGATAGAGCATCCGACTACGGACAAGATGCAAATGGGGCTAAGAGCCCTGAAGAATAACCAATGGCATCCATAACCCTGCCCAGGCCAAGCCGGAAGGGTAACCCTACTAACGACATCGATCTCAAACCTGTTAAAACAAAAGGGGTGCCGACAAAGGGCCAAGGAAAAAGAGGAGCATCAGTACTAAGGCCAGTACACGACGAGGCTAGAATTCGGCGGCTCTCGCCTACATAGGTATGGTGGGCTGAAGCGGCAGGGCAGCGGCACTAAACAACCTATAGAGACTCGATACAACTGGCGGTTACCAGAGAGGGATAAGAAAGACCTATTCGGATCCAACCTGAAGCTAACACCAAACAAACCCCTCCTGGTATTTCCCCCTCGAGACCAAACGAGGAAGTCAAACCAAGGAATTCACGCAGTTGCAATTTTACTCGTTCCGTTATAGTTGCAGCAATTACTAATCAGATATAGGTAGCGTGGGCCGTCCTGATAGCACAAGTAGTGGGCAGTTTTAATCACCATTCTGTTGTAGTTGGGACATTTACTAGTCAGATATAATTGTCCTGAGGAATCCCAAAACCCAGCAGTTGTTGGCACTTTTATCCCATTCCATTGGAGTTGCAATACTTAGTAGGCAGGTATAATATGACACAGATCACCACAGATCCACCAGTTGTTGGCATTTTTAATATCCATTCCGTTATACTTGAGCTGATTACTAGTCACATATTAAGTCAAATTTATAGCACTACTTTAGTTATGCTTGTCTATGATCGAGATACTGTGCTCCAAGTCGTCCATAACCGCGGACACGGCTTTCAGAAAGTTTTACCCTGCAGGGGTGCACAAATAGCAACACACACTCGATCAACCTCGGAAAAACCAACTCAAAACCCAACGAGGCTTTCACGATAAAGCAATCACAGGATTCATAAAATATTTCGGGGGCCACCCCACTAAGCTACCCGCAACGAAGTTGGCCGGCTCCGGAACGGACCTAGGGTTTGCGTCAATGGCTGTAAACGACTGGAAACCCAAAAGTGTGACTGGGCTTGTCGATACCGCGAAAACACTCCGCATCCAACACAGTACAGGTACACCACGCACAATCTTAAATAAAGCAGTAAAGCATGGCATAGGTACAGAATAGTAATAAAGCCCCAAACTACTTGTGGCCCCAAGAAATAGAAATGAATCAAGCTCTGGCTCAGGGGGGTCCATAAGGCCTCCCGGATGTGGATAGTGCGAATAGTCAAGGAACAGGTATCAAGTACTCGGGGTCCTACGGGACACAAGTGAGCGTGGAAGAACCAAATAACATCTATTGCCCACCGATGCCTCTGCATTAGTTATATCTAGCATTTTCATGGTTGTATTTAAAGTCATGATCATCTCCACCAATAAGCATCTCAACCAAGAAACATCTGCCAGCAATCCAACAACTGTGGTTCTCGACAACACAAGATCGCACCTGAGCAAGCAACTACGACTCGCAAGGCCAGCTATCTACCAAACAACAGGTATTAGGAGGTGTCCATGGCAATATAGAGGCTGCTCGGGATATAACTGGTGCACGGAAACTAAAGCATCGCAACACGGATAGCAATAGATCAACAGGAGGAAATAAAGACTATAAATGCAAAATAGGTAGAAAGGGGGAGAATGCTCGCCTGGGAAACACTGCCGAAGGTTCATATCCGGAGAACTTGTCTATACTCGCATCCACTCATCGGCCTAATCCGCGAAGAAGCAAAACACTAAAAGAAACACCGGATGCAATATTTAATACCACGGCAAAAGATCCGGCATGATCATGATATGATGCATATGCGGTGCAATTAGGCAGTATTAAGCGGAACCGGGGTACCGACAATTAATTACACGGTTCAAGTTATTTAGACCCCTGCAATTTTAAATGTTGAATTAACAAGGCGAATCATGGCATCGGTTCGCTAGGCAAATTTAAATGGAGTCCGGAATAAGACAAAGATGTCCCGCATAAACACTCCATATTTAATTATGAGGCGAATCGGCATAATGCCCCCAACCCACATGATATGCATGCGAGATGAACAATTAATATGCAACAAGTTTTATATATAGCATTTATAAAGTAGGGCTCGGGAAAAGGTTCACACATCTGGGTTCATAAGATCTCGGATCCGGGGGTTCGGGGTTCGGCAGGGTTCGACGGGGATCGGTCTTCAGACAAACGAGAGGTAGATCTTGTCGCATGTGACAAAGAACTCGGATTCGGAAGGAGGTCTTGGCGTTCCGATGGATCGGTCCCCGGGGTCGAAGAACTTGGCGTCCGAGAGATGATCTTGTCGCATCCGCGGTCGTCGGGTCATGTCGTCGGTCTTGTCGTTTCACAGCGGAGATCTTGGCGTCCCGGGACTCGGCATCTTCGTGTCCGAGAGGAAGAACTTGGCATGCCGGGTTCGGTCTCGGCGGGATCGGTCTTCGGGGGTTCACCATCGGATCCGGGGATCTTGGCGTTCCGTGTCGAAGATCATTTGGTTCCAGGATCTTTGGTTTAGGCGCCGAGGTGTACGGAAGCAGAGGCTGGGCAACGCTGATCAAACTGCGAGTAATGACACACTACACCCCACAGAGATCACAAAACACGCCCGAGAACCACCAGAGCGATCGGCCTACAACAGATGGATCATCCGAGGTCAAAACACATCATCTTCACATCAGGTGGAACGCTGGGTCGAAAAACAAACGAACCGAAAATGGTGGAAACCTGTAGGATCCAGAGGCATCGTAGCTAGGTCTAGGACGTGCGTGTAGAGCACGGTGGAGCGCACGGGAGGCGCGGGGCGGAAGGGAGACGACGTGCAGAAATGGAGAAGTGCGGCGCTCAGAGACGCTGGCCGGTGGTGGCCTACATGATAGATGGAGAAACTCGGGTGGTGGAGGTCGACGTGGACGGCACGACGGCGCTGGAGGACGACGGGAGGTGGCGACGTACGGGCACACGAGCGGTGATGCCGACGCGGCCAGAGGCGAGGGAGGCCGGAGTGGGGTCGATGCAAGCGAACTCGAGGGGCCGGCGAGACTAGCAGCCGGGCCGCAGAGCGGAGGAAAGAGGACCACCGGCGATAGTAGAGGGCACCCGCGACGGCAGTGTCCGGCAAAGGCAGGACGGCGGCTCGGGATCAGGGGCGGGAAGCAGCGGCCGGCGTGGGCGCTCGCGGGAAGGAAGCCGGAGGATGCGGGAGATCCCGTCCGGGGCAGGGTCGGTGGCGGAGACGAAAGGGAGGGCGGCGCTGCGGGGCGATGCAGAGGCGGAGGGGATCGCGGCCAGGGAAGACGCAGTTGTGGTGGGGCCAAGCGGGGAACGGGCACCACGGGGGCGTGGGGAATACCTGGTCGGGGTCACGCTCGGGGTCGACCACGGGGGTTGGTGGCCCTAGGGTCCGTTCGGCAGAGGGTGGGCCAGGGGCAACGGGGCTGTGCACGCATCCGTGCTGTGTTGCGGCTGGGGAGGGGCGGCGGTGGAGGGATGTGGTGTGGGATTAGGTGTGGCTAGGGTTTGGTGGATGTGGGCTGGGTGGCCTCCGGTTGGGCCTTTGGGCCTGGCCGTTGGCTGCCTGGCCCCCTACAAAAATATTTATTCTTCTTATTTTGTTTTTAGAAAGGATTTTATAAATAGTTTTCAAACAAATGAAAGACCCGGGAAAGACCGGAGTTTTGATTTGAATAAAGACGGGGCATATTTTAGAAAACAAAACTAGGCTTTTAGAAAATAGTTTTAGACAAAACATATGCATGATGATGACGATGCTGAAATACAATGTGGCATGATGACATGAGCATGCGGTCATGATGATGCAATGCGCAAAAACACAACGATTTTCTAGTAGTGGTTTTAGCGGGATGCCACAAGATTTTTGGAGGATAGGATTCCTATAGGAAAAATTCCTATGGGTTTGTTTGGGACAAAGGAATAGGAATCTAAGATTCCTTTGAAATTACTATGGTATAGGCTAATTCATAGGAATTTTGTAGGAAAAATAACATGAGGTCTAACCTCATGTTTCATCTCCTTGTGTCTACAGTTCATGCGGTTTTCCTATGTGACATCCAAACGACACCCTAAATTTTTTCCTGTGGTATTGATTCCTGTAGGAATTGAGCATACATGATACTATCTTAATTCATGCGTTTTTTCTATTCCTATATTTTGCATTCCTACATTGCAAACGGGGCCTTAAGCTTTAGGACGGAGGTACTAGTGAGATGAGGGAAAAACCGAAGAGAAAGAGGAGCTCGGAGAATAAAAGGGAGGCAGGACAGGTGGGCAGCGTGACAGGGCACTTGAAGGTGATGCGATGTTAGAACAGAATTATGAGGGTTCTTGACATGAGGTACTATAGTCTTTACAACGTACATACTCTAGTAAATTTCAGGACTTATGTGCACTCAAAACAAAACAAATTTTTTTTGCTCTCAGTCATCGCCTCACCATCCATCTTAGCACTGCCTTGTCCACAGCGTTGTCCATGTGTGACTTGGTACGGCGGCTCAGCTGTGTCTCCGGCGTGTGCATCGATGTACATAGGAAGGAACCGGGCATTGACGACAAAAATTAGTAGAATTCAAAATTTTGATTTTTTTCTCTTCCTTTCCAAGCATCAGGAATGAAGGTCATTCAAAGGATGACCATATCGACATCATATCTCTATCTGTACTATTACTAGAAAGTTACACGTGCCTTGCACGTGAGACTCAGATAGTAGACGTATGATATATCATCACTATATAAAATTATAATTGGTAAAGCACAATAAATTATAAATTTGATCAATATCTATAAAGTATGGGTGTATCCTTGTACTTTATATGTCATGTAGAAGTCAAAAATTATTAGCTATCTAACACATGAATTTTTTATAACATGGTCTAGAGAAAAAAGAGAAGATTCCAGTATGATGGAGAAGTGTGTTTGGAGGTTTGTGCATAGCATTCATTATGCTGAAGACTACAAATAGAATCTTCTAGATGCTAGAATGAAAAATAAGACCTAATGGCTAAAAATGCTGGGATTCGTGAATCTTGATCCAACGGTCAACATTCAAAGTTATTCGTACACTATATAGTGGTAAGATAAGATAATAGAGTAGTTTTCAATTGGATCCTGACTGTTGGGCTGTTAGATCTAATGGTTCAGAATATCTTGATTCGTGTTGAATAGTACCTAGAGTAAACTCCACCATGTTCTAGTACTATCATGTCACCACCCACAAAATATCATAGCATAGTAGGCTGTATTTTCTCTACTACTAGGGGAAATTGCAAGGACAAGTAACTCTTGGTGCAACCGTTGCATGGACCAGCAACTCTAGCTTTTTGTTGCACAAACCAGTAACTTTGGAATACAGCGGTTAAAAAGAAATCTAGTGATAGTTAACTACATATTAGACAACTAGGGTCACCTATCATAAAATATAAAATATAAAATTTCAAAAAATTATGAACAAAAATATCACACGTACATACAAACATTCTATGTTCACACAAAAGTTATCAAGAAAAATAATTATTATTTTATGTGGTTTGTGTATAGTTAAGTTGGAGCATCGAAATTTTTCATTTTATACAGAGAACAGAAAAAATATTCTTTAATCCAGAAAATTTGAGAACAAACATATATGGGCAGCTCCGATGGACACCCCATTTGGTCTGTTTGCGGGAGGGCGACATGAACAGACCAAATGTCCTACATTTGTCTGATTACGGTGGGTATGTACATAACCAACGATGCTCCAATTGAACATATCAACTAGTATTGCCATTGCCGATAGAGGTGAGAATGCTGCAGTCGGTGGAGGAGCATAGCCGAGCTCGTGCTAGCTCGATGCCGATGCAAATAGGCTGGAGCATGTCCCTTAGTCGCCCACAATTCTTTTTTGCCATGGGATATCCACGATCAACGGCTGAAAACTATCCTCCAGACAAGAAATTTTACTTTAATCCTTTGTCCGGTGTTCTTTCGTGTCTGTTTTTACCCTGAATCCCGACTTGAGTCGCTGATGGGTGGACCTCACATGACCCTTACTCGTCGTATGGTGAGCGGCGTTTCCGACACGATACGTCTCTGCACCTGCCAGGTTGCTGGGCCGTCCAGAGCCGACGTGGCATCGTGATCCCATGTTGGTCGTAATTTCTCGCAGCCATAGGCCCGCCGAGAGACGATGTGACGTCGTTCATGTCCCCCCTCCTACAAACGGACCTGGTCTGATTTGAGGTGTCCGTCGCAGCTGTCCTTATATATTTTCACAAATTTTTGAAAATAAAGAATTTCTTGTGTTCTCTATAAAAAGAAAAATCCGATGCTCCATCGTAACTATTCACGGACATTTTCTCATCTTTTTACACAAATCACATAAAATAATAATTATTTTTCTTGATAAGTTGTGTGTGAACACAAAATGTCTGTATGTACGTGTGAAATTTTCATTCATAATTTTTTTAAAATTTAAAATTTTCTTTTATGATCGGTGGTCATAGTTGTCTAATACATACTTAACTATCATTAGATTTCTTGGTAATGATGTATTCCTAAAGTTGCTGGTTTGTGCAACAAAAAACTAGAGTTGCTGGTTTGTACAACTATGGCACAAAGAGTTACTGGTCCTTGCAATTTTCTCCTACTACTACTATAATGGAACAGTTTTGAATTGGATCCATATCACCAATCCTGACCATTGGGCTGTTAGATCCAATGGTTCAGAGCAGCAATATTCGTGTTGAATAGTACCTAGAGCAAACTCCAACATATTCTAGAAACATCATTTCACCACCCCCAAAATTTCATATCATTGTAGGATGTATTGTCAATATGGGTAGATAGTTATTACTCATAGACTTAATGTATGAATTTTTTCTCTAACAAGAATATTGGTTAATAACAACTTAATGTTTGTTAAATCACATTTCATACAGTATATACGTGTGTGGCACGTCCCTTTTGATCAACACGTGAGACTCAGATAATAGATGTCTGACATATCATCACTATATATAATTTTAATAGGTAAAGCATACAAAAATATAGATTTGATCGATATCTATAAAGTATGGGTGTATATTTCTTCTTGTACTTTGTATATCATTTAGAAGTCAACGATTATTAGTTATCTAAAGCTAGAAAATTCTGGTAACATGCTCTAGAGAAACGAGGGAGAAGATTCTAGAATGATGGAGAGTGTTTTGAGTTGTGTGCATACCATTCATTGTGATGAAGACTATCAATAAAATCTTCTAGATGCTAGAATGGAAAAGAAGATCCAACGGCTGGAAATGTTAGGATTCGCGAGTCTTGATTCAATGGTCAATATTCAAAGTTATTCATACACTATATAGTGGTAAGATAAGATAAGATAAGATATATATGTAGAAAAATGTCAAAACACATTTATCCATCATTCTAGAATCTTCTCGATTGTTTCTCTAGACCATGGTTCTAAAATTTTCAATTATTAGGTAGCTAATAATTATTTCTACATGATATAAAGTGCAAGAACCAAATATACACTCATACTTTAGAAACGACGTGGCTCAAATTCATAGATATTTCAAGATTTATCTATTACAATATTATATACTAATGACATGGCATGCTTCTGTATATTATGTGAGTTTCACATGCAAGGCATGTGCAGCTTACTGGTACTACTACGAAGAGCATGGCTCAACTCCGTGATAGAGGAGCAGGACCCGACTACTAATTTTAATTGCTTGATTGTAGGGTCCTTTGTGTTAAATGTATGGGCTTGGATGAAATTTTCACCTATTTAAGGTCCTTGGTGTAACATGTACACATGCACTAGCTGTGTCAATTATTGAAGCATCTCACTCCTTCGGGACATACCCTAGTAAAAAAATAAAGTGCCACCACCCAATTTTCAGAAAACGTGGACATATTTTGTTACAATTCCCTAGTCTTAGGATATTTCAAGCTTCCCTATATATTAGCTAACTATGCCCATGCACTCAAATAACTTTATGTCGATTTAAAGAAAGTAGGTCAAATTTGAACTACAAGTAAGCGCGATAGGTTCTTTCTTGAATTTGCAAGAGATCCAACAATTAGCAATGTTGGAATCTGTCAGTCTATATCCAATGATCAATGTTCAAAGATATCCATGTTATATATCTTACTGGTAAGTTGCACATGCCTTGCACGTGAGAATCAGATAGTAGAAGTTTATACCATATTATTTTTTCTCTACTACTATAAAGGAGCAGTTTTGAATTGAATCCATAGTACCAATCCCGACCGTTGGGCTGTTAGATCCAATGGTTCAAAGCAGGTGGATTCGTGTTGAGTACTACCTAGAGCAAACTCAAACTCCACCATGTTCTAGAACCATCATGTCACCCCCCCTAAAAAAAATTGCATAGCATAATAGGTTGTATTCTCAATATGTGTAGATAGTTATTATTAATAGACTTAATGTATGCATTCTTTCTCAAACAAGACTATTGGTTTATAACAACTTAATGTTTGTTAATCACATTTCATACAGTATATACGTGTGTGGCACATGCCTTATACTAGTTTATATAGTTTTTTGATAGTCCTAATTATCGGAGTTGGGCATGTGGGTTCAAATTCTTCGCCTGCTAGAAAAGCGATTCTACGGTGCACGCTGTCTAGTAGGGAGGGGAGAAATGTGGGTTCATGTCCTTTCCTGAAACACAGTCTACATGATGAGACAGTAAAATACTGAGCCAGGACGTGACAGCTTGCTAGACTAGCACTCTAGCTAGAACTCCAGTAGGTGTCCTCGATCCACTGCAGAAGACCGACGAGGGAACACGCAAAATTAACACACCTCGTTCAAATAGCCTCCCATCTTTCCCATCTTCGGCGATCCCCATTCGCTAACGTTGGATAGCCGCATTTTGGATCCTCTCGAGCGCCGCACTTCCTAAATTTTCCTAGCCATTTCTCACCCGCTGCATCGGTTCTTGCAGCCCTCCATCACTCTCCTCCAAGAAACCCCAACAATCATATTTGAATCCGCCCTCGCCCCTAGTCCATCCGGACGCAATGGCGTATTCGATGCACAACATTCGGTATGGTGGCTGGAGCAAGGTCAGTGACGACGCCTTCGGAGAAATCGCTATGTGTATAGACACTACCAGCGCCATCCGGCTGGCCGCATGCTCCAATGAGTTGTGCCACCAAGTCGTCGATGGAAAAGGTAGCAGATGCCCCAATGTCGGCTGTAGGACATTGGTCGCCTACCACGACTTCCTCAACCACAGGATGGCGTGCCCGCACGGCCCATGCAACTGCACTGAGCCTGGCTGTGAGTTCGCCGCCCGCCCACAGCGCTCCTCACTCACCTCGAAAAAACCCACTCAATTGAAGTGCAGAGTTTCCACTATGGTGAGGAACACAGATACATCTCTCAGCCTTTGCCGGCACCTTGCTCATGGAGAGTAGAGACCATGTTATCCGAGGACGATGGTACATTGTTCTCCATGCGATTTGACATGCTCGACTATGGCCTCGCCGTGTGTGTCCAGTGCGTCAGGTCGGTGGCGTGCCTGTTTCTGCTGTACGTGGTGGAGTTGCACTTTTATAAACCTTCAATGATTGGAGAGGACCTGGAGGAGTTCGCCGAAGATAGCCTATTTTTCGAGCCGAAGAGCAGCGAGTCGCCGGCCTCTATCAGGATTACTGAAGATTGCCTTAATTTCCTGATTAAAAACATGATAGGTTCACACTGGATTACTCATTTTGCATCCACAATGTGGGAGATGGCAAATATGACCATCATGATTTTGATGATGATCTGTGATTTAAGTTTGTTTAGATCAAATGCTAGAGATGATCTAGCATTTCCTTTGAAACATGGCTCTGTATTTTTTCTTGGGAGTGGCTAGATCTCAAGCGCCTGAGAACTTCTAATATGTATATTTAGCATGCTGCAATTGAGTCCGCCGAATCTTACTTCCTTTAGAAACCCTAGGTTCATCTCTCAG
Source organism: Avena eriantha (assembly GCA_910589775.1). NCBI lineage: Eukaryota > Viridiplantae > Streptophyta > Magnoliopsida > Poales > Poaceae > Avena > Avena eriantha. Next base: position 303,692,824 of record OU342744.1, read on the forward strand.
CCGCTGTCGACACCGCGCTCATCAAGACTAGAGAACATTGGATCTGGGGACGATGGTACGGTGTTTGATGACCCACAAGTATAGGGGTGTATCACAGTATTTTCGAGGGAAGTGAAACCCAATTTATTGATTCGACACAAGGGGAGCCAATGAATATTTATAAGCCTTAACAACTGAGTTGTCAATTCAGCTGCACTTGAAAACAATCTTGCCCACAACAGTTTATCAGTAGCAACAGTTTTGTAATAGCAATAGCAAAGTAGTAGTAGTAGTAAAAGTAAAGACAATAGTAACAATTGTAGTAAACAGTACAATTAGAGCGTGGTAGGCATAGGGATGGATGGACAGGCGTTGCATGGACAAGACAGTTCATATGGCAATCAAGACATAGGGCATTTGCAGATAAATAAGATAAAGCATCCAAGTACTAGATAATCCTAGGCATGTGTTCCATATATAGTCATACGTGCTCGCAATGAGAACTTGCACAACATCTTTTGTCCTGCTATCCCATTTGCAGCGGGGCCTCAAGGGAACTACTGGCAATTAAGGTGCTCCTTTTAATAGAGCACCGGAGCAAACCATTAACACTCCCTGAACACATGTGATCCTCACATCAAAGTCATTCGCTCTGGTTATCCTGATTTCTATCACTTCAGGGCCATTGGTTCCGGACAACAACGTGTGTATTCAACTTGCAAGTAAGACCATAAACAATACTATCATAATGAATCAATAACATGTTCAGATCTGAAATCATGGCACTCGGGCCCTAGTGATAAGCATTAAGCATAACAAGTCGCAACAAAGTCAAAAATCACTAATAGAAGATACTAGGCACCATGCTCTAACAATCCGATGCCATACATGAATGATCTCATCCAATCCCTACCATCCCCATAGCCTACAGTGGGGGATTACTCACTCATAGATGGGGGGAACATGGATGGTCGATGGAGAAGCGATGGTGATGATGATGGTGATGATGGCAGGGTGCTAGAACAGAGTTTCTAGTTCGGAATCACGGAATCTGGTGGTGGCGGCAGAGCGGAACTCTTTCTGGAAAAACGTCGAACCCCCCCCCCCCCTGAGTTTTAGGTCAGAAGGTAACTTATAGGTGAAGGGGGAGACCGAGGGAGTGTCTGGGGTGGCCAGACCACCCCCTGGCGTGGCTAGGCCTAGCCCGCATGGCCAGGTGGTGTGGCCAGGCCCCAGCCCCACTCCGTCTCGTATTTTGGCTCTGTGAGTCTTCTAGCGAAATAGGATGTTTGGTATATTTTCCGGGATTTTTCCTAATAGTTGATTTTCTGCACAAAAACTAGACACCAAGGTAATTCTGCTGAAAACAGCGTCAGTCTGTGTTAGTTGTATCCAAATCACACAAGTTTAGACAAAAAAATAGCAAAAGTGTTCGGGAAAGTAGATACGTTTTGGACGTATCAACTCCCCCCAAGCTTAGTTTATTGCTTATCCTGAAGCAATTCAGTTGAAAACTGAGTGCGGTAAAAGAAACTTTCACGAACACATTTGCTTCATATGATGTATATATTCTCAGCATGTGATCAACTACTTAGACAATTCATAATCAGGAGTATGCAACTAAGTTTACTTAATAGGCATTGCAAGCTATGAAGAGATTCCAACTCAAAAATAAAAAGTAGCATGAAACATAAACATAAGCGACATTACAATGCTCATAACAAGGTATGATAGAGTGGTATCTCGCTTGCCTTTGATTGTGAATGCCAAGGCACCTCTGAAGTTCAAGTGAAGACTAGAAGTAAAGATATCAAAGATACAAGCATCAAAGTCATAAAAAAATTAATCTAGTATTGAGACAAGCATATTATACTAAGAATAACAACTATGCTCTCAAGAAAGTGCTCATAGAATATGTGGAGAGTCAACAAGGAAATGAAAAGGTTTTGAAAAGTTTGAAAGGCTTCCAAATGCTAAAAGCATGGTACTCGTTAGCTTTGAGCTCTCATTGCCCCTATCATAAGCATCTTTAAATGGTTAAGGTTAAAGTGACACAACTAAGAGGATATGCTTGACAAGTTATAAGCTAAAATCTTATGCCCCTTACTTACAAGTACCGGACCTCATGCTACTCAACTTCAGTCACAAGTGAGCTCTTGTCATTGTAAGTACATATGTATCATAGAGAACCACCAACGGGGTACCCCTTGCACATGATACATGAGCTATCCCATAATCAAAATGACAAGGCAAGCAGACAATGAGCATCTCAGCGATCTTTTTATTTGCTATTTGCATAGGTTTTTATTTAGGATGCTTCATAGAGTGCTCATTATGGTTATGCTGCAAGTTTCCACCATGATTAGGCATGGCTTAGGCTAGCGGCCCAGGCGTTTCTCTAACACATATACAAACTCCATGATCTTACAAGTTCCCCTTTTATTTTACACCGCTGGGATCCATAAGCAAAAGAATCATGATATCAACGGGGTACAAAGTACCCGTGCAATGTTGAAAGCGTTCCCCATGATACATGGTTCTGATAATTTCAACTTATAAAACGCAAGCATATACGCAACAAAGATGGATGCAATGGTTCAAGATTATTAAGTGTAGGAAAGTAAAGTGTGCCATCAAGTTCATGAGAGCTTTACTAACTAACTATCTCATAACAAGCAAACATTTTATTCGGAAGAAAACAAGGCATACTAAATATGCACGGAACAACAAATAATGCTAATAGGTAGGTATGGTGGACACTTTTGGCAATATTGGTTTTGGGGAGTTGGAAACACGAGTAAAGCATACTCAATGCAAGTGAAGGCTAGCAATAGTAAGGGAGCGACAAACGAGAGAGCAGCAATTGTCATAATCATGCTTGCAACAAAACACAACTAATCATGGCATGAAGGTGATTCAAGATCCCCGAGGCAAAATAATTCATTGAGGCTTAATTGATTTGTTTCAGTCATAAGCATGTATGGGCATGTGCCAAGTCAATTCAAGTGAAACATTCAGAGGAGGATACCACGGTGTCATACCAAGTTATGAATAAAGTAATGCAAGAAAACATTCATATGACATGCTACAAACTATTAGCAAGCTGGAGCTAATCAAAAGAAAGCAAGAACTACTAAGCATCCATAAATAACATACACCCTACACGAAAAGGCTAAGCATGCCCACAATGATGAGTATATGTACAAAAATGAAAACAAATAGAGTTCGTTACCAGCCTCTTACCACACCTCAAGTTGTCATTAATCCTCATTATTGCTCTTCACTTGTGTGGCTTGAATAATAACATGAAACCAAATTCACAAAACCAAAAAAGAACAACAAATATTTTTGGTGTTTTCGATTTTTAAGCGCAGCTGTGACAAAGAACCCTGCAACAAACTCACAAAACCAAAAAAGAACAACAAATATTTTTGGTGTTTTCGATTTTTAAAAAAAAGAACCAAAAAGGAAGAAGAAGCAGAGAAAAATCTTTTTGGGTTTTTCGAATAGTTCAAACAAAGCAAAAAGGGAAAACAAACCAAGGAAAAAAGAAGAAGAAGCAAACAAAGAGAAACAACAGAAATAAGTTTGGTCTTTTTGTTTTTTAGAAAGCAAAAGCAAAGAGAGAACAAAAACTAAAAAGAGAGCGAAACATGAATATACAAAGTACCGACGCAAAATGATATGGAGATGAGTTCGATGTCGGTGTACCTCCCCCCAAGCTTAGGCTTTTGGCCTAAGTGGGTATCAATCCCAAGCTGGCCAAGATGGAGCGCCTCTGTAGTACGGTGAGGAGGTACCCTCGTCCTGGTGCGAGCTCGAGGACGCCCCACCGTAGTGCACAGAGTAATCGTAGGAGGGCACATCCTCCTGGTGCTGCCTGTGGAAACCCAGCAAGCGGAGCTGCTCGTCCACCTCCTCCTTGGAGCACGACCACGGCCTCTTGTGAACACTGAACAAAGTAGATTGCGGAAAAGGAATCTCCCTTTCATCCCCGTCAATAAACAACATCATGTATACTAAACTGTCCATATCAGAGTTAGCAGTGACGAAGTGATGTGTTTTCATGGCATCAAGGTCATGCCTTTGTGGTGCCAATATAGTATCATTGGGATCCACCGAAAGCTCTAATGCACTGACCATACGTGAAGCAATGATGCCCCCATAAATAGGCCCCCTAAAAGCTAGGCGGCGAGCAATAAGAGAGCCAAGATTGTACCGAGTATCATTGTTAAGCACAGCAGCGACAAAGGCTAAATCATAATTGGAGATATTACTCGTATTCTCCCTACCAAGAATGCTAGTAGCAAGATAATAGGCAAAGTATCTAAGATCTAGGAGTTGGATGTTTCTTATCTTCCCGCACTGAGCTACGCGGTCATCGTCATTAGCCCCTCGATAGAGCTCCAGCAATCAGCGGGTCGTCCTTAAATCTTCTTCATGGTCCCTGCCATGCCTACACCTATAATGCTGCAAAATCTTTCCAATGGCATGGTAAAAGGCAGATTATAGATTCTGAAAGAGACAGTTGACTGATAGGGGGTGTTGGTACTCAACAAAAGTTTTGGTGAGCATAGCGTATTGCTCACTCTCATCTTGCATATATGAGGTCAAACCAACCCTCTGAATCAATAGTAAGAAATCATCAAGAATCCCTGCAGCTTGTAAGAAGGTAAAACAAGGAAAAGTAGATGGGTGAGCATCCCCATCATCTACTTCATTACCAAAGAAAGGTGCAATGAGATCTTCGTTGTATGAAGGCCTAAACTAAGAGGCTGATCTTGAGGGACTTGACCTCCTAGGTGTGTCCCTCTCAAATATTTCTCCAAAGGTGTGGTTGTTCATCTTTGATATTCTGAAATTTAAACATCTATTAAACAAGTGATTGCAAAGTGAATATATAATGAAGGAAACTGCTCGTAGGGACTTTTAGAGGCCTAAACATGCATCAAAACTATATCTCTAAGCATTGAACAAGCTTAAAAGCTCTCATAACCTATCACCTACAGTAGCAAAATACTCAAGATGTAAACCACTAAACACAAATCTACTTGGACAAGCGGAGGAGTCACATACCCGAGAGCAAATGCTCCAAATTTCAGCAGCAAAGATGGGCTGAGCAAGGAGATCGAAAAATCAAGGGCAAGAATAGCAAGAACACGATTTCGAGCAATGAACTAGTGTTTTCTCGGGAGAGAGAGAGCAGTGGCAAGTGAGAGAGTGAGTGGAGGGCCAGGGGTGGCCCACACCATGGCTAGGCGCGCCCCTAGGCTGGTCGCGCCACCAGGTGGTGTGCCTGCCTGGTGGGCCCCCCTGGTACCTTCCAGGCACTCCTCTGCCCCTTTTTCACGAAAAAATTTAATATGAATTTTTTGGAATTTTTCGAGACACTTAATTTTTTATCAATTTTCAGGTATTGAAGAATGATTTTCTGACAGAAAGATTTTTTGGAATGATGCAATGACAAAACAAGGCTAAGACTTCAGAAGTTCTAAGACACTCAAACAAGGAAGCAAACAGCAATAGAAAAGTAAACTAAACGAAAGTAAAAACTAAATGGATAGAATAAAAGTAAGCGGAGATAATCATGGTAAAAACATTGTTTTGTTCAATGAAATCCTTTTGTTAACAAGGTTGATCAGGTCTTGTTACCAAAACAATTTTATATGAAACAAAACTTTGTATTCCACTAATGATTATGTTACCTCAACCGTGATAGCAATGGTCCCAATCATAATAGTTTCAAAATTTTCTCTTGGTATGGGACAATATATTTCTCCAACTTGAATGCCCCCAACATATTCAATTGAATTTAAACCATAGGTCCTATCAATCTTCTTGGGAAAATAGACAGTATGCTCCTTGTCATTAACATTAAAGGTCACCTTTCCTTGATTACAATTAATAACAGCTCCTGCAGTATTAAGAAAAGGTCTTCCAAGAATAATAGACATATTATCATCTTCAGGCATTTCAAGCACAACAAAATCAGTTGATATCAAGCAATTATGAGCCACTTGAACAGGTACATCCTCACATATACCAATATGAATAGTGGTAGATTTATCAGCCATTCGCAAAGATATATCAGTTGGTATCAGTTTTTCTAGTTGAAGTCTCTTATAGAGAGAAAAAGGCATGACACTAACTCCTCCTCCGAAATCACACAAAGCAGTTCTAACATAACTATTTTTAATAGAGCAAGGAATAGTTGGAATCCCTGGGTCTCCAAGTTTCTTTGGAACCTTACCATTAAAGGAATAATTAGCAAGCAAAGTAGAAATTTCTTCATTAGGGATCTTCCTTTTATTCGAGACAATATCCTTCATATACTTTGAATAAGGAGGCAATTTCATAGCATCAGTCAAAGGAATTTGCAAGAATAAAGGTTTCACCCACTCACAAAACTTATTATAGTGTTTGTCTTCCTTTGACTTGTGTTTCTTATCAGGGAAGGGCATAGGTTTTTGGACCCAAGGCTCTCTTTCACTACCATGTTTCTTAGCAACAAAATCTTCTTTAGTGTATTTAGTATTCTTAGAGTGCCTTTCAGGTTCTTCTTCAACTTTTTCTTTATCAGGAACATCATTTTCTTCATTACCACTTTCAGTTTCAGCATCAGAGATAGATATACTATTAGGATCTTTAGCAGGTTCAGAGGGTTCGACAATAGTTTTATGTTTATTTTTTTCTTTTCTTACGAGTAGTACCACTATTTTCAGCTTGTTGAGAATCCTGCTCAATTCTTTTAGGATGCCCCTCAGGATATAGAGGATCCTGGATAGCAGCACCACTTCTAGTTCAAATTTCATAAGCATGTTTTTTTAGCAGCATTAACTAGCAAGTCTTTTTGCACTTTAATAAGTTAATCTATTTGAGTTTGAACCATTTGAAAATGTTTAACAAGCATTTTAACATCATTAGAGGCTCTTTCCACAATATCCTTCAACTCAACAATAGCTCTAGATTTTTCCTTTTATTAAAATTATCTTGCTTAACAATAAAAATATCGAATTCTTCTAAGCATTGATCAGAAGGTTTAGAGTAAGGGATATCGCCTTCATCAAAATGTTGGAGAGAGTGTACCTAAATAGTGGATGAATGGGGAATTGGCTTACATAATTCTTCTATAGGAGGTAAATTCTTGACATCTTCAGCTTTAATTCTCTTCTCCTTAAGACATTTCTTAGCTTCCTTCATCACTTCATCATTTAGTTCAATAACTCCCCTCTTCTTAGATGATGGTATAGGCGCCGGTATAGCTGGTTCGGGTATAATTGTTTCAGGTATAGCTGGTTCAGGAGGAGTCCAATCTTCATAATTCTTGTTTATTTTAGCCATTAATTCCTCAGCTTCCTTGGGAGTCCTATTCCTGAAAACACAATCAGCACAACTATCCAGGTATGTCCTAGATTCTTCAGTTAGTGCATTATAAAATATATCAATAAGCTCATTCTTAGGTAATGGACATCCAGCCTGTGCATGAATCAAAGCACAAAACCTTGCCCATGATTCAGGCAATATCTGTTTTTCTCCCTGTTTAAAATAAAAAAGTTCCTGCAAAATAGCATGTCTACCACCAGGAGGAAATTATTTCTGCAGGAAAGTACTAATCAAGCAATCAGGTCTATCAATAGATCCAAGAGGTAAATTACTAAACCAAGTTTTAGCTTCTCCTTTTAGTGAAAAAGGCAAAATTTAGCAACAAAGTAGGTGCGCATCTTAATATCATCAGAATACAGGCCACTCAAGGTAGAAAGCTCAGTCATATGTGCTACCGCACTTTCATTCTTAGTCACACAAAAAGGTTCTTTCTCATCAATAGCTATATAGGATAGATCAAGAGAGAAATCATATTCTCTATCTTTAATGTTTATGGGAGATGCAACAAACTTAGCATTAGGAGACAATTTGGGTTTAATAGTACGCCTCTCAAGGAGACTCTTAGAAGCACTCCTATCATGGGTGTTTTGACATTCTTTAATAAATTCATTGGTCATCTCAATATAACCGTCTTCAATATCATAGCTGTCTCTAAACTCAAGTGAACTAACAAGTGTAGTAGTGTCTTCATTAAGAGTTTCAGTATTTCCAGCTATAGTTCTAGTGATCGTAGCATCTAGGAAAGGACCTAATGAACCATTCTTATCAAGCACAGTAGAAGCAGCATCATAAGAATCAGAAGTTTCAGATTCAGGAGTAGTAGAAGTGTGTGTAGCATGTGTATGTGGTGGTGTAAGGAACTTACTCATAACAGATGGTGAATCAAGAGCAACAGAGGTGTTCAGAACTGTACCTCCTCTTGTAGTGGATGGTAAAATAGGAACCTTGCCATCACAAGACTTACCCATGATGGATGGATGGCAGCGAACAATCGTGATCCAAGTGGACTTCATAAATAAAGCTATGATCCCTGGCAACGGCGCCAGAAAATAGTCTTGATGACCCACAAGTATAGGGGGTGTATCGCAGTATTTTCGAGGGAAGTGAAACCGGATTTATTGATTCGACACAAGGGGAGCCAAAAGAATATTTATAAGCCTTAACAACTGAGTTGTCAATTCAGCTGCACCTGGAAACAATCTTGTTCACAGCAGTTTATCAGTAGCAAGAGTTTTGTAATAGCAATAGCAGTAGTAAAAGTAAAGACAGTAGTAACAATTGTAGTAAACAGTAGGATTAGAGCGTGGTAGACATAGGGATGGATGGACGGGCGTTGCATGGACACGACAATTCATATGGCAATCAAGACATAGGGCATTTGCAGATAAATAAGATAAAGCATCCAAGTACTAGATAATCCTAGGCATGTGTTCCATATATAGGCATACGTGCTCGCAATGAGAACTTGCACAACATCTTTTGTCCTGCCATCCCGTTTGCAGCGGGGCCTCAAAGGAACTACTGGCAATTAAGGTGCTCCTTTTAATAGAGCACCGGAGCAAAGCATTAACACTCCGTTAACACATGTGGTCCTCACATCAAAGCCATTCTCTCTGGTTATCCCGATTTCTCTCACTTCGGGGCCATTGGTTCTGGACAACAACGTGTGTATACAACTTGTAGGTAAGACCATAAATAATACTATCATAATGAATCAATAACATGTTCAGATCTGAAATCATGGCACTCGGGCCCTAGTGACAAGCATTAAGCATAACAAGTCGCAACAAAGTCAAAAAGCTCTAATAGAAAATACGAGGCACCATGCCCTAACAATCCGATGCCATTACATGAACGATCTCATCCAATCCCTACCATCCCCATAGCCTATAGCGGGGGATTACTCACTCAAAGATGGGGGAAACATGGATGGTCGATGGAGAAGCGATGGTGATGATGATGGCGATGATCTCCTCCAATTCCACGTCCCGGTAGGGTGCCAGAATGGAGTTTCTGGTTCCAAATCGCGGAATCTGGTGGTGGCGGTGGAGCGGAACTCTTTCTGGAAAAACGTCGAACCCCTTGAGGTTTTAGGTCAGTAGGTGACTTATAGGCGAAGGGGGAGACTGAAGGAGTGCCTGGGATGGCCAGACCACCCTCTGGCACGGCTAGGCCTAGCCCGCGTGGCCAGGTGGTGTGGCCAGGCCCCAGCCCCACTCTATCTCGTATTCTGGCTCCATGAATCTTCTGGCGAAATAGGATTTTTGGCATATTTTCCAAGATTTTTCCTGATAGTTGATTTTCTGCAAAAAAACTAGATACCAAGGTAATTCTCCTGAAAATAGCGTCAGTCCGTGTTAGTTGTATCCAAATCACACAAGTTTAGAGGAAACATAATAGCAAAAGTGTTCCAGAAAGTAGATACGTTTTGGACGTATCAGTGTTCGCTGTGTTATTTGACATGCTTGAGTGGGGCAACATCATCGTATCCGCCGTGTGCGTCAGGCCGGAAGGGTGCTCGTCGCCCTTGTACAATGTGCAGTTCACCGTCTATCACCATTCACCAGAGGCTAGGTTTTAGGAGGGTGCAGTGCGCAATTCCTTCACTGTTGGGAGCAGGGTGGTGCCTGGCATCATGCAGAAGGAAAAGCATTCCATGGTGGTGTACCTTCAAACCTCTTAGACCCAGGGCCTGTTACTCAATATGCATCCATCACGAGGGAGAATTCCAAATTGACCATTCTACTACCTTAGATTTTGTTTATCCCACTGTCACTATATACCACAGACGTACATGTACTAGAGATTGGATTTTGGATGCAGAGTAGTACTAGTATAGCACTAGTTCTTGTACTCTAGACTATTTTGTACTACTATATACCGGTACTGGTAGTACTTGTTTAGGCCAAGGACCGAAGATGGTCTTGCTTTGCCTTTATTCTGTCGTCGCTATTACTGAAATATTTTGTTTAACTAATAGTGATGTACCGTTACTTGTTTAGATCAAGTGCAACAGTTTGTCTTGCTTTTCTTTTGAAAGTTAGCATTGTCACAATTTTCTAGATGAGTCTTGGGCATTTTGGGTTGCATATGGGGGGTCAAACAGACATTGTCACTTGATTGTCAGTTTTGCTTGCTATAATGACTGCGTCTGTTTTTTGAGCTGGAACAAGAACTGATTCTCTTTGTACTATTATTGAATTTCAAGCAGGAAAGCTTTTGTGAAACGAGTTTATCTAGACTCTTTTTAGTGTGTAGTTCAGAGTGAACCCATATACTAAAAGGGGTCTAGATACACTCGTTTCACAAAAGCTAAAATATCTTATATTTGAAACGGAGGGAGTACTACGTATGTTTTATCGAAGTTAGGTTACTCATATTTTTATTATAATATTTAGCATGCTGCAATTTAGTCCGCTGAATCTTACTTCCTTTAGAAACTCTATGTACATTTCTCAGCCGCTGTTGGCACTGCGCTCATCGAGAGTAGAGAAGATCGGATCAGGGGATGATGGTACGGTGTTTGCTCTGCTATTCGACATGCGTGAGTCGGCGACATCAGCGGATCCGCCGTGTGCGTCAGGCCGGACGCATGCTCATCGCCCTTGTACAATGTGTTAATCACTGCCTATTACCCGACAGTAGAGCTAGGGTTTTGGACCCGTACAATCTGCAGTTCCTCCACGCCAAGAAGCTAGGAGGTGTCGGGCATCATCGGGAGGAAAAAAACATTCCTTTATGTTCTGCAGTGAACCATCTCATATTACCGGCATGCATTACTCAATATGCATCAATCGCGGGGGAGAATCCTATGATCGAGCCTATTCGGAGAACAGGGCAAACTGATCATGCGCCAAGGTTTTTTGAGATGGAACAAGAACTTATTATCTCTATACTGCTATTGAATTTCAAGCAGGAAAGCTACTAAATATCTCAAATGTTCTGTCGTTACTATTACTAAAGCATTTTGTGGAACTAATACTGATGTACTGGTACTTGTTTTTCTTTTGAAACATGGCCGTGTCACAATCTAGATGAGACTTGGGCATTTTGGGTTGCATACGGGGGTCGCACAGGCATTGATGTGAGAAGAAGGTACTCAAAGCATACTTGATCGTCAGTTTTGCTTGCTCCAATGGTCGAGTGTGTTTGGTGAAAAGGACAAACTGATCGCGCGACAAGGTTTTTAGAGCTGAAACAAAAACTGGTTCTCTCTGTACTGCTATTGTATTTCATTGTCTGTATTGCTGAATTGGTCACTTTTGAAATGCTGCTGAATTGGTCAAGTGCTCATGAATATGAACTTCGAATCTGTTGATAATTTTTCAATCTTATTCTGTACAACTAAATTTTGACATGAATAGCTGCCAAAAAGAATTATCGCTTTCCCCTCCCTCTCTGAGGTCTTTGTTTCGAATCCAGCCGAGCACATCACAATGCAATTTTTATTAACCAGGAGAAGAAATCTAGTAGCTCATTTGGCCCCTCTTTAGCCCAGAATATTTATATTCAGTTTCGGGGTCAAGGGACTTCTGACCACAGTCCAGTGAAATTTGAGAAAGGACCCCATGGAGCATAGCCGAGAACATATTAATTCGGCCTTTTAGGGGTCAGGGGACTGCTGAGCACGGCTCACTAAAATTTGAGAATGAAGCCCATTGAGCCTGCCCTATGGAGTATACCCACGTAGAGGAGCCTATGTAGAATAGCCAAACTCTTTTTAATTCGGCCTTTTGGCCATTGCCCCCCACCTCTCAAAATAAATAAAAACTCTTCCTACCCATGTTTTTAAGAAAATACTCTATTATGTGGCATTTTATAAATTCAGATGCCAGGAGTGTTGCCCTTTTATATTTTAAAACAGATAAACATAGACACGCAAAATATTTTTAAGAAGACTAATACATAAATTTTAGTACTAATAAAAGTTTAATGATATTTATTCTATAAATATCTTTGTTGTAGTGGCAACACACTCAGTTTACGTTTATTTGATTTGAAGGTCTTTTGCTAAAATCGTATCTTGGATTTACATTTTTTTCTTCTAGCAATATCGCATTACGGAGAGGCTGACATCACAGACCCACCAGCATGTAGCGTCCCTGGAGTTTGTTTTGAGGGTGGGTTCGAAATAAAAGTTTAAATACTTGTACAGAGAGGCTTGCATCGGGTACCCACCCGACAGAACATACAAGGCTGCATCGGGGACCCATAAGCCAGAACATGCTAGAGAGGCTGACATAAGGGCCCAGCAGTAAGACCATACACGGCTGCCACGGTGAAAACAGCGGACCCGACCGAAAAAAAGTCCATCATACACACGTTGCACTTACAGAGCAACTGACATGTCGGACCCAGCAGACCCAAGCATAGGCCATGAAATTAGCCTATCAGCCCCAATCATAGCCCAATACCTTCTAATTCGACCTTTTCGTGGTCTTGTGGCCATCGACCGTAGCCCATTCAATTTAGGAGTGAACCCATGGAATATAAGCCATGACAAATAGGGCATCTGCCCCCGAGTTAGCCCTGAATCTTTTTAATTCGGCCTTTTTGAGAAGTTTTTTGTACTCTAAGGCTGACATCTGGGGCCTAAAAAAAATTCCAACATGCACACGTTTCTTTCAAATAGAGGTTGTCACCTGGGACCCATCATAGACACATTTCCTGCACAGAGGTGGTTGACATCTGGGACCCAGCAAGTTCCCAAGGTCAAAACAGCGGACATGGCCAAAAAGTCCATCATACACACGTTTCATTTACAGAGAGGCTGATATGTGGGACCCAACAGCGCGACCTTATACAGATGCTGCATCGAGCAACGTAGCCAGTTCGAAATAGGGAGGCGCGAGCGAGAAAAAAGTTCAGCATGTACACGTTTCAATTATTGAGAGGCTGAAATGGGGGACCCAGCAGCGTGAGCAAATGGCAGATTCGTCGAGCAACGCTATCTAGTTCAGAACAGGTTAGCGCTAGAGAAGAAAAAATTTCATCGTACCCATGATTCTTCTAATGTGAGGCTGACATGTCAGGCCCACCAGCCTGTATAAACGGCTGAAGCAGCAAGCAACGCTATCAAGTTCAGAAAATGAAGGCGCGACAAAGGGTAAAAAATCCATCATACACACGTTTCTTCTAATGAGAGGATGACATGTGGGGCCCAGCGTCGTGATTAAACGGTAGATGTATCAAACATCGCTATCAAGTTCAGAACAGGGTAGCGCGAGCGAAGGAAAAATATCCAGCATACACACGTTTCTTCTAATGAGAGGATGACATGTGGGGCTCAGGAGGTTGGTTAAACAGTAGATGGGTCGAGCAGCGCTATCAACTCGGAACGGGGTAGCACCATTGAAGGAAAAAATTCCATCATACACATGTTTCTTCTAATGAGAGGATGACATGCGGGTCCCGGGAGGTTGATTAGACGGTAGATGCATCGAGCAGCGCTATCAACTTCGAAACAGGGTAGCACGAGCGAAGGAAAAAATTCCATCATACACACGATCCTTCTAATGAGAGGCTGACATGTGGGACCTAGCAGCCTGACTAAATGGTAGAAGCCTCAAGCTACATTATCGAGTTCCAATCAGGGAGGCGCGACCGAAAAATATGGTCTGCTAGAGACACTGACGTCCGGATCCCACACGCCTCAAAAGACTTCGACGAGTCAACATCGCGCGAGAAAACGAAAATCTTGCTTCTGCCACGCGCCAGCCGAGCTTCCTCCATGTTTTTAGCAGATCCATCGTAGTAGAGGGCCACAAAACCAGAAAAAAAGTTTTTCATCGGCCATGGCCGAGCCGAGAATTTCGTCGCGGAAGACGCGCCTTCTACGACGACCGTCGGGCCAATTCGTTGCAGAAGGAAAATTTTCTTGTAGGGGTAGACGGAGGTATGCTAACACTTACGGTGACTATAAAGCTATTGGCATTCCTTACGTATCAACTTGGAAAATCGAGGAAACTCACGGAACACTATCCATGCCATGGGATACGTCCTACGGGATTATGTCCCTCAATAGCGTAGTAATTCGATTGATGTCGATTGTTGTCTATTGTGGTTATGAGGATGATTTGCGCAGCGGTTGCTGGCTAATCGTCCATATACGGAGTTCCTCCCACAAATACATAGATGAGAATGTTCATAATGATAATCTTTATCTTAGATCTTTACAATACTATTGGTGTATCCGCTACTCCCAGAGAACGCTTTTTCCCACTGCAGTTCCAATCTCTTTTATATACGCGATACTTACTTTCTATATTAAGTTACTTTGCTTTAATTTATTATTACTCTTATTCCCAAAACCCAAAAACACCTTTTTACACAATAATCGCATTTTATCTTGTCACTTAGAACTTCATATAGCATTTCCATCGTAATATTTACTTCAAGAGTTATTAGACTTCAGAATTCTGCTCCTTGTGGGATCGATATGTTTATTTGAAACTAGCTACAAACGATCTATGCTCTTGAAGTCATCAAGCTATTTCCTAGCGCCGTTGCCGGGAAGCTAAGCGCTGTAGGTCTTTTAGTTTTTGCTTATCTATTTTTGTCTTGCTCAATTTTGTTTTGAGTTACAGCTTTCCACTAACACGATGGAGTTTGTGCATATTACTAGTGCTAACCCACCTAACCATTTTGGGAAGCCCTATGATATTTATAAAATAAACAACTCCAATGAGAAGAAAAGGGGGTTTGAAATAAATCCTCTACTACTTAGTATTCTACATAAGAATCAATTTACTAGAGATGAAGAAGATTCTGATCAATATGAGAATATTGCATGTTTTAAAGATATATGTGGCACTGACATGGGTATGCCTAATAGGCACCCAACTACAACGTACCTGGTGCGGCTCGACGGAAGGCCCACTCGATGAGTTGCCAAGGTCCATGACACCTATGACGGTTCGAGTGGTATGAATCTCATATGGACACAGACTCCCAAACACACAAGACAAGGAAGTCTCAATACTAGAGTTTAAATATAACTTGTAACCAACTTGTATTGGTACCTGAGACCTAGCCTCTCCATATATAAAGGGTAGGAGGGTCCAACGAGAAGGATATCGCGACTCCTACAATAGATTGCCACAATAGACAATAGATCTAGAAACACCTGTAGCATACACATACGCCAGATCCAATCTGCGCATCCACCACCATCGGTGATATTATAATCCTTCGGATTATCATTAATCAAGAGCAGACAATCAGGAGTAGGGTCCTCTACGAGGCCTGAACCTAGGTAAATCTTGTGTCACATGTGTGCTTGTTTGCTAGCCGATCGAGATTTCCAGTGCACCCCAATTCCTCGAACCTAAGTCCATAATAATGGGTATTGATGAGTTAAACCATCGTCAATTGGTGCCGTCTGTGGGTATTGGCGTCGTCTGTGGGAACTGGGAGTGCTGATGTTGCGATCTCGACGGCCCCGTCACCAGCGATCTACGATTCATCGTCTATTAGGCCAGATCTAATTCGACCCTCTCATCATCAAACGGCGATCGGATCACGTCCGGTCGATTCGTATGTGTCGGCGCGCTCAACATCGTCATCAAAAAGTCCTCCATGGCACAATCGCCTTCACCGTGAGCATGTGGCATGTCTATTCAAGGAAAGGACGAGGAGGTCGAATGCAACCTTACTTGAGAAAATCAAGATCAAATCAATTTCCGATGCCATGCTGTCAACCAAAATCGTGTTGGATGAGTACCAAGAAGAGATGAGTCTGATCTACAATATTGTGTCCGACCTGGAGTCGAGTATCCGGAGTTTTTTTTTTGTCATCTGGCTTCTTGGAGAGTCTGTGGCCAAAGAAAATGAAAGAAGACCACGCCTGGTCTTGTCAATCGGTGGGGCACAAGCAACAAAAGAAGAAAGAAGTGATTGACCGACTTCGATTTAAATTGGTCTCTTCCTAAAAGACGTCCACGCATCAATCAACATGTTTCAACTGCATTTTTTTAGAGCAACCACATATTTCATTAATCGAAAATCAAGTTACATAGAGTAACACATGTGGAAACTAAAAGACAAACTGAAATAAAATGATTATCCTGGAAACAATGCAGATAAAATCCTAAGAGACCGAGAAATACAAAACGATCTCTAGGTTTTCCTGCAACCACCGAAGCTAGCAGCCGCCTCCCAACTCCAACGCCATCGAGACGCACGCTGAAATAGACGTCGAACCTCCAACACTGCAAGATCCAAAAAAGCACCATCGCCAATGAGGCTTTGTGAGTCGATGAACAGGCCTGCTGCACGCAGCGAGGCACATGTCGTTGTGGCACGTCGACCGGGGGACGTCCCCGTGCTATCTTGAACCAAGATCCGCTACCTCTCATCGACAAAGACGGAGAAGAACAACAGATCCACCACCTCCGGACCATCATCCGCGCTCCAGAGAAACCACCTCGCCCCGGCCACCAGCGCCGTCGCTGAGAACGACGAACGCTGACGACACACCGAGAAACTGATCTTGCCAGATCTGATGAACGCCGAGAAGACCAAGCTGTCGATCTGAAAGAACGACTAGCACACCTTGCCATCAACTCCGAGGCGTCGCCGTGAAGGTCGTCGCCGGTGTGGGAGTAGAGTTGAGGCAGATTTATTGCCCGAGCGCCGCTCCCACCACCCCAACATGCCCCATGGATGACATACCCTAACCCTAACTACTAGACGGAGAAACGAGGTTCCCCCTTCCTCCTACCACCGGAGTGGCAAGCGGAGGGAAAGGGAACCAGAGCTCTCTCCGGTTGAGATCTGGAGGGAGGGGGAGCCGCCGCCGCCTCTTTTTTCCGTTAGGAGGAGAGGAGAGCATGCGACAAAGTTTCTTAACATGTTTCAAGTGCTCTGGATACACCACGGTGAAAAAAAAGTAGTAGAAGTCAATGCATGCTACCTTTTGTGAACAAGCAAGGGAAGCGAAGAAAAGAAAAAATATTCCGATCATATCAGCTGAAAAAATAGATTTCGCATCTCGTGTGTGAAGGAGCATCTAAACAAAAGAGAGAATTCAGATCATATCGGTCGACCAAAATTAAAAAAAGCCAGTAGAACTAACTACCGAAGTAATGTAGACGACCAATCCGCCGCGTCGACCTCGACCTCCACGTCGACTCCATCAGACTAAACATCCAACTTCACGCTCGAGGGCTATGTTGATTCTGTCCATTGCGTCGACTCTATGTCCATCCCGCGACTCCGTCAACTTGGACCACACGTCTGCTGCGCCAACCCATGGATGCGTCAACTCGCTACCGCCACCGGTTCTGACGACCCGCTACGGTCTTCGACGGTGACCCGCTAGAATCTTCGGCTTCGGCAACCGCATGCCCGTCGATTACATCGGCTCCCACCAGCTCGTAGTGGTATTCGGCTATGGCGACTCGGGGGTTCCGTCCACTCTGGTGACCCACCACGGTCTTCGGCTCCGGCGACTCAGGGATTCCTCCGGCTCTAGTGATTCACTCTAATATTCGACTCCATCGTGTGACCCTCTGTAGTCTTCGACTGCGGCCCGCTATGGTCTTCGGCAGCGGCAATCACGGCGGTCTTCGGTTGAGGTAAACCGCCGCCGCCATTGGTTTCGGTGACCCGGTGCTGCGTCGACTCCGATCTGCTGCACTGGCTCTTGAATGTCGTCTCGACTACATCGAACACATCAACTCTACACTCGGGGGCTCCGCCGACTCCGCCCCACGACCCGCTGTGGTGATTTGGGACCTCCTTCTACCCTAGCGACCTGCTGTGGTCTTTGCATCTAGCGACTCGAGGGCTCCCGCGGCATCGGATACCCCCAACGGTCTATGATTGTGCAGACTCACTGTGGTCTTCAGCCGTGGCTGCTCAGTGCAATCTTCAGGTGCGGGAATCCTCTGCTACATTGACTCTCTCGATCATGACCCGCCGATTGCATTGGCTCCTACGACCCATGCACCTCGTCATCAACCCATAAAGCTAAGTTCTCTACTAGAGTTGATTTCTTTCTTACTTAAATCGCACTCAAAACACTCAGGGGCTGCGTCCTTCTCGAGTAACCTAATGTGTCGTCAACTCCCTACACTCGAGCACCTCATACACAATAGCCCGAGTAGCTGATTCTGCCTGATCATCGAATCCTTGAACTCAGAGTATTTCGGCAAGGTACTGAGACTAAGGGTAATCAGGATAACGAAACGGCCTAACATACCGTGCAAAAGTGTCGACTCGATTGGCACCAGAATTTTACTTTACAAGCCAACAGGCAAATATTCTTTACAAGATGCAAGTACTTTACAATTCCTTATATTTTCTGCAGCTTACAAGGACATCGATTGCGTCGAACTATTCTATTAGATCCTCCAACAGGAGTCGACAAAACAATTGGCTATACCATAAACTCAAGACCCGAGTCGAGACCTTCCTCGGATGGTTGCATCGTTTGATGCTACAAAGATGCGACGTTGGTCGCGCACGCGATAGAAGCGACTGCGTTGACTTCATCCGCATCGTTGACTGGCCCAGCTAAATGCCACATGACTCCACCGCACCGACTTATACTATATCATCATCGATTCAAGCTCCTTATGCGTGAGACGCTGACCCGATGCACTTTTGGGTCAATAGTTTCTCCTCGCATGATTTTGACTACGCCTGCAAGATAGAGGATTCGAGTCTCTGTCCGAGTCTACGACTCCGCCAGACACTCGAGTGCTACTCCAAATTGGAGCGTTGGACGCGCATATACAAGATTTTCGAGTGGCACGCACCGAATCCTCACTCGAATCCACGATCTGACTAAGGACTCGGGGGCTACTCCCATAGGAGCGTTGGTTGTGCATTCGGAAAAGCACTGGTGCTGAATGCACCCGCAAGATCATCTGAAGTACTTCTGGATCATTCTATCTATGCAACCGATGACTATAAGTCTCTGCTCGAGTTTACGACTCGAACAAACACTCGGGGGCTACTCCCATAGGGAGCACTGGTCGCGCACCATATAGTCCATTGTGTCGACTATGTCCACAATGTCGACTCGCTTACAGCAATTGAATGCATTGGCGACTTCGCTCGCTATACACTACAATGTCAAGTTTGGAGAGAACGTCTCCTTGGCCACCCGAAACACCTCCGCGGTGATAAACATTCGGATGCTGCATCCACGATGTAAAGATAAGGCCTATATATACCATATGATGGTCTGGCAACCGCATTCGCTGTGCTCTACCACATAAATACCACACCTGCAGGTGTGACGAAAATCCCGATGGACGCGTTGGGTACATATGCATTAAAACTGGAGTTCGACTCAGTAAGGCCTCAGCGGTATGAGTCGAACTACGCCAGCAATTTCCAAATTTGAGTCTGAGGACTCAAGTTTGAGTAGGTGACGTTGTTTTTTCCCTAGAGCAATTAACTGGTCCCGATCTGTCGAGCGCAGGCCCGGCTCTGACCCATGGCAACATTGTGCGACGCCCATGGGCCCACGCCTAGGTGGGGCCCATGACAGCTGCTCCTTTCCTATGTTTCCTTGTACCAAGCGCAGGAAAAAAAATTACAAAGGGCAAAGGCCCAACTGTCACGTACACACAGATCTGACAGGGTGAGATCGATCGTTGACGGGGAGCAGGAATGGCAACAGCATATCGATCGGGGAGACCAAGAGAGTTCGAGAGGAAACCCAATCATGCTAGGCCGCCTGGAGGCTGGACTACTGGGGTCATGGAGATAGCCGTGAATCTGGGAGCCTGGAATACATGAATTCGTGATGGCGTCCCTGCTCTCTCTCGCTCGGCTCGGCTCGGCCGCTCCCTCTTTAAGAGATTATTCCTTCTTGCCCCGTCGGCCATCCCCTCTGGTAAGTCCACGAATCCGTGAACTACATGATCTAATTTGTTATCCAATTTCTTGTCTAATCCATAATTTGCAATTTCAATTCCTCGCCTCTTTAGCAAGCATGCTAGATTAAATTGTACCCTGTCCCAAAATAAGTGACTTAGATTTATCTACGTTCGTATGTATCTAGTCTTTATTTTTGTGTAAGATACATCTAAATTTAAACAAATGCAAGTCACTTATTTTGGACGGGGGAGTAATTTAGTTCTAATTTCATGTATTTTTTCCTTCGAAACTATACATGTTACAATGCCAAAGCATGAGAATGAGCTTATTGAATCACATAATTGAAACTACTGAAAAATTGTTTAAAGTCAACTATATCAGAAGACAAATTGAATGAATTGGCTACCTGTTGTATTGAGAAGGATATCTTAGACCACATTGATCTTGATATTGCCCTCAATGATTTTGCATCTAAAAATACCCGAAGAACCTTCTTTGGGAAGCACTGAAGCATTATTGCCGATGGACTCACTAGAATTTGGTTCTTATTTAAGCTAATAAAACTCGCAGGAAATACTACTAGTTATATTTTGCTAATCTTTTTTAGCCCTTATCTATAACATGACATTGCATAAGTGCTTAAAAACTATTTGAACTTCTAATATTAAGAATGAGTGGTTGGATGTTAACGTCTAATATTTTAGAAGTCTATATATCTAGGCATGCCTACATACTACATATTATCCTTAAGGGCCCACATTGTAACTTTGCCCTAGGGCCCCGCAAAATATAGAGCCGGTCCTGGTCGAGCGCAGCAGGCATGTTTACCTTCATCCCTATAAACTACTGCAAATTCGACGGACTCGATGTACTTTCGGATTAAGTGCTTCGCACTCGACACAACTGTCGACACCGACATCCTAATGCAAAGATCAAGACTTCTAACTCTTCACCCGAATCTACGATTCGCATGGACACTCGGGGGCTACTGACATGGGTATGCCCAATAAGCACCCAACTACAACGTACCTGGTGTGGCTCGACGGAAGGCCCACTAGATGAATTGCCAAGGTCCATGACGCCTATGACGGTTTGAGTGGTATGAAGCCCATATGGATACGGACTCCCAAACGCACAAGACAAGGAAGTCTCAATACTAGAGTTTGAATCTAACTTGTAACCAACTCGTATTGGTACTTGAGACCTAGCCTCCCCATATATAAAGGCTAGGAGGGTCCAACAAGAAGGATATCGCGACTCCTACAATAGATCGCCACAATAGACAATAGATCTAGACAACGCCCATAGCATACACATACGCCAGATCCAATCTGCGCATCCACCACCATCGGTGATATTGTAATCCTTCAGATCATCATTAATCAAGAGCAGACAAGCAGGAGTAGGATCCTCTACGAGGCCTGAACCTAGGTAAACCTCGTGTCACCTGTGTGCTTTTTTGCTAGCCGGTCGAGATTTCCAGTGCACCCCAATTCCTCGAACCTAAGTCCATAACAATGGGTATTGGTGAGTTAAACCCTCATCAGGCACTTTTCTATTAACGGGATATACTGCTGATGAGGTAAGGGTTAAACTTTTTAGTCAAATTTTGACAAGTACAGCTCTCTCATGGTATGGATCTCTACCCCTGAAGCCACTACTACTTGGGATAGTTTAGCTTGTGAATTTCTATCAAAATATTACCCATTATCAAAATCTTTTGGAATTAGGCGTCTTATAATGACTTGGAAGAATCGTTCTAATGAAGGACTAGTAAGAGCTTATATTAGATTTAAAGATTTACTATGTCTATGTCCTCATCATGATTTGCCTGAATGGTATTTACTACACATTTTTTATGGCGGTTTAATGGAACCTAATAAAATTGAACTAGACTCCTTCACGGAAGGAGCCTTTATGAATCTTCCTATACCTAAAGCTTGGGATTTACTTAATAGAACTTATGATCATAGAGTTTCATGGAATTTTGGTCTAGGAAGTGAAGGAGGCATAGAGATAGACCATGATTGTATTCATGACTATAATAAAAAAAGGCCATGTGAAAGAATTGTCTAAAGAACTTTATCTGGATTCAGATATTGTGTTGCAAGTTGCTAAAGCTTTTACAGAACACATTAAAGCTCCAAAGGAGGGTCCAGTCAAGTATGATCCACCACCCGAACCAGAAAACAAAAGAGAAGATAAAGCAACACTTGCCTCCGTAGAACCAATATATGAAGTGCCTTTCCCTAACACTACACAAAAGCATATTTTTTGAATATGAACAGGTCAAAGCAATACAGGAAAAGAGGGAAGAGGAAAGCGTGCCAGAAGTCATGAAACACCTGAAAGAAAAAAAAGATGAAGAGGTAACCAAGGAAGCAATTATGGCTATGTACTCACACTGTAACATAGTTGAACTTGATGTAGAGACTTCCATATTTGTTGAAGTTAAAACAAAGGTAAAAGATGTGGGTAAGCCTATTCTTCCCTGCATATTTAAAGAAACCTCTCATTACGGTTTATGTGATCTTAGCACCGAAATTAATGTTATATCTTATGATTTCTACCTAGAAATAAAAGAATAAATAGAACCGGATACGATTGAGAATACTGATATAACAATTATGTTAGCCAATAAAAATCTTAGAATTCCAATGGGAGTAGTTTACAATGCAACTGTCACAATTCGCAACAAAAACTTTCCTATCGATTTCTTAGTTGTTGATATGCCAGCTGACATTTTGCCCTATTATATTTGGAAGAACCTTTTTGGGTGATATAGGTGCCTATGTCAATTTCAAGAAGATGATTGTGACTCTTAAGCTTGGGGGAACGAAAAATAAATTCCATTTTTACAAATTTAAAGACAGGCCTCCACAAATACAAGAAGACGAGGAAGAGACAACTATTGAAGAAATGGGGACTCTTTTCTTTGGTAATCAAGAATAAGAAATAAATGAAGACCCAAATTATGAAAAAATAGTTATGGAGGACAAGTCCTTAGAAGAACAAGAAGATGAATTCAATTCACTTGCTATTTTGGGATCTCCAGCTGATGAGGCTTTTGAAGAGCCAGAAAAGATAGGGGACGAGGAATTACCACCCCCAGATTTAAGACTCTACCAGATAATCTTAAATACAGGTTTTTAGATGATACCAATAAATTTTCTGTTATTATTAGTGCTAAACTTTCAAGAGAAGAAGAACTCATGAGGATACTTAAGGATCATCGCCAAGCCTTTGGGTACGCAATGGATGACTTGAAGGACATTAGTCCCATGATAGCCGTCCATCGAATATTCATGGAAGAAGGTGCAAAACCAGTTGTAGAGTTTAATAGAAGTTTAAAGCCTGAAATGAAAGAAGTGGTAAGAAAAGAAATTGTACGCCTACTAGACTCAAGTATAATTTATCCTGTTAAAGAGAGTGATTGGGTAAGTCCTGTTCATTGTGTCCCTAAGAAGGGAGGTTTTACTGTTGTTCCTAATGAAAATAATGAACTAATACCTACTAGAACTATTGTTGGGCACAGGATGTGCATAGACTTCAGGAAATTAAATAAAGAAACTAGGAAAGATCATTATCCATTACCGTTCATAGATCAAACTTTAGAGAGGTTAGCAAACCATACTCATTTTTGTTATTTGGACGGATATTATGGGTTCTCTCAAATAGTTGTTCATCCGGATGACCAACTTAAAAAAACTTTCATAAGTCCTTATGGTTTACATGCTTACCGACATATGCCTTTTGGTCTATGTAATGCTCTAGCTACTTTTCAATGATGTATGACTGCTATTTTTGCTAATTTCATAGAACTTATAATGGAAGTATCTATGGATGACTTTTCTTTCTATGGAACTTCATTTACTAGTTTCTTGGATAATCTCAAGAGAGTTTTGCAGCATTGTGATGAAACTAATCTTGTTATAAACTGGGAGAAGTGTCACTTTATAGTCAAAGAAGGTATATTCCTCGGACACAAGGTATCAGGTAAGGGAATTGAAGTTGATAGAGCTAAGGTTGAAGCAATAGAGAGAATACCGCAACCTAAGGATATTAAAGGTATAAGAAGTTTTCTTGGTCATGTGGGTTTTTATAGAAGGTTCATTAGAAATTTCTCTGGGATATCTAAACTTTTAACTAACCTCTTGCAAAAGGGAATAATATTTAATTTTAATGATAAATGTCTTGAAGCCTTTGATAAACTCAAAAATGCTTTATCTCGTGCTCCCATTATTAGACACCTATCTGGGATACAACCTTTGACTTAATATGTGAAGCTGGTAATGATGTTGTAGGAGTAACTCTAGGACAACATATTGGTCGTAGATTTAATATTATACATCATGTTAGTAGAACTATTAATGGTGCTCAAAAGAATTACCCGAGGAAGAAAAGGAACTGTTTGCTGTATTTTTCTCTTGCGATAAATTTCGTTCTTATATAGTTGATGCAAAGGTGAGAGTTCATACGGATCGTGATGGCTTAAAAGAACTCCTTGAGAGGAAAGAACATAAGCCAAGACTGATCAGTTGGATTCTTTCATTACAAGAATTTGAATTGCAGATTATGTAGAGGCAAGAAATAAAGATATTAGATGCAGTGTCCATGTTTGCCCAGGAGGACACGAATCTTATTGAGAGGAACTTTAGTCCTGCTGATTTTTGTTTACAGGAATTATTTGATCAACTAAAGTCAATTCCTCCAAAAGAGAAGGAGTCCTTGTTGTGGGAGGAACTTTTTATTCCTGAAAAGGTGGTAAGTGCAAGGTAAGTGTTCTTACCCAAATAAGTGATCTATTTTCATAATTTTTACTCTTGAAAATTCTTTTTTCGAATTCCTTGTATTTTTTTGAAGTTTTAGAGGGGTTTTACCAACTATACGGGCGGAGTTATATGACCAGAGAGGGAGCTCCCACCGTATATGTAACTACCTCGGTGAACTACGCTCTAAGTTGCATGCCTGGATGAGCGAAAGTGGTTAAAATAGTACGGTGGGGCCAAGGGGCCACTCACAGGTAGACCTGTCAGCCGTCCTAACCACTTCCAGAACATCGGGACAAGAACGAGCGGCGTAGTCGGCAAGCGAAGGGATCAACTACATACACAAGTGAGTATGTATGCAAGCCACCATACAACAGTTTTCAGAGCCATTCCATCTAAAAGAAATAGAAATATTGCAACGCCATATGGCAAGATCCAAATATCCGAGATAGAGATAATAGTTTAGGATAGCTCCTCATACATCAAACATCAGAGTATCAGGAGGAAGCGGAAAACAAGATCCGAGTACGGATAAGAATCAAATTGGCATAAGATGCCACATAAATAAACAAATCCCGCCCACAGATCTCGCGGATCCTCATCCCCGGAATCTCTACACCGAGTGATCGTTGCCAACATCATCTGTCTCTTCCACCCAGTATCCATCTTGCGAATACACCTGTTCATCTGAACCAGACAATTTATCGTGTGAGACCCTAGGGGTACTCAGCAAGTCGTTATGCCTCTAAAGGGGACATATAACTGGGGTGACGCAATTGCAGCAAAATATAATAACTAACAAGTCTATAGATACTCGCTAACCATTTGCATAACCATTGATAGACGGATGTCCATTAATTAGTAACAACAGTTATAACAGTATAAAGTAACAGATCCATCCTCCTTCTCGCTTACCAACGAGAAAGCGGACGAACAACCCATCCGTTGGCAATTTTATTAACCATTCCATGAGTAGTGCACTATTTACTATACATGTATTTAGTCAGATTAAAAGCGGTACTTTAGTTATACTTGTCTATGATCGAGAAACTGTGCTCCAAGTCATCCATAACCGCGGACACGGCTTTCAGAAAGATTTACCCTGCAGGGGTGCACAAATAGCAACACACACTCGATCAACCTCGAAAAAAAACCAACTCAAAACCCAACGAGGCATTCACGACAAAGCGACACAGGATCCAGAAATATTTGTGGCCCCAAGAAATAGTAATAAAACCTCAAACTAATTTGTGGCCCCAAGAAATAGAAATGAATCAAGCTCTGGCTCAGGGAGGTCCACGGCCTCCCGGATGTGGATAGTGTGAATAGTCAAGGAACAGGAATCAAATACTCGGCGTCCTACAGGACACAAGTGAGCATGAAAAACCAAATAGTAGATATTGTTCACCGGTGCCTCTTTCATTAGTTATCCCATTACTACTCAGGTTAAGTTGTTTAGGTACCTCGTTATCCAACAGACACTCACATACCCTACACATGCTGTTCTACGACTCGCATGGCTCAAACAACTCCTATAGTAATGGCTCCTGGGATGGAGGAACAAGCTTCGGTGGGGTTTAAAAGTAAAGGCGATGCAGTACTTGGGATTCAATTTAATGCAATCGCGATTCAATGATGCAAGAATAAGATAGAGGCAATAGGTACTATATGTATGAAAGCATGGGGAATTGCTTGCCTGGCAGTTCTGTTGCTGAATATGAAGGATCCGGGTAATACTCCTGAGGCTCCTGGTATTCTCCTTGCTCAGTGTCTATCCGGATAAAAACCAAACACACAAGGGGCCAAAATAAATACCTCACACAATCATAGAAATAATATGCAACAAGCAAACAAGTATGCCATGATGTAATGATGCACAATTTACATGGCATAGCATAGCATGGCAAGGGTGAGGTGTGGAAACAAGAAATAAGCACTTTTATTAATTATTTGGTCAAGTTTTACTTGCATAAACCATTCAGGTTTTTAAGTATTTATATGATGCATGCTTCAATTCATACCATGAAACGCATAGTTAGAACGGGCTCGTCGCGTTGATCGATTTAGACATATTATTTGTCGAATTTGAAATTACGAAATTACAGTTATGATTTATTTAAGATAAAGGTATTAATTGATATTTTAATAATTTCGAAATTTTAAGTTAAGCTCAAAAATTATTTTGGATGGCATATTTGAAATCCTGGCAGTTTTCTGTTCACATTTGATATAAAACCATGTTATATGGAAAATACCATTAAAATATGCATTTCTTTATTTTAAACATTTTCTGCCAATTTAGATTTAACTTGTATTTTAGAAAACAAAACAAAAGAAAAAGACATATACTGACCACGGAGGAAAAAAGAACCTGGGAGTAGTTTGTGTTGCTATTTTGGATAGGATGCATGCGATTTTGAATATTACAACCTAGCTATCAAATAGGCAAGCAGCTGAATCAGAACCAACCAGCTAGCTCATTTGAATTTTGGACTGTGTCGATGGCTAGCAGGCTTGCTGTTTGGAATGGATACACACGCGCATATATTGAAGTGCCCCAAGGCACGTGTTAACTGAAGAAGAACGGTCTCTGAATTTTGTTCGTCAGCTACAGAGAGAGATAAACTGTAAAAAGAGGGGAAGAAAATTGTTACGCTTGGTATTGGGTCAGGGAACTATTGCTTAGAGTGTGTAGCTGGTACAATCACGATGACGAACGCTTGATGCATGAAGACTGGGAACGCTGGTTATAAGCCAATCATGATCGGAAGGCATGTAACAGAGGTTAGCTGAAGCCAACTTTGGACAATGATTGTGATCTCTTCGGGGCTCTATTTGGAGTGTCGTTTTACGGCGGTGTCAAGAGGGGAGGTCAGCGAGTGTTTCTTGTCAAGGCAACGTCACCAGGGAAGGATCACGTCGCCTGGAAAACGACACAATTCAGAGGCAGAAAATAATGGGTGTTAACTGACGGGCGAGACGCAGATAAACGAGAAATATACTGCTGACTTCGCCAGAGGATTTTGATTGATTTACTGAGGCGTTTGGAGCGAGGTTTGCGCCTATGGGAAGCTGGGACATCCCTCTTCTACGGTGTTTTCAGAGATTCCCTGTAGGTGGACTAGGCTCGCCGGGCAACAAGCGCAGGAAGGGGCTGAAACTGCACGTGATGCTGTTGATGTCGTGCGTGCGGGCTGCTGTTGTCTGCGGCGAGCGCGAGACGACGGCGACTGCAGTGAGCGGTGCGGGCGTGGGATGGAGTCGACGCTAGGAGACAAGAAACAGCCAGGGAAAGTGGGGTGCGGAAGAGGAGCTAACCCTCGTTGACGCTGATGAAGTGACCGTGCTCGAGGCGGTCAGAGGCGATGGCGAAAATACGATGATGATGACGACGTGCTGCAGGTGCTTGGGGCCTGCGAGGACACGGGCATGGTGCGCAGCCCTTTGCCTCCTTGCGCGATGCTCCATGAGGTGGTTGTCAACGACGCGGAGCATCTCGGCTCAGCGGTGGCTCTGTGGCGACATGACCAGCGGCGCGGCGAGGTAGACGAGCGGCATCCAGCGGCATGGTTGCAGTGGTGTGGTGTTGTCTTGTTGGAGAAGAAGGGGTAGAGGAGGATCTCGATCTGGTCTGTCTTGGAGAGGGGAAGGGATAGGACGGGAGTGGTTGCGTGGGAGGTCGTCTTTGCTGCTGCTACTTTATGCCAGGAAAAGCGAGGGAGCTAGGAGGGAGACGGCCACGTGATCGAGAGAGAAGAGGAACAGGGGCGTGGGTCGCTGCTGTTGCAGGCTGGGTGTGGCTCGCCCAGGTGTGATCGGTGAAGGGTTTAGGTGCACCAGCTAGGTGTGGGATCGAACGCACCAGGGTGCTTCGGTCGGGCCAAGAAGCTAGGTAATTTAGGAATAGATTAGGTGTATGTGTGATCAATTATACACACGGTAGGATTAGGTTTAGACTATATTTTATAGCTAGGGATAATAGCTAAAAAGATAGAGATAGAGTTTAGGTTTAGAAGGAAACGTAAAATTAGGAAAAACACATGTAGCTTTAGGAAAACAAATTAAAATAAAGCCACATGTAAGATGAATGTTAGATGAAAGTAGAGCATTGATAAAGTGAGAAAAAATCTACTAAGCCAAAGGAATAAATTTGAATTTAATAGGAGGAGAAGCATGCATAAGGGACATTGCATGCACAGCTTGATATTGCGTGTGAGCTCTAGTTTGTGAAAACAACTAGAGACTCTTACATATGAGCAAGAATTAGAGGATATTCGAATAAGAGCATATGGGTAGAATTGGAATGCAAATAAAAATAAGAAACCCATATGGCATATGTGTGGTGGAATGGAGAGTAAGGTCATATGACAAGGTATGTTGGCACGTTAGTGGATGGGAGGAATTAAAGAGATATGCCCTCAACTCATTTTGGGCATTTAACATTATCTCAAGATGCAAATACAATATATCAAGAAGCAAATACAATTAATAAGGCAAATGCAATATGAGGAAGAACCAAATGAAAAAGGTTTTAATATGATGCTCAAATGCTAGGTGGCATGGTGTCATGAGCATAATATAATGATGATGCGATAATTATATGTAGAAAGTAGCAATATATAGACTAGGCAAGTAGCATTGCAATTGTTAGACAATTGGGATGCTACAACTCTCCTCCACTAAACAAGAATCTCGCCCCGAGATTCCTAGGAAAAAGAAAAAGGCAAAAGGGGTAGTCGGATGTTCGGAACGAAGGTGATCCTCGCGTTCCCAAACCGATTCATCAACGGAATGGTGCGACCACTACACCTTACAAAACTTGCTAGACTTCTTGCGAGTCTTGCGTTTTTCTTCTTAGAAACAAAGGACTTGAAGAACCTGGAGAATTGTTGGAAGACGAGAAAGATAGGATGAACATAGCTCCGATGCTCTTGAGAAAGACGATGATAGATAGAACCACTACTTGAAAGAATGTAGAAAAGACGATGTATCGAGAAGAAAAGTTTCTCGTAGATACCCCAAAGATGTGGACTACAGCATTGCGGTCCTAGAGAACTTCCAAAGAGTTGATAGGAGACGAATCCTCCAAAGGGAAGACAAACTTCCCACTTCAGGCCAACGGAAGAAAGAAAAACTTGAAGAAGTTATCAACCACTGTGAAAATAGCATTGTTTCTTCCCTTGGATTTAAGAATGAAGTTTGGAGAAACAATATTTCCTTCAAACAATAAAGTTCCTTGATACCATGGAAAGATTAGCATAGAGGACTTCTCAGATGAGCTTCTTCTTGCGCCGGTCAGAACCAAAGAATCACGCAATTGAGATGCGCATATGTCTTCAAGAGAAGGAGGTGACACAAGTTTCTAGTGGAATCCTGAGAAACAAGTTGAATATAGAAGATCTGGAAGTTATTTTAGAGATGCTTATTGCTTTACTTAACCACGAGGTTAATGAAATAGATTTGCGATTGATGGTATCAACCATAATTGGCTTTACCAAGAGGAAAAGAATTAACGACCTTAAGTAACAGATAACTTCCATCCATCTTGTATGACGATGTTGAACTCCGGTGGCATGAATAGGAACCAAGAAGGTTTTGCATTTGCTTCCACCAGATCATTGAATATTTTGCTCCATGTTGAAATAGAAGAGACCATCAATAAGAGGTTGTTGTTCATGTTCATCGAGAGAACACTTCGGAAAACAAGGACGGAAGTAAAGTCTCGAGGGATAAAGGCCACTTCTAACTTCCGTAGAATGAGTAAAATCACATTTCTTCACCAATTCAATGTACCAAGTGAATGATAAGAGTAGTGGTATGGTCATGGCTCCATCCCGCACTCAAAGCATTACTATGTACACGAATAGGAAAATTGTGCAACCCAACTCTCAGAAATTTAGACTAGAGATCTTAACAAACAGAATTCATGAAGCTCTATAAGAAAACAAGGATGTGATACCAACACTTCATCGGATCCAAAGTAGATAGAGATGATGACGTTGTCGTCTTTGTTGGAAGTTCCAAGCCATCGGAAAAGATATGAACGAAGATCACTAAAACAGATGATAGGTTCAACAGATAGATTAAGGATAGCACCAAACTTGAATAGAAGAATTATGAAAGATCTGGAAAATCTTCATGGTATCCGGCTGATTGAGAATAGAAGATAAAGCGAGAGAGGTTTCCAAAAGGTTTCTTGATGTGTGGAAGACCAAAAGAATTTCTCGTCCTTCTTAAGAAGATCCGAGAGAGATTTAGCAGCCTTGAGGAAAGCTTCAGCGGAACGACGATGATAACTTGCCAAACAAGGAAAAACTCCGGATTTGGTTGAAGGTGGAGAATGGATTTAACAATTGACTTGATGATTCTATAATTGTAGCGATGAATTTAGCAGAAGGACGTGGCCAAGATAGGTGACTTCAAAAAGTCAGAATTCACAATTTGAGAACTTTGCATAAAAGCAATGTTCATGAAGCTTGAGAGAAAAGAAGATGTTCTTCATGTCCTTCCATTGATATAGAACAGGAAAGCATATCGTCAAGATATACCACCACGAATTAACAAGATATTCCAAGAATACCAGTTCATGAGGCAAAAGAAATGAACAAATGCTCGAAACACTTTCTAAGCTCAACGCTCTTTGAAAGATCAACATTAAGAGCAAGGATTGGTGTTGAAAGAGACGCATTGGAAGAATAGATTATCTGACCCTTCGGAAGAGAGAAGATATGTCCACTATTCACATAGCTGATCGAATCACCGGTTGCAAAGATAAAAAGATCTTGGATAAAAAAGCGATGATAACTCATACATTAAGTAAAGCTATCAGAGATGAAATAATGATATCATCCTATATCAAAGAGAACCTTTGCGGATATGGAGTTCAAAAAGATAAGAACCACAACAATCGGATAATAACCCATCATAGTGCCTTCATAAATCTTCAGATTTGCCAAAGATACTTGAATATGATATAGATATGATCACAGTGCAACTCAAATTCACAAGAGATAGCCGCAATCATTTGGAGAATTAGATTGATAGCATTGGCCATATTCCACTCATGATAAATGTCATATAGCTATACTAAGAACCAAATTACGATCATAAGCATCGGATCAACACAAGTTATGTATTTAGCTAGAAAAGAATTGAAGATGAAGTAAAACTTCAGGATTATGCGCCGGTAGCAAAAGATCTAGTTAGCATGGACATGCCGACAAAAGAAGGTGAATAGTGTATCTCACACGACTGAAAAGGAGTGGAAACACAGATGTATCAAAGAAAAAATTTCCGCATTTTTTGGCATTAAAATACCAACTAGATGCACAAAACTACTTAACAGATAGAGATGAGCAACTCCACATTCTGTGAAAGCATGCAGAAATGAAGAACACCCTTAACAAGATTGCGTCGGAACAAAAAGTAAGACAGATCGCATCAGTTTACAAGGAGTCGGATAGATCGCTTCGGGTTACACATAAGCCTGTCAGTATGGAATGTACCGACAGTTGATAACCAAAGGCAG
Organism: Avena eriantha; assembly: GCA_910589775.1. Classification (NCBI taxonomy): domain Eukaryota; kingdom Viridiplantae; phylum Streptophyta; class Magnoliopsida; order Poales; family Poaceae; genus Avena; species Avena eriantha. Next base: position 303,725,317 of record OU342744.1, read on the forward strand.
ATGACGACAACAAGGTTGGATGCAACAGATAGACAAAGGATTAACACACACATCCTATGGTACTATGGAAACCCAAACACGTGAATCCTAGTTTAAATTTTTAGAAGAGGATTGATAAACGTTACACTTCCTTACAAGAAAATGGTGGGTGGGTGGGTAAGAAGAAAAATGGAAGCAGTCTTACTCTCACGTTTAGTTTTACCCTAGTATACATAGCTACCAAAATATTTTCTAGACTGACAACGACCATCTTGGCAGAGACCCTGAAGGGCGGGACGGCTCTGATACCAATTGTAACTACCTCGGTGAACTACGCTCTAAGTTGCATGCCTGGATGAGCGAAAGTGGTTAAAATAGTACGGTGGGGCCTAGGGGCCACTCACAGGTAGACCTGTCGGCCGGCCTAACCACTTCTAGAACATCGGGACAAGAACGAGCGGCGTAGTCGGCAGGCGAAGGGATCAACTACATACACAAGTGAGTATGTATGCAAGCCACCATACAACAGTTTTCAGAGCCATTCCATCTAAAAGAAATAGAAATATTGCAACGCCATACGGCAAGATCCAAATATCCTAGATAGAGATAATAGTTTAGGATAGCTCCTCATACATCAAACATCAGAGTATCAGGAGGAAGCGGAAAACAAGATCCGAGTATGGATAAGAATCAAATCGGCATAAGATGCCACATAAATAAACACATCCCGCCCACAGATCTCCCGGATCCCCATTCCCGGAATCTCTACACCGAGTGATCGTTGCCAACATCATCTGTCTCTTCCACCCAGTATCCATCTTGTGAATACACCTGTTCATCTGAACCAAACAATTTATCGTGTGAGACCCTAGGGGTACTCAGCAAGTCTTTATGCCTCTAAAGGGGACATATACCTAGGGTGACGCAATTGTAGCAAAAGATAATAACTAACAAGTTTATAGATACTCGCTAACCATTCCCCTAACCATTGATAGACGGATGTCCGTTAATTAGTAACAACAGTTATAACAGTATAAAGTAACAGATCCATCCTCCTCCTCGCTTACCAACGAGAAAGCGGACGAACAACCCATCCGTTGGCAGTTTTGTTAACCATTCCATGAGTATTGCACTATTTACTATACAGGTATTTAGTCAGATTAAAAGCGGTACTTTAGTTATACTTATCTATGATCGAGAAACTGTGCTCTAAGTCGTCTCTAACCGCGGACACGGCTTTCAGAAAGATTTACCCTGCAGGGCTGCACAAATAGCAACACACACTCGATCAACCTCGGAAAAAAACCAACTCAAAACCCAACGAGGCATTCACGACAAAGCGATCACAGGATCCAGAAATATTTCAGGGGGCCACCCCATTAAGCTACCCGCAACGAAGTTGGCCGACTCCGAGACGGACCCAAGGTTTGCGTCAATGGCTGTAAACGACGTGGAACCCGAAAATGTGACCGGGCTTGTCGATACCGCGAAAACACTCCGCATCCAAAACAGTATAGGTGCTCCACGCACAATCTTAAATAAAGTAGTAAAACATGGCAAAAGTACAGAATAGTAATAAAATCTCAAACTAGGTTGTGGCCCCAAGAAATAGAAATGAATCAAGCTCTGGCTCAGGGGGGTCCACGGCCTCCCGGATGTGGATAGTGCGAATAGTCAAGGAACATGAATCAAGTACTCGGGGTCCTACGGGACACAAGTGAGTATGAAAAACCAAATTGCAGATATTGCCCACCGGTGTCTCTTTCATTAGTTATCTCATTACTACTCAGGTTAAGTTGTTTAGTTACCTCGTTATCCAACAGACACTCACATACCCTACACATGATGTTCTACGACTCACATGGCTCAAACAACTCCTGTAGTAATGGCTCCTAGGATGGAGAAACAAGCTTCGGTGGGGTCTAAAAGTAAAGGCGATGCAGTACTTGGGATTCAATTTAATGCAATCGCGACTCAATGATGCAAGAATAAGATAGAGGCAATAGGTACTATATGTATGCAAGCACTGTTGCTGAATATGAAGGATCTGGGTAATACTCCTGAGGCTCCTGGTATTCTCCTTGCTCAGTGTCTATCCGGATAAAAACCAAACACACAAGGGGCCAAAATAAATACCTCGCACAATCATAGAAATAATATGCAACAAGCAAACAAGTATGCCATGATGTAATGATGCACAATTTACATGGCATAGCATAGCATGGCAAGGGTGAGGTGTGGAAACAAGAAATAAGCACTTTTATTAATTATTTGGTCAAGTTTTACTTGCATAAACCATTCAGGTTTTAAGTATTTATATGATGCATGCTTCAATTCATAGCATGCAACGCATAGTTAGAACAGGCTTGTCGCGTTGATTGATTTAGATATATTATTTGTCGAATTTGAAATTACGGAATTAAAGTTATGATTTATTTAAGATAAAGGTATTAATTGACATTTTAATAATTTCGAAATTTTAAGTTGCTCAAAAATTATTTTGGATGGCATATTTGAAATCCTGACAGTTTTCTGTTCACATTTGATATAGAAACATGTTATATGGAAAATACCATTAAATATATGCATTTCTTTATTTTAAACATTTTCTGCCAATTTAGATTTAACTTGTATTTTAGAAAACAAAACAAAAGAAAAAGACATATACTGACCACGGAGGAAAAAGAACCTGGGAGTAGTTTGTGTAGCTATTTTGGCTAGGATGCATGCGATTTTGAATATTACATTCTAGCTATCAAATAGGCAAGCAGCTGAATCAGAACCAACCAGCTAGCTCATTTGAATTTTGGACCGTGTCGATGGCTAGCAGGCTTGCTGTTTGGAATGGATACACACGCGCATATGTTGAAGTGGCCCAAGGCGCGTGTTAATTGAAGAAGAAAGGTCTCTGAATTATGTTCGTCAGCTACAGAGAGAGATAAACTGTAAAAAGAGGGGAAGAAAATTGTTACGCTTGGTATTGGGTCAGGGAACTATTGCTTAGAGTGTGTAGCTGGTACAATCACGATGACGAACGCTTGATGCATGAAGACTGGGAACGCTGGTTATAAGCCAATCATGATCGGAAGGCATGTAACAGAGGTTAGCTGAAGCCAACTTCGGACAATGATTGTGATCTCTTCGGGGCTCTATTTGGAGTGTCGTTTTACGGCGGTGTTAAGAGGGGAGGTCAGCGAGTGTTTCTTGTCAAGGCAACGTCACCAGGGAAGGATCACGTCGCCTGGAAAACAACACAATTCAGAGGCAGAAAAATATTGGGTGTTAACTGACGGGCGAGACGCAGATAAACGAGAAATATACTGCTGACTTCGCCAGAGGATTTTGATTGATTTGCTGAGGCGTTTGGAGCGAGGTTTGCGCCTATGGGAAGTTGGGACATCCCTCTTCTATGGTGTTTTCAGAGATCCGCTGTAGGTGGACTAGGCTCGCCGGGCAACAAGCGCGGGAAGGGGCTGAAACTGCACGTGATGCTGTTGATGTCGTGTGTGCGGGCTGCTGTTGTTTGCGGCGAGCGCGAGACGACGGCGAATGCAGTGAGCGGTGCGGGCGTGGGACGGAGTCGACGCTAGGAGACAAGAAACAGCCAGGGAAAGTGGGGTGCGGAAGAGGAGCTCACCCTCGTTGACGTTGATGAAGTGACCGTGCTCGAGGCGGTCAGAGGCAGTGGCGAAAATACGGTGATGACGACGACGTGCTGCAGGTGCTTGGGGCCTGCGAGGACACGGGCATGGTGCGCAGCCCTTTGCCTCCTTGCGCGATGCTCCATGAGGTGGTTGTCAACGACGCGGAGCATCTCGGCTCAGCGGTGGCTCTGTGGCGACATGACCAGCGGCGCGGCGAGGTAGACGAGCGGCATCCAGCGGCATGGTTGCAGTGGTGTGGTGTTGTCTTGTTGGAGAAGAAGGGGTAGAGGAGGATCTCGATCTGGTCTGTCTTGGAGAGGGGAAGGGATAGGACGGGAGTGGTTGCGTGGGAGGTCGTCTTTGCTGCTGCTACTTTATGCCAGGAAAAGCGAGGGAGCTAGGCGGGAGACGGCCACGTGATCGAGAGAGAAGAGGAACAGGGGCGTGGGTCGCTGCTGTTGCAGGCTGGGTGTGGCTCGCCCAGGTGTGATCGGTGAAGGGTTTAGGTGCACCAGCTAGGTGTGGGATCGAACGCACCAGGGTGCTTCGGTCGGGCCAAGAAGCTAGGTAATTTAGGAATAGATTAGGTGTATGTGTGATCAATTATACACACGGTAGGATTAGGTTTAGACTATATTTTATAGCTAGGGATAATAGCTAAAAAGATAGAGATAGAGTTTAGGTTTAGAAGGAAACGTAAAATTAGGAAAAACACATGTAGCTTTAGGAAAAAAAATTAAAATAAAGCCACATGTAAGATGAATGTTAGATGAAAGTAGAGCATTGATAAAGTGAGAAAAAATCTACTAAGCCAAAGGAATAAATTTGAATTTAATAGGAGGAGAAGCATGCATAAGGGACATTGCATGCACAGCTTGATATTGTGTGTGAGCTCTAGTTTGTGAAAACAACTAGAGACTCTTACATATGAGCAAGAATTAGAGCATATTCGAATAGGAGCATATGGGTAGAATTGGAATGCAAATAAAAATAAGAAACCCATATGGCATATGTGTGGTGGAATGGAGAGTAAGGTCATATGACAAGGTATGTTGGCACGTTAGTGGATGGGAGGAATTAAAGAGATATGCCCTCAACTCATTTTGGGCATTTAACATTATCTCAAGATGCAAATACAATATATCAAGAAGAAAATACAATTAATAAGGCAAGTGCAATATGAGGAAGAACCAAATGAAAAAGGTTTTAATATGATGCTCAAATGCAAGGTGGCATGGTGTCATGAACATAATATAATGATGATGCAATAATTATATGTAGAAAGTAGCAATATATAGACTAGGCAAGTAGCATTGCAATTGTTAGACAATTGGGATGCTACAGTATAGTTGGTCATTAATCTCTCTGTATCATCTTTGTGAATTGTTTTTTCGATATCTGAGCCTATACGGTTGCAACTATACGACCGAAGAAAAAATTCTTGTCATAGAGTTAGTCGTTGAACTCTCAGATAGTTTTGATTTTTGGTGTATGTATCTATACGGTCGCAACTATACGACCGGAACAAAAACTCTGGCCGTATAGTTGGTTGTTAAACTCCCAAACACTTTTGATTTTCGTGTTTGTATCTATACGGTCGCAACTATATGACCGAAGCAAAAAAATTGGCCGTATATTTGGTCGTTAAACTCTCAGACACTTTTTCGTTTGATCTTTCGTTTATTCAATTAAAAAACGTTATTGTCGGTTCCGAGTTGTGATTTAATCGACCTGGAATCGAGATATTTGGAAATATCTGCCCAGAACCAACTATACGGCCGGACCTATACGGGTCGCGCCCATATAGTTGGTCATTACGTGGCAGGACACTTCCATAAACATGATTTCTTTTCCTGTTTCGTTTGGATTCTTTTCTTGGATGACAATTTGGTGTTTCTCGCGAGTTTTACCAACCTCTAACCCCCTTATATTCTGCCATTGTTTCTCTCTCAAATCACAGTCTACAGAAACCAATCTAGCGATGAGGTATCCTGCCCCAGGCCGTGGAAACCCCATGGGGCTCATTGCTCCTTCTAGGGACCGCTCTAGCAGCCCGTCCATGCAGGACGATGACGAAGAGGTGGAGAGGTTTAGCCCAAGGTAGCAGGAGTATGTCTAGCCAAGCTAGTTCAACAATGATTCCAATGATGATGTGGTTGACGTCTACTTCCACCGTGACATCTATGATCCACCGAAGATCAATTGGGCAGCGATGAAGAAAGCTCAACAAGAGAGAGAAGATCGCAAACCACATGGAAAAGGGTGTGTGTGGAGACGGTGAAGTTCATCACTACGGATCAAAGGCCACACAAGTGTAAGGAATTATCTAATATTGGTGTAGGTGCTAGCAAAGAAGGGGAGGATCCGCTCCCAAAGCCAACAATTGGTGCTCGTATGAAGGTCAAGCCTCAAGAAGAGTGGAGGTACGGTTTCCACTTCCCCGATCCATCGATTATGGATGAGGAAGAAGAAACTGTCCCCAGGACCAAGGATCACGTGCGGGCACTAGAGATATATCAGAAGCAAGAGCTACTCCATCGCGTCGAAGTCCTTCACCGTCTCAATGAGATGGCAAAGAGGGAGGACCTCCTTCCATTGGTGACCAAGCTCGCAGATAGAGTGGACACTCTGCAATCTGATCTCCGCAGGTGCTACAGCCGCATAACTACTCTAGAGGATACCAACAAGAAGCTACACACCGTGGTGTTACATGCCATGGCGCCATGTTGATCTACAACAATCACGGTATCAAATAATCGCAAGGGATTATTTGATCTCGCCTGGCTTGATTCCAAGCTTGGGGAGATCTTTAAGACCTTGTAATCTATCCTATAAGTTTTTATTATTTTTGCATTAGTTCAAACTATAAATAAAGTTTGCATCATTAGAATTCCCTTCAGAAATAGTTGATCCCTTTTATGAAATTCCGAGTTTATTATTATATATGGAGCAATATTGAGTCTGTGTTTGCTTTATTGATATATGAATGGCTTGAGTATAATTTTACTTGCACTTGATGATAGCGATATGAGTCTTCTACACCATTAGTATTAATAGAACACATAAAGATAATTTGGTCAATATGTTGTAAGTCTATGGTTTAATTCACAAAGAAAAATTATCTATACAATTAAGTTGAAAAAGAAACGTTGAACAAAGAAAAATGAAAGTGCTATCCAAATAGAGTGAGAACAAGTCGTGGTAGAATCTCAAGTCATAAGAATGCTTCATATACAGTTGGAATTTGATAATTGAGATCGTTGAACTTTGAATTCCTACATGAAGTGGAATATATGGCTAGCTCCTTTGCACAGCATTTAAAACAAAAAGTGTCAGCATATAAGCAAAAGGAAAGAAAAAGAGCGAATGCGCAAAGAGAAAATAGGCATATAGCACTGACATAGGTATGCCCAATAGGCACACAACTACAGCCTACCTGGTGCGGCTCGACAGAAGGCCCACTCGAAGATATATCAAGGTCCATGACGTCAATGACGGTTCGACTCGTACGAAGACCATATGGACACAGACTCCCAAATGTACAAGACAAGGAAAGCTCAATGCTAGTGTTTGAATCTAACTTGTAACCAACTCATATTGGCATCTGAGACCTAGCCTCCCCATATATAAAGGCTATGAGGGTCCAACGAGAAGGGCGACTCCCATAACCCACAATAGACAGATCTACGATCTCCCACAATAGACACAATACAATAGATCTAGACAACACCCGCCAGATCCAATCTGCGCATCCACCGCCAGCGGCGACATTGTAATCCTTCGAACCATAATCAATCAAGAGCAGACGAGCAGGAGTAGGGTCCTCTATGAGGCCTGAACCTGGATAAATCTTGCGTCCCTGTGTGCTTGTTTGCTAGACGATCGAGACTTCCAACGCTTCCTCTTTTTCCAAAACTCAAGTCCATAACAATGGGCATTCACGAGTTAAATCCTCGTCAATTGATGCCGTCTGTGCGAATCGGGCGCGCTGATGTTGCGATATCGATGGTCTCATCTCCGGCGATCTACGATTCGTCGTCTATTGGACGCCAGATCTGATTCGACTCTCTCGTCTCATCAAATGGTTGTCAAATTACATCCGATCGATTTGTTCACACCGGCACGCAGAGCGTCATCATCAGCATCTTTGGTGCAGCTGAGTTTATCGACACCAACACAGGTGTGTGGCTGGCCGACAAGAATTAGAGCCATCTTGTTTGAGAAATTAAATTAATCAGGTCTACGTATGATCACGAGGTCAATCGAATCCTTGTTGTGTGGAGCGCACACGCGCGTGATTTTGCGGCAGACTCTACAAACCGTGCCGTGCAGCAGGGGCTCGATCAAGCATGCTTCTAAATAGAGTTCGGATGTACTACTAATCCAGTTGTTTGGATCAAAGAAAAGGGAGGCGCGCGTCGGTCCTATCAGCAGATCAGAAGCTCGACCGATGCTTCTGGTTGTACAAGCAAAATCAGAAGCATCAAATCCGGGTCAGACTAAAGGCACGCGTATTACTTTAGGAATAGAAGTAGTGGAGCAATCAGACACATGCATGCATCGGATATGAAGCAATGACGAGAACTTGTCCCATACATGGAAAATCCAATCACTACATTTATGCACGATCGATTCCATGTAGCATTAACCAATGGACTTTTCTAATACATGCATCATAAAATATGATGACAAGGTGGAGCGTAGATTTCATCGACGAGTGCTTTCTCGTGAGCTTCGGACAGCCATGGCCCTGCGACTGCTTTATCGCAGACTCGTAACTATTCCTGCACTCAATGACCAAGGAGGCTGTCGTTTGTAAACAGTCTGATGGAAGTCACATACGTCCAGTCACAACTCGCCGCCACATGGATCCTATCCGCAGCGCCACTTGCCGCCGCGTTGACTCCCTTCAAACAAAAATTTGACAGCCCCGCTATGAAGACTCCGTCCAATCGCATGGACTCTACGCTGGGGGCTGTGTCGGCTACACCACGGGACCCACTGCGGTCTCGGATGCGGCGACCCGCTGCGATCGTCGGGTCCACTAACTCGGGGGCTCCCTCCTCTACGGCGACCTGCCGCGTCCTTCGACTCTGGAGACCTTCTACGGTCTTCGGATGAGGCGACCTGCTGCGGTCTTTGACTCCTGTGATACACTATCGTCATCGGCTATGGTAACTCGCTACCGTCATCGGCATCGGCGACCCGCTTCCGCGTCCACTCCGGTCTGCCGCATTGGCTCTCGAACGCCGCCTCGACTATATCGACCATATCAACTCTATACTCGAGGGCTCCTTCGACTCCGCCGTACGACCTGCTTCGGTCGTCGACTCCAGCGACTCGGGGGCTCCCTCAGCATTGGCGACCCAACGACTCCCTGCGGCCTTCGACTCCGGCGAGTCGCTGTCTCCTTCTGCTGTGGCAACCCGTTACAACCTTCGACTCCGCCACACATCTCGTTACCGCATCACCTACGTCCGCGGCCGCATCAATTTCGTCCACGCCAACTACCCATAAAGCTAAGTTCTATACTAACAGATGATTTCTTTCTTCCTTTAATCACACTCGAAAACACTCGGGGGCTGCGCCCTCTTCGACTAACCTAATGTGTCGTTGACTCCACGCACTCGAGCACCTCATACGCGACAGCCCGAGTAGCTGATTCAGCCTGATCGTCGAATCCTTAAACTCCGAGTGCCTCGTCAAGGTACTGAGACTAAGGGTAATCAGACTAACGAAAAGGCCTAGCATGCAGTGCAAAAGTGTCGCTCGATTGGCACCATAATTTTACTTTACAAACGACATGCAAATATTCTTTACAACATACAAGTACTTCACAATTCTTAATGTTTTATGCAGCTTACAAGGATGTCGACAGCGTCGAGCTATTCTATCGGGTCCTCCAACAGGAGTCGACAAAACAACTGGCTACGATATACACTCAAGACTCGAGTCGAGTCCATCATCGGATGGTTGCATCGCTTGATGCTACACACACGTGACGTTTGCCGCGCACCCGACAGAAGCGATTGCGATGACTACCATCCGCATCTTTGACTCACCCGGCTAAACGCCACATAGCTCCGCTACGTCAACCCCGACTTCATCGTCAATTCGAGCTCCTTATGCGTGAGACACTGACCCGATGCACTTCTGGGTCAGTGGTTTCTCCTCTCATGATTTTCGACTACGACTGCAAGATAGAAGACTCGAGTCTCTGCCCGAGTCTAGGACTCCGCCAGACACTCGGGCGCTACTCCAAACTGTAGCGCTGGATGTGCATATACAAGATCTTCGAGTGGCACGCTCTGAATCCTCACTCGAATCCATGATTCGACTAAGGCCTTGGGGGCTACTCCCATAGGGAGCGCTGGTCGCGCATTCGAGAAAGTGTCGGCGTTGATGGCATTCGCAAGATCATCCGAAGAACTTCCAGATCGTTCTGTCTATGCAACCGATGACTACAAGTCTCTGCTCGAGTCTACGACTCGAACAGACACTCGGGGGATACTCTCATAGGGAGCGCTGGTCGCGCACCATATAGAAAACAAAAGATTCACAGTACAGTCCATTGTGTCGACTACGTCCACAATGTCGACTCGCTTACAGCAATCGAATGAATTGGCGACTTCACCCGCTATACACTACAATGTCAAGTTCAGAGACAACGTCTCCTTGGCCACCCGAAACACCTCCGCGGTGATAAACATTCAGATGTTGTGTCTATGATGCAAAGATAAGACCTACAAATCTAAACTGATGGCCTGACAACCGCATCCTCTACGCTCTACCAGATATATACCGTGTCTACGACATGAAGAAAATCCCGAAGGACACGTTGGGTACATATGCATTAAAACTAGAGTTCAGCTCAGTAAGGCCTTCGCGGCATGAGTCGAACTACGCTAGCAATTTCCGGATTTGAGTCCGAGGACTCGAGTTTGAGTAGGTAGCGTTGTTTTTGCCCTAGAGCAATTAGCTGGTCCCGATCCGTCGAGCGCACCAGGCACGTTTACCATCGTCCCTATGAATAACTACAAATTCCGACTGACCCGATGAACTTCCGGGTGAAGTGCTTCGCACTCGACACAACTGTCGACTCCGACATCCTAATGCAAGATTCAAGATGAACTAAGTCTCCACCCGAATCTACGATTCAGATGGACAATTGGGGGCTACTGACACAGGTATGCCCAATAGGCACACAACTACAGTCTACCTGGTGCGGCTCGACGGAAGGCCCACTCGAAGATATATCAAGGTCCATGACGCCCATGACGGTTCAACTGGTACGAAGACCATATGGACACAGACTCCCAAACGCACAAGACAAGGAAAGCTCAATACTAGAGTTTGAATCTAACTTGTGACCAACTCGTATTGGTATCTGAGACCTAGCCTCCCCATATATAAAGTCTAGGAGGGTCCAACAAGAAGGGTGACTCCCATAACCCCCAATAGACAAATCTATGATCTCCCACAATAGACACAACACAATAGATCTAGACAGCACCCGCCAGATCCAATCCGTGCATCCACCGCCAGCGGCGACATTGTAATCCTTCGGATCATCATCAATCAAGAGCAGACAAGCAGGAGTAGGGTCCTCTATGAACCTGTGTAAATCTTGCGTCCCTGTGTGCTTGTTTGCTAGCCGATCGAGACTTCCAGCGTTCCCTCCTTCTCCAAAACCCAAGTCCATAACAATAGGCATTGACGAGTTAAACTCTTGTCAACCACTGTATTGTAGTATGACAAAGAAATACTTTTGATATTTTGAATCCCAAGTGAATACGTTGATCCTAAAACACTTGGGACTACCTCATTAACTCATTCGGTTGAACTGGATTCTTTTACATTATGTTGAGATTATGAACTACTGATAACTAAGGTGTGGAAGCCCCCTAATACTATTCTGATGGTTCGAGTAAGGTACTATTCACGAACTTATTCCTATGTATCGTACATGATAAACACATGCTGCAATAGCCTCATTTATTTTATCGACTCAGCTTCATGTGTATGAGGATCACATCAATTAAGCTAGAGCTTGCTCGGGACGAGCAAGAGTCTAAGATTGGGGAAGTTGATGGGTGTATATTTGCATTATGTTTTCTATTATTATTTTGCATTATAGATGTAGGATCTTGGTATTTTACGGTGTTCACGTGCACATTTTATGTTTGTTTTCACCACGATCAGGACAGATGATGGATCCAATTGATGCAATTATTGAAGCAGTTGTACCGTGGAGAAAAGGAGTAAAAACAACGTAAATCGCTTATTTGGGAAATATTAATAATACCAGAAAAAAACCAGAAGCGAACAAAGGAGACAGAGAGCGTAACGACCAACTATACGGCGGGAGAATTTCTTCCACTTGTATAGCTCCAGCCGTATAGTTGGCGCCGCCTCCATCTCGTCAAATAGTTTCACCCCGTGCAATTGGTTCGAGGAGACGACATATAGAACACCCAGAAATCACCGAAACTTCACCTCCGAAAGGCATCTGGAGGGGGAACTCATCCACAAGGGATCCATCTTCGCCCTGCGCAGATCCAGGAGGCTAAGGCATCGATCTTCATCATCCACCGCTACATCACCACCATCTCCAACCATCCCATGTACGTCTTGTCTAGATCTTGTTGTAATTCCTGTACTCGTTGTGGATTTATACAAGTACTATTCATCTATGATTGTTTCCATTACCATTGCCATGATGTTGATTGCTTCCATGTCTAAGTAGATTATTAGTTCTTGGGGATATGGAGAAACCCTAGTATGAGATTGAAATAAGATAAAGTCTATTATGATATTCATCGCTGTGACCATGTGTTAGATTTTCTACATCTTGATGTTGAGAGAAGTCGATCTCTCAATATTTGCCTCTCATGAGGACTCGATGGATGAAACTACTTGTTGGTAGACGGAAGCATGCTAGCACTTACGGTGACTATAAGCTGTTGGCAATCCTTACGTATTAACTTGGGAAATCGAGGAAACACACGGAACACTATCCATACCATGGGATACGTCCTACGGGATTATGTCCCTTAATAGCACAGTAATTCGATTGATGTCGATTGCTGTCTGTTGTGGTTATGAGGATGATTTGCACAACAGTTGCTGGCTAATCGTCCATATATGGAGTTCCTCCCACACATACATAGTTGAGAATGTTTATGAAGATAATCTTTATCTTAGATCTTTACAATACTAGTGGTGTATCCGTTACTCCCTGAGAATGATTTTTCCCACTACAGTTCCAATCTCTCTTACATACTCGATACTTACTTTTTGTATTAAGTTACTTTGCTTTACTTTATTATTGCCCTTATTCCGAAAATGCAAAAACACCTTTTTACACAATACTTGCATTTTATCTTGTCACTAAGAACTTCATATAGCATTTCCATCGTAATATTTATTTCAAGAGTTATTAGACTTCAGACTCCTACTCCCTGTGGGATCAATATCTTTATTTCGAAACTAGATAAAAATGATCTGTGCTCTTGCAGTCATTAGCACCCCTCGGCGAAAGCTTCAGCAAGACCATCAATGTCTGCCACGGCCTTGTCCTTTGGCCTCATCTCCTCTCGGAGACATCCAAGCACAGACTTGGCCTTCTAGAGCGCATCCTTGGCAGAAATGCTACCGTCTTTGATCGTATCCATGGTGCCAGCCAAGAGGTCCTCGTAGGTCAGCGCCTGATGGTTGAAATCAATACCGGTCGCATCTCCAAAACCATAGCAGTTAATGGTCAAGGAGAAAAGGAGTCAAAGAAGACATAACACTAAAGGCAAGTCAAACCAGAAAACCCATTGATAGAGCCTGGGCAGCTGCCAGAAGTTGTTCTATGAACCACCTCTCTCTTCCAGCTGCGTCTGATGCCTGGTCTTCCTCGCGCTGTTGTGACTCCACCTTATAGCACTCGAGGGAATCGACCGCGTCTTTTCTCTTTGTCTCCACCGTGTTGAGACTCTTCTCAAGAGACATCAGTCGACGAAGATTCTGATTGTTTTCCTCTGGCAACAAAAAGACACATTAGTCATAAGCTGATCCCATCTTTGTGTGGATCACTCAATGAAACAAAGGATTTTACTTTGAAGTTGTTAGTGGTCAGGATCTAGCCGCACATGCTCCAGGACAAGGTGAATCATGTTCTAAAGAAAGGACCACATCAGATTTCACGTTAGACGACACAAAAAGAACTCGGGGGCTCCCTTGAATGACTAAACATACACTTACGTGATCACCCAAAGAATCTGAAGGTTCCCTTCTAGTCGTCCGGGTGAGAACCTTGTGTTCCCCTAGCTTGGAGGAACTTGAGGAGCTTGTGCTAGAGGTGGCCACTGTCTTCGGGGAGGACTCGAGTTGTTCCGCGCCCTTGCCACTGGAATCCATGACTCCTTCATCCTCTAGGTCCCGATCAGTGTTAGATGAACATGACGCCGTAACACTTTAGAAGATACACAGAAACTCAGTGCAAGGAAAGCAATGAGAGGAGCAATCTAAAAACATCACAAAAGGGGCATATGCTCACCCATCAAATCTGTCGAGGTCAAAAACTTCATCCTGCTTTTGCTTCTTCTGAGGCGGGGGACGCATGCTATGGACGGGCACTTCAGGAATCAGATCTGTGACACCCTCTTCCGGAGCAAGATCTTTCGGTGTCTCCGGCATGGAGGCATCCGAATCCTTGCTCCGCTCTCGCTTGCAAGACCTAGTCTCGCTAGACTCGGGGGATCCTTGTGCCTCGGTAACAGGCACAGTCGAGTCCGATTCGTCTTCCTCTCTAGACTTAGGAGGAACAATGCCCTCCGGTCGAGGAGGCATTGAGCTTTCAACCTTCCACTCCTGTAGCAAAAGAGATAACACCATCAGGTCTACACTAGGGATAAGTGGCACGGAACGGCTTGGTGTTCGACTCGGTAGGAAGAGCCTCCTTCTTGATGAGCCTGGTCAACAACCTAATTTTATTCTCGGGCTCCACCGAGGACATGTCTTTCAGGAAAATGTGTGTCAGATCCAACATGCTAGTCCAGAGGCACATCGGGTAAGCCCTGGCCTGAAGTGGTTGTACTCGGCGTGGCAGCAAGGTTTGAATAAGGTCCACGCTAGTAACCTCTCTACCTCAGATGAGCTGAAGGTCCTGCACTTTCTTGTACAAGATCTCCACATCGTTGGCTTCACCTGACATCATGATATTCTTCTAGGACCTCTTCCTCTCAGCTCCGCATTTGGGTCAAAGGGGGCAAGGCCTAACCTTTGCTCCCCCATCTTTTGGTCTCGGATGTACAACCACTTGTCCCTCCATCCTTGAGCAGAGTCGACAAAGTTGAGGCTAAAGTACTAGACCTGGGGACTCATGGATATACCGCATCCACCAAGGTCGTACACTATAGATTTTGACCCTGACTACCTCTTCACACTGAACAAATTTTTGAAGAGGCTAAAGTGTGGCTTGATACCGAGCTAGCACTCGCACAATGTGATAAAGCAGACGATATGAAGAACTGAGTTGGGAGTTAGCTGGTCAAGATAAATCCCATAGAAGCAAAGCAATCCACACACAAAGTCGTGGTGAGGCAGAGAGATACCTTGAAGGAACAAAGCGAGGAACATGATGCGAAATCCGGCGGGGGGATAAAAGATTACCTCTGGTCTAGGGATTCGGCAATCATCCTCCTTGGCTAGAATGATGCCGGCCTGGCGATCAAGATGGAGCTCGTGGGCCCTCAATGTTGAGTGCCGCCAGGACCCGTTGGTAACACGGGATCCAGTCCCCTTCTTCTTGGGAGTAGCGGCGGCAGCGCCAGATCTAGCATCAACAGTGGACTTTTTCTTCCCCATCCTTTTCTGACGTAGCGACCACAGGAACTAGCTCGGAAATGCCTTAAGCACGTCTGATGACCCACAAGTATAGGGGTGTATCGTATTACTTTTGATAAATAAGAGTGTCAAACCCAACGAGGAGCAGAAGGTTTTGACAAGTGGTTTGGATTAGGAATTCTCTGTAAATACTTAGTAAACATATTTTTAGGGTTTTTTTGATAATACAGATAAATAAAGTGCGAGTAAATAAAAGACAATAATAATAATTGCAGCAAGTGGCCCAATCCTTTCTTTAGCAAAGGACAAGCTAGTTGTATTACTTAAGATGACCAAATGTTCTCGAGGACACATGGGATTATTGTCAAGTGCTTTTGCTTCATATAGTTGATTAATCTTCTCTGGTTGCATAAGTCTTGTGTGGGTGAACCTGTGCTAATGTACTGACCTTACTAGGACTAATACATACTTGTGATTATACCCCTTGCAAGCATTTGCAACTAAACGAAAGCAATTAAGATAAAAACCTAACCACAACCTTAAACTCTGAGATCCTACACTCCCTTATGCAGAGGTTTCCTAATGGGGGTTTAGGTTTCTGTCACTCCGGCAACCCCACTATTAGTAGCCAAATACACACAATGCATTCCCCTAGGCCCATAAAGGTGAAGTATCATGTAGTCGACGTTCACATGACACCACTAGAAGAATAGCACCACAACTTAAATACCAAACCATTAAATCTTTCTCAACACAATTCCACTACTAACAACATGACTTCTCCCATGTCCTCAAGAACTAAACGAACTACTCACAAGACATAATATGGATCAAGATCAGAGATGAAATAATGATAAGTAACAATCTGAACATGAACAATAATTCAATGGTTCCACTCAATAGCATCAACTACAACAAGTACTCAACACCGGGAAAGTTTCCCCTAAGAACTATGCAAGATTCAACCCAATTGTTACAGCGGTACAGAGTGGTGGTGATGGTGCTGGTGGAGATGATGGTGGAGATGATGATGATGATGATGATCCCGGTGAAATCTAGCTTGATGATGGTGTTGATGGCGACGATCTCCCCTCTCCGGGAAGGAATTTCCCTGGCAGATTTCTGCCTGCCAGAGAGCTCTTTCTCTTTGTGTAGTTTCTACCCCGTAGAGGCGGTGGAATCTTTCTATGGTCGCCCCCCGAACTTTAGGTTTCCGAGGGGAATATATACACGGAAGGGCGATGCTGGAGGTGGGCCAGGGTGGCCACACCACCTGGTGGCGCGGCCTAGGGGGCTCGCGGCAGGGGGTGTTGTGGGCCCCTTGTGGCCCATCTCCACCTCCCCTTCTGGCATTCTTCATCTTCTGGAAAAATAGGATTTTCCATATATTTTCTGGGATTTTCTTATGTTCGCAAATATTGCATCTGGATAGTGCTTTTTCCATCAGAATCCTAACTCGGGTGGTTCATCCTCCAAAAGTCATCAATCATGCAAAAATAGATGAAATAACATAAGTATCATCTCTTAATATGAAATATATCAATGAATAACAGTAAATTATGATATAAAATAGTGATACAAAATGGACGTATCAACTCCCCCCAAGCTTAGAGCTCACTTGTCCCCAAGCGAAAACTGAGCTCAATAAACATGACCACATGTTTATGGAGTGAAGTGTCGATAAAGAGAATACGGACAAGAAGCATCACATTCATCAATACACAAATCATAATAGAAAACAACTCACTATTATATAACTTAACTTGTAATGAGTAAGGGAAACACAATAAAAATACACAAAGTAGATCATAATTGGTAATGGCAAACTTTGTTGTTGGTCAGAGAACGGTTAACAATTTGCAGGAGTCAAACATAATGCGGTTTTCAATGATAGCTTTCAAAGTAATATTCACTCAGATAAGAGCAGTGTGCAAAACAAGGAACATAAGAAACATGATTGAATAAATAATCATATGGATGATTGAATCACAACAACTCAAATGCTTGCTTGAGATAGAAAGGAATAGGTTTACTGATTCAACTAAAAAGTAAAAGATAGGACCTTCGTAGAGGGAAGCAGGTATTTCAAGTTTCATAAAGAGCTTCCAAAAATTATGGTACTTACTAGCTTTGAGATCTCATTGCCCCTATCATAAGCATCTTGAAGTGATTAAGTTTAATGTGAGGGAAAATATGAGTTATATGCTTGACAAATTATAAGTTGAAAATCTCATGCCCCTTGAGTACGAGTACCAGACCTCATGCTACTCAACTTTGGTCTCCGGTAAGTTCTTGTCATCGTAAGTGTATGTGCATCATAGAGAACCGCCAACGGGGTACCCCTTGCCCCATGACACAGGAGCTATCCCATATCAATATGACAAGGCAACCAACAGTGAGCATCTCAGTGATCTTTTTATTTGCTATTTGCATAGGTTTTTATTGAGGATGCTTCATAGAATGCCACTATGGTTATGCTGCAAGTTTCCATCATGATTAGGCATGGCTTAGGCTAGCTTCCTAGGCATTTCTCTAACACATATACAAACTCCATGAGCTTACAAGATCCCCTTTTATTTCACACCGCCAACATCCATAAACAAAAGAACATGATATCAACTAAATAATAAGTGCAATGTCGAAAGCGGCCCCATGATAACATGGTTTTGCTAACTCCCAACTTATAATTTGCAAGCATACAAGCTTCATAAGATAGTCACAATGGTTCAAATTTATTAAGTACAAGAAAATAAACTGTGTCATCAAGTTTGCGAGAGCTTTAATCACTAATTTTCACATAACAAGTTTAATTCGGAAGATAGATAAAACTCGAGAATTTACTTGAAATAGCAATAATGCTAATAGGTAGATATGGTGGACATAAATGGCATAGGTTTTAGTTCAAGGATTGGATGCACGAGAAGCATTCCGTCTCAGTACAGGTTTTTGGCTAGCAAGGCTGGCTAGCAAGCATAAGAGTTGAAGGAAACAAACAAACATACAAGTGATATAAACAATCATGCAATCTTCCTTGCAAACACAAAAGATCTTAACTAGAGAATACTAAGCTTATGAGCCAATCAAGAAAGAAAGATAATGAAATTATATTTCTAAAAGTACTTTTCTATTTTCCATTCAATCCTCAAATAGTGTTGCTACTGACTAGACTAGGTTTGCCAAAACCAACTTAATGATCCCAAAGTGATACCAATACTAACAACAAGATCAATCATATAACAGAAATTGCAAACTAAAATAAGATGTGCAAAAAGTAAATGACAGATCTTCTCATTAATATTCCATAACGGCAACTCACACCAAGGGATACATAGATAACTAACTAGAGGAGGGATACTTCCACAATCCAAACCATCATATATGATAACTTCTCTATTCATGATATGACTCTACTAAAAAGGTAAAAATATGAAAGATAATGATGTGATACCGCGGCACTCCCCCAAGCTTGGAACAAACCAAGGGGATGCCAAAACCTGATGACGAATTACTCCTTCGGAGGTGGTGGTGTTCTCTCGAAAAGCTTTTCAATCAATTTCTTCAAATCCTCGATCTCGAAGGTGAGGGTACGAATCAAATCCGAATTGAGCTCAATGCGGTTCATGATCATTTCGGATTGTGAATCCCATTCCTTGTGATTCTTTCCCCACTCTTCCTCCTTAGAGTGTTCTTTTCCGTGAAGCCAAGCAAAGGCGTGGAACCTTCCCTCTAGTGGACATCTATGCAGTCCTTTTGAGCTTGACAGGATTTTCCACCACTCTAATGCTTGCAATGGTGGTGCTGGTGCACGGATGTTGGTCTTCCTTCACTTCCTCTTCAACTTCACCCTTGATCGCCTCCTCCTTCTTGGGGTCTTGGAGATCATCTTCCACATGCTTCTTGCCCTTATCGTTGGTGGAGACCATCGTGCTTCTAAACTTGAGAATAGTTCCTGACAGAAATAGATCGAAACAAAAACACGACGAGAACAAGATATACGGACCTCGGGGGATCCGGGGATTATATATTACAAAGTTTAACAACAAAAATAAGGTACTGGGAGAAAACGGGTCGGAGACGGGCTCCGGGGTGGCCACACCCCTGGTGGCGCGGCCAGGTGGGCCCACGCCATGGGGTGGTGTGAGCCCCCCGGGCTCCGTTTCCATCCCTTTTTCGACTCATTATCTTCCATGTTAGATAAAAACTGTAAAAAAATAAATTGAAAAGTTTTTTGTGGACCTTTTCTTACCAGAACTATTACCTATTCGAAAACAGACTCTACGGGTTTCTGAATTTGGTCTTTAATAAATTCTTCCGGAGTCACCACTTGAATAATATCAATATCTTCATTGTAAGAATCATCAAAAATATAATGTTTGAGTCTTTTGACCATTCTTCATCTCATTACATCATTCTCTCCTAACACTTGAAAATTTCTTTCATACAAAACTTCACACAATCTTCATTAGCAACATTAGTGCATGCAAGATAATAAACCTTTGGGTTCAATTTCAACTGAAGTCCATCAAGAAATAAGCTACTATAGCAACTCCTTTCAAAATCCCAAAAGAATTCAAAAAGGAAATCGATTTAAGAGGCAAATGCAAAAATGGCAGAAATCTGTCAAAACAGACCAGCAGGTAAAGATCAATTTTTTTGAACATCTTCTGTTGCTCAAATCAAAAAGTGAAAACTAACGAAAGTTAAATAATAATCTGGGTATGCACACAAAACATTACAGATCAGTACGACGATCTGGGATTTTTCAAGATTTTGTTTACAGTGAAGCACAAAAATCTGTTTCGGGACAACAACTTCCCCAAATCATCCTTCTCTCTCATTAGAGGCCAACCTTGACACAAAAACCAAACAAAAATGATAAGGAGAGGTTATTACAGAAGCAATAACTTCCAAGACTCAAATAAACAAAAATAAACTGAAAGAAAAAATTATAATGGGATGTCTCCCAAAAAGCTCTTTCTTTATAGCCATTAAGATAGGCATGATAATTTCGATGATGCTCACATAAGAATATGAATTGAAGTAAAAGAGAGTATCAAGAAGAAAATATACACATATTTAAGTCTAACCCATTTCCTATGCAAGGGAATTTTGTAAGAAAATAAATTATTGAAACAAGAGGCTACTAACATAGGAAGGCAAAACAAGTGCAACATAAAGACTTTCAGCATAAAGAGAGGAAACTTAATATTATTGATATGCATAAAAACATTTTTCCCTCTCTCATAATAACTTTCAGCATCATGAATAAATTTAATGATATAACTATCACATGAACCATAGTAGCAATGATCACTTATTCTAACAGAAAACACAGCGACACTAGCTTTCCTAGTTCTACTAGGATGTGAAACAATATTAGAAGTATCCTTACAAAGGATAATGTGTCCATCTTCTACATTTTTAGTGACAAGGTCTTTCACATTTGCTATTGCAGGTTGAACATCTATTTGTTCATCAGGTCCTATAGCTTTCTTTGTACTTTTGTTAACCATACTAGCTATCATAGAATGTTCCTTTACCTTAACAGGGAAAGGTATTTTCTCGATGTAAGGTTCAGGTAAAATACGATCATCAGTATAAACTTCAGTATTTCTAGCAGGAAGACAATTAACAATATCTTTATATGGCTCATGATACTCGTTCCATTTCTTTTTAGGAATTTCAATATAAGAGGCAAAGGCCTTAAAAAAATTTGCAATACTTTGAGAATCAAGACCATAAGCAACACTAATATTATGAAAGTCATCATTTTCCATAAAAGATTTAATGCATTCATAATCATAATTTATACCTGACTTTCTTCTTTTATCATTCTCCCATGCTTCAGCATTGTCTTGAATACAGTCTAGAAGATCCCATTTAGCTTCTTCTTTCATATGTGTAAATGATCCAGCACAAGAAGCATCCAACAAATCCTTATCATGAAGAGAAATCCTTGCATAAAAGTTATTGATAATAATATTATTGGGGATCTCATGAATAGGACATTTGAGCATTAGTAACTTCAATCTCCCACAAGCTTGGGCGATATTCTCTCCATCAAGGCCAAAAGTTATATATTTGATTCCGATCTTTATGAATCTCACTAGGAGGATAAAATTTGGAATAAAAGAGAGGTACAATTTCCTCCCATTCAAGAGATTGGACATTCTTTAGTAGCTTATACCATTCCTCAGCTCTGCCTTTCAATGATATAGAGAATAACTTTTTCTTAACTTGATCTGTTGTAATACCTGCACACTTGAACAATCCGCATAATTCATTTATAAAAAGCAAATGATCACCGGGATGGACAGTTCCATCTCCAAAATAGTAGTTATCCATAACACGATCAACAATTTTTGTAGGTATTTTAAAAGGATCAATTTCAGCAGGTGGTGGTTCATCTACTAACTTAGCAGTGGTAGTAGCATTTCGAAAAAAGAAACTAAGTGAATTGTCCATATTGCAATAAAGTTACAAACAGAAATAAACAATACTCACATAGAAGTTTCCTTTACCAGATCCACTCTTCAATAGCGCTTAACTCTCTGGCAATGGCACCAGAAAATAGTCTTGATGACCCACAAGTATAGGGGGTGTATCGTAGTACTTTCGATAAATAAGAGTGTCGAACCCAACGAGGAGTAGAAGGTGTTGACAAGTGGTTTGGATCAGGAATTCTGTGTAAATACTTAGCAACCAGATTTTTAGGTTTTTTTGATAATGCAGATAAATAAAGTGCGAGTAAATAAAAGATAATAATAATAATTGCAGCAAGTCGCCCAATCCTTTTATTAGCAAAGGACAAGCTGGTTGTATTACTTAAGATGACCAAACATTCTCGAGGACACATGGGATTATTATCAAGTGCTTTCGCTTCATATAGCTGATTAATCTTCTCTGGTTGGATAAGTGTTGTGTGGGTGAACCTGTGCTAATGTACTGACCTTACTAGGACTAATACATACTTGTGATTACACCCCTTGCAATCATCTGCAACTACAAGACAGTAATTAAGATAAAAACCAAACCACAGCCTTAAACTCTGAGATCCTACACTCCCTTATGCAAAGGTTTCCTAACGGGGGTTTAGGTTTTTGTCACTCCGGCAACCCCACGATTAGTAGCCAAATACACACAATGCATTCCCCTAGGCCCATAAAGGTGAAGTATCATGTAGTCGACGTTCACATGACACCACTAGAAGAATAGCACCACAACTTAAATACCAAACCATTAAATCTTTCTCAACACAATTCCACTACTAACAACATGACTTCTCCCATGTCCTCAAGAACTAAACGAACTACTCACGAGACATCATATGGATCAAGATTAGAGATGAAATAATTATAAGTAACAATCTGAACATGAACAATAATTCAATAGTTTCACTCAATAGCATCAAGTACAACAAGTAATCAACATCGGGAAAGTTTCTCCTAAGAACTATACAAGATTCAACATAATTGTTACAGCGGTATGGAGTGGTGGTGATGGTGCTGGTGGAGATGATGGTGGAGATGATGATCCCGATGAAGTCTAGCTTGATGATGGTGTTCATGGCAACGATCTCCCCTCTGCGGGAAGGAATTTCCCTAGCAGATTTCTGCCTGCCGGAGAGCTCTTTCTCTCTATGTAGTTTCCGACCCGCAGAGGCGGCAGAATCTTTCTGTGGTCGCCCCCCGAAATTTAGGTTTTCGAGGGGAATATATACGCGGAAGGGTGAAGCTGGAGGTGGGCCAGGGTGGCCACACCACCTGGTGGCGCGGTCCCTTCTGGCATTCTTCATCTTCTAGAAAAATAGGATTTTCCGTATATTTTCTAGGATTTTCTGATCTTCGCAAATGTTGCATCTGGACAGTGCTTTTTCCATCAGAATCCTAACTCCGGTGGTTCATCCTCCAAAAGTCATCAATCATGCAAAAATAGATGAAACAACATAAGTATCATCTCTTAATATGAAATATATCAATGAATAACAGTAAATTATGATATAAAATAGTGATGCAAAATGGACGTATCAACATCAAGTGCAACGAATAGGCGATAAGGAATGGAGAGGAGCAGAGCGACAATGGCAGCGGCGTAAAGAGGAAGAAGATGCAAAGTGTCAAAATTATTGTCGTAGTTTGATACTTAAGCACCGATGAGATGATATCCTACGGCCAGAAACCTTCCATTCTGCCGCGTGGTGTGCATTGGTGCTTACACGTGGCAGGTTCAAGCACGATCCCCACTCAACAAGGAAATCGAGGAGATGTAGTTAAAAACCCAATTTATGCGTGACTAGTCAAATCTTGGTCAGACATTGGGGCCCACGACCGTCTAGTCCCATCATCACCACTCACGTCGGTGGCTGAGCTCATCAAATCGTCAACACTGACGTCATTAGCGATCACACAATCAGAAGTTCGACATGGAATTACATAACGGTAACTTTTCTTTGACTTACTCAGTTTTTACTCGAGTCTATGACTCGACCAAACACTCAGGGGCTACTCCTAACAGGAGCGCCGGTTGCTGATGACCCACAAGTATAGGGGGTGTATCGCAGTATTTTCGAGGGAAGTGAAACCCAATTTATTGATTCGACACAAGGGGAGCCAAAGAATATTTATAAGTCTTAACAACTGAGTTGTCAATTCAGGTGCACCTGGATACAATCTTGCTCACAGCAGTTTATCAGTAGCAACAGTTTTGTAGTAGCAATAGTAAAGTAATAGTAGTAGTAAAAGTAAAGACAGTAGTAACAATTGCAGTAAACAGTAGGATTAAAGCGCGGTAGGCATAGGGATGGATGGACGGGCGTTGCATGGACAAGACAATTAATGTAGCAATCAGAACATAGGGCATTTGCAGATAAATAAGATAAAGCATACAAGTACTAGATAATCATAGGCATGTGTTCCATATATAGTCATACGTGCTCGCAATGAGAACTTGCACAACATCTTTTGTCCTGCCAGTCCGTTTGTAGCGATGCCTCAAGGGAACTACTGGCAATTAAGGCGCTCCTTTTAATAGAGCACCGAGGCAAAGCATTAACACTCCGTGATCACATGTGATCCTCACATCAAAGCCATTCCCTTCGGTTATCCTGATTGTTGTCACTTCGGGGCCTTTGGTTGACGTGTGTATACAACTTGCAGGTAAGACCATAAACAATACTATCATAATGAATCAATAACAAGTTCAGATCTGAAATCATGGCACTCGGGCCCTAGTGACAAGCATTAAGCATAACAAGTTGCAACAAAGTCAAAAAGCACTAATAAAAGATACTAGGCACCATGCCCTAACAATCTTATGCCATTACATGAACGATCTCATCCAATCCCTACCATCCCCATAGCCTACAGCGGGGGATTACTCACTCATAGATGGGGGAAACATGGATGGTCGATGGAGAAGCGATGTTGATGATGATGGCGATGATCTCCTCCAATTCCCCGTCCCGGCAGGGTGCCAGAACGGAGTTTCTGGTTCCGAATCACGGAATCTGGTGGTGGCGGCGTAGCGGAACTCTTTCTGGAAAAACGTCGAACCCCCCTTGGTTTTTAGGTCAAGAGGCAACTTATAGGTGGAGGGAGGCCGAGGGGGCAGCCGAGGTGGCCCCACCACCCCTAGCACGGCCTGGCCTGGCCCACGCGGCCAGGTGGTGTGGGCCCCTCATGGCCCTACTCTGTCTCGTCTTCTGGCTCCATGAGTCTTCTGATGAAATAGGATTTTTGGCATATTTTCCAGGATTTTTCCTGATAGTTTATTTTCTGCACAAAAACTAGAACCAAGGTAATTCTGCTGAAAATAGCGTCAGTACGTGTTAGTTGCATCCAATTCACACAAGTTTAGAGGAAAACCAATAGCAAAATTGTTCCGGAAAGTAGATATGTTTTGGACGTATCAAATCCCCCCAAGCTTAGCTTATTGCTTGTCCTCAAGCAATTCAATTGAAAACTGAGTGCGATAAAAGAAACTTTCACGAACACATTTGCTTCATAAGATGTATATATTCTCAGCATGTGATCAACTACTCAGCCAATTCATAATAAGGACTATGCAACTAAGTTTACTTAATAGTTATTGCAAGCTATGAAGATATTCCAACTCAAAAATAATAAGTAGCATGAAACATAAACATAAGCAACATTGTAATGCTCATAAAAAGGTATGATAGAGTGGTATCTCGCTTGCCATTGATAGTAGAGCAAACATAAATGCCAAGGCACCTCTGAAGTTCAAGTGAAGACTAGAAGTAAAGATATCAAAGATACAAGCATCAAAGTCATAACACAATTAATCCAGTTTTGAGACAAGCACATTATACTAAGAATGACAACTATGCTCTCAAAAAGTGCTCATATAATGGGTGATGACTCAACAAGGAAATGAAAAAGGTTTTGAAAAGTTTGAAAGGCTTCCAAATGCTGAATGTATGGTACTCATTAGCTTTGAGCTCTCATTGCCCCTATCATAAGCATATTTAAATGGTTAAGGTTAAAGTGACACAACTAAGAGGATATGCTTGACAAGTTATAAGTTAAAATCTCATGCCCCTTACTTACGAGTACTGAACTTCATGCTACTCAACTTCAGTCACAATTAAGCTCTTGTCATTGTAAGTACAGATGTATCATAGAGAACCGCCAACGGGGTACCCCTTGCACATGATACAGGA
Organism: Avena eriantha; assembly: GCA_910589775.1. Classification (NCBI taxonomy): domain Eukaryota; kingdom Viridiplantae; phylum Streptophyta; class Magnoliopsida; order Poales; family Poaceae; genus Avena; species Avena eriantha. The sequence goes on from OU342744.1 coordinate 303,751,453, forward strand.
GCTATCCCATAATCAAAATGACAAGGCAAGCAGACAACGAGCATCTCAACGATCTTTTTATTTGCTATTTTCATAGGTTTTTATTGAGGATGCTTCATAGAATTCTCATTATGGTAATGCTGCAAGTTTCCACCATGATTAGGCATGGCTTAGGCTAGCGGCCCGGGCGTTTATCTAACACATATACAAACTCCATGATCTTACAAGTTCCCCTTTTATTTCACACTGTTGGGATCCATAAGCAAAAGACTCATGATATCAACGAGGTACAAAGTCCCTGTGCAATGTTGAAAGCGTTCCCCATGATACATGGTTCTGCTAACTACAACTTATAAAGCGCAAGCATATACGTAACAAAGATGGACGCAATGGTTCAAGATTATTAAGTGCAAGAAAATAAAGTCTGACATCAAGTTAGTGAGAGCTTTACTAACTAACTTTCTCATAACAAGCAAACATTTTATTCGGAAGAAAACAAGGCATACTAAGCATGCACGGAACAGCAAATGATGCTAATAGGTAGGTATGGTGGACACTTTTGGCAATATATGGTTTTAGGGAGTTAGAAACACGAGTAAAGCGTATACTCAGTGCATGTGAAGGCTAGCAATAGTAAGGGAGCGACAAACGAGAGAGCAGTAACTGTCATAATCATGCTTGTAACAAAACATGACTAATCATGGCATGAAAGTGATTCAAGACCCCTGAGGCAAAATAATTCATCAAGGCTTAATTGATTATTGTTTCAGTCATATGCATGCATGAGCATGTCCCAAGTCAATTCAAGTGAAACACCCAGAGGAGGGTACCACAGTGTCATACCAAGTTATGAATAAAGCAATGCAAGCGAACATTCATATGACATGCTACAAATTATTAGCGAGATGGAGCTAATCATAAGAAAGCAAGAACTACTAAGCATCCATAAATAACATACACCCTACATGAACAGACTAAGCATGCCCACAATGATGAGTATATGTACAAAAATGAAAACAAATAGAGTTTGTTACCAGCCTCTTACCACACCTCAAGCTGTCATTAATCCTCATTATTGCCCTTCACTTGTGTAGCTTGAATAATAACATGAAACCAAATTCCACTGAGGACTGCTGAACCCTGCAACAAACTCACAAAACCAAAGAAGAACAACAAATATTTTTGGTGTTTTTAATTTTCAAAGGCAAGAACAAAAGGGAAAAACAAGCAAAGCAAAATCTTTTTGGGTTTTTCGAATAATTAAGGAAAAACCAAAAGGAAAAAAGCAAACCAAGGCAAAAAGAAAAAGAAGCAAAAAAGAGAAACAATGGAAATATTTTTGGTCTTTTTGTGTTTTAGAAAGCAAAAGAAAAGAAAGAATGAAAACTAAAAAGAGAATGAAACATGGTTATACAAAGTACCGACTAAACATGATATGGAGATGAGTGTGGTGTCGGTATACCTCTCCCCAAGCTTAGGCTTTTGGCCTAAGTGGGTATCAATCCCAAGCTGGCCAAGATGGAGCGCCTCCGTAGTACGGTGAGGAGGTACCCTCGTCTTGGTGCGAGCTCGAGGACGCCCCACCATAGTGCGCAGAGTAATCGTAGGAGGGCACATCCTCCCAGTGGTGCCTGTGGAAACCAAGCAAGCGGAGCTGCTCGTCCACCTCCTCCTTGTAATGTGACCACGGCCTCCTATGAACACTGAACAAAGTAGATTGCGGCAAAGGAATCTCCCTTTCATCCCCGTCAGTAAACAACATCCTGTATACTAAATTGTCCGTATTAGAGTCAGCAGTGATGAAGTGATGTGTTTTCATGGCAGCAAGATCAAGCCTTTGTGGTGCCAATATAGTATCATTTGGATCCACAGAAAGCTCTAATGCAGTGACCATACATGAGCGATAATGCCCCATAAATATGTCCCCTAGCATCTAGGCGGCGAGCAATGAGAGAGCCAAGATTGTACCGAGTATCATTATTTAGTGCAGCAGCTAGGAAGGCTAAATGATAATTGGGGATATTACTTGTATTCTGCCTACCAAGAATGCTAGTAGCAAGACAATAAGCAAAGTATCTAAGAGCTGGGAGTTGGATGTTTCTTATCTTCCCGTGCTGAGCTACGCGGTCATCGTCATTTGTCACACTTCGACAGAGTTCCAGCAAATCAGCGGGTTGCCCTTGGATCTTCTTCGCAGTCCCTGTCATGCCTATACCTATAATGCTGCAAAATCTTTCCAATGGTGGTAAACGCCAGATTATAAATTCTAAAAGAAATAGTTGACTAATAAGGGGTGTTAGTGAAAACGAAACTCTCAACGAAAGTTTTGGTGAGCGCGACATATTGCTCACTCTCATCTTCCATGTGTGAGGTCAAACCGACCCGCTGAACCAATAGTAAGAAATCATTGAGGATCCCTGCAGCTTGCAAGAAGGTATAACACGAAAAAGTAGATGGGTGAGCATCCCCCTCATCTCCTTCATTGCCAAAGCGTGGTGCAGTGAGATCTTTATTGTATGAAGGCCTAAACTGAGAGGCTAATCTTGAGGGCCTTGACCTCCTAGGTGTGTCCCTCTCAAATATTTCTCCAAACGTGTGGTTGTTCATCTTTGATATTCTGAAATTTAAACATCTATTACACAAGTGATTGCAAAGTGAATACATAATGAAGACAACTACTCATAGGGACTTGTAAGAGGCCTAAACATGCATCAAAACAATGTCTCTAAGCATTGAACAAGCTTACAAGCTCTCATAACCTGTCACCTAGAACAACAAAATACTCAAGATATAAATCACTAAACACAAATCTACTTGGACAAGCGGAGGAGTCACATACTGGAGAACAAATGCTCCAAATTTCAGCAGCAAAGGTGGGCTGAGCAAGGAGATCGAAAAATTGTGGACAAGAACAGCAAGAACGTGATTTCGAGCAATGAACTACTGTTTTCTCGGGAGAGAGAGAGCAGTGGGAAGTGAGAGAGTGAGTGGAGAGCCAGGGGTGGCCCACACCAAGGCCAGGCGCGCCCCTAGGCTGGCTGCGCCACCAGGTGGTGTGCCTGCCTGGTGGGCCCTCTGGTACTCCCCAGGTACTTCTCTGCCCCTTTTTCACGTAAAAATTTAATATGAATTTTCTGGAATTTTTCGAGACACTTTATTTTTGAGCAATTTCAGGTATAGATGAATGATTTTCTGACAAAAAAAGGTTTCTAGAATGATGCAATGACAAAACAAAGCTAAAGCTTCAGAAGTTCTAAGACACTCTAAAATGCCAGCAACTAACAACAGAAAAGTAAACTAAGCGAAAGCAAAAACTAAAATGGATAAAATGAAAGTAAATAAAGATAATCATGGTGAAAACATTGTTTTGTTCATTGAAATCCCTTTGTTAACAAGGTTGATGAGGTCTTGTTACCAAAACAATTTTATGTGAAACAAAACTTTGTATTCCATATTTTTCTCTTGGTATGGGACAATGTATTTCTCCAACTTGAATGCCCTCAACATGTTCAATTGAATTCAAACAATAAGTCCTATCAATCTTCTTGCGGAAATAGACAGTATGATCCTTGCCATTAACATTAGAAGTCACATTTCCTTGATTACAATTAATAACAGCTCCTGCAGTATTAAGAAAAGGTCTCCCAAGAATAATAGACATATTGTCATCCTCAGGCATTTCAAGCACAACAAAATCAGTTAATATCAAGCAATTATGAGCCACTTGAACAGGTACATCCTCATAGATACCAACAGGAATAGTAGTAGATTTATCAGCCATTTGCAAAGATATATCAGTTGGTATTAGTTTTTCAAGTTGAAGTATCTTATAGAGAGAAAAAGGCATAACACTAACTCCTGCTCCCAAATCACACAAAGCAGTTCTAACATAACTATTTTTAATAGAGCAAGGAATGGTTGGAATCCTGGGTCTCCAAGTTTCTTTGGAACCTTACCATTAAAGGAATAATTAGCAAGCAAAGTAGAGATTTCTTCATTAGCGATCTTCCTTTTATTCGTGACAATATCCTTCATATACTTTGAATAAGGAGGCAATTTAATAGCATCAGTCAAAGGAATTTGCAAGAATAAAGGATTCATCCACTCACAAAACTTATTATAGTGTTCATCTTCCTTTGACTTGTGTTTCTTATCAGGGAAGGGCATAGGTTAGTGGACCCAAGGCTCTCTTTCACTACCATGTTTCTTAGCAACAAAATATTCTTTAGTGTATTTAGTATTCTTGGTGTGCCTTTCAGGTTCTTCTTCAACTTTTTCTTTATCAGGAACATCATTTTCTTTATTACCACTTTCAGTTTCAGCATCAGAGACCGATATACTATTAGGATCTTTAGTAGATTTAGAGGGTTCTATAATAGTTTTATGTTTCTTCTTTCTCTTCCTAGGAGTAGTACCACTATTTTCAATTTGTTAGGAATCCTGCTCATTTCTTTTAGGATGCCCCTTAGGATATATAGGGTCCTGGGTAGCAGCACCACTTCTAGTTCTAATTTCATAAGCATGTTTTTCTTTAGCAGCATTAACTAGCAAGTCTTTTTGTACTTTAATAAGCTGATCTATTTGAGTTTGAACCATTTGAAAATGTTTAACAAGAATTTTAACATCATTAGAGGTTCTTTCCACAATATCTTTTAACTCAACAATAGCTCTAGAGTTTTCCATTAAATGATTTTGCACCCTTTTATTGAAATTATCTTGCTTAACAATAAAAATATCAAATTCTTCTAAGCATTGATCAGGAGGTTTAGAGTAAGGGATATCACCTTCATCAAAATGCTGGAGAGAGTGCACCTCAATAGTGGATGAGTGGGGAATTGGCTTACATAATTCTTCTATAAGAGGTAAATTCTTGACATCTGCAGCTTTAATTCCCTTCTCCTTAAGACTTTTCTTAGCTTCCTTCATCACTTCATCATTTAGTTCAATAACTCCCCTCTTCTTAGATGATGGTATAGGCGCAAGTATAGCTGGTTCAGGTATAATTGTTTCAGGTATAGCTGGTTCAGGAGGAGTCCAGTCTTCATAATTCTTGCTTATTTTAGCCATTAATTCCTCAGCTTCCTTGGGAGTCCTATTCCTGAAAACACAATCAGCACAACTATCCAGGTATGTCCTAGATTCTTCAGTTAGTCCATTATAAAATATATCAAGAAGCTCATTCTTAGGTAATGGACATCCAGCCTGTGCATGAATCAAAGCACAAAACCTTGCCCATGATTCAGGCAATATCTCTTTTTCTCCCTGTTTAAAATCAAAAAGTTCCTGCAAAATAGCATGTCTAGCACTAGGAGGAAAATATTCCTGCAGGAAAGTATTAATCAAGCAATCAGGGCTATCAATAGATCCAGGAGGTAAATTATTAAACCAAGTTTTAGCTTCTCCTTTCAGTGAATAAGGGAAAATTTTAGCAACAAAGTAGGTGCGCATCTTAATATCATCAGAAAACAAGCCACTCATGGTAGAAAAGCTCAGTCATATGTGCTACCGCACTTTCATTCTTAGTCCCACAAAAAGGTTCTTTCTCAACAATAGCTATGTAAGATAGATCAAGAGAGAAATCATAGTCCTTATCTTTAATGTTTATGGGAGATGCAACAAACTTAGCATTAAGAGACAATTTGGGTTTTATAGTACGCCTCTCAAGGAGACTCTTAACAGCACTCCTATCATGGGTGTTTTGACATTCTTTAATAAATTCATCGGTCATCTCAATATAACCGTCTTCAATATCATAGCTCTCTCTAGACTCAGGTGAACTGACAGGTGTAGTAGTGTCTTTATTAGGAGTTTCAGTATTTCTAGCTATAGTTCTAGCAATCGTAGCATCTAGGAAAGGACCTAATGAACCACTCTTATCAAGCACAGTAGAAGCAACATCATAAGTGTCAGAAGTTTTAGATTCAGTAGTAGTAGCAGTGTGTGTAGCATGTGTATGTGGTGGTGTAAGGAGCTTACTCATAACAGATGGTGAATCAAGAGCAACAGAGGTGTTCAGAACCGTACCTCTTCTTGTAGTGGATGGTAAAATAGGCACCTTGCCATCACAAGACTTACCCATGATGGATGGATGGCAGCAAACAATAGTGATTCCAAGTGAACTTGATAAATAAAGCTAATAGCGCCAGAAAATAGTCTTGATGACCCATAAGTATGTATCGGAGTATTTTCGAGAGAAGTGAAACCCAATTTATTGATTCGACACAAGGGGCGCCAAAGAATATTTATAAGTCTTAACAACTGAGTTGTCAATTCAGCTGCACCTGGAAACAATCTTGCTCACAACAGTTTATCAGTAGAAACAGTTTTGTAGTAGCAATAGTAAAGTAATAGCAGTAGTAAAAGTGAAGACAATAGTAACAATTGCAGTAAACAGTAGGATTAAATCGCGGTAAGCATAGGGATGGATGGACGGGCGTTGCATGGACAAGACAATTCATATGGCAATCAAAACATAGGGCATTTGCAGATAAATAAGATAAAGCATCCAAGTACTAGATAATCATAGGCATGTGTTCCATATATAGTCATACGTGCTCGCAATGAGAACTTGCACAAGATCTTTTGTCCTGCCAGCCCGTTTGCAGCGGGCCTCAAGGGAACTACTGGCAATTAAGGTGCTCCTTTTAATAGAGCACCGGAGCAAAGCATTAACGCTCCGTGAACACATGTGATCCTCACATCAAAGTCATTCCCTCCGGTTATCCCGATTGCTGTCACTTTGGGGCCTTTGGTTCAGGACAACGATGTGTGTATACAACTTGCAGGTAAGACCATAAACAATACTATCATAATGAATCAATAACAAGTTCAAATCTGAAATCATGGCAATCGGGCCCTAGTGACAAGCATTAAGCATAACAAGTTGCAACAAAGTCAAAAAGCACTAATAAAAGATATTAGGCACCTTCCCTAACAATCTGATGCCATTACATGAATGATCTCATCCAATCCCTACCATCCCCATAGCCTACAGCGGGGGATTACTCACTCATAGATGGGGGAAACATGGATGGTTGATGGAGACGCGATGGTGATGATGATGGCGATGATCTCCTCCAATTCCCCGTCCCGGCAGGGTGCCAGAACAGAGTTTCTGGTTCCGAATCGCGGAATCATGCGGGGCGGCGTAGTGGAACTCTTTCTAGAAAAAAGGTCGAACCCCCCTTGGTTTTTAGGTCAAGAGGCAACTTATAGGCAAAGAGGGAGATCGAGGGGTCAGCCGAGGTGGCCGCACCACCCCTAGGTGCGGCCAGGTGGTGTGGGCCCCTCGTGGCCCTACTCCGTCTCGTCTTCTGGCTTCATGAGTCTTCTGATGAAATAGGATTTTTGGCATATTTTCTGGGATTTTTCCTGATAGTTGATTTTCTGCACAAAAACTAGACACCAAGGTAATTCTGCTGAAAACAACGTCAGTCCGTGTTAGTTGCATCCAATTCACACAAGTTTAGAGGAAAAACTATAGCAACAATGTTCGGGAAATTAGATACGTTTTGGACGTATCAGTTGCGCACCTGAAGATCTTACAAGCCTAGTGTTACGCCATCAAAATGCAAATTCAAGACTACTACGCCTTGATCCCTTCTTCGAATCTATTATTCGATTACAGACTCGGAGGCTACTCCCATAGGGAGCGCTGGAAGTGCCATTGAAAAAATACGGCCATCAACAGCAGTCGCAAAAATTCAAAGTCCCCACTCGAGTCTACGACTCGAATAGGTACTCGGGGGCTACTCCCATAGGGAGAGCTGGTCGTACACCCTATGAAAAGATAAATTACTCATGAAAAAGTGTGTTGGCCATGCCCGCTTTGTAAGCATTAGGTGACTTCACCTCTTACCAACCTTGCAAAGAGATAACGTCTCCTGGTCCACTCGAAACACCTCTGCATTGGTAAAACTTTGGATGCCACGTTTACAATGTGAAGATAAGACCTACAGATACAATCCAATGGCCTGGCAACGCACCTATGATGTGCTCGTCGTTCGACGTAGAGCTCGTTGGGAACCCCAAGAGGAAGGTACGATGAGCACAACAGCAAGTTTTCCCTTAGTTATGAAACCAAGGTTTAATCGAACCAGTAGGAGCAAGGAAACACCCCAAAGGTGTTACTAGCTGAGCTTTGGCAGGGCGCACTACCGGTGCTAGTCGCAACGTGGAGACCTGCACAACACAACCACAGAACTTTGTCCCCAACTTGCGATGAGGTTGTCAATCTCACCGTGTTTTGCGGAAAACAAAGGATTAAACATATCGAATGGAAAGAAGTAAAAGTTTGCAGAAAGTAAACACAAAGCAGTAAAAGATTGTAGATTGTATGTAAAAGACAAGGACCAGGATCCATAGTTCACTAGAGGTGGCTCTCCTTAAGATAGATAACATGCTGGGTGAACAAATTACAGCGGGGCAATGGACAAACACCGAGAAAGCAATACATGCATATACTAATCATCTTGACTCCTTTGAGACTTGATTGGGCATTACAACATAATACATAGACCACCATCCAACTGCATCTATGACTAATAATCCACCTTCAGGTTATCATCTGAACCCCCTCCAGTATTAAGTTGCAAGCAACAGATTATTGCTTTACGAACTGCGTGTAAAGTAAACAATACGATTGTTCTATGAACAAAGGATTTTTGTTTTCTCCCTAGTAGCAACAGCACAGCTAGTAACTTAGAGATTTCTATCACTTCCCTAGATTACCAGAGGCATGAACCCACTATCGAGCATAAATACTAACTCTTGGAGTTGCTAGCATCTACTTGGCCAAGATAGCTACTAACAACAGAAAGCATGCAAGATCACAAATAACAAAGACATCATAGAATCAATAATCAATCTGAAATAGCATCTCAATATCCATCTGATCCCTGCAAACACAACATGCAGAATTACAAATAGATGATCTTGATCATGAACGGAGCTCACAAGATCTAAACATGAAAGCACAAAGGAGGAGAACCAGCCATCTAGCTACTACATGGATCCGTAGTCCAAGGATGAACTACTCATGCATCACACCGGAGGCTTGCATGGTGATGAAGAAGGCCTCCAGGGTGAACTCCCCTCTCAAGCAGGGTGCCGGTAAGAGCTTCAGATCCCTCTCGATCTAGGGATGGAGATGACGGAGGCTACAGACTCTTTCGTGGATTTTTGATCGGGTACTTAGGGTTTTCGTCCCGAGGGCAATATATAGGCGGAAGGAGAGGCCAAGGGGGTGCCAGGAGCCACCATACCACCCCCTGGCGCGGGCCTAGCCTGGCCGCGCGGCCAGGTAGTGTGGCCGGCCCCTAGCCCTTCTCCGTCTCGTATTCTGGCACTTGATCCCTTCCGAAAAAATAGGCACTTTGGCTTTTGTCCCGTCCAATTCCGATAATATTCATTTTCTGACTTTTCTTGAACCAAAAACAGCAGAAAACAGGAAGCTGGCACTGTGGCTCTTGTTAATAGGTTAGTCTAAGAAATCATATGAAAAGTACTCCAAAGTTGGAACAAAACACAAGAAAGTGGATAAAACCAAGCATGGAACATCAAAAATTATAGATACATTTGCAATGTATCAAGATCCTCAAGCTTAACTCTTGCTCGTCCTCGAGTAGGTAAGTGATAAAAGAAAGAATAAATTTTGAGGTGACATGCACCATCAAAGACTTGATCAAAGTATTTGCAAAACATTCAAAGCTGGGATCATAGTACTTCAATCATAACATGAAAGACAGAGTTCTAGCAATAAGCAAAGAAACTATGATGCAACATGAAAAGGCACAAACAAAAGATTCATGAATAACAATGCTTTCCAAGACGTTTGTTTGTTTCACATAAAGAAAACATATCATAATAGTATTCAGCTTGTCCCTCAATAGAGTAGCAAATATAAATGCATAGGACACCTTCAAAGTTCATAAGAGTGACTAGATACAATAGTTATGCACATAGAACTAAGAATGGCCACTATGCTCTCAAAGTAGGTGCATAAAGATAGAAGTTGGAGACTCAATATAATGGTGGAAGAAAGGCCTTTTGTAAAAGGAAGTAGGGATTCAAGTCTCATAAAGAGCTTCCAAAAATTATGGTACTTATAGCTTTTAGCTCTCATTGCCCCTATCATAAGCATCTTGAAGTGATTAAGTTTAAAGTGACACAACTAAGAGGATATGCTTGACAAGTTATAAACCAAAATCTCATGCCCCTTACTTACGAAGACCGATCCTCATGCTACTCAACTTCAATCACGAGTAAGCTCTTGTCATTGTAAGTATGTGTGTATCATTAAGAACCGCCAACGGGGTACCCCTTGCACATGATACGGGAGCTTTCCCATAATCAAAATGACAAGGCAAGCAGACAATGAGCATCTCAGCGATCTTTTTATTTGCTATTTGCATAGGTTTTTATTGATGATGCTTCATAGAGTGCTCATTATGGTGATGCTGCAAGTTTCCACCATGATTAGGCATGGTTTAGGCTAGCGGCCCAGGCGTTTCTCTAACACACATACAAACTCCATGATCTTACAAGTTCCACTTTTATTTCACACCGCCGGGATCCGTAAGCAAAAGAACATGATATCAACGGGGTACAAAGTACAAGTGCAATGTTGAAAGCGTTCCCCATGGTACATGGTTCTGCTAATTTCAACTTATAAAGCGCAAGCATATACGCAACAAAGAAGGACCCAATGGTTCAAGTTTATTAGAGGCAATAAATTAAAGTGTGCCATCAAGTTCGTGAGAGCTTTAATCACTAGTTTTCTCATAACAAGTGGAAGGTAAACAAAAGCATGAATATACTTGGAATAGCATAAGCTAGTAGGTAGGTATGGTGGACTCTTTGGAATAACTTGTTTTAGGGAGTTGGATGCATGAGAGGAACTCATACTTTGTTGTGGAGGCTAGCAAAAGACTGGGAGCGACAAACTAAGAGAGCAATAATGGCCATAATCATGCAGAGCGACAAAACATCATTGATCAAAGCATAAAGTGATACTACAAGTTGAAAAGTAAAGGATCATAAAGGCTATGGTGACTTTGGATAGTCATAACATGGTGTGAGCATGTCCCAAGTCAACCCAAATAAAGCATCAAAGGAGAATATCACTATACTATGCTTTAATATGCTAAAACAACGCATGATTCATCCAAGTCACATTAAGAAATCTCAATTGTTTATAACAAGTCATGCTACAGCAAAAAATACTAAGCATAAATCCAAAACAATATCAACCATGGCATGACAAAGCATAGGCCATAGTAAAAAACGAGCTCTTTTTACCACATAAGTATGAACTTTCCTACTCTTTTCCAAACCAAACCAAACTATTTGCAAACCAATGTATGAAAGAGGGGGTCCAACCAATTTATTCAGCAAACTAAGAAAACCAAGGCAAACGAAAAACCAAAACGAAAATGAAAAAGAAGACGCTCCAAGAACAACACAACTGTGCATGAAACAATAAAAATGAAGCGTTTGGAAGAAACCTGAGATTTGTATTGATGAAGAAGGGGATGCCTTGGGCATACCCAAGCTTTGACGCTTGTACTTCTTAGATATTTCTTGGGGTAACACGCGTGGCATCCCCAAGCTTGAGCTTTAGTCCTCCTTCATCTCATTACTCATTCCTTCCATACACCTGAAATTTTTTCTTCATACAAAACTTCACAGAATTTTTATTAGCAACATTAGTGCACTTAAGATAAATAAGTCTTAAGGTTCAGTTATAACACCAAATAAAATTCCATTAGAACACTAGCTACTGTAGCACTTCCCTCAAAAAGCTCAATTCTCCAAAAGAACTCAATAAGGAACCAACAAGAAGCAAAGGCAGAAAATGGCAGAAATCTGTCAAAACAGACCAGCAGGTAAAGATGAATTTTTGCGAAGACCTTATGTTTCTCAAATCAAAAAGTGTTAAACTGACGAAAGTTAGATAACAACCTGGGGCAGAAGCACAAACAATTACAGCTCAATCCGACATACAGATCTCTCTCACGAATTTTTATGGTGAAGCACAAAAATCTGTTTCGGGACAGCAACTTTCCCAATCATTACTTCACTCTTATTAGAGGTTACTATTGGCACAAAAAGCAAATAAAAGGGATAAGGAGCGGTTATTACAGAGGTAATAACTTCCAAGACTCATCTAAAACTTTTGGGTTATCTCCCAATAAGTACTTTTCTTTAACGCCTTTAAGTTAGGCATAAGAAGCAAAGAAAGAATCAAGTGTTCTCGAATGAAGAAGCATTAAGACCAACTTTCTTGCTCTTACCTCTCTTACTTTTATTCTTAACCTTGGGGAAAATATGATTGTTTGGTGGATAATAAAGGTGCATGGTTCCCTTTCCCACATCTATTATTGCTCCAAGGAGTTCTAATAGGGACCTTCCAAGTGTAATTTGTCCTTTTCCTACACATTCAATAACAAGATAATCAATAGAAATCATTCCCCCAAGGATCTTTGTCAACACTCTTTCAGCTATTCCAAGAGGTAAAATGGTAGTATTATTAGCAAGAGATATTTCTTTTCCTCCCTCAATGAGCCCCCAAGTATTCAGAGATTTATAAATATCTTTGGGCATAAGGCAAAATTCAGATATGATATCACAGCGAGCTTGAAAAGTTTCAGTGTTCATCTCAATCTTTACTGTGGGGACCCACTTTGATGGTTCAGAGTTTATTGGAACATAACCGTAATGCTCCCTAAGCGTATTATAGCAACTTTCTAATCTAATAGTGCTAGCCTCAAGAGTGTCCAACCTAGGAAATATTTTTGCGAAGGAAATATCAGTTTGGCTAGGCATGTTGTAAGTGAGGATCAATTTCTTATAGCATTAATAGCATCATCCTCATTACATTGGAGGAAATCTCCTCCCACAATAGCATCTAAAGCATATCTATAGCAAAGAGCAATCCGAAGGTAAAAACTGCCAAGGAACAAGCTTTGAGTCATTTTAGGCTTAGTTTTTTCATGTAGATCAGAGATTCTAGACCAAGCTTCCTTAAAACTTTCATCAATTCCTTGTTTAAAAGTGAAAATCATTTCCTCGGGTGACATAGTAACTGGAGCAAGGCTAGACATAAAGGCAACTAGGATAGGAACTAATTTTTTTTTGTGTTTTTGAAATAAGAAAGCAAACTTGTAAAACTAATTTTTTTTTGTGTTTTTGATAAAGAAAGCAAGCAAACAAAGCAAAAAAGAAAACTAAGCAAAACAAAAACAACAAAGTAAAGAGATTGGTTATGAGGGACTCCCCTTGTGAAGATGTCCTTGACTCACCGGCAACGGCGCCAGAAAATCTTGATGTGCTCGTCGTTCGACGTAGAGCTCGTTGGAAACCCCAAGAGGAAGGTACGATGAGCACAGCATCAAGTTTTCCCTCAGTTATGAAACCAAGGTTTAATCGAACCAGTAGGAGCAAGGAAGCACCCCAAAGGTGTTACTAGCTGAGCTTTGGCAGGGCGACCTACCGGTGCTAGTAGCAACGTGGAGACCTACACAACACAACCACAAAACTTTGTCCCCAACTTGCGATGAGGTTGTCAATCTCACCGTGTTTTGCGGAAAACAAAGGATTAAACGTATCGAATGGAAAGAAGTAAAAGTTTGCAGAAAGTAAGCACAAAGCAGTAAAAGATTGTAGATTGTATGTAAAAGACAAGGACCGGGATCCATAGTTCACTAGAGGTGGCTCTCCTTAAGATAGATAACATGCTGGGTGAACAAATTACAACGGGGCAATTGACAAACACCGAGAAAGCAATACATGCATATACTAATCATCTTGACTCCTTCGAGACTTGATTGGGCATTACAACATAATACATAGACCGCCATCCAACTGCATCTATGACTAATAATCCACCTTCAGGTTATCATCCGAACCCCCTCCAGTATTAAGTTGCAAGCAACAAATTATTGCTTTACGAACTGCATGTAAAGTAAACAATACGATTGTTCTATGAACAAAGGATTGTTGTTTTCTCCCTAGTAGCAATAACACATCTAGTACCTTAGAGATTTCTGTCACTTCCCCAGATTACCAGAGGCATGAACCCACTATCGAGCATAAATACTAACTCTTGGAGTTGCTAGCATCTACTTGGCCAAGATAGCTACTAACAACGGAAAGCATGCAAGATCACAAATAACAAAGACATGATAGAATCAATAATCAATCTGAAATAGCATCTCAATATCCATCGGATCGCGGCAAACACAACATGCAGAATTACAAATAGATGATCTTGATCATGAACAGAGCTCACAAGAACTAAACATGAAAGCACAAAGGAGGAGAACCAGCCATCTAGCTACTACATGGATCCGTAGTCGAAGGATGAACTACTCACGCATCACACCGGAGGCTTGCATGGTGATGAAGAAGGCCTCCAGGGTGAATTCCCCTCTCCGGCAGGGTGCCGGGAAGAGCTTCAGATCCCTCCCGGTCTAGGGATGGAGATGACGGTGGCTATAGAATCTTTCGTGGATTTTTGATCGGGTACATTGGGTTTTCGTCCCGAGGGCAATATATAGGCGGAAGGAGAGGCCGAGGGGGTGCCGGGAGCCACCACACCACCCCCTAGCGCGGGCCCAGCCTGGCCCCGCGGCCAGGTGGTGTGGCCGGCCCCTGGCCCTTCTCCGTCTCGTATTCTGGCAGTTGATCCTTTCCGGAAAAATAGGCACTTTGGCTTTTGTCCCGTCCAATTCCGAGAATATTCATTTTTTGACTTTCCTGGAACCAAAAACAGCAAAAAACAGGCAGCTGGCACTGTGGCTCTTGTTAATAGGTTAGTCAAAGAAATCATATGAAAAGTACTCCAAAGTTGGAACAAAACACAAGAAAGTGGATAAAACCAAGCATGGAACATAAAAAATTATAGAAACATTTGCAATGTATCAACCTACTATGCTCTGCCAGAAACATGTCGTGCCTACAGGTACAATGAAAAAACCCCGATGGACGCATCGAGTGCACACATAAAACACTGGAATCAACTCTGTAAGGCCTCTTCGACATGAGTCAAATTACGCTAGCAACTTTCCGAATTCGAGTTCGGGACTCGAGTTTGAGTATATAGCATTGTTTTTCCCTAAGGTAGTTAACTGATCCTGGTCTGTCAGATGAATCAGGCACGCATATCAACAATCCCTATGACATAAGCAGACACCCGATAACATTCGGGTGAGAACTCAAAGACTTCATAGTCTCCCTCCGAATGTATTAAGAGGGACACTCGGGGGCTACTGACATGGGTATGCCCCACGGGCACCCAGGTGTAGCCTATACGGTGCAGCTCAAGAGAAGCCCATGGAAAAGCCCAAGGAGGTTCGGATGGCCAAGTCTAGGCAGATGCAACTCCTTGGGGAAAATGGCAAAGTGTAGATATGAAACTTAAAGGAAAAACCCCAATCTGTAATCGACTTGACCTGCTATCCCGGGACCTAGCCTCCCTATATAAAGGCTAGGAGGGGCGTCGAGGAGGACAATCCACAACCTAGTTTACACACCGCCAGATTGCATCTCCGCACCCCTATACTTCTTGATTTCATAAATAACAAAGAGCAGACAAGTAGGAGTAGGGTTCCTTCCGAGGGCCTGAACCTGAGTAAACCGCGTGTCCCTAATGTGCTTGTTTGCTAGCTGATCGATGCCTCCAGCGCTCCCCACTTCCTCAAACCCAAGTCCATCTATGGGCATTGGCGAGTTACCCCTCGTCATCCACATACTCCAGTCTGGTATCTCTCTGGTAGTTCATACTAGCCGTCCACCTAAATGGATTCCACCTCCTGATGATTTTATTAATGTTCATGTGGTTGTTTCGAGGAATAATAGGACTGGTGTTATGGCGGTAATCCTCGGAAACAAGGAGGGTACATACATGGGATCATCTGTGTAACGGATCCAACAATCTTAGAAGCACTTGCTTGTGGAGAGGCTCTAGCTATTGCTATAGATTTGGCGCTGAACAAAATTAGGGTCGCAAGTGATTGTAAGCAAGTCATTGGTGATATTGCAGAGGTGGACATAGGATGCTATGCACCAGTTATCAAAGAGATTGATAGACATCGTAAGGATTTTTCCATTGCAAAGTTCGTTCACGTGGAAAGGAAGTCGAACACTAGAGCTCATAATTTAGCTCGTTATGCTCTTTCATTATACCGGGTCACCACATGTGGCATAACCCCATGATTTGATGTTAATACATGTAAACTTGGTCGTTGATTAATAAGTGAGCAGGTTATTCTAAAAGAAATTATATATCGAGAGATGTATACCTATATGCGATGTTTTGCCAAAATTCAAGGTAGGACAAACACGGTACCTTGTCCAAAGGAGAGCTTTGCCCTACACATAGGGATCTAGATATAGATATGGTGGAAGTCTGAGCGAGCACATAAGCCACGTTACTGACCATAATGATTCATATAAGATGATTATGAATTTCTGGCAAAACTTGTATATGTGGGCGCAGTTTCATGTATGGAATCTTGAGATGAGTGCTAATCTCCTGTAATGTCTAAATTCACAACTTGTTAGATCATATTAGTAAGCAGATGATAGGAACGCAGGCAACATCCCACTGCTATAATTTGTGGGATTTAATTTCCCACGGCTGAACATATATCAATTCCATTTTCTCCAGATTAGGTGTATATCGTGTGTTCACGTAAAGATTAAACAGGAATCATTAGGAAAAACATATTTTTAGGGGAATTAGAAAAAAAGAACATGGAGTAAATTTCTGGTCGTCCCAAATTTAGTGTTGGCGTTGACTTGTGACGAATAATCTACACAGTGGGAAAAAAGGCACCCGTGACCTCCTTCTGATAAGCCCATCACAGTTCACAGCCCAGCCCAAATCCATTTCTATTAACCCTACAAGATCAACTGTAGCTTATCTATCTATCTATCTATCTATCTATCTATCTATCTATTATTTATTTATATACTATAATTTGTCTTAGCGTAGGTTAGTCATCCACAATTTCTATCCGATATTTTTTTGGACGGAATTGCCCTCCCACCAAATAATCATATTACAGGAACTGCCACTCCCCAAACAAAACGTTTCGTTTTAGACCCCTCTCCTGCCTACTTCATCCCGATGTGTGCCGGCAAGATGCCGATGGTCAGGCGTGGCGGCTGGCCGGACAGGCGGGTCGCGAGGTAAGCCGTGCAAGCCGACCTGGGATTCGCGACGGCCACCGGGTCAGGGCCCACGAGCTCGAGCAACATGGGTTTGTGGCAGCCATTCATGGCTTTGTGGCAGCCGTTCATGGCAACGGTGAGGCCTCTGGCCGATGCCGACAGTCAGGCGTGGCGGCCGGCCGGACGGGAGGGTCGCGAGGTAAGCTGTGCAAGCCGACCTGGGATCCGCGACGGCCATCGGGTTAGGGCCCACGAGCTCGAGCAGACTGGCTTTGTGGAAGCCGTTCATGGCAACAGTGAGGCCTCCGGCCGATGCGTTGCAGACCGATAAAATACGTTTTCGTCCGTCACCCGAGGAATCAAGGGGTGGTCCTCTACTTCGATTCCATCAGAGTAGTAATTGACTTGTGGCTGTAGTTTCCCAAATAAATCAGGCCCATGATCTTCCCGACGGCCTAGGAAGGTGGAGAAGACGCCAAAACTGCCGAGCCGGATGCAGAATCTGCCGATCTGAATGCCGGTAGGCCTGGCACCGCTGGACTCACCAGCCTTGCACGCGGAATTCGCCGATCTAGATGCAGGGCTTGGCGCTGGTGGGCTAACCCGCCTAGCAACTCTGCGCCATGGGAGATGGGACTATGAATGTCACCCGCCTAGAAGCTCTGCGCCATGCGACTCTGATTTTTTGTGAAAAAGCATGCGGGTCTGCAGCTGAAGCCGCTTAATTTTTTCGTCTGCTGAATTGTGATTTGGGACTTGGTCAAATAATTGTGGCATCGGGTTGAAAGCGGCACAATGCGGCAGGTCGATCTTCTGCACGAGGAGGAGGCGGCGTCGAGGAAATGGCCTGCTGGGCTTCGGCTGCGCCAATGCCAGTGGTGTCCTGCAGGCTGCAAAATGGAGACGCGGCCAGTAAAGTGCTGCACGTAAGCCGGCTTGGCCCTGCAGATTACCGACTCGAGTGGTGGTGGTTGTTCAAAGTTGCTTTTTGTTTAGGTGTTGTTCAGACTTGCTGAGACGAATATGTATGTATTGCAACTGAGAGTTAGATTGTTCTTCCTTTACATGACTGCCAATTAAAAAGGATAGAAAGAAACATTCTATACGGATGTAACGAAGCGTAAAACAACCGCCGAGATGCACAACAATTGGTATCTGATACATCCACGACTGCTTCCGACTGCACCATCGATAGACACCCTAAACCGCGTCGATCCCTCTAGGTGACTGTTGGGAAGCCCGTGTGATGCTACCAGCGAGGATCTCGTCGCTCCGTCTCATGGAGGAGTACTACGAGATCTGGATGGTGTCTCTTGCAGGCTAGGCGACAGAGTCATTTGGGGTGGCTCTTGTCGATGTGCTCAACCTTTCAGGATGTATGACGGTGGCACATAGAGACGAAATGTTGGATTTGTTGCTCTAGAAACGACGAAAAAAGTATATAGTGCATCGTCACATTCAAATAATAGTTAAGCAATTCTATCCAAGAATTCATGTGAAAAATATATGTGCTTAGTAGATGATGTCTCAAGTTTGGGGTTTGAAAAACACAATCTTATACGAAAACTATAAGATATCCATAAAAAATTTATTTGGAAAGATAGTGAACATTTGGCAACAGTTTGACGTATCAGTACCACGCATAGACACTTTAATATATTTTTCTCAAATGATAGGGGACAACATATTGCATCTGAGGTCATCGTATGCGTCGCGGAAGCCCCCCACATTGAGCTTGAAAATGTTCAATAAAATCTAAACCCATAGCACGTGGTATGAAGCTGAACTCTATAATAAGCTTTGATATGGGTATTTTATTATGTTATCTTTTTATAAAGTATGTTTCCTAATGTGGTGATCAAAACAACGGCTAATCGATCGAATCAGTCTAACCGGTGAACTGTCAAACAGAGATATCAAATCTGTTGCGTTTCTTACAATACGCTTTCGGCTCCCACGTGACCCATCTTAGGGCTTATTCTATATTTCGCTCGGAGGACTCAAATTCTTAGAGATGGTCCTACCCGCTACCTCTCTCTTACTGTGGCTGGGTAGCCCGCGGCCTTCTTACTGTCAAACGATGGATCGGGCTAGCAACGCATAGGAGGTGACCTCCAAGGAACTGAGCGGGCGGAGACGTGGGTGAAGTCGCCGGTTCTCTGAGACAGGTTGAGACATAGTACAGGTCGACAAGAGGAGGTTCGCGTTAGCAAGCAGGAGCGCTTGCGGAAGCTAGAGTGCGATGAGCCGACTCGTGGGCAGTAGAAATGGTACGCCAAAAAACTTAGACAAATGTAACGGATTATCTCGTAGTAACGCACGGGTATTTAGCTAGTATTTGAATAAAGGCGAGTTGTTTAAAAAAAAAAACTGTAGCTAACCTTCCGCCGTCAGGAAAAAGTCAGCACTACCGCAACTAGTCCACGACTCCTCTTCCTCCTGGGCGGCGGCCATGGCGGAGGCCGCAAGAGCAGGAGCGGCGCCTCTCCACCGGGGCCTCCCGGATGAGATCGCCATCTGGGAGATCCTTGTCCGCCTGCCCCCCAAATTCCTCCTTCGTTGCCGCGCCGTCTGCCGCGCCTGGCGCCTCGCCACCTCCTCCCGCGGCTTCCTCCTCGCCCACCACGGCCGCCAGCCCGCTCCCCCCCTCATCTACGAGTACAAAGACGGTGTCAGACCGTCCCTAGACATCATGCCCTTGGAGCACCGGGAGGGGGTCGCCACCGCCGACCAGCTCTATTCCATCGTCAGACTTGTTACCTACATGGATCACGAGGCCTGCTGCGACGGCCTCCTCATCCTCTCCACTACTCGTTCGTGTTACAGCTATAGCTTCCGCTTCTCCGTCTGCAACCCGGCCACTCGTCAGTACGCTCCCCTTCCGCTGGTTAGTGGCTTCATCCCCTTGGGAATGTACCCGGACCCTCCTACAGGTGAGTACCGGCTACTGCTGTACCCTGACGCGCACGATGAACTAGCACCTGTCGCTGAAGATGCTTGCTACGTTTATGCATTGGGCTCCTGCTTGCCGCCGAGGCACATCGGGTGGCCTCAGGCGGGGGCAGTGATTCATGGATTTGTGCCTGTCCTTTTCCATGGCAGCCTGCATTGGCACATAGAGAAGGATGAGGGCGCGAACAACATGATAATGGTATTCGATACCACGGCCGAGTTGTTCAGGCAGATGCGCGCTCCGGCTGTTCCTGGCGCTGCTGACCTGTTTGAGATGGATGGAATGCTCGGCATCGCCGGCTTTAATGAAGCAGTGACAACCATTGATATCTGGATGATGCAGGACTATGACAGCGAGGTATGGGCCTTGAGATACCGGGTTGATTTACCGGTTGCAGACCTCACCGAGCAGTTTGGAGTTGTGAAATCTTCAGCTCTGCTAGTTTCGTCTTGGGGTGATGATGTGCTCATTCTGGTCCAGTTTGGCGAGTGGCTAGTTCAGATCGGCATCGATGGCAAGTTGGTTGTCAGCTTCTATCGCAAATTACTCGGTCCTACTCAACTTCGTCTCAAACAATCTCTGGTTCTGCATACCTTCTTTCCAGCACTAGAGGGTTATCTTGTGAATACTTGGCCTTTTATCTCACAAGAGAATAATGCTGTTAATACTTAGCCTTTCATCCCAAGGCTGTTCAGTCTTCAGAGTGGTGGTGCTTCTTAAAGGCCTAGCTGTTTCTATCCTCGGTGAGCTGCAATATGAATGAAGTGTATCCACCACTATCATGTTATGTTGATGTATAAAAAATTATGAGCCAGAAGCTCTGATCGTTACATGGTTGTGTTATATTCCTATGAATATTCTTTTGTTCTGTAGTGTCTGCCATGTGTGTTGATGCTAATTTACAGTGCCATTTTTGTCGGTCTTTGAAGTGTTCGCCAAATGATCTGCTTCATGCCTCAGTTTTCTTGAATGAAGAATTGGCTTTGCTTGTTTTTCGTTATCTATTGATCTTCTCCGTACTCAATAGTAAGCAATCTAGCTGCCTCGTGTCTATGTTTTCTCAATTGAAGAATTGACTTGGCATGTTCTTGATGTCTTCTTCCTTTGTAGAGATGACCCTGGTCTTCTTAGTACGCTAACTTATAGCAAAGTTGACTAGCTAAGGCAGATTATCCACCTCTAGCAAAGTTGCACCTGATTTTCAGAAGAGCTGCGAGCACTATTTATTATACAGTATTAAATGATTGAACTATAGTCGTCTTTTCAGAAATGTTCTGATGCAATTCATTATTCTTCAAGAACCCATTTTATCTGGTTATGTGAGGAAATATTTTGCTATAACTCCAGCTTCATGTGGAAGCATCATTTGACTTTAGGTTCTAACCAGTTTAAGGATTGATACTTCATGTGATGCTCGATCTTAACATAAGCTCGAGAAATTGAACTGGTATTGATAACAGTAGAAATCATGTCATGTTCATGCTCAAGTCAAAGATTGACAAAGTATGAAATTTCCATCACATACTTGGTGATTTTCCTGTTAGACATGGTCAGAACTTCTGTTTCAATGTGGTGGACTGGTAGTACTGTAAACTGTACTAACTTCAGACGTTATTTTGTCAAACACTATGATTGGACACCGATGAGTAGAGCTATAAAGTATAAACCCACGAAGAGGTGGTTTTCGGCCTTTCTTACGTTTTAGACCTGCATAGATGCAAAACATAATTGAAGGGCACAAAATTTTGTATGGAGCTTTATGTATTATTATGCTGCTATAAAAAGCTTAAATTGCCAATGGATAGAAGCAAGTGCAAAATTAATGCGCATATATACATCAAGAAGCCGAACAATAAACTAGCATAACACACGATCTTCAACTAATAATACACCAACGAAAATAAAATGCCAAAAAATCATGAAAACATTCAGAGCAGTAGCGGAGGCGGCAATTTATTTGAGGTATGGCCAACCCAAGTAGCATGTACACAAGAACAATAAAGTTGAAGCTTTCGTGATGAGAGCCAACAATCGATGTTTTTGAGCTATGGAAAAGTTTGTGGTGTGGCGAAGGCCAAACCTTGCCAGGTTGCTGCCTCCGCCACTGATTCAGAGTTTCTTTTATATTCTTATGAAACTACAATATAGACACAAGGGAGTATATCCTTTTTGCAAAACTTTAATACCAAACACAATTGCATTGTGAGATAAAGATAAAAACACAAAATACTTGGCTGAAACAATGAAATGATTACTCAGGAAATATTTATCCTTTTCGTCTCCCACATATCTGATTGAGTTTAATCTTGAGCTCTAAAGAGATGTCATGCCCTGAGTAATACATCGAGCATAACTCTCAAATTTTCGGTACAGTTCATGTACGAGCTCTGCTGCAGGCTCAGTTGCTTCTCTGTGGTCATCACGAGTTCATCCATGACATTTTTCTGATGATCCAAAATGCTGGACTATTATCAGCTGGAATGCAGCTCTCAGGCAACTCGCTGTCCTGTTTGTGGTGAGGAGCGTGCTGTCCATGCCGATTGTAGGTTTCATGCACCCGCATCTCAGCGCTCTTCTTCAATGATCCGTCTTAGCTCTTTATCAGAAGGTCGAAAGAATCAAACTTTGCTTTGTTAAATACACCCTGTAAGTTATCCAAAAGGAAATCTTGGGATGTCAAATGTTGGCACGCGTGTTAGCAAGGGATAAAATGGCAGAAAAGTAAAGGAAGACAACCATCTGGCCATTTGGAACCAATTCTTTGGCTCTGAGCTCCGAGTAAAAGTGTGAAATCCGGCCCAATCGTGAGAAAAAGGTCGATGCATAATCCGGCTCTAGCAGCGATGGCGATGGGGAATAACCTAGATATACCTAAGTGCCATCCATCTCTCATCCACTTGGTTTTTATTGGGATCGAGGAAATATCGAAAAGAAAAACAGGCTGATCTGATCGAAAAGAAGGTTAGCGCTAGTTACATAAGACCCTTCAATGGCTTCATAAAAAACAACACCAAACACCCTCGGTTCCCTTTCCCTCCAACGAAAAGGGAAATTCTTAGAGCAAGTCCAACGGTGAGGCTATTATAGCACAGCGCCACGTGAGCGCGTGTGCGCGCCCCTCCAGGCGCTGCATCTTAGCAAGCGCTGCAAATTTTTAGCGCATCGGTTTTGCGCTATCTCGTGCCGGATATCTCCAGCTCCAGCTACAGCACGTGCTATCGCTCGGCTCGCGCGCGCGAAAGAGCAACCGCTAGGAAAATTCACCCGCGCGCCTGTGACCTGCACCACCAACTTCCCCCTCCGCGCGGTCGCCAGCGCTATTCCGGCGGTGGATGGGACCTCCGGCACGCAACCGACTCCTCCGTACTCCGTCCCTCCACTACCGCCGCCGGCGCTCAAGTCCCGCCGTCGGTGCCAAACCCTAGCACTGCCGCCAGGAAAAGTTCCATCGCGGAAAGCATTTCTGCCGCCACTCGCGTCCTCTTCGTGCCGCTGCGGACAAGCGCCGATGGTGGCACTAGGCAGCTCCCTCCAATGGCACCGCCGAAGGGGAGGACCGCCGTCCCGAAGCGCTCGGCGCCGACGCGTGGCCAAGTTTCCGAGCTCAAGTCGACCAAGACGAGCGTGGCTCGGCGCGGCCAGCATCCGCCCAAACCCCAGGGGAGCCGCCTCCGCTCCGCCTCCTCCACGTCCGACGGCGACGGCTGTGGACGTCAGCGTGTGCAACATGCTCGATGAAATGGCAAGAAGGTAAAAATTTCTATATTTGGTTGTATTTTTGAGATAAATGAAATTGTAGTAGGATTGTGACATGTGTTCATGTATTGTAGTGTTGATGATGAAAGTTTCTTGGACTCTATGAATGTTGGCTCCTCTTTCACACAAACATACGTTGAAGAAAAAGAGGAACAAGAGGAGTTTGAGGTTGATGAGGAAGGCAAGGGCATGGTTGAAGCGCCCAGTGGTAGGAAGGCAAACTACACCATTGAGGAGGATCAGTTGCTTTGCAGGACTTGGTTGAAAATTGGCATGGATCAGTCGGTTGGCACAAACCAAAGTAGAGACACATATTGGATGAGAATGAAGGAGTACTTTGATGCAAATAATACTAGTGGAAATCTGTGCACCGACCGCTCTCTTCGGTCCCTTTGGTCGGTCATCAACGTCGATTGTCAAAAATGGGCGGGTGTACAAAAGGATGTTGATGAAATCTTGGCACCAATGCCGTGGGATAGGGTAAGTTCTTCTATTGTGTCCAACTATTTCGTTAAGATGTGCACATGTTTGTTGATCTACATACCCATTTACTCTATTTTGTTCACAATATAGCTTACCATGGGTCAAGGCTTGTACCGAGATGTGGGAAATAAAGACAAGAAGGGTAAGAAGATTCTTGGGAAGCCATTTACCTTGGATCATTGCTATGATGTGCTCGGCCAAGAGGAGAAGTGGAATACCCGTGGGATGGACGTGCCATCAATGGCAATGCATGCAACCGCGGAGGTAACTATCATAGATGATGGTGCATCAAGTGGTGATGAGGATAAGAAGAGAAGCTCCACTCCTCACTCAGTTGCCAACACAAAAAGGTCAGTGCTTGGAAGGAAGGCTGCCAAAGATATGAAGGGGAGAAAGGCCGGTGATGATGACAAAGGAAAAGCTATGGAGAGGATGGCCAATGCAAGGATTAACTACAATGAGGATAAGAAGTTGGCTAGGACCATGGTGGCCGAGGCCAAGGCATGACGGGTGGCATTGGAGGAGAGGTTGGCGGCCTCTGAGGAGAGGAGGTTGGCATTGGAGGAGAAGAAGTTGGCCAATGAGGACCATCAACGTATAGTGGAAGAAGAGAGAAAACTCTTTTTTATGGACACTTCCAACATGGATGAAAGGAAAATGGAGGACATCAACCTTGCTCGCGATGAAGTGTTGGACAAAAAAAGAAAATTGGCAAACTTTTTGAAAGGGCAAAATGATGGGATGAATGCACCGGAGTGGCATGGAGCAATGGCTGGCATGGGAGGCTCTTCAGGTGGATATGGAGACATGGGAGGCTTTGGATGATATGGATTCATGTGAGCTTCACCGGCACCATATGGAGGCATGGGAGAACCACCAGGAGGCTACGAAGGCATGGGAGGACCACCGACACCATATGGAGGCATGGAAGCACCACCGACACCATATGGAGGTATCGGAGCAACACTAGGAGCATATCGAGGCTATGGACACATACGACTTGAAAGCATGGGTGGGATGAGAGGCACTTCGGGTGGCATGGATGGCATGGTGGGCATGGGAGCACCATGATGACCCACAAGTATAGGGGGTGTATCGTAGTATTTTCGAGGGAAGTGAAACCCAATTTATTGATTCGACACAAGGGGAGCCAAAGAATATTTATAAGCCTTAACAACTGAGTTGTCAATTCAGCTGCACCTGGAAACAATCTTGCTCGCAGCAGTTTATTAGTATCAACAGATTTGTAGTAGCAATAGCAAAGTAATAGCAGTAGTAAAAGTAAAGACAGTAGTAACAATTGCAGTAAACAGTAGGATTAAAGCACGGTAGGCATAGGGATGGATGGACGGGCGTTGCATGGAAACGACAATTCATGTAGCAATCAAGACATAGGGCATTTGCATATAAATAAGGTAAAGCACCCAAGTACTAAATAATCATAGGCATGTGTTCCATATATAGTCATACGTGCTCGTAATGAGAACTTGCACAACATCTTTTGTCCTGCTAGCCCGTTTGCAGCGGGGCCTCAAGGGAACTACTGGCAATTAAGGTGCTCCTTTTAATAGAGCACCGGAGCAAAGCATTAACACTCCATGAACACATGTGATCCTCAAATCAAAGCCATCCCCTCCGGTTATCCCGATTATTGTCACTTTGGGGCCTTTGGTTTCGGACAATAATATGTGTATACAACTTGCAGGTAAGATCACAAACAATACCATCATCATGAATCAATAACATGTTTAGATCTAAAATCATGGCACTCGGGCCCTAGTGACAAGCAGTAAGCATAACAAGTTGCAACAAAGTCAAAAAGCACTAATAATAGATACTAGGCACCATGCCCTAACAATCTGATGCCATTACATGAAAGATCTCATCCAATCTCTACCATCCCCATAGCCTACATCGGGGGATTACTCACTCATGGATGGGGGAATCATGGATGGTTGATGGAGAAGCGATGGTGATGATGGTGGCGATGATCTGCTCCAATTCCTCGTCCCGGCAGGGTGTCAGAATAGAGTTTCTGGTTCTGATTCGCGAAATCTGGTGGTTGCGGCGCAGCAGAACTCTATCTAGAAAAACATCGAACCCCCCTGGGTTTTTAGGCCAGGAGGCATCTTATAGGCGAAGAGGGAGGCCGAGGAGGTGACCGAGGCGGCCACACCACCCCCAGGCGCGGCATGGGCTGGCCCGCGCAGCCAGGTGGTGTGGGGCCCTCGTGGCCCTCCTCTGTCTCATCTTCTGGCTCCGTGAGTCTTCTCGTGAAATAGGATTTTTGGCATATTTTCCGGGATTTTTCCTGATAGTCGATTTTCTGCACAGAAACTAGACACCAAGGTAATTCTACTGAAAACAGCGCCAGTCCGTGTTAGTTGTATCCAAATCACACAAGTTTAGAGGAGAAACAATAGCAAAAGTGTTCGGGAAAGTAGATACGTTTTGGACGTATCAACTCCCCCAAACTTAGCTTATTGCTTGTCCTCAAGCAATTCAGTTGAAAACTGAGTGCGATAAAAGAGCTTTCACGAACACATTTGCTTCATAAGATGTATATATATTCTCAGCATATGGTCAACTACTTAAACAATTCATAATAAAGAGTATGCAAATAAGTTTACTTAATGGTCATTGCAAACTATGAAGAGATTCCAACTAAAAAATAGTAAGTAGCATGAAACATAAACATAAGAGGCATTGCAATGCTCATAAAAAGGTATGATAGAGTGGTATCTCGCTTGCCTTTGATTGTAGAGCAAACATAAATGCCAAGGCACCTCTGAAGTTCAAGTGAAGACTAGAAGTAAAGATATCAAAGATACAAGCATCAAAGTCATGACACAATTAATCCAAATTTTGAGACAAGCATATTACACTAAGAATGACAACTACGCTCTCAAGAAAGTGCCCATAGAATAAGTGGTGACTCAACAAGGAAGTGAAAAGGTTTTGAAAAGTTTGAAAGGCTTCCAAATGATAATAGTATGGTACTCATTAGCTTTAAGATCTCATTCCCCCTATCATAAGCATCTTTAAATTGTTAAGGTGAAAGTGAGGTCCAATACGAGTTATATGCTTGACAGACCATAAACTGGAAATCTCATGTCCCTTGAGTACGAGGGTCGCTCTTCATGCTACTCAACTTTAGTTACCGGTAAGTTATTGTCATAGTAAATACATGCGTATCATAGAGAACCGCCAATGGGGTACCCCTTGCCCGATGATACAGAAGAATCCCCATATCAAAATCACAAGGCAAGCAGACAATGAGCATCTCAACAATCTTCTTATTTATCATGGGAAAATGGTGCTTTTTTCTCTCTTTCCTCTTTTCTCATCTTTTTTCTTTTTCTCAATAACTATCAATCTCTTTTTTATAAGAAGAATGCTTCATAGATTGCTCATTATGGTTACGCTGCAGGTTTCCACCATGATTAGGCATGGATTAGACCAGTCGGCCAGGCGTTTCTCTAACACACATACATAACTCCATGGACTTACAAGCTCCCCTTTTATTTCACATCGACGACATCCCTAAACAAAAGAGCATGATATCAACTGGGTATATATTTACAGGTGTTGAAAGCGTTCCCAGTGACAGCACGGTTTTGCTAATCCCTAACCTATAATTTGTAAGCATATAACTTTCATGGACAGTCACAATAGTTCAGGTTTATTAAGTGCAATAAATAAAGTGTGCCATCAAGTTCGTGAGAGCTTTACTAACTAACTTTTTCATAACAAGCAAACATTTTATTTAAAAGAAAACAAGGCACACTGAAATATGCACGGAATAGCAAATGATGCTAATAGGTAGGTATGGTGGACACTCTTGGCAATGTTGGTTTTGGGGATTTGGAAACACGAGTAGAGCTCATACTCAGTGCAAGTGAAGGCCAGCAATAGAAAGGGAGCGACAAACGAGAGAGCAATAACTGTCATAATCATGCTTGCAACAAAACAGGACTAATTATGGCATGAAAGTGATTCAAGAACCCTAAGGAAAAATAATTCATCGAGGCTTAACTGATTATTGTTTCAGTCATATGCATGCGTGAGCATGTGCCAAGTCGATTCAAATGAAACATTCAGAGGAGTATACCACAATGTCATACCAAGTTATGAATAGAACAATGCAAGCAAACATTCATATGACATGCCACAAACCATTAGCAAGCTAGAGCTAATCATAAGAAAGCAAGAACTACTAAGCATCCATAAATAACATACACCTTACATGAACAGACAAAGCATGCCCACAATGATGAGTATATGTACAAAAATAAAAACAAATAGAGTTCATTACCAGCCTCTTACCACACCTCGAGTTGTCTTTAATCTTCATTATTTCCCTTCACTTGTGTGGCTTGAATAATAACATGAAACCAAACTCCACTGAGGACTGCTGAACCCTGCAACGAACTTCACAAAACCAATGAAGAACATAAAATATTTTTGGTGTTTTTGATTTTTAGAGGCAAGAACGAAAAGGAAGATCAAGCAAAGCGAAATCTTTTTGGGTTTTTCAAATAATTAAGACAAAGCTAAAATAAAGAGGCAAACCAAGGAAAAAGGATAAAGAAGCAAACAAAGAGAAATAACGAAAATATTTTTGGTCTTTTTGTGTTTTGGAAAGTAGAAATAAAGCAAGAACAAAGACTAAAAAGAAAACAAAACATGGATATACAAAGTACCGATTGAACATGATATGTAGATGAGTGTGATGTCGGTGTACCTCCCCCCAAGCTTAGGCTTTGGCCTAAGTGGGTATCAATCCCAAGCTGGCCAAGATGGAGCGCCTCCGTAATACGACGAAGAAGTGCCTTCGTCCTGATACGAACTCGAGGACGCCCCAGCGTAGTGCGCAGAGTAGTCGTGAGAGGGCACCTGCCCCTAGTGCTACCCGTGGAAACCAAGCAAGCGGAGCTGCTCATCCACCTCCTCCTTGGAACGCGACCATGGCATCCTACAAATACTGAACGAAGTGGACTGTGGCAAAGGAATTTCCCTCTCATCTCCGTCAGTAAACAACATCCTATAAACTAAATTCTCGGTACTAGAGTCAGTAGTAACAAAATGATGTGTTTTCATAGCAGCAAGATCAAGACTTTGTTGTATCAACATAGTGTCATTAGGATCAACAGAAAGTTCTAAGGCAACAACCATGTGTGAGGCAATAATACCCCCATAAATGGGTCCTCTAGCAGCTAAGCGACGGGCAATGAGAGAACCCAGATTATACTTGGTATCATTATTAAGTGCAGCAGCAAGAAAGGCTAAATGATAGTTAGAAATATTACTAGTGTTCTCCCTACCAAGAATGCTAGTGGCAAGATAATAAACAAAATATCTAATAGCTAGAAGTTGAATGTTCCTTGTCTTCCCACGCTGAGCTGTGCGGTCATTGTCATTTGTCACACTTCGGTAGAGCTCCAGCAAATCTGCGGGTCGACCTTGGATCCTCTTCACTGTTCCAGTCATGCCTATGCCTATAATGCTACAAAATCTTTCCAATGGCATGGTAATAGGCATATACTAAATTTTGAACGAAACAGTTGACCGATAAGGGGTGTTGGTGAAAACAAAACTTTGAACGAAAGTTAGTGAGCATGGCATATTGCTCACTCTCATCTTCCATGTAAGTGGTCAGACCAACCCTCTGAACCAGTAGTAAGAAATCATCGAGGATCCCTACAGCTTGCAAAAAGGTAAAACAAGGGAAGGTAGATGGGTGAGCATCTCCCTCATCTCCTTCATTACCAAAGCGTGGTGCAATAAGATCTTCATTATATGATGGCCTAAATTGAGAAGCTGATCTCTAAGGCCTTGCCCTCCTGGATGTGTCCCTCTCAAATACTTCTCCAAAAGTGTGGTTGTTCATATCTTCTATTCTAAAATTTAAGCATCCGCCATACAAGTGATTGCAAAGTGAATACATAATGAAAGGAACTACTCATGGGGACTTGTTAGAGGCCTAAACATGAATCAAAACAATTTTTCTAAGCATTGAACAAGCTCACATAACCTGTCACCTACAGTAGCAAAATACTCAAGATATAATCCACTAAGCACAAATCTATTTGGACAAGCGGAGGAGTCACATACCAGAGAACAAATGCTCCAAATTTCAGCAGCAAAGATGGGCTGAGCAAAGAGATCGAAAAATCATGGGCAAGAACAGCAAGAATGCGAGTTTGAGCAATGAACTGGTGTTTTCTCGGGAGAGAGAGAGAAGTGTCAAGTGAGATAGTAAGTGGAGGGCCAGGGGTGGCCCACACCATGGCCAGGCGCGCCCCTGGGGTGGCCGCGCCACCAGGTGGTGTGCCTTCCTGGTGGGCCCCCCTGGGTCACTCCAGGTACTTCTCTGCCCCTTTTTTCACGTAAAAATTTAATATGAATTTTCTAGAATTTTTCGAGACACTTTATTTTTTTTAGCAATTTTCAGGTATTGATGAACAATTTTTGGCAAAAAGATGTTTTTAGAATGATGCAAATAACAAAATGAAACTAAAACTTCAAAAGTTCTAAGACACTCTAATATGCAAGCAACTAGCAATAGAAAAGTAAACTAAGTGAAAGCAAAAATTAAAATGGATAAACTAAAAGTAAGCAAAGATAATCATGGTGAAAACATTGTTTTGTTCATTAAAATTCCTTTGTTAACAAGGTTGATCAGGTCTTGTTACCAAAACAATTTTATATGAAACAAAACTTTGTATTCCACTAAATGATTATGTTACCTCAACCTTGATAACAATGGTCCCAATCATAATAGTTTCATATTTTTCTCTTGGTATGGGACAATATATTTCTCCAACTTGAATGCCCTCAATATTTTAAATTGAATTTAGGCCATATGTCTTAACAATCTTCTTGGGGAAATAGATAGTATGCTCCTTGTCATTAACATTAAAAGTTACCTTTCCTTGATTACAATTAATGACAGCTCCTGCAGTGTTAAGAAAAGGCCTCCCAAGAATAATAGAGATATTATCATCTTCAGGCATTTCAAGCACAACAAAGTTAGTTAATATCAAGCAATTATGAGCCACTTGAACAGGTACATCCTCACATATACCAACAGGAATAGTAGTAGATTTATCATCCATTTGCAAAGATATATCAGTTGGTATTAATTTCTCCAATTGAAGTCTCTTATAGAGAGAAAAGGGCATAACGCTAACTCCTGCTCCCAAATCACATAAGGTAGTTCTAACATAATTTTTTTAATAGAGCATGGAATAGTTGGAATCCCTAGGTCTCCAAGTTTCTTTGGAACCTTACCATTAAAGGAATAATTAGCAAGCAAAGTAGAAATTTCCTCATTAGGGATCTTCCTTTTATTAGAGACAATATCAATATCCTTCATATACTTTGAATAAGGAGGTAATTTAATAGCATCAGTCAAAGGAATTTGCAAAAATAAAGGCTTCATCCACTCACAAAACTTATTATAGTGTTCGTCTTCCTTTGACTTGTGTTTCTTATCAAGAAAAGGCATTGGTTTTTGAACCCACAACTCTCTCTCTCACTACCATGTTTATTAGCAACAAAATCTTCCTTAGTGTATGTAGTATTCTTAGTGTGACTTTTAGTTTATTCTTCAAATTTTAATTTATCAGGAGCATCATTTTCCTCATTACCACTTTCAGTTTCAGCATCAGAGATAGATATACTATTATGATCTTTAGTAGGTTCAATAGACTCTACAATTGTTTTATGTTTCTTTTTCCTTTTTTAGGAGAAGTACTCCTATTTTTAATTTGTTGAGAGTCCTGCTCAATTATTTTAGGATGCCCCTCAGGATATAGAGGATCTTGAGTGGCAGCACCACTTCTAGTCCTAATTTCATAAGCTTGTTTTTCCTTAGAAGCATTAATTAGCAAATCCTTTTGTACCTTAATGAGCCGATCAGTTTGAGTTTTAACCATTTGGAAATGTTTAACAAGCATTTTAACATCATTAGAGGTTCTTTCTACAATATCCTTTAATTCAATAATAGCTCTAGAGTTTCCATCAAATGATCCTGCATTCTTTTATTAAAATTATCTTGCTTAACAATAAAAATATCAAATTCTTCCAAGCATTGACCAGGAGGTTTAGAATAAGGAATATCACCTTCATCAAAATGTTGGAGAGAGTGTACCTCAATAGTGGATGAGTGGGAGATTGGCTTACATAATTCTTCTATAGGAGGTAAGTTCTTCACATCTTCAGATTTAATACCCTTCTCCTTAAGACATTTCTTAGCTTCCTTCATCACTTCAGCATTTAGTTCAATCACTCCCCTCTTCTTAGGTGTTGGTGTTAGCTCAGGCACTGTTAACTCGGTGTAGTTGACTCAGGTGGAGTTGACTTAGGTGAAGTCCAGTCATCATAATTCTTGCTTATTTTAGCCATTAATTCCTCAGTTTCTTTGGGAGTTCTTTTCCCGAAAACACAATCGGCACAACTATCCAGGTATGTCCTAGATTCCTTGGTTAGTCCATTATAATATATATCAAGGAGCTCATTTTTAGGTAATGGACACACAGGCTGTGCATGAATGAAAGCACAAACCTTGCCCATGATTCAGGCAATATCTCTTTTTCTCCGTGTTTAAAATCAAAAAGTTCCTACAAAATGGTATGTCTAGCACTAGGAGGGAAATATTTCTAAAAGAAAGTATCAGTCAAGTAATCATGGCTATCAATAGATCCAGGAGGTAAATTATTAAACCAAGCCTTAGCTTCTCCTTTCAGTGAAAAAGGGAAAATTTTAGCAACAAAGTAGTTGCGCATCTTAATATCATCAGAAAATAGGCCACTCATGGTAGAAAGCTCAATCATATGTGCTACAACACTTTCATTCTTAGTCCCACAAAAAGGTTCTTTCTCAACAATGATTATGTAAGATAGATCATGAGAGAAATCATAATCTTTAGCTTTAATGTTTATGGGAGATGTAGCAAACTTAGCATTAGGAGATAATTTAGGTCTAACAGTATGTTTCTCAAGAAGACTCTTAATAGCACTCCTACCATGGGTGTAATAAATTCATCAGTCATTTCTATATATCCGTCTTCAATATCATAGCTCTCTCTAGACTCAGGTGAACTAACAAGTGTAGTAGTATCTTCATTAGGAGTTTCAGTATTTCCAGCTATAGATCTAGCAATCGTAGCATCTAGGAAAGGACCTAATGAACCACTCTTATCAAGCATAGTAGAAGCATCATAAGTCTCGAAATTTTCAGATTCAGCAGAAGTAGTAGTATGTGTAGCATGTGTATGTGGTGGTGTAAGGAGCTTACTCATCACAGATGGTGAATCAAGAGCAACAGAGGTGTTCAGAAGCGTACCTCTCCTTGTAGTGGATGGTAATGTAGGAACCTTTCCATCACGAGACTTACCCATGATGAATGAATGGCAGTGAACAATAGTGATCCCAACTGAACTTGATAAATAGAGCTATGCTCGTCGGCAACGGTGCCAGAAAATAGTCTTGATGACCCACAAGTATAGGGGATGTATCGTAGTATTTTCGAGGGAAGTGAAACCCAATTTATTGATTCGACACAAGGGGAGCCAAAGAATATTTACAAGCCTTAACAACCGAGTTGTCAATTCAGCTGCACCTGGAAACAATATTGCTCGCAGCAGTTTATCAGTAACAACAGTTTTGTAGTAGCAATAACAAAGTAATAGCAGTAGTAAAAGTAAAGACAGTAGTAACACTTGCAGTAAACAATAGGATTAAAGCGCGGTAGGCATAGGGATGGATGGACGGGCGTTGCATGTACAAGACAATTCATGTAGCAATCAAGATTTGCAGATAAATAAGGTAAAGCATCCAAGTACTAAATAATCATAGGCATGTGTTCCATATATAGTCATACGTGCTCGTAATGAGAACTTGCACAACATCTTTTGTCCTGCTAGCCCGTTTGCAGCGGGGCCTCAAGGGAACTACTGGCAATTAAGGTGCTCCTTTTAATAGACCACCGGAGCAAAGCATTAACACTCTGTGAACACATGTGATCCTCACATCAAAGCCATCCCCTCCGGTTATCCCGATTATTGTCACTTCAGGGCCTTTGGTTCCGGACAATAATATGTGTATACAACTTGTAGGTAAGATCACAAACAATACTATCATCATGAATCAATAACATGTTCAGATCTGAAATCATGGCACTCGGGCCCTAGTGAAAAGCATTAAGCATAAAAAGTTGCAACAAAGTCAAAAAGCACTAATAATAGATACTAGGCACCATGCCCTAACAATCTGATGCCATTACCTGAATGATCTCATCCAATCTGTACCATCCCCATAGCCTACAGTGGGGCATTACTCACTCATGGATGGGGGAATCATGGATGGTTGATGGAGAAGCGATGGTGATGATGGTGGCGATGATCTCCTCCAACTCCCCGTGTCGGCAAGGTGCCAGAACGGAGTTTCTGGTTTCGATTCGCGAAATATGGTGGTGGCGGCGCAACAGAACTCTATTTGGAAAAACGTCGAACCCCCCTGGGTTTTTAGGCCAGGAGGCATCTTATAGGCGAAGAGGGCGGCCACACCACCCCCAGGCGTGGCCTGGGCTAGCCCGCGTGGCCAGGTGGTGTGGGCCCCTCGTGGCCCTCCTCCGTCTCGTCTTCTAGCTCCGTGAGTCTTCTGATGAAATAGGATTTTTGGCATATTTTCCAGGATTTTTCCTGATAATTGATTTTCTACACAGAAACTAGACACCAAGGTAATTCTGCTGAAAACAACGTCAGTCCGTGTTAGTTGCATCCAAATAACACAAGTTTAGAGGAGAAACAATAGCAAAAGTGTTCGGGAAAGTAGATATGTTTTGGACGTTTCACACCACCAGGGAGATTCATGGCCTCCTTGGTTGATCCACCGTCGTCTACCAACACTATCTTCCAAGATTCTGATCAAGGAGCACAAAATGGAGATAACAATGACTACGAAGATTTTGACAAGTGATGATGATGTGTGTGTATGCTTGAGGCTCATTTATCATGAACTTGTTTGTGTGGAATTGTCCTTTGTATTTGAACTATGTTATTGAGTTGAACTATGCTATCTAGGTTGACATTTGGACATTTTAGAGCCATTTGTTCTTGATTTTCTGCTCCATTTTGATCTTTGGACATAGTAGTTCATTGTGATTATTATTTATGCTAGCGCCGCGTGCTATAGTTTGTAGCGCCAGGTGAGGGAGTTGTTTTGGCGCAGTTGCGTGCGCTGCAAAATGAAGCATCTGGCTGAGGATGCGGCATTGCCACATGCTCTATCCTAACGGAGCGCACTACAAACTAGATTTACAGCGCCGTCATATAGCGCTACTAGTGTAGATGCTCTTAGCTCATTGTCGACAGGCAAATGCAAACAACGCGGCATCGTGGGTAGTTGTCGCCGAGCAGGCCCAACTAGTATGCCCGCTATTTTTCGTTTTATGTTTGTCATCTAATCAGCAGAAAGGGTGTGGATTGAAATCTAGTTTATTGATTCCCTAGTTTTGTATTACAGTAGATCAAGGATTATTATATTTGATAGTTTAGGATTCTATCTCTACTAGGCTTCTTAGTCCCCAAGTTTTCTAGTACTATATAAAGAGCAAATGGCTCTCTAAATGTAATCACCTCTTGCAATATTAATATAATCAATATTCCGCAATCTATCATAATATCAAAACCTTTTGTTTCTCGACCTAGGTTTTAGCCACCACTCCGCCCCCGAGGAGATCGATCTCGCTCAGGGCCGCGCAACTCGTAGTTTAGATCCAATAGATTTCGTCAAAATTTTCTCACCAGCAGTTTGACCGGCTTTTCTTCTTCTTTTGCCGATCATAGATCGTATTGCGTCGCCCGCTGACCATCGCTGCATGTCGTCATCACACGCCTCTACTCCAACCTCGGCATCGATTCATCTCCGGCAAATCATCTTCAACAAACATGCCAAGGAGGTTCCACGTGACGCCCTAAGGGACGCCTTCACGCGTTGTCGCCGGCTTTTTCGTCCGCACGTGCCTCCACGACGGGTCATCTTCATCAACATCAACTGGGACGCACGTCCCCGAGTACGCATCTCTCCATCAACAAGGGTTGTGCCTTCATCATCTGTGGTCATGATCGCCGACAACCATATACACCAACAACCCCATCACGCGTACCACATCATCGCCGCCACCACCGCTCAAGGTCTTCGTCAACACCAACAGGTTTTATGTTGGTGCGCTCCAGCTTGTAGATGAATAAAATGGGTTTGATGCCCAACATCTACTGCCTCGCCTTCAACAACGGGAAAAAACTCCTTCATGTGGATGGATAAAACGGGTTGGATCCCCGACATCTACTACCGCTATAGCCTGATCGTCATCGACAATCACCTCGCTATCTTCGTCCACCACGACCTCGCCGCCAGAGTCACAATATTTTTTATTTACACCGCTTGTGCTCAATTTTCTTCTTACAACCACTTCGTCTACTCCGGCGCAGACGGCACGCAACCGACCGTACACGGAGCCCTCCTATGCTACTCCATCCGGCTTTGGCTGACATGGCTCGTGATGGTCTCTATCTTCGCATGTCCGATATTGGCACCATCGACACGTGCCTTCTTCCCCGGCGCGCTCTCGAGTTTGGCAAGCTCGTCACGACGTGTCGCCTACCCCAACTACTCCAACTTCAGCTACGTCTACCTCAATTACTACGGCAAATTTATCTGAGGCTCAATGACGACATCGACCACAATACCATGACAACATCAACCTCACCGACTTCATCAATGGCCACATCACCAAAGGCACCAACAACCACGACTACAACACCTCACTCCCGACTACATCGACATCGGCATCCACAGGAACCCTCTCTAGTTCGTGACTTCGGATTATGCTCCAGTCAGACCGTCCGCGATGCTCCTGTTGTTCGCGTCACTATCGATCTGACTGCGGGGGTTGTTAGAGTATACCACGGTTTTGTACTATAGTAGATCAAGGATTACTATATTTGGTAGTTTAGTATTCTATCTGTACTAGGCTTCTTAGTCCCTAAGTCTTCTGTTACTATATAAATAATACAATGCTCTCTCAACATAATTAGCTCTTACAATATCAATACAATCAATATTCCGCAATCTATCACTCGTCGTCAATAGGAAAAAGCAAACAGCGTAGCGTTGTAGGTAGGTGCCAACGACCGGGCCTAACTAGTATGCCCGCTATTTTTGATTTTATGTGTATCATCTACTCAACAGAAAGGGCGTGGATTGAAATCTAGTTTATTGATTCCCTAGCCAGCTAGAGAGTTTGTCTATGGTTGTAACAGCCAATAATGATGATAATGATATGAATTGTCAACTCAGCTCTTATGCCATGACTCGCTATTACTTGTACCCACCCTAACATTGATGCCTGAACAATGCTGCTCTTGCAATACTCAATCTTCTTTATAAAACAGAGGAAGAGATTTCTTGTACTCATCGGTTCACTTAATTCAGGCGCCCAGATCATATGATGTGACTGAGCTTCCATCTCCACGGACGCAGCCGCAATCGTGTGTCTCGTACTTTGAGGAGTAAATTGTAAAAATCTACGACAATTAGGGTTATGGCTTCAAAAAACTACGACAACTAGGGTTTGCTTAAAAAACTACTAGTTATGTGCCTAATCGTTGCAAACAACTACCAATTCTGTGTAAGTCTCGTTTTAGCTCGGTTGATCATGTTTCTGACACGTATGTCCCACCTGGGAGGATGACCATGGCAGCTCGGCCATCGCTGCCGTATGTGGCAAATGGCCATCAGCCCCACTCCTTTTCTTATTTTCTTTTTATTATTCATTTTTCCCCGTCGAGGCCCCACCACCTGGGTGGATTGAGTACAGTTGTGACAGCCACCGCCGGCCGCTCCGGCAAGGCCTTTCCGCATTAGGACAGCTGCTGGCGCCGCCCGCTCCGGTCGCTGCTATTACCAGCCATGCCCGCGCCCCTCCTCTATAGCCTTGCACGGGCCTGCACCAACTGCCGCACGCGCCGCGGAGCATAGGAGCCCTGCCGGTGACTCGCGGCGAGCGGTGGCGACGACTTGTAGGCTTCACGGCGGCGACATGCGGGCTTCACGGAAGCATGGCGAACGTGGCCTGGTGGCAAACATGGCGTCCAGCGAGCACGACATCCGGTGAGCTGTTGTATGCGCGGGTCAGTGAGCGCGGCAGCCGACGAGCACGGGCCGCGAGCGCCAATGCGACGAGCTGCTGCACGTGAGGGTGGGTGAGCGTGGGGGCGGCGAGCACGACGGCCGGCAAGTTACTGCACGCGCAAGGGGCGAGCATGGCGGCCGACAAGCGTGGGGCAGCGAGCGCCAGCGCGGCGAGCTCCTGCATGTGCAGGTGGGCGAGCGTGGGGGTGGTGAGCGCGGCGGCCGGCGAGCTACTACACGCGTAAGTCAGCGAGCGAGCTGCTGCATGCACGGGCCGCGTTGCGCTCCACTGCCGCGCCGCCTTGACCGCGCCCTTCTCTGCGCCGGCGACCTCGCGCCTGCTCGAGCAGTTCGGCGCCGCCGCATACGAGGTCGCCCATGGCCGCGACACTCCTGCGCTGGAACACCTCCACCCCCGCGCCTCCTCGTGTCGCCGCCTGTGGCCCGTCGCCGCGAGCGCCCTGCTCTTCGACCGCGAGGTGGGTCCGACCTTCCCCCATTAACGGGATCCAGGGGCGGACCTATTCGTTTGCGGTACCAAAGTTCCCGGGCGAGTGCACCGCGGTACCTAAGTTTCCTAAAATTGTCACGTTTCGAAATGTTGGGTCGCCAACTACTGAGAGGAGCCATTTCAACGCAAACTCATCTCACCCTACCAAATCTAAATATTCCCTGAAACTGCCCCGTGAAGTAGACGGTCGGGACCCCCATGTCAGTAATATTTCCATGACACGAGCACCAACGTGGCGACCACGTAGGCATAACGAGAGACTAAAAGGAGCATGGTGTGTTGACTAAATTCACAAATCCACTCCCTCCCTCCTTTCGCATGAACCCTAGCACCGGCGGCATCGTAATCCCCTCTCCAACCAGAATGATCTCTTCGGGCATTTGAATTCCGGTGCCAAGTTGCTGCGCCTACTCGCTGGTACCGAGCTCTAATGCCAAATGCCATGCCAGCCGTTGCGATGATCTAGCCCGCCTCTACCGCCGACGAGCTGAGCAGCACGAAGGATGGGAGATCCTATTGCCGAGGAAAAAGTACTTCTGGCTAATTGCGGGTGAGCTACTCTTCTCTTTGCTATTCGCACTACCTATAACTGCTAGCTGGCTATTGGCATTACAGAGATAGATCAAACCTAGAATTGTTTGCTAGCATGACACTGACAAACAATTCTTATCTTTTGTCCCCAATTTTCTGTCTAGTAGGATCTCCGCTGAACCCAAATACACAATTATGCTCACCCTCTGCGGCTACAACACTAAATTAGCAGATGGGAAGAGAAAGTGGAATCAAGCTTGATGTCTGAATATGGAAGTAGCGCCTATGCAGTTATGCACTATCCCTGGTATGGTTTCTACTATGCCGGAACTTGTTGAAATGGGGCCAGAGTAGACTGCACGGTTCAGCTTCATTGATGAATGAGGCTTCACGGTTCTATAGCGTGTGACAGTCAGCTAATTGGGTTGATGAAACAGTTTGTTGGGCTTCACGTGGTTATGCTGATTTGTAACATACTGGATGTGGAAGCTCCTGCTACTAGGAGTCGCCCAGCTATTATTGGACAGGGTGGTTTAACTCGAACCCCTGCTGTTGTTGAGAAAAATTTGGTTCCTCATCCGTGACATGATTCTATCAGGCAACCTCCTTATAGGAGTCCCCGTATTGCCGTTGTGGAAAACTCTGCTCTAGAATATGCTGGTACTGGTCGTCCCTGTAGTGTTGTTGCTCTGGCTGCTGCTGACCCAATCCATGTCGCTGTTGAGCAAACTAAGGATTCCGGAGGCTACCACGCTGTTGTTGCCAAGACCGATGCCTTGTGTGCTGCTCCTCCTCGACACCGTGCTCAAGTTGTGCGAACCCATGCTCTAGAATCTGCCGGTACTGGTCGTCCCCGTGTTCTTGTTGATCTGGCCGTTGTTGACGCAATCCCTACCGCTGTTGAGCAAACTAAGGCTTCCAGAGGCTGCCCCACTGTTGTTGCAAAGACTACTGCCTTGTGTCCTCCTTGAACCCGTGCTCAGGTTCAGCGAGCTGCTGGTTTGGAGCTAGCTCATGGTTTGGACTCTGCTAGCACTCGAAACACTGTTGTTGAGGGAACTACTCCTGATCATCGATGTGGCATGGAAACATCTGATCATATTGTGGCTACCGTTAGCCGAGGCCTTGTCTATCCACCATGTATTGTAGATCCCGCTGCTGAGGGCCCTCGCCTTGCTCCTGGTCCTGGTACATCCACCGAGGTTGATCCAGCTAACAATGACGCTGGTGATGGCGACGGTGGCATTGTGGCTGGGTCTGATGGTGCCACTCCACCTCTCGAACCTATCGGAGGTTTCTATCCTGCAGAACCTGATGATGGCAAAGTAATCGTTCGTATCGGTGTCGCGGATTATACTGCAAAATTAGATGATGGCACAGAAAAATTCTATGAAGAGTTTGATGTAATCGTTAGCAGATACGATCCTGAAGTGGTAGAGTTATCTGACCTGATGGCATCATTATGTGTGAAGGTGCTATGGGGGTCCTCCCATGAAGCACGTTTGTTATATTTTGGTTACAGGAGCAAAAAGGCTATCAAAGTGAAAGATACCAGGGATTTAGTCGTACCGTTTACAAGGAAACATTATAGAGGTGAAGTGTACTTCCACTTGATAGTGCAAATGGTTGGAGACGAATTGGATCTCGACAATAGAGATGATGGACTTTTAGAAGGCATGCGTGACCTGATCCATGGCATCACTAGGGTTGGTGCGACTGAGGGTAGCTTCGAACAGAGGAGAGTCTTACAGAGGAGCATCATAAAGAGGAGCAGGAAGAGCATCCCCAGAAAGGGAACCCAGAAGAAGAACGTCACCAAGGAGACCACGCCGGAGAAGAGTCGCACGAAAAAAGGCACCACGCTGCAGAGTACACCCCTGAGATCCAGTCAAAATGCCACACCAAAAGGTAGCAGCAAAAACGCTAAGAGGGTTAGCACGGTGGTGAACACTCTCAGGAGTGGTAGCAAAGAGGTGAAGATGGCCAACACGGAGGCTACCACACCTAGTGGGAGAAGAAAAAAAATACTAATTTGGAGCAGAACACGCTGCTGAGGTCAGGCAATAATGCCAGCACAAAGGAGAACACGCCCAATAGTAGCAACAAAAGGGCTAATTTGGAGCGGAACACGCCGCTAAGGTCAGGCAATAATGCCAGCACGAAGGAGAACACGCCCAATAGTAGCAGCAAAAGGGCTTATTCGAAGAAGAACATGCTGCAGAGGTCAGGCAATAATGCCAGCACCCTGGAGCCAACACCCATGAGGGGAGGCAGGAAGGAGATCACACCCAAGATCGGCAGCAAAAAGCCTAGTTCGATGGGGAATGGAACGCATATGTCAAGTCCTACTGATACCATCAGGAAAGATTACATCAGGAAGTAGGATGTACACAGGAAGAGCAAGAGGGTTCTATACAGTCAAGATGAAATTGATTGTGACTGCCGTTTGTCTACTGAAGTACCTGGGATGCGTGCAAACGTCAGACCACCCCATGTGGTTGCAGCAGAACCAACCGAGTGTCGAGAAAACAGAGTTGCCGGTGAGGTGGATTGGGGCAATGTTCCGGTACATCCGGGTGGAGACGATGGTGCAGCCCCACCCATGGGAGTCAATATGATGTGTGCAGTACTAGGCATTAGAGACGATGGCCAGGATTCTGAATCAGATGAAGAAGAAGGCACTGTAGAGGATCAAGAATCTGGTGATGATGAAATAGACGAGGAACTTAACGATGAGGCTGGTATTCTAGTCGATGATTTGGGTGTTAAAGTAGAAGAAATGAAACATGACCACAAGTATCCTATAATTTTGGTCGGCACCGAGTTCAGGAGCATGCATGAGTTCCGGATGTCGTTCCGGCATTTTTGTATCAAGGGGGAGTTTGACGTTTATCGACTGAAGAACACTACCCAGAGGTATGAGGCTGTTTGCAAGTTAACATGGATGAATGGACGGGCCGAGGTACATTGTCCATGGAGGATCATAGCAAGAGCCTTACCTGCGTCGAAGGCAATTAGGGTACTGGGGCAAAGAATGCAGCAAACCATTAGAACTTTCTCTCTTTTCACTCTATAACTACAATTGTTGTGCGATATCTTTTTGGCAACTAGTCGACTCTACTTATCTTTTAAATGAATCTGTGTTGCAGGTGAACAAAATGGGCCCTCCACACATGTGTCCGACAGGCAGAAAACTGAAATTCTCAATGGCTGATACGGAGTAGGTGGCTATACAATCTATGTACATACTAAAGGGTATTCCTAAGGAGACCGCGAAGAATATTCAGACTAGCCTCGGTTCTAAATACAACATTGTCCTACCGTATTACACGGTTTGGAAAGGTAAAGAGAAAGCTCTAGGGGTCTTGCACGGGGATTGGACCAATAGCTTCAGGGTGCTGTACAACTTCAAGGCGGAGATACAAGCTAGGTGTACGGGGAGTGTTGTGGAGATTGACACCGAATCAGTACGTGGTAAAATATATTTCAAAATATTTTTCATGGCGCTTAAACCTTGCATCCAGGGATTCAAGGATGGCTGTAGGCCGTATCTGAGTGTAGAAA
Organism: Avena eriantha; assembly: GCA_910589775.1. Taxonomy (NCBI): domain Eukaryota; kingdom Viridiplantae; phylum Streptophyta; class Magnoliopsida; order Poales; family Poaceae; genus Avena; species Avena eriantha. The sequence goes on from OU342744.1 coordinate 303,794,603, forward strand.
ACACTGTCCTAACTGGCAAATGGAAAGGCTGCCTGGCATCTACCACAACACTTGATGGTCACAACTGGATGTTCCCAGTGGCATTCGGGCTGTTTGAAACATAAACGGAGGAAAACTGGGTCTAGTTTATGAGGCAGCTCAGGAGATCAATAGGCCACATGGACCCATTGGCTATATCCACGGATGCATGCAAAGGGTTGACGAATGCAGTGAAGGAGGTGTTCCCGCGAGTTGAAGGTAGAGAATGCCATGCCCATATGATGCTCAACTTGTACTCACACTAGGCAGGCAGCGTATTTCGTTACATGTTTCCTGCTGCTAGAGTTTACAAACCTAGTAGCAGCGAATATTTCATGAGCAAGATTTTTGCGGAATCCCCTGAACTTCCAGAGTACTTAGCCATCCATCATTCGCAGCTATGGAAGAGGAGTCAATTCAACCCTGACATCAAAGTTGATTACATAAACAACAACCTTGCAGAATGCATGAATAACTGGGTGAAGGACATAAAAGTGCGTCCTATTCATATCTTGATGGACATCATACGTGGTATGATCATGAAGCTGTTAAATATAAGGAGAGAGATCGGTAGGAGACTTAGAGGACATATTCTACCGCTAGTTGTACAACAACTACACAAGAGAAGTCGAGGACTTGCTCATCTTAAGGTTCTCCCATCAACCAGCAGCAGCTGTGAGGTGGTCGATATGTCCAAGAGTGGAAAAAGGGATGTTGTGAACATCCAGCTGCGAGAATGCACCTGCTTAGAGTGGTAGCATATCGGGAAACCTTGCGACCACGCCTTGGCCTTCTTGGTGAAGAAAAGAACTCTACCACATTTGGATCAGTATTTTTCAGACTACAACTCTATGGAAAAGTTCAGAGCGGCGTACGCTAGATTCGTCGAGTCATGTACAGACCCATCTTAGTGGCCTAAAGTCCAACTGTCTTTCGAGCTTTGCCAGCCAGTTACAAAAAGGGGCAGAGGAAGACCTCAGGTGAATAGGTTTAAGAATTTTCTCGAGAAGAAGGGTTCGGCTTTCTATGCTACTAAGAAGGGCAAAAACAGATGCAAGACCTACCATCTTATAGGCCATAGAGCAGCGGGTTGTCCCCTTAATGCTCCCAAACCTAGGTATGAGATGAGAATATCATTTTGCGGCCCGAAAGTTGGGGTGTCCAGGCAACGCGGTACCCGAGTTCCCTGATATCATCCGCGATGACTATAGTTGGCGTGCCAAATACTCAAAGGGTCTTTTTGGCACGAATTCAACTTTATGTTTCAATACAAAAAATCAGGCGAACGGCCATAAAGTTGGGCCCCCTGTCAGTTCTCGCCGTTATGTCGCTCCTGTCGCTCCCATCCCTTAGGTGTCAATTAAGCTTGCAGCGTTGGCGCCTGCATCCATTACACGTCTTCTTCTTCCCCGGAGCGGCAATCTGTGGGGCGTCGCAGCCATGGCACGGAGCTGGGACGTGGTCGAACCTGCTCGGCCCAGCTCTCCTCCCTATAGGCTTGCAACGTTGGCGCCTCCATTACTCGTCTTCTTCCCCGGAGCGGCAATCTGTGGTCGCAGCCATGGCGCAGAGCTGGGAAGTGACGAAGCTGCTCGGTCCCGCTCTCCTCCCCATCCCGAGTCGGAGCTCGCCGTCACCGTGGATGCACCCATGGCACGGTCGGGGACGAGAATTGGTTCCCCGTGAGATCTATCACCTTGTCGACCATGCTCGGTTCTGTTTTCCTCCTCTAGAATCCGAGCTCGCCGTCGCCGTGGTTGCACCCGCACCAATTCTGCCACCTCTGCCGAGGTCTCTGTGGTAGCTCAAGTTCTGGGGCTCTCCAAGTTCTGCCATGTTGGGCCTGTAAGTGTTGTTGTATGTTAAACTAGCAAACCTCTTTTGTTCAAATCTCTTGGGCTGTACTTCATTGTGTTTAATTATGAAAGACAAAATATAAATGACTTCTCTCAATTTCTCGCATAGAAAAATGCACAGCTAATTTCATATTCTCGCAGGAACTGGCCCCACTTGTTGAACCGGCGGCATTGCCACGATCTCCACGTAACCACGGTGAGTTCTCGAACCGAAAGTTGCAGTTACCACGTTTCTTCTGCAGTCATTCCTCTTCCTCAGTCATTCCTCTGTAGTTTTTCCTGGGCGCTTCTTCTTCCTCTATTTTGGAACCGTCGGTTCATCTTCTTCTTCCTCTCAAAGGCAGTTCCTTGCAGGCAGTACCTTTCACCCATTTCCTTGTAGGCATATAAAAGAAATAGATTAATATATAAGGTTCACCACACCACGGATATATTGTCTTACATGCCACACACAGGTAATAATTAACTAGAACAAAATAAAAGCAGGGGCCACAGCAGGAGGCCAGGACACGGAGACACTTAGTAGGGCAGGGGTTTATCATCAGGAGGCAGCGATAGCCTAGTCGATGAGATACAGGCCAGTCCTGACATACTCCCGGAGGAATTTGTTGTAGGCTGCATGCCGCGCCAAGGTAATCGCCTTATGCCTGCCTCCGCCTCTGCCAACGCCCTCCGCGTGCTGGATCATGCTGTCGAGGTCCACGTTGATTGCTCTGCCACAGAATGGGCAAAACAGTCTCCCCCTACGGTGGAAACGGATTAGCCCACACCATAACCGCCTCAGCACGTAGCGGCTCTTGTTGTCCCTGGATTCCTTGCTATCGTCCACTTCATCATCATCCTCCTGTTGATTTTTAAGAACATAACTTAGAACTCATACATATGATTGAATTATATTACAACTCAAGAATTGACAACATGTATATGTAAGACAATATATCCGTGGATATCAAAGATAAAGCATCTCAGCAATAGTTTGACCGGTTCATATATCATTTCATCTCAACACAATGACAAATAATTGCATCAGATTGCGGCCTCATAAGTTTATTCAGGGACGGCGTGAGTGAACCAAGTAACAATTGCACAGCCTGTATTGTTGTTGTACATCGCCCTGGTTCACTAACTCGTCCCTGAAAAAATCTGACACCAATGTGTCTACCTCTCTTTTGGGACAAATTTGAATCATTTGCCACAATAAGAAATTGAAATGTAATCGTACAAAACATTATTCAGGGATATACATAGTCAGGTACAAAAACAAGCCTAAATATTGTAATTATAAATAAAAAACCAAACAATTAATCCTCAGGTGCATGTTAAAAATACTTATGATCAAAACCATTCATATACATATGCATCATACGAATCATTAAAAGATCAGAAACAATTCAAGGATCATATATGTAGTTCCACATGAGAATAAATCTAGGGCCTCATAATTTGTTTTAGAGATGGAGTAGGCGAACCAAAGTACCAACAGCACAACCTATATTGTTTGTGTGCATTGCCGCCTCAGGTTCACCAACCCATCCCTAAAACACGACACCATCATACGTGTCTCCCCTTGAACTCTTTTGGGGCAAATTTCAATCATCGGCCTCGGTGACAAACTAAAATGTAATTCTTATACACTATGAATGCATGGAATAGATAATTTGAATATCATAGTTCTATGAATGTAGAATAAAGATTGCGGCCTCATAAGTTTATTCAGGGACGCCATGAGTGAACCAAGTAACAATTGCACAGCTTGTATTGTTGTTGTACATCGCCCCAGGTTCACTAACTCGTCCCTGAAAAAATCTGACACCAATGTGTCTGCATCTCTTTTGGGACAAATTTGTATCATTGGCCACAAAAAGAAATTAAAATGTAATCGTACAAAACATTATTCAGGGATATACATAGTCAGGTACAAAAACAAGGCTAAATATTGTAATTATAAATAAAAAACCAAACAATTAATCCTCAGGTGCATGTTAAAAATACTTATGATCAAAACCATTCATATACATATGCATCATACGAATCATTAAAAGATCAGAAACAATTTAAGGATCATATATGTAGTTCCACATGAGAATAAATCTAGGGCCTCATAATTTGTTTTAGAGATGGAGTAGACGAACCAAAGTACCAACATCACAACCTATATTGTTTGTGTGCATTGCTGCCTCAGGTTTACCAACCCATCCCTAAAATACGACACCATCATACGTGTCTCTCCTTGAACTCTTTTGGGGCAAATTTCAATCATCAGCCTCGGTGACAAACTAAAATGTAATTCTTATACACTATAAATGCATGGAATAGATAATTTGAATATCATAGTTCTATGAATGTAGAATAAAGATTGCGGCCTCATAAGTTTATTCAGGGACGGCGTGAGTGAACCAAGTAACAATTGCACAACCTATATTGTTGTTGTACATTGCCCTAGGTTCACTAACTCGTTCCTGAAAAAATCTGACACCAATGTGCCTGCCTCTCTTTTGGGGAAAATTTGAATCATTGGCCACAATAAGAAATTGAAATGTAATCGTACAAAACATTATTCAGGGATATACATAGTCAGGTAAAAAACAAGCCTAAATATTGTAATTATAAATAAAAAACCAAACAATTAATCTTCAGGTGCATGTTAAAAATACTTATGATCAAAACCATTCATATACATATGCATCATACCAATCATTAAAAGATCAGAAACAATTCAAGGATCATATATGTAGTTCCACATGAGAATAAATCTAGGGCCTCAAAATTTGTTTCAGAGATGGAGTTGGGGAACCAAAGTACCAACAGCACAACCTATATTGTTTGTGTGCATTGCTGCCTCAGGTTCACCAACCCATCCCTAAAACACGACACCATCATACGTGTCTCCACTTGAACTCTTTTGGGGCAAATTTCAATCATCGGCCTCGGTGACAAACTAAAATGTAATTCTTATACACTATGAATGCATGGAATAGATAATTCAAATATCATAGTTCTATGAATGTAGAATAAAGATTGCAGCCTTATAAGTTTCTACAGAGATGGCGTAAGCGAATCAAGTAACAATTGCATAGCTTATATTGATCTTGTACATGGCCCCATGTTTGCTCACTCATCCCTGTAAAAATTTGACACCAATGTGTCTGCCTCTCTTTGGGGCAAATTTGAATCATTGGCCACAATAAGAAATTGAAATGTAATCGTACCAAACAATATTCAGGGATATACAAATGCATCATACAACGCATTCATAGATCAGAAACAATACAAATATTATATATTTAGGTTCCATATGAGAGAAAAAATTAGGGCCTCATTTTTTTCAGCGATGGAGTCGGAGAACCTAAATACCAACAGCACAACCTATATTGTTTATGTGCATTGCTGCCTCAGGGCCACTAACCATCCCTAAGAAAACGAGACCATCAGATGCCCTTGCACTATTTTGGGGCAAAATTGAATCATTGGGCTCAGTAAGGAATAGAAATGTAATGTTATAGGCCTGATGTGTATCGAAATCTACACTCAACTAGAAAACTCAACTAGATGGCAGATGAGCAGATTGGGGTTTTGTGACTAGACGGATTGGGGTTTTGTGACTAGATTGCAGATGCATCAATCAACCGATCGAATCATATATATACTACCCTACTTCAAGAGCAAAAGAATCTGTACACGATTGAGCAAATCCTATGTATGAACAGTGAAAATTGTGGCTGCGACTAGAGAAGCTAGCAATGTAGTACCTCGGACTGCTCATCAGGGACCTCCTCCTCGAACTCATCATTCTCCGCGATTGTGTCGAAGATTTCTTGAACGGCGATGGGGTCATCGATGTAGATCACCAGATTGCCTCCACCTGCCGCCTGCCCCCATCCAGATTTGCCGCTGGCACCACGACGTTGTCGGCCACCTGCTGCTCGGCGGCGACGGCTACTACCGGCTGCTCGGCGGCGACGGCTACCAACTGCTGCTCGGCGGCGACGGCTACCACCTGCTACTCGGCGGTGACGGCTACTGGCTGGACGGATGAGTTCGCACCCTCGAAGGCGCGGCGACGAGTGGCGTTCGTGCCCGAAGAAGACGCCTCCGTCTGCTTGGCGACGACCGAGCCATCTGCTGCTTCACCTTCAACTGGCTTCACCTCCAGATCTTCTCCACGCGTACGTTTCATGGCACACCAAGGGAAGGAGGTAGTGCAAACGAGGGAGATTCGGCGCGCGCGGCAGGTGTAGATTGGGGTCTTGGGACTAGACAGACTGGGGGAAATGACACATGGAAGAAGAAGGTCGAGGGGGGTTATAAACACCGGACCGTTCGTACTCCTCGAGTGGACACGTGTGGTGGGCGGGGGGGGGGGGGGGGGGGGGTGGGGTGGGGGCGGGGGGCTACCACGATCTCCACCCTTTTTTCGGTTCCCTTTTTTTGAAACAGCTACGATGTCCACTTTAGAGCTGCATTGAAAACACGCTCATGGCAGACCTAGATTCCAATGCATGCAAGTGGTCGGGAACTAATTTCTAGCAACGTTAGATCTACTTGAGGGGGGCCTTGACTCATGGACTTTACTAGCGGTAGGGCCCAGTTGGAAGTGAGATTGAGAGCGCTGCGTATAAATGGGATATGTCTGACTAAAATCAAGTGGCAATAAATTGCAGCGTCCCGTCGACAACCGTGCACGCGATGACCCCGTTGCCCTGTGCATGAGTTGTAGTAGCAGTAGTAGGCTTTTCAGACTTGATTAAACTTGACATGACCACTCAACGACTTTTTCGATGGACGACATCGTGTTCCTTCCTGTCAAAGTCTCGCGGACGGAGATGTCCGTGCTGTCTCACCCTGTACTGTGAAGGGCACGAGGTGTGCAACGATCATCTTTGGATCGCACAGAATCAACGGTTGGTGCGCACGATCCATGTGACAACCAATCAGGGAGTAGCAGACAGGGTGAGCATAGTTTTGGGCTTCTACGAAAGATAGAGAGGGGGGGTAGGCAAAACTAAGTAGTACCACATAAAACCAAGGGCAAAACTGAGTAGCATAAAAAATGGAAAGTGTCTTGTACAATGAAATACATCGTGGAATACATCAAATTATGCCAAGATAGATCCACTAGAGTTCATTGGATGTGTGTTCTTCTCATAAACCACACCCATTGTCATTGCATGTCTGTTCCTCCAAACAAACCACATAAGGATCCACCAGTGTCATTGCATGTGTGTTCTTCTCATGAACCACATAAGGATGGGCCCACCAGTGTCATTGCATGTCTGTTCTTTTCATGAACCACACCCAGTGTCATTGCATGTGTATTACTTCCATAAACCACATGTGGATCCACCGGTGTGATTCCATGTCTGTTCCTTCCATAAACCACATAAGGATCCACCAGTGTCATTGCATGTGTGTTCTTTTCATGAACCACTCCTAGTGTCAGTGCATGTCTGTTCTTTTCATGAACCACACCCAGTGTCACTGCATGTCAGTTCTTTTCATGAACCACATAAGGATCCACCAGAATCATTGAATGTGTGTTCTTCTCATGAACCACACGTGGATCCACCGATGTCATTGCATATATGTTCCTCTAAACAAACCACAGAAGGATCCACCAGTGTCATTGGGTGTGTGTTCTTTTCATGAACCACACCTAGTGCCATTGCATGTGTGTTCTTCTAAACAAACCACATAAGGATCCACAAGTGTCATTGCATGTGTGTTCTTTTCATGAACCACATAAGGATGGGCCCACCAGTGTCATTGCATGTCTGTTCTTTTCATGAACCATACCTAGTGTCAGTGCATGTCTGTTCTATTCATGAACCACACCCAGTTTCACTGCATGTCTGTTCTTTTCATGAACCACATAAGGATCTACCAGTGTCATTGCATGTCTTTTACTTACATAAACCACATGTGGATCCACTGGTGTCATTGCATGTGTGTTCCTCTAAACAAACCAAATAAGGATCCACTAGTGTCATTGCCTGTCTGTTCTTCTCATGAACCACATAAGGATGGGCCCACCAGTGTCATTGCATGTCTGTTCTTTTCATGAACCATACCCAGTGTTAGTGCATGTCTGTTCTATTCATGAACCACACCCAGTTTCACTGCATGTCTGTTCTTTTCATGAACCACATAAGGATCTACCAGTGTCATTGCATGTCTTTTACTTCAATAATCCACATGTGGATCCACCGGTGTCATTGCATGTTTGTTCCTCTAAACAAACCACATAAGGATCCACTAGTGTCATTGCGTGTGTGTTCTTCTCATGAACCACACCTAGTGTCATTGCATGTGTGTTCTTATGGACAAACCACATAAGGATCCACCAGTGTCATTGCATGTCTGTTCTTTTCATGAACCACATAAGGATCCACCAGTGTCATTGCATGTCTGTTCTTCTCATTGCATGCGTGTTCTTCTAAACAAACCACATAAGGATCCACCAGTGTCATTGCCTATATGTTGTTTTCATGAACCACACCCAATGTGATTGCATGTTTGTTATTCTAAACAAACCACATAAGTCATTGCATGTCTGTTCTTTTCATGATCCACGTCTAGAGTCATTGCATGTATGTTCCTCTAAACAAACCACATAAGGATCCACCAGTGTCATTGCATGTCTGTTCTTTTCATGAACCACATAAGGATCTACCAGTGTCACTGCATGTCTGTTCTTTTCATGAACTAGACCCAGTGTCATTGCATGTGTGTTACTTCCATAAACCACACGTGGATCCACCGGTGTCATTGCATGTCTGTTCCTCTAAACAAACCACATAAGGATCCACCAGTGTCACTGCATGTCTGTTCTTTTCATGAACAACATAAGGATGGGCCCACCAGTGTCATTGCATGTGTGTTCTTTTTATGAACCACACCCAGTGTCAGTGCATGTCTGTTCTATTCATGAACCACACCCAGTTTCACTGCATGTTTGTTCTTTTCATGAACCACATAAGGATCTACCAGTGTTATTGCATGTCTTTTACTTCCATAAACCACATGTGGATCCACCGGTGTCATTGCATGTTTGTTCCTCTACACAAACCACATAAGGATCCACCAGTGTCATTGCGTGTGTGTTCTTCTCATGAACCACACCCAGTGTCATTGCATGTGTGTTCTTCTAAACAAACCACATAAGGATCCACCAGTGTCATTGCCTGTCTGTTCTTTTCATGAACCACATAAGGATCCACTAGTGTCATTGCATTTTTGTTCTTTTCATGAATCACAACCATTGTGATTGCATGTCTGTTCCTTCCATAAACCACATAAGGATCACCAGTGTCATTGTTTGTCTGTTCTTTTCATGAACCACTCCTAGTGTCAGTGCATGTCTGTTCTTTTCATGAACCACACCCAGTGTCACTGCATGTAAGTTCTTTTGATGAACCACATAAGGATCTACTAGTGTCATTGCATGTCTTTTACTTCCATAAACCACATGTGGATCCACCGATGTCATTGCATGTTTGTTCCTCTAAAAAAACACATAAGGATCCACCAGTGTCATTGCGTGTGTGTTCTTCTCATGAACCACACCCAGTGCCATTGCATGTGTGTTATTCTAAACAAACCACATAAGTCATTGTATGTCTGTTCTTTTCATGAACCACACCCGGTGTCATTGCATATCTGTTCTTTTCATGAAGCACGGCTAGAGTCATTGCATGTATGTTCCTCTAGAAAAAACACATAAGGATCCACCAGTGTCATTGCATGTCTGTTCTTTTCATGAACCACATAAGGATCTACCAGTGTCATTGCATGTTTGTTCTTTTCATGAACCACACCCAATGTCATTGCATGTGTGTTACTTCCATAAACCACATGTGGATCCACCGGTGTCATTGCATGTCTGTTCCTCTAAACAAACCACATAAGGATCCACCAGTGTCATTGCCTGTCTGTTCTTCTCATGAACCACATACGGATGGGCCCACCAGTGTGACTGCATGTCTATTCTTTTCATGAACCACGTAAGGATCCACCAGTGTCATTGCGTGTGTGTTCTTCTCATGAACCACACCCAGTGTCATTGCATGTGTGTTCTTCTAAACAAACCACATAAGGATCCACTAGTGTCATTGCATGTGTGTTCTTTTCATGAACCACGTAAGGATCCACCAGTGTCATTGCATGCCTGTTCTTTTCATGAATCAAAACCAGTGTTATTGCATGTCTTTTACTTCCATAAACCACACCCAGTGTCATTGCATGGGTAGCCGTTAGACCGAGTCTTCTAGAAGGCACGCCCTAACACAGTTGTTCTGCTTGACGATTGTTACATACCGTTCGATTGGGGCGCTTGGACGATTGGGATGGTCTTTGTGAGAGTGATCTGCGAGTAGGCTGTGCTACAACATGATTGGCCACACTAGCTTTGGACAAACTTGCAACACCGGGCGCTCCCCTGTTTCGATTGTCACGGCTCACGAGTTCAGTGGGCCACATCCCAGTGTCACGTCCCTATTACTTCTCTTCCTCCCCGTACTTCTCTTCCTTACCCTCGAATCCCCTTTCCCCACTTCACTCCCATCCTTCCGTAGCCGCTAGCCGATGGCACCTCCATCCCAATCCCCTCTCCGGCAGCCACCCCCCCACCCCTCTCGCCATGGGTTCAAGGGGAGACGGCGAGGAAACGCGTCGTGACGACAGGGACGGTGATTTCAATGTGAGTCCTCTCATCTCTATTTCTATCATCCGTGGCCAGTTATCTATTTTTTGAGCTAGATCTAATATGTTTACTCACGCGCTTATGATGTGTAAGGCCAACCAGACGATGTATGACTCCGACTATCACGGTTTAGAGGATGAAGACAGTCCTCTGGTATGTAAACATGGATATGTGCCCGCTAAATTTGTAGCCTTCGAAGGACGAAATGCAGGCAGGAGGTTTCTACGGTGTCAAGGACATCGTGCAATGATGCAAGGAGGAAGTTGCGGTGTTGTCAAATGTGTAGATCCAGAGTGGCCCAAATCGATGCAGAAAACGCTGGACAAACTATGGGAAATGACTATCGAGTTGAAAGAATCCGTATTCAGCTCACTTCTTGACAGTGTTGAGATGAATCTATGGGAACCAGTTGACATGACCAAGCATAAGCGAGATCTCAGGTGGGTGCAAGACAAGTCTATCAAAGTCGAGAAGGAGAGGGACGCGACGTTGGCCCTGAAGGTTAAAGCAGAGCAAGAACTGACTCAAGCAAGGAACGATCTCCACCAGGCCAAAGTCCTGCATTACACAACTACGAGTATTGACAAGTGCATGAGGAAAAATGCAGAGAAACAATTGAAGTTGTGCAAGGAAGATGCTAAAAGGAAGGAGCAGATAATTCGATCCTTGCTCTCGCAGGAAGATGCGCATCGGGCCAAGATTAGGAAGATCAAGGAGATGTGTGATAACTAGTTCTATTTAGCTTAAGCTCCGTGCCTTTTAAGTTGTAATATTTGTACTTGTTGACCTAGCGGCATGAACTATTGGTCCTGGATTCCAGGGAGGAAAAAAATTGCTCTGACCCCGCATTAATTTGTGGAAGAATTTGTGATTTAGATCAATTTCTGCCTCGATTTAGATCTCTGTCCCGGATTGGGAACGTAACCGTGGACCAAAGACACCTTTTCTACTAGTGTATTCTGACACTGGTGGTTTGTTTAAACGTAATCTACGTGGATTGTGTCGCATGCAAATGGCACAACCACAATTTATAAAGTGGAAGCACGTATCCAGGAGCTTCGCCAGATGCAGGGGACGCAGGAGCAGAGAGGCAGTGAGATAGACGGGCTCAAGATTAGGCCAGAAAGTGGTACCCATTTCCTCCTCATCTGGGCACTACCGGTGAGGACATTGCTATTTATGTTGCCACGTTGTTGTGCAGCATCTGAAATAAGTTGCTGCTTCGTGGAGTGTGGCAGCTTAAATAATTTACTTATGTGCCACTTATATTCCGTCGTATTTGGAGACCTCCTGCCCCTCAGCAATCATGGAACCGGTGGATCATTGTTTTCAGATAGCAGTGGCACAATCACAATTTCGGATTCAACTACCGACTCGGGCGTTTCCAAACCCTAAGTCGCGGTACATTTTACTCAGAGAACGTGGGTAGATTGTTTCGCCCAGCAACGTGCCACTCAGAGCGATCAGAATTTAACAGAATTACATATATAGGTTCAAGTTCAACACATTACTATGCATCTTCATTGCCAACAACCTTCTTCCATAGCCTAGGTGCCAAGCCTTCACGTCCAATGGCTTCTTCATTTCCTGCCTTCTTCCTCTTCCTCGGTGCCAATTTTCTTAGCTTCACGTACTCTGCATCGCCAGGACAATAGGCACCAGAATCGTGTCTAGCTTCATCTTTCCACTCGTTTTTAATTTCTTCGGGAAGCAAAATGACTGACCCGGCAGTCATGTTTCTAACCTTGCGGCGCTTCCTGTCAACGAAACAAGACTGTTGCATAACTGCCCAATATCTACAAAATAAATAAAACAAAAATTACAATTCAGCACAAACATGCGAACCCCAAGCGACCTTTGCTTACTAGGAGCTAATTGCGTTCGAGGAACCACCCTGTCCAAGAATAGAAGGGCGACTCCCAGTTGCAGCAGCTTCCACATCCAGTACATCACATTTCATCTCAAACATGGCAGCTGAAGCATACCTTTTCATCAACCCAATTAGCTGACTATCACACGTTATAGGAACCATGATGCCACGTTCATCCATGAAGCTGAACTTTGCAGTCTGCTTCGGCCATAATTCAACATGATTACGCAGAGCAGCAACCATACTAGATATAGTGCAGATCTGCGCAGGTGCTTCTTCCATCGTGAAACAATGGTGTCCATACCTATTGCCCTTAGAGTCATACCTATAGAGGACTACCGTAACCAGGCAAGGGGGGTCCGCGCAGATCCCACTTGACAGAAAACTGTGGACAAAATATGTTTGTCAGCGATGGGCTAACAAACAATTTGAGGTTCAGTAGCTAGCTAGCAGTTGTAACTAGTGCGAATAGCAAAGAGAAGGGTAGATCACCCGCTTGTAGACAAAACTTCTTCTTTCTTGATAGTAGGATCTGCCATCCTCTGAGCTGCTCGGCTCGTCGGCGGCGGAGGCGGGCTAGAGCCTCGCAACGGCGGCTACGGCATGCGCCATTGGAGCTCGGTATCAGCGACTGGGCGCAGCAACTTGGCCTCAGAAGTCAAATGTCCGAAGGGATCGTCCTGCCTGGAGGGTGGATTCCGACGCCGCCGGTGCTAGGGGAAAGCTAGGAATGGATTTGTGAAATTGGTCAACGCATCTCTTAGCTACTCGATTTGCCTAAGAGGTTGCCGCGTTGGCGCCCGCGTCACGGACAGATAACCGACATGTGGGTCCCGACCGTCTACTTCACGGGGCGGTTTAACGGAATGTTTGTATTTGGCAGGGGTGAGATGAGTTTGCCTCAAAATGGCCCCTCTCAGTAGTTGGCGGCCCAACTTTTCGAAACGCGGTAATTTTAGGCAACTTAGGTACCGCCATGCGCTGGCCTGCCAACTTTGGTACCACAGACGAACAAGCCCGTATGAGATGGTACATTCACACAAAAATTGTTTATAGTCTGTAGATATAAGGTAGTAATCCATGTACTGTTTTTTTACAGGAAGCACAAGGTAAGAAACAAGACAGACGACTTGGTGATTTTACTACGGGAAGAAACCAAAACGAGTGGAGTGATGATGCTGGACAAGATTCTGATGATGTTTAGCCTGACTTCCCTCGACCCAGATGCAAGGTACGTGAAGATAAGAAAGTAGGAGATGGAGAAACCAGTGCACATGAAGGCAAGAGGTAGAAAGTTGGCACCCAAGCAGAGAAAGAAGGCTAGCAGTGTTGAAGCCTAATGATGTATTGAACTTGAACCTATATATGTAGTTTAGTTAAACTCTGGAGCTGTGTGCGTGAAACTTGTCGGGCGAAACAATCCGCCTCCCATACTCGGAGTAAAATGTATCGCGACTTTAGGATTGGATACGGCCGAGGCCACTAGTTGAATCCAAAATTGTGGCTGTGCCACTACTATCTGAACAATCATGATAGCTGAGCGGTTAAGGGGTCTCCAAAATCGATGGGTGTTAGTGGCACATACGTGAATTATTTATAGGCGCTGAATAAATCCCTGCTATTGGCATTACACTTATGATAAGTTTCTGGGCTGAAAAACAAGTTCTAAGCTGGCTGCTACACTCCACGAAGCAGCAACTTATTTCAGCTGCTAGACAACGACATGGCAACATAAACTGCAAATGCAACAGATAATGCCTAGATAATGAGGAAATTGTTTCCACTATCTGGCCTAATCTTGAGCCCGTCTGTCTCACCACCTCCCTGCCCCTGCCTCCCCTGCACCTGGCGAAGCTCCTGCATCTCTCGCTCCATCGCACGAATCTCCTCTTTCTTGTCCCACACAACATCACGCAGATCCTGAACAAGCTCTTTGTGAAAACCTGTTAGTGGCTTTTTGATCCACACAAACTTGTCACAACCAGTCCCCCTCCCTTCCTGCGAAGTAGATCGAAGGAAACCAAAAAAAAGAATTACATTACGCTTTCCGGATCCAGGTTACCATTGTACCTACAGTAGGAACTTACCACTGATGCTACAGTTGCTAAATTTTCCTGCAGTATTTTCTTCGGTCCACGAAATCCGTATCGGCATCTTCTCACCGCACAAACACAACATATCGGGGTAGTAATCGTAGGGCGCCCTTCGATACCTGACGAGGGCACCCGCCTGACGGTGTTGAGCCGACCCTGATTCCGCCCGAGATGAACTGCATGAGCTGCGAGCAATGAGCAAGGGGAGCGAGGGCAGAGGAAAGAGGAGCCTTTGGATGTCAGGGTAGTGGTGAAGCGTGATTTATCCCCACTTAATAACTTTGGCAGAATCCTACCGTCCACAATCGGCTGATTGGTGGGGACCTAGCGTGCGGACTTGACCTCGCGCCTTAGTGGTTCAAAGTCCCTCTCGCGCGCATTGGACGAAATTTTTTGGCACCTTGCCCACGTACATATCATTGGGAGGCCTTGCTCAGGAACCAGACACACCTGGCCCACAATCTTAATCTCTCCTAGGAACTTGTCATGGCTCGCGCCAGCAGATCCATCCGCTCCACCACTTTCGGTAGGGCTCTCTACGGCGGATCCACCCCAAGATCCTACCGTCGCAGTATCAAATGGCCATGGTTTCTTGAGAGGAGCGACGACGCTACGTCTCCGAGCTCGGCCCCTCCTACCTGTAGAAGGACTGATGCAGCATCGAGCTCGAGCAGGAGCCACTAGGCATGACGGCACTCGGTCCATGCCAACCCCGTCACCTTCGTCATTGTCGATTCTGATGTGGAGGACGACGGGGACGAAGCTATGTAGAATGCCATTGTTGCCTCCTTGGCGAAGGGAAAGCCACCGGCGGGAGTGGATGTTGCTGGGAAGGGCACGAGGGTGTCACCAATCGAGGTGGACTCCGATGATAGCGCTATGATGTGGGTTTAGATGTTGTTTAGGATGGTTGCAATTTCGGTTGTGTTTAGTGCGAGTACAATTATTGTAATGGGTTTGTCGAGATACATTTAGAAATATGTGCAATAGCAGCATGTGAGTGCTGCCACTTTAGAAATTGTGTCTGTGCCATTTGCATGTTGCATTATCAACGTATATTACATGTAAACAATCCAACGAAAATCAGATTACAACCATCAGGTGGGCGTGTGAGTGGGGGGATGGAAGAGAAGTGGGGATAATGGCTTCGAGGGGAAGGAAGAGAAGTAAGGGGGCGTGACACTAGCAGGTGGGCCCACGGAACACGTGACACTGACATGTGGGAGCGGGAGCACGCTGTATTGCCAGTATGTCCAGAGGAAGCGGACTTTGCAACATGACAACAACAAGCTGATTGGACCAATAACTCGTTGAATTATTAAGGAGTACTAAAAAAACTACAACTGGGGTACATTCGCACAACACATATGCTCTACGCACCTGAGAAGCATCGCTTAAGTCTAACAGTAACGACAACATAAGTACTACGTTTCCCTGTCGGTCTTCCCGATACAAATGTAGAAATGCATCTGCATGTTCGGTCCAACACCGACAAGGTACTGAGATGGCACACATAGGATCGACCTTAGGTCCACATACTCCACCTCCTGCGGTGTCAGGTAGCTCGGCGCCTCGGCTAGCACAAGAATGCTATCGGACGACGGCGGCTGGGCGTTCGCCCACATGCGCACCGTGTATAGGGGGCAGGCGCACAAGCCCGATCTGACACATACCGCACACACGAAGGTGGGCCCAGCTCTAGTTCCCGGAACACCGGCGGTGATGGTCAGGACGAAAACAGACCCGCCCCCCTTAGAAAATTAGCCGGCGGCGTGCCGAGTCAGTGAACGACAACTGCTTGGGATTGCCTGTACAAGATCCTAATCACTTCGATCAAGTGCTCCTCTGCAAGGTGGACGACGAGCTCTGCCGGCGGGCCGGTGTAGTTGCAGCCCGGCTCCGTGCAGGAGCATGCGCCGTGCGGGCACGCGAGCTCATGGAGCGGGAGCTCATGGTAGGGTAATAGCGAAAGCATCCTGGGTGGGAGCACACGAGCGGGAACGTCGCTGCGAAGTTGCGCGCGAGGATCTCCAGATTCTAATGCTGCATCATCTGCCACATCTGAAGTTCGTCGAGAAATTGGAAAAAAGATCAGCAGTTAGATCGGCGAATAGCAGGAATATGTAGGATAAATTCAAAAGCTTGTAAAATGATTTCTTAGCATGAAGGTAGAGACCGAGAATCAGCGGATGTCGTCCGGGCATGGCACACGAAAGCCGGTGGCGTCGTCCGGGCGCACAGTGACTGATACATTGCAAATGTATCTATAATTTTTGATGTCCATGCTTGGTTTTATCCACTTTCTTGTGTTTTGTTCCAACTTTGGAGTACTTTTCAAATGATTTCTTGGACTAACCTATTAACAAGAGCCACAGTGCCAGCTGCCTGTTTTCTGCTGTTTTTGGTTCCAGGAAAGTCAGAAAATGAATATTCTCGGAATTGGATGGGACAAAAGCCAAAGTGCCTATTTTTCCGGAAGGGATCAACTGCCAGAATACGAGACGGAGAAGGGCCAGGGAGCCACCACACCACCTGGCCGTGCGGCCAGGCCTGGGTGGTGTGGCCTCTCCTGGCACCCCCTCGGCCTCTCCTTCCGACTATAAGATGCCCTCGGGACGAAAACCCTATGTACTAGATCAAAAATCCACGAAAGAGTCTGTAGCCGCCGTCATCTCCATACCTAGATCGGGAGGGATCTGAAGCTCTTCCCGACACCCTGCCGGAGAGGGGAATTCACCCTGGAGGCTTTCTTCATCACCATGCAAGCCTCCGGTGTGATGCGTGAGTAGTTCATCCTTGGACTACGGATCCATGTAGTAGCTAGAGGGCTGGTTTCTCCTCCTTTGTGCTTTCATGTTTAGATCTTGTGAGCTCCGTTCATGATCAAGGTCATCTATTTGTAATTCATACATGTTGTGTTTGCGGGGATCCGATGGATATTGAGATGCTATTTCAGATTGATTATTGATTCTATCATGTCTTTGTTATTTGAGATCTTGCATGCTTTCTGTTGTTAGTAGCTATCTTGGCCAAGTAGATGCTAGCAACTCCAAGAGTTAGTATTTATGCTCGATAGTGGGTTCATGCCTCTGGTAATCTGGGGAAGTGACAGAAATCTCTAAGGTACTAGATGTGTTATTGCTACTAGGGAGAAAACAACAATCCTTTGTTCATAGAACAATCATATTGTTTACTTTACACGGAGTTCTTAAAGCAATAATCTATTGCTTGCAACTTAATACTGGAGGGGGATCGGATGATAACCTGAAGGTGGATTATTAGTCGTAGATGCAGTTGGATGGCAGTCTATGTATTATGTTGTAATGCCCAATCAAGTCTCAAAGGAGTCAAGATGTTTAGTATATGCATGTATTGCTTTCTCGGTGTTTGTCAATTGCCCCGCTGTAATTTGTTCACCCAACATTTTATCTATCTAAGGAGAGCCACCTCTAGTGAACTATGGATCCCGGTCCTTTTTCTTTACATACAATCTACAATCTTTTACTGCTTTGTGTTTACTTTCTGCAAACTTTTACTTCTTTCCATTCGATACGTTTAATCCTTTGTTTTCCACAAAACACGGTGAGATTGACAACCTCATCGCAAGTTGGGGACAAAGTTCTGTGGTTGTGTTGTGCAGGTCTCCACGTTGCTACTAGCACCGGTAGTGGGCCCTGCCAAAGCTCAGCTAGTAACACCTTTGGGGTGTTTCCTTGCTCCTACTGGTTCGATTAAACCTTGGTTTCATAACTAAGGGAAGACTTGCTGCTGTATTCATCGTACCTTGCTCTTGGGGTTCCCAACGAGCTCTATGTCGAAAGTACACATAACACACATGCAATGACACTGGTTGATCCATATGTGGTTTGTCATTACAAGAACACACATGCAATGACACTAGTGGATCCATATGTGGTTTGTAATTACAAGAACACACATGCAATGACTCTGGTGGATCCATATGTGGTTTGTCATTACAAGAACACACATGCAATGACTCCAGCTCTGGTTAATGAAAATAACAGACATACAATGACTCTAGCTGTGGTTCATGAAAAGAACACACATGAAATGACACCGGTGGATCCATATGTGGTTTGTCATTACAAGAACACACATCCAATGACTCTGGTGGATCCATATGTGTTTTGTGGAAAATAACACACATGCAATGTCACTGGTTGATCCATATGTGGTTTGTCATTTCAAGAACACACATGCAATGACACTAGTGGATCCATATGTGGTTTGTGGAAAGAACACACATGCAATGACTCTGGTGGATCCATATGTGGTTTGTGAAAAGAACAAACATGCAATGACTCCAGGTGTGGTTAATGAAAAGAACAGACATGCAATGTCTCTAGTTGTGGTTTGTGAAAAGAACACACATGCAATGACTCTGGTGGATCCATATCTGGTTTGTGGAAAGAACAGACATGCAATGACTCTGGTGGATCCATATGTGGTTTGTGAAAAGAATAAAAATGCAATGACTCTGGTTGATCCATTATGTGGTTTATGAAAAGAACACACATGCAAAGACATTGGTTGAACCATATGTGGTTTGTCATTACAAGAACACACATGCAATGACTCTGGTAGATCCATATGTGGTCTGTGGAAAGAACACACATGTAATGACACTAGTGGATCCATATGTGGTTTGTGAAAAGAACAAACATGTAATGACACTTGCTGTGGTTTAGGAAAAGAACAGGCATGCAATGACACTGGGGGATCCATGTGGTTTATGAAAAGAACACACATGCAATGACACTGATGGTCCATGTGGTTTATGAAAAGAACACACATGCAATTACACTGGTGGATCCATATGTGGTTTGTCATTACAAGAACACACATGCAATGACTATGGTTGATCCATATGTGGTTCATGAAAATAACACACATGCAATGACACTGGTTGATCCATATGTGGTTTGTCATTACAAGAACACACATGCAATGACATTGGTGGATCCATATGTGGTTAGTGGAAAGAACACACATGCAATGACATTGGTTGATCCATATGTGGTTTGTGAAAAGAACAAACATGCAATGACTCCAGCTGTGGATAATGAAAATAACATACATGGAATGACTCTAGATGTGGTTTATGAAAATAACACACATGCAATGCCACGCGGTGTGGCATCCCGCAAAAACCACTACTAGAAAATCACGGTGTTTTTGTGCATTGCATCATCATGACCGCATGCTCATGTCATCATACCACCTTGCATTTGAGCATCGTCATGTCATCTTGCATTTGTTTGCATAAAACTATTTTCGAAAAGTCTGTTTTTGTTTTCTAAACGCCTCGTCTTGATTTCAAATTAAAACCCGGGTCTCTGGAATATTTTGTTTCGTCTACCAAAGGATTTCAAAAGCCCCGTTTTAAATAATAAAATATTTATTTTATTTTTTAGGAGGCAGCACGACAGGCCCGAAAGCCCGACCGGCCACCTCCAAACCCTAAAAACTAATCCTATCCTCTCTAGCCTAAACCCTACCCGACCTATTCCCTCACCCGCCTGCCACCTCACCACCCGGCCTCCACCCTCCACATCACCCCAACCAACCCGGTCCGCCACCTCAGCTGCCTGGCCCCACTCCCTCTCCAACTATCGCCCGATCCCACGCATACAAATCCCCACCCACCTAGGCGCACGTCCCAGCGCCCACCTGCCACCTCCGTTTCCCGCTCCCTACCGCTGCATCCCGCCCGACCCGGTCAAACACAACGCGGCACGCCCGCGTCACACACGCACACGCTACACACCCGCGCAGCAGCGACGCAACACACAACCCGCACCGCGCCCCACCCACCTGGTTCCCTACCGACAACCCCCGTCTCCCCTAGCCCCACCCCCTGGCACCGTCCCCGCCTCGATTCCCCCGTCGCCCACCCCCGCTCTCTCCTTCCTCTCTCTCTTCCCCAACTCGTTTCCCCCACCAACCACCTCCGCCGCCTCCCTCTGGACCCGCCGTCCCCCCTCGCTCCGGTCGCCGTCGCCTCCGGCCCCGAGCCGCCTCCGCAACCGCGCCTCCGCCTCCGCGCTGGTCGCCGGAGCCTGCCGGATCCTCCTCGCCGCCCGTGCAGCCCTCCGGCCAGCCGAGCCGCGTCCCACCCTCTGCCCTCGCGGTCCGTCACAGCCTCGCGTCCTCCACCCTCCGTCGACCTCCCGCCGCCCCGCGTCGTCCCCGGTGCCTCTCCCGCGCCTCGCCGGAGACCTCCGCCCGCTTCTGCTGCGCCCCGCCGCCCCGCACCTCGGCGGCCTCTCTCCCCCGCCACCGACCTTCCCCGGAGCCACGCCGCCCGAGCTTCCCCCGGCGCCGCCGCCAAGCTCCGCGCCGCCCTTCGCCGGCCTCCGTCCGCCCGGGCCCGAGCTCCCTCTGCCCTCGTCGCCGCCCGTCGTCGCTCGCTGCCCTGCCAGTGGCCGCGCGGACGCCACCGTCCTCTAGGCCACCACCTCATCTGCCTCGGAGGTCGCCACCAGGGACCAAGCGCCGTCGTTCTCACCAAGGACCGGCGCTAGCCACCGGGCGTCACCTCGCCACCGCTGCCGCAACGGTCGTCCTCGGCCTCCTCTCCTCCCTCTGCGGCCGCCCGTTGAGCTCGCTGCCCCGCCAAGTACCACCCCGCCAGCGACGTCGTCACCTACCCCAACCCGGGTTCTGTGTTGGCTTTTCCGCGTCCACCGTGAGCCCTAGGGCCTTTTTCTTTTTCCTCCATTCCATGTTGGTTCTGCCAGTGGTGTTCGATGTGGTGGTTTGGAGTTACAGCGATGAAGACTGTGTGTAGGTGGATGTTATGGTACAGGGTGATGTATGGAGATGGTGATGCCATCTGAAGAGTGCCGAAGCCCCGCTACTCCTCTGTACCCGAGGTTTCGCCAAGATCTTCCCAAGACCATCGACCCTAAACAAGTTCGTCACCGGATGGATGTGACCCGAAGACCATCGGCAAGTTCTCTGACCCGGGACCCGAACGACAAGACCTCCTCCCCGATGGCCGAGACCCCGGACGACGAGCTCTTCTACATGTATCCGAAGACCGCACCCGAAGACCACGGATGCGACAAGATCTACTTCCCATTGTCCGAAGAACGATCCCCTGAGACCGGACCCGAAACCCCTGACACCCAAGACCTTCGACTCCTGATGTGTGACCCCTTTTTCCGAGACCTCTATTTTTATAATATATAACATATATCTGTTGCATATTAAATGGTTCATATTCGCATCGCATCATGTGGGTTTCGGGCACTTAGTCGTTTCACCTCATAATTAAATATGGAGTGTTTATGCGGGATACCTTTGACTTATTCCGGACTCCATTTAAATTGGTGTAGCAAACCGATGCCCTGTTTTGTCTTGCTAATCCAACATTTATTTTGCGGGGTAGATAAATAACTTGAACCTATTAAGTAATTATCGGGACCCCGGTTCTACTTAATACTGCCTAATTGCACCGCATCTGCATCATATCATAATCATGCCGGATCTTCTGCCGTAGTATTAAATACTGCATCCGGTGTTTCTTTTAGTGCTTTGCTTCTTCGCGGATTAGGCTGATGAGTTGATGCGAGTATCGACAAGTTCTCCGGATCTGAACCTTCGGTAGTGTTTCCCAGGCGAGCATCTCTCCTCCTTCTACCTATATTTGCATTTATAGTCTTTACTTCCTCCTATTGATCTACTGCTATCCGTGTCGCGATGCTTTAGTGTTCCGTACCAGATATATTCCTTGCAGCCATTATATTGCCTTGGACACCTCCTATTGCCTGTTGCTTGATAGACAGTTGGCCCTGCATGTCGTAGTTGCTTGCTCAAGTGCTGCTTCGCGTCGTTGTGGTTCCACCGTTGTTGGGAGGTTGGCACGTGCTTGATGGTGGAGATGCTTAACGGTGGAGATGGTCATGGCTTACATCTTAACTTGTTAATTAAAATGCTGGAAATAGATATAATGCAGAGGCATCGGTGGGTAATAGTAATTATTTGGTTTTTAACCGCCCACTTGTGTCCACCTAGGACCCGAGTTCTTGACACCTGTTCCGAGATCGAGCGCGCTAACCACAGGTGGGGTGTGTGGCCACCCCCATCGTCTTACTACCTGATTTCAAAGTACTATACCGGGGGCCACAAGTAGTTTGGGGCTTTATTACTATTCTGTACTTATGCCATGTTTACTGCTTTATTTAATTTGTGCGTGGAGCACCTGTACTGTTTCGGATCGCGCTACGTTTTCGCGGTATCGACAAGCCCAGTCACACTTTTCGGGTTCCTAGCCGTTTACCGCCGTCGTCGCAAACCCTGGGTCCGTCTCAGAACCGGCCGACTTCGTTGCGGGTAGCTTAGTGGGGTGGCCCCCATGTACTTGCTTTGGGTCTGGGAAACGTCATGACATAGGCCCCGCCGACATACCGATGGGTGTATGTTAATTGATCTGGCAAAAAGGGTCGAAGTGCGTGTGGATACTTTGGTGCACCCCTGCAGGGTTAAATCTTTTCTAAAAGCCGTGTCTGCGGTTATGGACAACTTGGAGCACAGTTTCTCGATCATAGACAACGACAACTAAAGTTTACTGTTATAATTTGACTTGTATGTGAGAAGACTAGGAAGTGGGATAACTGCCTTGGAAAGATTAAATAAAACTGCCAACCGTGTGAGTTTCCTCGACTGGACTTCCTCGTTTGGTCTCGAGGGGGAATACCAGGATGGGTATGTTGGTGTTAGTATCAGGTTGGATCTGAATAGGTCTTTCTTATCCCTCTCTAATAGCCGCAAGTATTACAGAGTCTCTATAGGTTGTTTCATGTCGCTGCGCTGCCGCTTCAGCCTACCATACCTATGTAGGCGAGAGCCGCCGAATTCTAGCCTCGCCATGTGCTGGCCTCAGTACTGACATTCCTCCTTTTCCTTTGCCCTTTGCCGGCACCCCTTTTGTTTTAGCAGGTTTGAGATCGACGCCGTTAGCAGGGTTACCCTTCCGGCTCGGCCTGGGCAGGGTTATGGATGCCATTGGTTATTCTTCAGGGCTCTTAGCCCCATTTGCATCTTGTCCGTAGTCGGACGCTCTATCGTTTTCAAGGTGATTTGGATCCTTGTATATTATATCTGTATTCTTGACTCCTAGAGTCGCTGATGTATATATATGTTCTGTGGGTCCCATCAAGGACTGTTGTGTAATGGTATTACTTCGTTTTCCACCCGCACGAAAGTGCCTGGTGGGCGTCCTTGAATCGTTTCTATGCGGGTTTTAGCGGAAAGAGCTAAAACTTGCATAGGGCCGATTTGAGGGTGTTACAGAGTGGTATCAGAGCTCAGCAATTGCGATACCCCCCAAGTCCAGCCTGTAGGATAACCTAGCTAACGGCCGAAGTAGAGTGTCAAAACTATTTTGGAAAATCGGTTGGATAGATCTGATTAGGTCTGATTTTACTCCTTACCCCTCTGCTATTCTCCTCTTACTCCTGTGTGTTTTAGATCTTCTCTCTTATCTTTTCTTTGAGTCTAGGAATTCTCGTGGTTGGGTTTCCGTCGTACCTTTAGGGTTTCGCTTCCTCTTTTGGTAACGGTGTTTCTACATCTGGACTTCATGCTATCTGAGAGATACTTTACCTGTGGTACCATTCTTTGTTCCTTGTTTGTGCCTTCCGGTGTTTTCCGACGCGACGACATCATCTACGCCAGATCCGATGTAGAGCCGGATCACCCCCTCTTGTTCCGAATCTCGCTTGTCGAGATCTTCAGTCTGTATTTTGAGAGTTGGTTGCATAATTCTCCTATTCACGTGCAAAGTAATGCTTTGAGTGCGGGATGGAGTAGCTACCATACCACTACTCTTATCATTCGCTTTGTACATTGAATCGGTGGATCCAGCAATTTTACTCCGTCCACAGAAGTTAGAGGTGGCTTTATTTGTTGATACCTCTACCTTCGTCCTTTGTTTTTCCGGAGTGTTCTCTCGACGATCACGAACAACGACCTATTGTTAGTGGTGTCGCGAGGTTCTACACGAAGCGAGAAGGTTCAGGTCGCCGACCTTCTTCCCGGTACCATGAGGCGGATCTCGAGGGCGAGATCCCTTGTTAGTGGTGTCAAATTGTGGCATCCCGCAAAAACCACTACTAGAAAATCGCGGTGTTTTTGTGCATTGCATCATCATGACCGCATGCTCATGTCATCATGCCACCTTGCATTTGAGCATCGTCATGTCATCTTGCATTTGTTTGCATAAAACTATTTTCGAAAAGTCTGTTTTTGTTTTCTAAACGCCCCGTCTTGATTTCAAATTAAAATCCGGGTCTCCGGAATATTTTGTTTCGTCTACCAACGGATTTCAAAAGCCCCGTTTTAAATAATAAAATATTTATTTTATTTTTTAGGAGGCAGCCCGCCAGGCCCGAAAGCCCGACTGGCCACCTCCAAACCCTAAAAACTGATCCTATCATCTCTAGCCTAAACCCTACCCGACCTACTCCCTCACCCGCCTGCCACCTCACCACCCGGCCTCCACCCTCCACATCACCCCAACCAACCCCGGTCCGCCACCTCAGCCGCCTAGCCCCACTCCCTCTCACCCTCCCGCCCGATCCCACGCACACAAATCCCCACCCACCTGGGCGCACGTCCCAGCGCCCACCTGCCACCTCCGTTTCCCGCTCCCTACCGCTGCATCCCGCCCGACCCGGTCAAACACAACGCGGCACGCCCGCGTCACACACGCACACGCTACACACCTGCGCAGCAGCGACGCAACACACAACCCGCACCGTGCCCCACCCACCTGGTTCCCTGCCGACAACCCCCGTCTCCCTGGCCCCACCCCTGGCACCGTCCCCGCCTCGATTCCCCCATCGCCCACCCCCGCTCTCTCCTTCCTCTCTCTCTTCCCCGACTCGTTTCCCCCAACAACCACCTCCGCCGCCTCACTCTGGACCCGTCGTCCCCCTCGCTACGGTCGCCGTCGCCTCCGGCCCCGAGCTGCCTCCGCCTCCGCGCTGGTTGCCGCCACCTGCCGGATCCTCCTCGCCGCCCGTGCAGCCCTCCGGCCAGCCGAGCCGCGTCCCGCGGCCTCCTCCGCCCTCGCGGTCCGTCGCGGCCTCGCGTCCTCCACCCTCCGTCGACCTCCCGCCGCCCCGCGTCGTCCCCGATGCATCTCCCGTGCCTCGCCGGAGACCTCCGCCCGCCTCTGCTGTGCCCCGCCGCCCCGCACCTCGGCGGCCTCTCTCCCCCGCCACCGACCTTCCCCAGAGCTGCGCCGCTCGAGCTTCCCCCGGCGCCGCCGCCAAGCTCCGCGCCGCCCTTCGCCGGCCTCCGTCCGCCCGGGCCCGAGCTCCCTCTGCCCTTGTCGCCGCCCATCGTCGCTCGCTGCCCTGCCAGTGGCCGCGCGGACGCCACCGTCCTCTACGCCACCACCTCATCTGCCTCGGAGGTCGCCACCAGGGACCGCGCGCCGTCGTTCTCACCAAGGACCGGCGCCATCCACCGGGCCTCACCTCGCCACCGCTGCCACAACGGTCGTCCTCGGCCTCCTGTCCTCCCTCTTCGGCCGCCCGTTGAGCTCGCTGCCCCGCCAAGTACCACCCCGCCAGCGACATTGTCACCTACCCCAACCCGGGTTCTGTCTTGGCTTTTCCGCGTCCACCGTGAGCCCTGGGGCCGTTTTATTTTTCCTCCGTTCCATGTTGGTTCTGCCAGTGGTGTTCGATGTGGTGTTTTGGAGTTATAGCGATGAAGACTGTGTGTAGGTGGATGTTATGGTATAGGGTGATGTATGGAGATGGTGATGCCATCTGAAGAGTACCGAAGCCCCGCTACTCCTCTGTGCCCGAGGTTTCACCAAGATCTTCCCAAGACCATCGACCCTAAACAAGTTCGTCACCGGATGGATGTGACCCGAAGACCATCGACAAGTTCTCCGACCCGGGACCCAAACGACAAAACCTCCTCCCCGATGACCGAGACCCCGGACGACAAGCTCTTCTACATGTATCCGAAGACCGCACCTGAAGACCACGGATGCGACAAGATCTACTTCCCGTTGTCCAAAGAACGATCCCCTGAGACCAGACCCGGAACCCCCGGCACCGAAGACCTTCGACTCCTAATGTGTGACCCCTTTTTCTGAGACCTCTATTTTTATAATATATAACATATATCTGTTGCATATTAAATGGTTCATATTCGCATCACATCATGTGGGTTTCGGGCACTTAGTCGTTTCACCTCATAATTAAATATGGAGTGTTTATGCGGGATACCTTTGACTTATTCCGGACTCCATTTAAATTGGTGTAGCAAACCGATGCCCTGTTTTGTCTTGCTAATCCAACATTTATTTTGCGGGGTAGATAAATAACTTGAACCTATTAAGTAATTATCGGGACCCCGGTTCTACTTAATACTGCCTAATTGCACCGCATCTGCATCATATCATAATCATGCCGGATCTTCTGCCGTAGTATTAAATACTGCATCCGGTGTTTCTTTTAGTGCTTTGCTTCTTCGCGGATTAGGCTGATGAGTTGATGCGAGTATCGACAAGTTCTCCGGATCTGAACCTTCGGTAGTGTTTCCCAGGCGAGCATCTCTCCTCCTTCTACCTATATTTGCATTTATAGTCTTTACTTCCTCCTATTGATCTACTGCTATCCGTGTCGCGATGCTTTAGTGTTCCGTACCAGATATATTCCTTGCAGCCATTATATTGCCTTGGACACCTCCTATTGCCTGTTGCTTGATAGACAGTTGGCCCTGCACGTCGTAGTTGCTTGCTCAAGTGCTGCTTCGCGTCGTTGTGGTTCCACCGTTGTTGGGAGGTTGGCACGTGCTTAATGGTGGAGATGCTTAATGGTGGAGATGGTCATGGCTTACATCTTAACTTGTTAATTAAAATGCTGGAAATAGATATAATGCAGAGGCATCGGTGGGTAATAGTAATTATTTGGTTTTTAACCGCCCACTTGTGTCCACCTAGGACCCGAGTTCTTGACACCTGTTCCGAGATCGAGCGCGCTAACCACGGGTGGGGTGTGTGGGAACCCCCATCGGCTTACTACCTGATTTGAAAGTACTGTACCGGGGGCCACAAGTAGTTTGGGGCTTTATTACTATTCTGTACTTATGCCATGTTTACTGCTTATTTAATTTGTGCGTGGAGCACCTGTACTGTTTTGGATCGCGCTACATTTTCGCGGTATCGACAAGCCCAGTCACACTTTTCGGGTTCCTAGTCGTTTACCGCCGTCGTCGCAAACCCTGGGTCCGTCTCGGAGCCGGCCGACTTCGTTGCGGGTAGCTTAGTGGGGTGTCCCCCATGTACTTGCTTTGGGTTTGGGAAATGTCATGACTTAGGCCCCGCCGACATACCGATGGGAGTATGTTAATTGATCTGGCAAAAAGGGTCGAAGTGCGTCTGGATACTTTGGTGCACCCCTGCAGGGTTAAATCTTTTCGAAAAGCCGTGTCCGCGGTTATGGACGACTTGGAGCACAGTTTCTCGATCATAGACAACTATAACTAAAGTTTACTGTTATAATTTGACTTGTATGTGAGAAGACTAGGAAGTGGGATAACTGCCTTGGAAAGATTAAATAAAACTGCCAACCGTGTGAGTTTCCTCGGCTGGACTTCCTCGTTTGGTCTCGAGGGGGAATACCAGGATGGGTATGTTGGTGTTAGTATCAGGTTGGATCTGAATAGGTCTTTCTTATCCCTCTCTAATAGCCGCCAGTATTACAAAGTCTCTATAGGTTGTTTCGTGTCGCTGCACTGCCGCTTCAGCCCACCATACCTATGTAGGCGAGAGCCGCCGAATT